>JARPMR010000018.1:862272-1502045 GCA_029955525.1 Oeneis ivallda | reverse complement strand
CCTTTCTCGCTTCTCGCCCCCCGCTTGGTCAATCGCGGGCCTTGGCGGAAAAGAGGCTCTTGTCTATGGAACGGCGCATGCGGCGCGACTCCACCTTCCGCTCCAAGTACGTTGAATTTATGCGCGAGTACGAGGGCCTGGGGCATATGTCACCATCCAATTTTGATTGGCGCGCACACGAGCACTACTTCTTACCCCACCATGCCGTCTTGAAGACCCCTGGGGGGAAGATTCGAGTGGTTTTTGACGGCTCCGCGGCCACATCCAACGGGGTGACATTGAACCAATGCTTGCACTCCGGTCCTAAGCTGATCAAGGATATCTCCGATATCCTCACGCATTTCCGCCGGCATCAAATTGTTTTCGTAGCTGACATCAAGATGATGTTTAGACAGTCGATGGTACATCGCGATGATCGGAGATACCAAATGATTCTGTGGCGCGAAAATCCTAATGAGCCAATGCGTGTCTTTGAATTGAACACCACGACCTATGGACTCAAGTCAAGCCCATATATTGCTATCAGGACCTTGTTAGAACTAGCTAACCGGGAGCGACTGAATTACCCTCGCGCATCAGCCACCTTGGAATCGTCAGTCTATATGGACGATATTTGCACGGGAGCCTCGAGCGTTGAGGAAGCTCTGACTCTTCGCGATGAATTGATTGCAATACTGAAGTCCGGAGGTTATGAGTTAGGCAAGTGGCTGTCCAACTCCCCTCACGTCTTGAAGGATCTTCCGGGAAAGGATCAGCAGGATCCTCATATTTTTGAAAATCCCGAAAATCCCAATTTGCTGACGGTCCTTGGAATACAGTACCAGCCCGTCCAAGACGTTTTCACCTACCGGGTCAAATTAGACCCACCTCCTAAGGTCTGGACTAAGCGTTCCGTATTGTCTACGGTTGCTCGCACCTTCGATCCCAATGGATGGATCACTCCCGTAATATTTTTGGCTAAATGTTTCCTCCAGAAGCTTTGGATTGCTGAACTCGGATGGGACGAACCACTCCCTGGGAAGTTATTGAAGGAGTGGAACTCCCTTGTGTCTTCACTTCCTGAAGTTAACCGAATTTCCATGCCTCGACGCTTCCTACCAACAGGAAGGTGTCATGCCAGTCTCCACGGGTTTTACGACGCCTCCGAACGAGGATACGCCGCCGTGGTATATTTGAGGACTGTCGATGTCGCCGGTGAGGTCGCGACGCATCTCGTCTTGGCAAAAAGCAAGGTGGCCCCTATTCGGTCACGGTTAACTATCCCGAAATTAGAATTGTCTGGCGCCGCCCTTCTGGTACGCCTCTTGAACCACGTCCGCTCCTCTTTGGCATCTGCGGTCGATCTGACCGACGTTTATGCTTGGACGGACAGTGAGATTGTTCTTTGCTGGCTACGAGCCGCGCCTCACAACTTAGAGGTCTTTGTTGCGAATCGGGTCTCCCAAATTCAGAGCTCTGCAGTACCGGTGATTTGGAGACACGTACCCGGAGAACTGAACCCGGCCGATTGCGCCTCCCGCGGCTGTGAGGCCTCTTCACTGGTCCACCATCACCTTTGGTGGGATCCAAGTTGGCTATCCCAATCCGAGACGACTTGGCCTCAAAATAGGTTTTCCGCTCCCGAAGTATTGCCGGGCTTAAGAGTCGGAGTGGTTGAGGATAAACAGATCCCCGACTTGAACTTTCTTTTGAACCGTTACAGTTCCCTTGATAAACTAATTGGTGTTACCGGTTGGATTCGACGTTTTATCCATAATGGGCGGAATTCAGAAAATAAAAATTTGAGTCCTGTGCTTTCCCCTCTTGAACGCCAAGACGCCCGGAACTACTGGGTGCGTGTGGTTCAGGTCGAGCATTTTTCATCCGTGATTGACACTCTAAAGAGAGGTTTAGTTTTGAAGGGCCCCCTTGCTCGCCTAAGCCCTTTTTTGGACAATAACGGAATGCTACGCGTTGGAGGACGCCTCAAGAATTCCAATCTGCCCTATGGTGCTCGCCACCCCCTTTTGCTACCTAAGGACGGCACCTTTGTCAAATTGCTAGTGACACACTACCATCTTAAAAATGCCCACGCTGGTTGTAATGCACTCTCGGCTATTTTACAGCGCGAGTTTTGGATTCTGGCAGGGAGACGCACCATCCGGAACGTCACTTTCAAATGTATTCCGTGTTACCGCTTGAAGGCTAATACTTCACAGCCGATGATGGGTGATCTGCCCTCCGACCGCGTTCTAGCCACTCGACCCTTTGCTGGGGTTGGCACTGATTTTGCTGGCCCGTTTGCCATCAAGAGCTCTAACCTCCGCAACGCCAAATCGCTCAAGGCCTACCTCTGCGTTTTTGTATGTCTCGCTACCAAGGCGGTACATTTAGAACTTGTGAGTGCCTTAAGCACTGAAGCTTTTGTAGCCACGCTAGGTAGATTTGTCTCTAGTCGAGGATTGCCTGACCTGATTCGCACTGATTGCGGCACCAATTATAAGGGCACTGATAGATATTTAAAAGAGATTGTCGAATTCCTGTCTAGCAATAAGATTAGATTAAGTACAGCATTGTCCAAGATGGGGGTAACCTGGAAGTTTGACCCCCCAGCTTGCCCTCATTGGGGTGGAATATTCGAAGCTGTGGTTAAGGTGGCCAAGACTCATCTCCGGCGCGTTATAGGCGAAACTGTTTTAACCTTTGAAGAACTCGCCACCGTGTTTTGCAAAATTGAGGCTGTACTCAATTCTTGGCCACTCTGTCCCCTCTCATCTGACCCAAATGACCTGGAGGTCTTAACTCCCGGTCATTTTCTGATTGGTCAGCCCCTTAACGCTCTACCCGAATACCCCTTCAGGGACGTGAAGGTCTCACGTTTGTCCCGGTTTGAGCTGCTGCAACAGATGACTCAGAATTTTTGGCACCGTTGGTCACTAGAGTATTTGCATCTTTTGCAGCAGCGGGTTAAGTGGGCTGACAAATCTGATCCACCCAAAGTTGGTGACCTAGTGCTGATTAAGGAACCTAATTTGTTGCCTTTATACTGGCGCCGTGAGCGCATTCTTAAGCTGATCTACGGGTCTGATGGGGTTCCCAGGGTTGCCGAGGTAATGGTCGGAGACTCTGTCTTGCAGCGAGCCGTTTGCTCCTTATCACGTTTACCTATTTACTAGTAAGAGGACGTAAATCCTTACTACCACGGGCGGGGGGGTTGTTCGCGCCATGTACCTGTCCAGAATTCCTAGTTCCATGGTCGTGACGCTAGCAATCTCTTTGGCTCGCAATGAAGTTGACAGATGCTTAGTTTTAAACTTCCCGCCGTTTTGGGGCGTGGTTTTTGCAAGTTCCTTTTGTTTTTTGACAGCTAACACCTTCATGTAAAATTCCCGAGTCGCGTCGCGCGCACCGTTTTGCCTTTTTTAAGTGTCTAGATTTAGTTTATTTTACGGTTTGGTTGCGCCGTCGGGCCGTTTATGTGTCGACCTAGCTATAATCATAATTGTTGACTGTTGTCCGTAACGAGGAGCCTTTTTTTGGAACCCGCCGGCCTTCGCTCGCCACGCGCTCGGCGGGAGTGTGTGTGAAAAAGTGATAAACCAAGTGTACAGTGCTACGCCAGCCCGGCGTCCACAGCTGCAGGCCCTAACTAGCTGCTTGCCTGCTGCGGCTAGCGGCCTGAGAAGTTCACCTCACACTTAACCCTCACAACACACCCCACTTACTCACCACTTCATACCATCTCAGGCCGTACAAGGATTGACTACTGCAAGGAAGGTCAGTGCAACCCTACCATCATTAAGTCACCACTACGTTGAGAACAAATCTGACCGCGGTGAAAGGCCGCTTTGGGCAGCGACCCTGGACTCAGGTTATAGCTGATGGGCCCCTATACCTCGTGTTCCAGGCCTTGATTCGTTGGCCAAGCCGTTGGCCTCAACATGATTTAGAATAGAATAGAATAGAATAGAAATGTTTTTTATTCAAATAAACTTTTACAAGTACTTTTAAATCGTCAATGAGTCTACCACTGGTTCGGAATGCCGTTCCTGCCGAGAAGAACCAGCAAGAAACTCGGCAGTTGCTCTTTTCAAAATACTTTTACAATATACTTAACATATATTCTATGTATGCAGAGTTTCCACAATGAGGGAAAGGTCCACAAAAGCATACGTAATTATTTCTAATTATAATTCAACACATGTCAAGACGGGCAGACAGAAAGTAGCCCCATTGCCGCTGGTGGCACCCGTTCACGAGCATGACGCATGACCCAGCCATTGCTTCGCTCAACCATATTTTAGGGAACGCAACAACCCGCATCACACGACACCACCGCAGAAATGTTAAAGAGAGTGTGACATACTTAGGCTACCCATCCTAAGGCATCGAAAAAACAGGCATTTAAAAAAACTTTATTCGAAGGAGGCGCTCTTTAAAAGCAAATGGGGATAAAAAATAATCCATTTACATAGGCATACTTACAGAGTACCGTTAAAAATAACTTTTCAATATTATGTAAGAGCACAAAATTATTCTGCTTTTAATGTTACCTTAAAAAGTTTCTTATAATGTGTTACCAGAATTTTTTAAACAATTCTATTCAATACTTAAATAAAAATATAAACAAAGTTAACTTACAATTTTAATGGAGAACATTTTAAATCGTAATTCTTCCACAGCATTAAGTTACACTAGCGTCGCACACCGGCTAATCCTTATAGCTAATTAATATTTACACTAAAACTAAACTAATTAAGGTTGGACTGACAAATACAAAGGTACAGTACTCACTACTTAGGTACTTAAGATAACGCAGATGAGGTCAAGGCGAGTCGAAATTAAGGTCGAATCAATTAGCCGCTTGCCTAAAAAAACCTACATAGCCGGGCCGCGCACCTTGACCGATTGTTAACAATAAATAATTAAATAAAAAAATCCTTTTCAAAAACTGTCTACAAACGCCCGTATGTTGAAGTCAGGCGGGCCTAAATAGTAAGATGAAACTGATGCGCAACGCTATCGCTAGCCCGACTTCAACATAGTGTACAAACTAAACTAAAATTAATTTATTCTTTGTAGTGGCGTTTGAAGTTGGTTTTTGAAAAGAATTTTTATTTATTATACTTATTTTAAGCTTTTTAGTGTAGCTTTAAAGGATCAAATCTTCTTATTATTCATATTCTCTGATCGCCAGCGAGTTCTGATTCATTGAGAGTTCCGTCCTCCATCATCGAAGATATTCATCAGATCTTCACCAAATTTAAATGTGACCAACCTTACTGTATAACCTTTCAAATAGAAAAAAAATTTTTGAAATCTATTCAGATTTGACGGAGTTAAAGACAAAAATAAAACAATACGCGTCGAATTGAAAGCCTCCTCCTTTTTTTGAAGTCTGGCAACTTTCCAGTCCAGAGATAACGTCCACACGTCCGGCAACAAACTATTTGTAACACTTTAGGCCCGCTTGCAGAGACGCCGAGTTAGTTAACCCAGGAATAAAGTAATTTTGACAGAAGCTGTATACGACTTCTGTCAAATCTGTCCTTTCTTTTAACCCAGAGTTAGCTGCTAACTCTGGGTTAAAACGTTGCTGCAAGCGCGCCTAATTGTTATACTTATGGAAACCGCGACTATTCTATTTACTGTGACGTCACAAGATGAGCAGACACGTCTGTCTGCCAAAAACCGGCAGTTACTATTGCTAGTGTAGTTAGGTACATTTTTCACGGAAAATCGTTGGTCAGAATAACATTTTCCTTAAAGTATTTATAGACAAAGTACACATTCTAAAAATTGTTTACTGAAAAGTTGCTGCAAATTGCAATACACGCAAGAGACCTCCGCTTCACGAGTCGGCTGCATCGGATGCGCTGACCATTCCTTTTCAAACATTTTTTTTTAAATTTAGTATACTTTTCAAATATTTTTTTAAATTTTACTTAAAAAAATTGCTAATTACGGGGTTATCAAAGTGAACAAGTGTAAATTAAAAAATTTATTTTTAAATACAAGCTTTTAGTAGCTACCTCATTAGATTCTAGATAATTATCATCTAGGATCAGAGTTCTTGTCATGACGAATCAAACGAGCCCAAGCTCGATGGGGTTACATCGTTTTATTACAGAGTTCTGATAGCCATCTTACGTCTCCATCATTAGATCAGCTCCATGTCACAATAATATTGCATTGTCATCCGATCTACACATACATGCAAAATTTCAGCTCAATCGGAAACCGGGAAGTGGTTCTAATTTGGCTTTGGCAAGATTTGACCCAAACAAACAAATAAATAAACTGGTCAAGCTAAATAAAAGCTAGTAAAAATGGGGGTATTACTTTGAACGGTCACAACTCACAACAGATTTATGAAAATAAAAAGTAATATAATTTTTTCTTGACAATTTTTTTCTAAGATGCAAGCTTACGTTTCGGGGCAGACCACATAGTTTTAATCTCGCCGAGATGATGTTTCTATTTTGATCATGAAATCATTACCACTCATTACGTATGATGTGTGAAGGCTGTATTTCAATGTCGCGTCAAGTGTGAGTCTACGTGGGTGAGGGCAACGACCCGCGCCGTTCTCGGAACTTTGAACAATTTTTTGGCATTGTGAAATAACCGAACGCCGATTAGTAGATACAGCTAGTTTTAATCTAAGTTTTTTCTAAGGACCTCGAATTTTCTAAAAGTCGATGAAATCTGACGAGGACTCAGAAGCCAGAAACACTTTGTACTGCTTATTTTTTATCAGCAATTGTCATTCATGTATGTAGACAGGACCTATCTAAGTATATCCTTTTGCTCGCTAGTGTTTCGCCCAGAATTTTTCGCCCAGTGAGTTTTATTAACTGGACGAAATTGCCAGTGAAAATTATTGAAAACTTACCTCACTTTATGATTTTGATATTTTTAGGAATTATTCGAAGTTTCCAAAATTCATGAGAGTACCTACTTTGGTGAGGATTTTGTTTGTGATACCTATGGGAGAAAGTTCTACGATTTGCATTTTTGATGCATTTTGGAAAATAAATCAACAACTTAGCAAGAATTTTGGTACCTACCTACTACTAAAATTTACGTGCAACTTTCCTGTAGGTACTTTAAATTAATTCCTTTTAATTTAAATTAGCTAACAAAAATTTGTCATTAAGAAGTCATTGAATCAAATAGTTGACTCATCAAGCTCCTCGCTTTGTTTAACGCCATATCTGTTTGGGTTGTGTTTATGATCTCAATTCAATGGTTTTTTGTTGTACCACCTTATACCAAAATTATTATTATATCCCATTGCTTCAACTTCCTACACATAGCTATTGTGAAGTTGATTGATTTTTTAAAATAGATATCTTGATAAAATAAATCTAAAACTTTATTGATTTTCTTTGTACTGTAATCCTCTGCGAATTTCTTATAAGAAAAACTGTAAACGACTAAAGAAAAGACGACGAGTAAATGGTTTTTCTTTTAAGAAATTCGCAGAGGATTCTCTGTTTCGATCATTATAATTGAAACAACGCGTGAAATCATTTAAGCAGAAAGTTTTCGTAAGCTAATGGATTCAATAGCTCCATGTTTGTTACAATTATTGACTTTCTACATTACTGAGTGGCCAGTCGTACGTCTGGGCATTGATTAGACCGAATTGCTGCACGGATACGAATTTTAAGATAAAACACAATTTATTGTGAAGCAAATTTTCTCTCGACTAAAAGATCTTTTACATCGACTACGATATTCTTTCTGCATCCTAACATTAGGGAAAACATCGTTTATAAATTCATTCTGCGTTTTATATCTCATAACATGGGGTCGTGATTCATAAGGGCATCGTCCAGGGTTTCCATACCTATGTAAATCGAGAGTCACCGTGTTGCAAGGTTAAAAATACGGTGTTTCTAGATTAAATTACGGTGGATTAGCTAAAAGGGTACCGTGTAAATTAACGTTTTATTTTTAAAAAGAAAAAACAACGATAGTAATTAGCTTTTTAATTAATCATTAGTCTAAGAATATGTAATTAATCTAAGTTATTAGTATTATTCTGAATCTGACTCTCCTAGCATAACAAAATCTTTTTCATTTAAGAATTTATTCATCTTAGTCAACATATCGTTTTTAGGCTTGAAATCAACACAGTTTTTGCTTTCGATTGATTGCTGAGTGAAAATATTTCCTTTTAATTTTTTTGGTTAAAAGTTTGTTTCTCTTTTTCGTTTTTATGTCATTGACTTGGCGGAAAATGCGCTCGCACATGCTAAAGGTGACTGAGATTCGTTTTACGCAGTATGTTATGAAATATTTTTAAAGTGATATAAATTTGTATTATGGTGACATATGACACGGTAATGGCATATATCCTTGACGGTAGATTAGGACTTTTAATTACGGTGCATCGACGGTAATTACCGTGTACATGGAAACACTGGCCTCGTCATTATTTCTGTTTTAGCGAAATGTGGAGCTGCGTGGACTTCGGCGTCGAGAGTAGTGTGGATTTGACCAACATAACGATCTTCTTTCGTCCTCGAGGTTTTTCTTTTCACTTTGGCAGTGATAATATAGTAAACCTTTCATCATTAGCAACCCATCAACGGCTCACTACTGAGCGCAGGTCTCCTCTCAGAGAAGGGTTTAGGCCATAGTCCACCACGCTGGCCCAATGCGAATTGGCGGACTTCACACACTTTAAGAACATTATGAAGAACTATCAGGTGTGCAGGTTTCCTCACGATGTTTTCCTTCACCGTTGAAGCAAGTGATATTTAATTGCTTAAACGCACTTGACTCCGAAAAGTCAGAGGGAGCGAACCTGCGACCCCTCGAATAGGAGACCACAGTCCTAACCACTAGGCTATCACTGCTTCAACCTATGTTAGTAAACCTATGTTATTTCGCAAAATTTTGAAACATTCGAACCCCACATCGGAATTAGCTAGAAAAGGTATTTTTAGTTTATTTAGTTAAGTCGTAAAGTACTTATTGTTAAGTCTTCATTATGTATCCATTGGGATAGGTATGCCGCAAAAAATCACAAAAATTCAAAACTACCATTGGTAATCGGTATGTATGGAAAATAATTTGGCTGAGAAGAGCCGGTAAGAAACTCAGCAAATAAAGCCAACAACGAATTAATTAATCCGTACCTAAGATTTAAATTAAGCTTAAGCTTTGAATTATTATGTACTAACCTACACCTCTAATGAATCAATTAGAATTCCATTAGGTACTTATTTATGTAGGTCGGTTAGTGTACCTACGTAAGTACTACCTAGACATTAAAGGTAGGTATTTAGGTTTATTATTTACTACAGTACGTTAGGTAGGTACTGCTAGGCTTTGCACATGAGACCTTCAGTTCTCGTACCTATTTAGGTAACACCTCGATAGAAATATTATTTTATTTGATTTTATGGATTTTAACATGAAAAATCCGCTATGTACCTATATTTTAAGTGCAAGATTCTTTTTTCTTTTTACATAAAACACTTTACTTTTACTTTAGTTACTGATGAATCTTAATTTATGTAAAGGCTGAACAAACTGTCTATAAAGGAATGTGGAATATTGCAAGGGAAGCCGAAAGTTGAAAGTTGCATGAAAGCAGTCAGCTTTGTAGTTATTCAGGTTTTTTTTAACCCCATTGAATATATTTTTCAATTTAATTATACCCTTATACCTAATCATTAAAAAAATGAAGCTATGAACGAATGAATGAAGATATAATATTATGTAGGTAATTATGTACAAATACCTATAACAAACATAACATTTTTGTTCCGGTTTATTGAACCCGAGACCTTTTGCTTTCTTGGTAGCTATTCACATCTCCCTATTGTCCACTTATTCTAAATATTATTTTGAAAAATTTTCTACCCATACTTAGTTCAAAAATTATTAAGCCTACCAACCTATAAGTCGCTAAATCCTTGTTTTCACCAACCATACCTACCTAAATCGCCCAAAGGAGTCGCCAAATGCAACCCCTTATTCATTCATTTAATTATGTCAACGAAATTATCATATAGGTCAACGATATTATTACCTCCCATAACTTAGCTGAGGCAGTCCCTAAAACTTAAAACTTAGGGAATAAATCTATATAAATAAAAGAAAGTGGTGTTAGTTACACTATTTATAACTCAAGAACGGATGAACCGATTTGGCTGAAAATTGGTGGAGACGTAGCTTAGAACCAGGAGACGGACATAGGATACTTTTTATCCCGTTCGACCGCGTTTCCGTCAAGTCACTATAAAACCTATAACATAAACGCATCTGACATGGAATAACAATACGCAAATGACAGTGGAATAACAAAACATAAACGACAGCTAAACGTAATTTTGTCTTTGGTATAGCATAGTATGGTAAAAAATTTGACAATTATAAAAATGATAGCTAAACGTAAACTAGCGGCACGCTATGATGGCCGGTTTGACACATTACAATAGTGATGTGGAATGTCAATTTATTCTCGAACAAAAAACAATTAAGTTTTGTTTTTGTACCTGATTAAATAGGTTTAATAAAACAAAAATGTATATGTTTATTTAATTTATTTGAACGAACTGAATATTTGAATGAAAATGAATATACATACTTTATATGCACACAAGAAACATATGAATACAAAAGATACCAAAAAAGGTGCCACAAAAGGCCATAATTAATCAGATTCGTCCATACTACTATTTTCACTGTCGTCACTGCTATCATCACCTACATTAATAATTATATGTTCGTTTTCTATAATATTATCTATTTTCACATCTCTTTCATAATCTTCCCTTATTAATTTAACAGTTCTATTCACAACCTTTTCCCAGTCTCCTTTAGTCACATGTTCACAAGCTTCTTCTAATAATTTTAGCATTTTTTTTGTGGTAAATGGGGGTTCTGTATTGTGTCTTGCAGCATATCCCTTAATTTGAGCCCACACCAACTCAATCGCATTATACTCACAATGGTAAGGCGGTAACCGTATAACTCTGTGCCCATGTTCTAATGCTATTTCGTCAATGACGTATCGGATCTTGGTTGGTTTGTTTTCTTTTAAAAGACGTACTAATTCCGCTTTTAACATATTCATGTTTGCATCTACGCCATTTTTACGAAGCCATGCGACGATATCAGCTTTCTTTTGGGATTGGGCAGGTGGCTTGTCAATTTGCATCGAGTGGTATGGGGCGTTGTCCATAATTATAATAGATGGTTCAGGGAGGCTACACAACATTGAGGTAAACCATTCAGTAAACTTTTCTCCATTCATGTCTTCATGATAGTCTCCAGTGGTTTTTGACGCAAAAGCCATGAGAGAACCTTCGACAAACCCGTTGATGGTTCCGGCGTGACAAATTATAAGTCGCGATCCTTTTCCTACAGGAACTTTGGAAGTAGATGCTGCTGTGTCATCGTTCCAAGAACGGCCTACAGTATGGTTAGCATTAAGCCATGTTTCATCCAAGAACACAACATTTTGCCAATTTTTGATTTCTTTCACTTGCCGTAAAAAAGTATACCTTGCCATCGCTATATCAAATCTTTCCATCAATATTTTGCGTTTGTTACATTTTTTGTATCGAAATCCAATGGTCTTCAAAATCTTCGTTAAAGAACTTTCCCCACCGAAGAATAATCCAGCTTCCTTCAGTGAATGCACCAACTTTTTTCTTGTTGGATACTCCTTCTGTAAATAGTAGCCGTAAACATGTCTTCGGATAGCATCGGCATCAAAGCTATCGATGCCTACGACTGGTTTTGCTCGTTTTCTCTTTTTTGGTGTGTGAAGTTTATTTTCTTCTGTGCCAGTCTCGCCATATTTTTTTTTAGTTATCCGTCTAACAGTTCGTTGTCCAATATTAAGCGCATCAGCTACGCGTTCAACCACTGACGTTATAGGTAAAATTGGCCCTCCATTTTGAGCTTCACGATCGAAATAGTTACGAAGGCGTATTACGAACTCACGTGTCTGACTATTTAGAACAGTTCTCTGCGTACGTTCGGTCATATCGACGAAATCCACAACAAAGGGCTTGAACAGAGTCCAAATTAACGAGCAAGGGTCAACAGTAATGCAGTATCAATATTTGAAATCCAAAGCCAGGTCAAAACTATATCACAATCGCATTGCACTGACAGTTTATACTTTTCGAAGCAACGTCAATTCGAAACTGCTTTGTTTTGCATTGAGCATTGACGCGAGTTTGCCGGAGGTAGTAGTTGTGCTAGCCAGCGATCCTATGTGACGATCGTATTAGATTCCATTTTTAAAAATTTTCAATTTAGAAAACCAAATGCCGAGTTGTGGTATATATCATATAAAAATAAAAATTTTACCTTTTGTATGAAACAGCTGATATTTTTTTGCGATTTCAGAGGTTTGTCCACATAGTGAAAATTGTTCATATTCACAAGTACATTCACCCCTTAAATGGTGCAAACTGATTTTTCTACACTTGTATACATTTTAGAAATCAATTTAATAAATAAATTTTGAGTCCTAAACCTAAAACTACATTCGATAAAATTTATGAATCTCTGCACATCACTATCGTCAATAAAGTAATACAATTATTTCCTTCAAAGTCGTTATCAATTAATACGGAACTTCATGAGCGGACAAACGTCAAACCGGCCATCATAGCGTGCCGCTAGTGTAGTACCATTACGTACATTTATTGTAGGTACATTTATTCAGTAAAGTTTGGATGTAATCCGAAAACCTACACCCGCCATTCTGACGGATACAACAAATCGACGTGATTTTTAGGGTTCCGTACCATAATGGTAAAAATGGAACCCTTATGGTGAGACTTTCTCCGTCCGTCCGTCTGTCACAGTCGATTATTTCAGTAACTATTAAAGCTATCGACATGAAATTTGGCATAGTTGTGTACAATAGTGGCCCACCATCATTGGAATAAAGAAAAATCGAAAATTATTTTTAGTTTTATAAAAAAAGGGGGAAAATCGGGGGTTTGAAATTTCAAAGTAAAATAACTATACCGAGTGGGGTATCATATGAAAGGCCTTTACTTGTGCATTCTAAAACAATTTTTTATTTATTTCTATATATAATAGTTTTTGAGTAATCGGCCAAAATGTCGAAAAAAATACCGTTCCCCCCCCCCCTTATCTCCGAAGTTTACCAATCGAAAAATCTGAAATAATTATGGTCAATATGTAGAGGTTTATGTATATTTTACAGGAAAAATAAAAGCAACGCGAAAATTATTTTAGTTTGATTAAAAAAGGGGGAAAATCGGGGGTTTGAAATTTCAAAGTAAGATAATTATACCGAATGGGGTATCATATGAAAGTCCTTTACTTGTGCATTCTAAAACAGTTTTTTATTTATTTCTATATATAATAGTTTTTGAGTAATCGGCCAAAATGTCGAAAAAAATACCGTTCCCCCCCCCCCCCCCCTTATCTCCGAAGTTTACCAATCAAAAAATCTGAAATAATTATGATCAATAGAGGTTTATGTATATTTTACAGGAAAAATAAAACCAACGCTCTAACTAGCATAGTTTTTTTTTTATATTAACAATAAACCTCTATAAACAAAGTTAACGATAAATAAGCAAATGAATATAATATTATCGTTTTACTTTTACTTTTGAAGTACGGAACCCTCGGTGTGCGATTCCGACTCGCACTTGGCCGGCTTTTTTGCATAGGTATTGAAGATAGGGAAGCATGCACACGCGAGAAAATTTTCAACACCTTTTCTCGTATTATCTCTATATCTCTATCGAAACTAACATGGTTGCACACATGGATTCGTCGAACGAGAAATTAGTCTACATCGACAATATCTTTCTCCGCGCGAGATATAGAATAAAATAGAATAGAAATGTTTTCTTCAAATAAACTTTTTTTACAAGTGCTTTTGAATCGTTGATGAGTCTACCACTGGTTCGGAATGCCCTTCCTGCCGAGAAGAACCACCAAGAAACTCGGCGGTTGCTCTTTTCAAAACAAAGAGTTCGGAGGGATATCTCACTGTTGATATACTTACACAAAATTTTGCACTCATATATTGACTCCCCCGTGCTATTATCTTTAATTAATATTAATACAAGGTATCCCATGAAGATAAGTCGTTGTCCTAAGAAATGTAAAACCTTCTCTCTTAACATTTATAAAAATAATACATCTTACTATAACCCAGTGGTTCGCATGTGCCGTTTGTATAATGAGCTGGTTTCCTCTAGCAATATTGACATTTTTAGGGTTCCGGAGTAAACAAGGAACCCTTATAGTTTCGCCATGTCCGTCCGTCTGTCTGTCTGTCTGTCCGCGGTTTAGCTCAGAGACTATTGGTACTAGAAATCTGTGATTTGACAAGGGTATAAATATCAATCACGCCGACAAAGTGGTGAAATAAAATTTTGAAAAATAATTTTTTTAGTGTACCTCCCCTACATGTAAAGTGGGGATGAATTTTTTTTCTTGACTATCCCATAGTGTGGGGTATCGTTACATAGGTCTTTCAAAAATATTGTAGATGTGGGAACACCATTTTTCAATTCAGGGATCCGTTTGTGAAATATGATATTTTAAAGTGCTAAACTTTATTAGAGTCAAGTGTCCCCCCCCTCTGCCAGCTAAATGGTTCTTTATAGGTTACAAGAAAAAATTCACAGCAGTAGTATATATAATGAATTTTAAAGGAAAACTATCACGGCTAAGTAGGGTTCATTAGTTACGGAGTTATATCTGTTTTTACTAAGTTAGGTATTACACGTATTGTAAGTTGCATATTTTGTAGTATATTATAGTATTTAAACCATGGAACTCAAAATGTATTCAATATTCATAAATAAAATAAAAGCACTATCCTAGGTCAGCAATAATATTTGAGACTTTCAACTACGGAACCCTACACTGCGCGTGGCCCGACACGCACTTGGCCGGTTTTTTTTTTAAATAATAAATCTGTTGCTTTTGGTAAGTCACTTGACAGCTACGATGCTTTGTCCATTGAGTGAAAATAATACTTATCTATGTATACTTTGTTTTTAAATATCTCTTTTCATTACTTTTTTCGTATTTAATTCTCTTTTTGATATCTATAATTACAATTTGTCATAGTCATGTAAAACTTTGTTTAGTTTAAGTTTCTTTTAGTTTTAATTCAAGACACGTCCGATTATTTGCTGCTTTTGTGGACACATTTTGTATTGGAGAGTGGCTACACTAGCGGCACGCTATGATGGCCGGTTTGACACATTACAATAGTGATGTGGAATGTCAATTTATTCTCGAACAAAAAACAATTAAGTTTTGTTTTTGTACCTGATTAAATAGGTTTAATAAAACAAAAATGTATATGTTTATTTAATTTATTTGAACGAACTGAATATTTGAATGAAAATGAATATACATACTTTATATGCACACAAGAAACATATGAATACAAAAGATACCAAAAAAGGTGCCACAAAAGGCCATAATTAATCAGATTCGTCCATACTACTATTTTCACTGTCGTCACTGCTATCATCACCTACATTAATAATTATATGTTCGTTTTCTATAATATTATCTATTTTCACATCTCTTTCATAATCTTCCCTTATTAATTTAACAGTTCTATTCACAACCTTTTCCCAGTCTCCTTTAGTCACATGTTCACAAGCTTCTTCTAATAATTTTAGCATTTTTTTTGTGGTAAATGGGGGTTCTGTATTGTGTCTTGCAGCATATCCCTTAATTTGAGCCCACACCAACTCAATCGCATTATACTCACAATGGTAAGGCGGTAACCGTATAACTCTGTGCCCATGTTCTAATGCTATTTCGTCAATGACGTATCGGATCTTGGTTGGTTTGTTTTCTTTTAAAAGACGTACTAATTCCGCTTTTAACATATTCATGTTTGCATCTACGCCATTTTTACGAAGCCATGCGACGATATCAGCTTTCTTTTGGGATTGGGCAGGTGGCTTGTCAATTTGCATCGAGTGGTATGGGGCGTTGTCCATAATTATAATAGATGGTTCAGGGAGGCTACACAACATTGAGGTAAACCATTCAGTAAACTTTTCTCCATTCATGTCTTCATGATAGTCTCCAGTGGTTTTTGACGCAAAAGCCATGAGAGAACCTTCGACAAACCCGTTGATGGTTCCGGCGTGACAAATTATAAGTCGCGATCCTTTTCCTACAGGAACTTTGGAAGTAGATGCTGCTGTGTCATCGTTCCAAGAACGGCCTACAGTATGGTTAGCATTAAGCCATGTTTCATCCAAGAACACAACATTTTGCCAATTTTTGATTTCTTTCACTTGCCGTAAAAAAGTATACCTTGCCATCGCTATATCAAATCTTTCCATCAATATTTTGCGTTTGTTACATTTTTTGTATCGAAATCCAATGGTCTTCAAAATCTTCGTTAAAGAACTTTCCCCACCGAAGAATAATCCAGCTTCCTTCAGTGAATGCACCAACTTTTTTCTTGTTGGATACTCCTTCTGTAAATAGTAGCCGTAAACATGTCTTCGGATAGCATCGGCATCAAAGCTATCGATGCCTACGACTGGTTTTGCTCGTTTTCTCTTTTTTGGTGTGTGAAGTTTATTTTCTTCTGTGCCAGTCTCGCCATATTTTTTTTTAGTTATCCGTCTAACAGTTCGTTGTCCAATATTAAGCGCATCAGCTACGCGTTCAACCACTGACGTTATAGGTAAAATTGGCCCTCCATTTTGAGCTTCACGATCGAAATAGTTACGAAGGCGTATTACGAACTCACGTGTCTGACTATTTAGAACAGTTCTCTGCGTACGTTCGGTCATATCGACGAAATCCACAACAAAGGGCTTGAACAGAGTCCAAATTAACGAGCAAGGGTCAACAGTAATGCAGTATCAATATTTGAAATCCAAAGCCTGGTCAAAACTATATCACAATCGCATTGCACTGACAGTTTATACTTTTCGAAGCAACGTCAATTCGAAACTGCTTTGTTTTGCATTGAGCATTGACGCGAGTTTGCCGGAGGTAGTAGTTGTGCTAGCCAGCGATCCTATGTGACGATCGTATTAGATTCCATTTTTAAAAATTTTCAATTTAGAAAACCAAATGCCGAGTTGTGGTATATATCATATAAAAATAAAAATTTTACCTTTTGTATGAAACAGCTGATATTTTTTTGCGATTTCAGAGGTTTGTCCACATAGTGAAAATTGTTCATATTCACAAGTACATTCACCCCTTAAATGGTGCAAACTGATTTTTCTACACTTGTATACATTTTAGAAATCAATTTAATAAATAAATTTTGAGTCCTAAACCTAAAACTACATTCGATAAAATTTATGAATCTCTGCACATCACTATCGTCAATAAAGTAATACAATTATTTCCTTCAAAGTCGTTATCAATTAATACGGAACTTCATGAGCGGACAAACGTCAAACCGGCCATCATAGCGTGCCGCTAGTATAATTGATAATATCATCAGTAATATGTTTTCTCTTTGAATCATCATTAACAATGCCGCGAGTAATATTATAAATGCGAAAGTGTGTTTTTTTGTTGGTTTGTCCGTCAATCACGCTGCAACAAAGCTACGGATTGACGTGATTTTTTGGATAGGTATAGTTGAGAACCTGGAGGGTGACAGGCATCCCGGAAAATCAAAGAGTTCCCGCGGGATTTTAAAAACTACATCCACGCGAACGAAGTCGCGGGCATCAGCTAGTCTAATATATAAAATTCTCGTGTCACAATGTTCGTTCCCGTACTCCTCCGAAACGGCTGGACCGATTATTATGAAATTTTGTGTGCATATCGGGTAGATATGAGAATCGGCCAACATCTATTTTTCATACCCCTAAATGATAAGGGTGACCAACCACTAAATATTTTTGCTGGCGGTACGAAGTTCGCGGGGTCAGCTAGTTTTAATATAAATGTCTACAGCCAAGTCACACTTACAGTGTGGTTGCAATCCTTCTTCTCATTAGTGATGAGGTGCACATCCGGCTGAGGGCTTCTCTTGCGAGACGCGGGAGATCCGAAAACCATCTCAATATCATTGAGGTCCACAGTCTTCGGAACCTTATGCGACTCTTTCGGCGATCCAACATTATTTTTGACGAGATTTTCAGACATTTTGAACACACAACAATTTTAAAACAGATATGAATAAACACGCAATATAATAAAGGAGTTGTTAAAATTTTGTTTTTTTGAAAGTTTTAAAAGTTTCACCAAATGGTTTTGACACAAGCATTCGATGGAGTTGTGTATTGTGAACGCACGCGTTCGTCTCGCGACGTGATTTTAGCAATACTAACACACTATACTCGAATCGTAAACTCGTTTGTCATTCGCCAAGTAGCTAGTACATCGAACTGCAGAGTTAATGAGTTGGTCTCTGAAAATACC
Organism: Oeneis ivallda; assembly: GCA_029955525.1. Taxonomy (NCBI): domain Eukaryota; kingdom Metazoa; phylum Arthropoda; class Insecta; order Lepidoptera; family Nymphalidae; genus Oeneis; species Oeneis ivallda. Next base: position 1,483,658 of record JARPMR010000018.1, on the reverse strand, counting down.
GAACGTGTAAGCGACGATGTTGGGAAATCCTACGTTTCCCTTTTGATTCACAAAAACCAAAGGTTTTACTGCGATTAGCCAGTAGTCACTTTCATATTTTAATCCGGTTATTTATTTGTTATGATTAATGCTAGTGCTAATATTACTCAAACTCCATCATCATAATCATCATTAGCAACCCATCAACAGCTCACTACTGAGCGCAGGTCTCCTCTCAGAGAAGGGCCATAGTCCACCACGCAGGCACAATGCGAATTGGCGGACTTCACCACACCTTCGAGAACATTATATGAGAACTCTCAGATGTGCAGGTTTCCTCACGATGTTTTCCTTCACCGTTGAAGCAAGTGATATTCAATTGCTTAAACGCACATGACTCCGAAAAGTCAGAGGTGCGTACCCGGGATCGAACTTGAGACCCGCTGAATAGGAGACCACAGTCCTAACCACTCGGCTATCACACTGCTTCAAATTGGGTGAGTCTTACCTACCTCTAAGCTGAAAAAAAAGGCTTACTTTCACGGTGGAAAAGCACGATTGCCATGGGTTCAGAAAATTGAAGATGCATTGGCATCTATAACGAATTATTTTCAAGAAAATTCTGTTTTCGTCTGATAATAATATTAATTGATTGATATTGGTATTTATTGTTTAACTTCAGGATATTCAGACTGAAATTATACATAAGGAGTTAACCCGAGAAAATAGAGATCTAAAAATGGGTCGTAAAATATAAAGTCAATTTTATGAAAATACATATAAAATATTCAACAAAAATATAGTTTTGTGCACTGTAAAAAAATTTTTTTTACAAAGATGGCACTTTTTTTTGTGTAAAGCGAAATTTATTTTTTGTTTCCATAGGTGCCCTCTCGAATACAGATAGATATAACATACACAGACAAAATGATAGATAAAGGGACAAGCGTGGGTGTACGCAGTAGACATAATATTACTTTACTCTATGCAGTGCAGTAGACTAGTCAGAGATCTCGCTTCGCTCATGTACCTATACAAGTATCTAATATATAAAATTCTCATGTCGCGGTGTTTGTTACCAAACTCCTCTTAAACGGCTGGACCGATTTTTATGAAATTTTGTCTGCATATCGGGTAGGTCTGAGAATCGGCCAACATATTATATTTTTCATACCCCTAAATGATAAGGGTGACCAACCACTAAATATTTTTGTAGGCGGTACGAAGTTCACTTGGTCAGCTAGTAATACATATTAAAAATTACTAGAGGATGAAGTCAGTCAGCCTTAGAATTCTAAGCAAAGCACTAACAGGATATAATTTATGTGTCTGTGTGATTCAAGTGTCTGCTTCGTGACGAAAGATTGATATAAAGTTATATAATCCTCACAAACTTTCGCATTTATGATATTAGTAGGATAGTAGGACTAGTCACTAGACTTTAGTACATTATATGTGCTGATACCACAGTCACAGGACTCACAGGACACAGGTAAGGCAATAAGGCATGACATAATACAATAATATTGTTTAGGCTCAAACACCTAATTCGCACATCGAGGAAAATTTGCTCTGAAAGCGAAATTCTTGTCATGGCATGGCATGGCACTTGAAACATCAAGCTCAATGGTCTGGAAAATTTCAAAACGACCACGGCCAAAACCGGGCAATTCGTAGCGAAACGGAGGTCAAGACACGCACTTTACGCATTTATTACGGCAATGAATCAACTTTCGCAGTATTTACTCCATTGAATGTACGAACGCGTCGGAAAGCCTTTGCTTTTGACGTAGGTACCTACCTACGTTACTACCTGGTAAGTGGTGACTGGTGACGGGTTGAGACCGCCTTGGGGACTACATACTGATAATTACATGAATATTTTGTCGTAATAAAGCTCAACAGATCTTTGATTATTAACTTTTGTTTTACTTTTTAGTTACGAAAAAGTAAAATTTCTATTTTCTCTCGCATACTTAACTTCGTGTCTTTACTATTGTAACTACTACTAATGCGAGGGACAAACAAACCAAGCAACAGGTTGGTTGGTTTGTCCTTCAATCACGCAGCAACGTGATTTTCTTTGCATGGGTAAGGACCTACCGCGGGATTGTCTAAAAATAATGTGACGTATGACGATTGTAATCACCTCTGCAACCAATCATTATCAACACAATTGGGACTGCACTCAATAATGCACCTTTACTGCAATTGAAAGCCTGGAAAAGGACACAAGCTACTTTTTTTAGGGTTTAACTTTTGTATTTATTATGATTTGACACTTGCACGTAAGTAATCCGTTAAAACCTTGTTAAAACTTAAATGCAAGCCAAGCATGTCGGTAATGAGATGATTACTCACTAAAGTTACGTTTAAGTACTGGTCATTGATTGTAATCTCCTGTCTTCTGTGTAAGTTATTTTAGGATTTTCCTCATTTTCTGCAATTTTCCTGTCAACGTTCCGTGGCGTGTAAAGATTTTCAGTTAAGATAAATTGAATAAAATTGCATGGGGTTTTGTAGGTAAATTGCATTTCCTAATTGCGAGTGAAAGGTTATTCCGTACCTATTCTTTGATGAATGATTGATGCCAAGAAAATGCTTTAGTAAGGGCAAAAAATCACTGTGGCTGTTTATCTTCATTGGTAATCGCGAAAAAATTAGGTATAATAAAAATATCTAATCTAAACGATTAAGTCAAAATGCAAAGTTAAGATAACTTACTTCTTTATCTGTGCCTGAGGTTGTAGTAAAGCAATACTTGCCTCCATCAAATTTGCTCTTAATAAAATTTAAGGCTTACCCTGGGCTTACCTATTTTCAATGGAAGTTTTCAGTTCATGCTACGAGTACCTCTTAGATTTTATGGCTCTTTAGGCTGTAATCACATCTGTCGGCATCGATTCGCATTATGTCCGTTATAAAAGTATCATTTTGTATGGAGTCTTGTACGCATCGCAGAGCCGAATTGATGCGTACACGACTCCAAACAAAATGACACTTTTGAATGGACAAAATGCGAATCGATGCGCACAGGTGTGATTCCAGCCTTAGACGGCGAATAAACGTTAAGGATGATTATACGAGTCTGCCCGCGAAATTCAAATTTAATTTGGTGTTTCGCAATTTGTAAACTAATACGACAAACTAGGCTAATGGCATTCTAATTGCGCCAGTAGAATTATCATCTTCACAGGTTCACATAAAAATCTTTACTTGAAAGTGACCAGTTTAAGAAATTAACCAAAATACTGAGTTGGACGTGAGTTACTCACAAATTAGTCGATATTTTGATTAATTTCTTAAACTGGACACTTCAAGTAAAGATTTTTATATAAACCTGTGAAGATGATGCTGCCATTGTCGCAATTAGAATGCCATAAGCCTACTTTGTCGTATTAGTTTACAAATTGCGAAAAACCAAATTAAATTTGAATTTCGCGGGCAGAACTGTGTCTTCCACCTTAACCTGTTCTTAAGTGATCAAAAATAGATCTCCTAATTTCATGGTCTCGATTAAAGGTTATTAGGTTATAGCTTTAGGCAAATTGAGTTACCATAGCTATTTATCAGATTCGAGATAAAGAAAGATCTTTATCTTGGAAAATCAAAGAGCTGAGAGAGAGCACTGGCTTTTGTAGAAAACATTTATACAATTATAAATTAAAACAACTTTCATGTGTTGATCCAACTGTTGTTTATTACCTAAACCAGTTGATTCAACAATAAAATAGAACAATGACCTAACGAAAAACATCAAATTATTCATGTTAAATTACTCATTTTTACATTTCAGCGTTGAACAGAAACAAAATAGCGATTTCATGTAAGACATCAGTCCTTATCTCTTGATAAGCTGTGATCGTTCGCCATGTTTCCATTCAGTCGTAGTTTTTCAGACGCGTGAGCAGTTGAGCGCATACAGTGCGATTTTACTTCCTGTTTTTTTGTAAAAACTATATCAAATCAAAATGGGGTGTGGTGAATTCCTGGTTAAATACATACTCTTCTTCGCGAACCTATTTTTTGCGGTGAGTAAAATCGAGAATTTCGTAATTTAAGTGGAATAAAGTGTGGAAATAAGTTTTCGTACTTATATAAATTTTGTATCTACCTACATTTATACGAAATAATTTTGTGTCTATTAAATTGAATATATTCAATTTTATTGTGATATTATATGAATATTTATATAATATACAAGATTATTGCTATTGATTTTACCAATATTTAAAAAAGAACCTATGAAAAACAATACTTTTTAAAGATTATTGAAGATTTTTTGAAGATTATTTTCGAAGATGTATTATCGTAGGTAGGTAAAATCTTTGTTCTATGACTAAAAAGCAATTCCAATAAAAACTCGTGTGTAGTACAGCCAAGAGTACAGCCCGTCCCTCGGACCCGCTGATAGCGGACAGGGATAAGATAAACTGTTGATATACAGATATCCCTCGCTGCACACATAGATAAGCGGGTATTACGTTAAGCGTACATACCTACACAAAATTAACATACATTAATAATTGCCCTTTTAGGCCACATTAAAAATTAGGGCAATGGCCAAACTAAGATACTGGGCTGTTGTGCCGTCGTGTGGCCTAGTTGCAAATAGTCGATTGTTGTTGTAGTTGTTGTTGTCTCTGTTTAGTCTAGGGCGGAGGGCCTTTTTTTTTTAACGTGGGGAAATCCATCATGGATTCCACCGCGCCCGGGGTGAATGACGCGACAGTTATGTCGGACTCTAACCGACTAAAACCCCACGATGTTCCTTCTCATCGCCTGGTGACTGGGCAACGGGACCATAATTATCACGTTCACGCAAAGGGCTGAGGGCCTAGGCCAAGTCGGGGGATAATAGGCCTCGAGGCGCGGAGAAAACTTCTAGTTTTTAATTTAATTTAATAATTAAACTTATTAGGGTTCCGTACCAAAATGGTAAAAATGGAACCCTTATGGTGAGACTTTCTCCGTCCGTCCGTTCGTGTGTCACAGTCGATTATTTCAGTAACTATTAAAGCTATCGACATGAAATTTGGCATAGTTGTGTATAATAGTGGCCCAACATCATTCGAATAAAGAAAATTCGAGAATTATTTTTAGTTTTATTAAAAAAGGGGGAAAATCGGGGGTTTGAAATTTCAAAGTAAAATAACTATACCGAGTGGGGTATCATATGAAAGGCCTTTACCTGTACATTCTAAAACAGATTTTTGTTTATTTTTATCTATATTTTATTTAGTTTTTGATTAATTGGGCAAAATGTCGAAATAATACCGTTCCCCCTCATCTCCGAAGTTTACAAATCGAAAAATCAGAAATAATTATGATCAATAGAGGTTTATGTATATTTTACAGTAAAAATAAAAGCAACGCGAAAATTATTTTAGTTTGATTAAAAAAGGGGGAAAATCGGGGGTTTGAAATTTCAAAGTAAGATAATTATACCGAGTGGGATATCATATGAAAGTACTTGTGCATTCTAACAGTTTTTTATTTATTTCTATATATAATAGTTTTTGTCGAAAAATCTGAAATAATTATGGTCAATAGAGGTTTATGTATGTTTTACAGGAAAAATAAAATCAACGCGAAAATTATTTTACTTTAATTAAAAAAGGGGGAAAATCAGGGATTTGCAAAGTAAGATAATTATACCGAGTGGGGTATCATATGAAAGGCCTTTACTTGTGCATTCTAAAACACTTTTTTATTTATTTCTACATATAATAGTTTTTGATTAATCGGCCAAAATGTCGAAAAAAATACCGTTCCCCCCCCCTTATCTCCGAAGTTTACCAATCGAAAAATCTGAAATAATTATGGTCAATAGAAGTTTATGTATATTTTACAGGAAAAATAAAACCAATGCTCTAACTAGCATAGTTTTTTTATATATTAACAATAAACCTCTACAAACAAAGTTAACGATAAATAAGCAAATTAATATAATATTATCGTTTTACTTTTACTTTTGGAGTACGGAACCCTCGGTGCACGAGTCCGACTCGCATTTGGCCGGCTTTTTTTGTATTTAAGAAAGATATACTTTATTTACGTAATAATTACATAATATTAAAGGTACATTACAAGCTTAAAATTTATTTCACAAATTCAATTCAATTCCCAAATTCACACTATTGACGGACTTGACACTTGACAGCTGACAACTGACATTAGATTTTAACCACATTTCACAAGTTCGTTTTCGTTCGTTCCAAGTTCGTTCAATAACATTGTTCACAGATACAAAATCAAAAGCCAGATTTAATAAATTATAAGTTTTTCTGTTCTTCCAGCTGGCCGGCCTGGCGCTCATAGGTCTGGGGGTGGCGGTGGAAATGCAAGTGTCGCAGGTGACGGACATCCTCCCGAACTCGCCCGTGTTCCAGCTGACACCCATCGGCGCCATCGTCGTGGGATGCATCGTGTTCGTGGTCGCCTTCTTCGGCTGCTGTGGAGCCATTAGAGAGAGCAACTGCATGCTGATTACTGTGAGTGTTACTTCTCTCGCTTCTATTCTTGTTTAATGAGCTGTCTTGTGTCGAGCATAATATCTACTATATTGTAAGCTTGTTTGAAAAGAGCAACTGCCGAGTTTCTTGCTGGTTCTTCTCGGCAGGAAACGGCATTCCCGTGGTAGACTCATCGACGATTCAAAAGCACTTGTAAAAAAGTTTATTTGAATAAAAAACATTTATATTCTATTCTATTCTATTCTATTCTAATGCTCTGAACATAGCCGTGTTTCCATGCGCAGAATTCAAATTCTAAACTCCACAATTTCCATGCTTCTTCTTCTTCTTTATCAACCTATACACGTCCACTGCTGGACAAAGGTCTCCTGCATGGACTTCCACAGGCTTCGGTATTGCGCCGCTTGCATCCAGCGGCTCCCTGCGACTATTTTGATGTCGTCGGTCCACCTAGTTGGAGGTCTGCCAACACTGCGTTTCCCGGTGCGGGGTCACCACTCCAGCACCTTGGGACCCCAACGACCATCAGCTCTTCGAACTATGTACTTTCCATGCGCAGAATTCAAATTCTAAGCCCCACACTTTACGGGTATTATGCACGTGCAGAGCTCGTTTATTATTCGTTCTCTATGTCTTAAATTGTATCCATATACCTTCTTTATCTACATGCAAAAATCACGTCGGTCCGTTGTTGCGTGATGGAAAGATAAACCGATACCATCTTTTTCTTTATTAACTGATAGACGTCCACTGCTGGACAAAGATCTCTTGCATGGACTTCTACTGGACTCGGTCTTGCGCCGCCTAAATTCAGCGGATCCCTGCGACTCGTTTGATGTCGTCGGTCCATCTTGTGGGGTCTGACAACACTGCACTTTCCGGTGCGAAGTCACCACTCCAACACCTTGGGACCTCAACGATACCCGATCAGCTCTGCGAACTATGTGTCCCGCCCATTTCCACTTCAGTTTCGCGACTCGCTGAGCTATGTTGGTGACTTTGGTTCTCCTACGGATCTCCTCATTTCTAATTCGATCTCGCAGGGATACTCCTAGCACAGCTCTCTTTAGCGCCCGTTGAGTGACCCGTGAGCCTTCTTATGAGGCCCACAGTTAGCGACTGTGTTTTGGATCTATACATCCAAACATACCGAATAAACGTATGACATACCTACGTACCTAATATTTAGAATAGAATACAATAGAAATGTTTTCTATTCTAATAAAATTTTTACAAGTGCTTTTGAATCGTCGATGAGTCTACCACTGGTTCGTAATGCCCTTACTGACGAGAAGAACCAGCAAGAAACTCGGCGGTTGCTCTTTTCAAAACAAGTTTACAATACAATAGATACTATGCTATGTATGCAGTGTTTCCACAATGAGGGAAAGTTCCACAAAAGCATACCTAATTACAATACACATGTTAAGACGGGCAGACATAAAGTAGCCCCATTCCCGCCGGTGGAACCTGTTCACGAGCATGACGCATGACCCAGCCGTTGCTTCGCTCAACCATATTTGAGGGGACGTAACGTACCTATAATATTAAAGTATGACCTCGCGTCGCTTCCAGTACGCGATCTTCATGATCGTGCTGATGGTGCTGAAGATAACGCTGGCGACGCTGATCTTCGTGAAGCAAGACGCGCTGCTGGCCGACATCCCCAAGTGGCTCGGCGAGGCGTTCACCAAGGACCGCACAGCGTTCCAGGAGATCGAAAAATCCGTGAGCATATTTTAAACTAAAATTCAAATAGATATTCTGAATAAAAAGTCGTGTGGTGTCGTGGGACACCAGATAGAAACGAAGTTATTATTATAAAAATATTAATTTCAAGTTCTATTCGAGGTATAAAGAAAATAATTATTCGAGTATACATTTTTTATCATGATTTTTTTATCGATAAAAATCAAAAGGACCCACCCCAGGGAAGCCTAAGTATCGATTTTATTAAAATATTAAAAATAAAAAATGAAAATAAAATTGCGCGCCTCCAGGTGGGCTCGAACCACCAATCTATCGGTTAACAGCCGCACGCGAGCCAATTGAGCCACGGGAGCGATGCACAACTTGTTGAAATTATTATATAAGATATTTTTTAGGCCATCAAAAAGTGTCGAAAGTGTCGTTACAACTTTTGGTCTTAATTTCCGTCTAGCCCCCTTTCGCAACGCGCGATAAGGAACTTCGTTCGAAAAACACTATTGAATCTTGGATATTGAATAGAAAAACCGTTACTTGATACGTACTGGTACCGCCTGCTCTCCCGCCATTGCGCAGGAAGAATAATATGCAAGCAACACAAACCCAATAAAATATTATACTCTAATATTTTAATTTTACTTTTTTTTGGATATTGGATAGAAGTAGGCGTTACTTTGCGGAAATTCATGATTGGCAAGAAAAGGTTACAATTATTTTGCTATAATCCGCCAGCAGAAAAATCTGTATGCTCAAACATGCAGTAACAAGCTAAGCACCGCTCACCTTCTCAAGCAAGCAAGAAATACTTGCTTGGGAAGGTGAGCGGTGCTTAGCGGGCACTATTTAAGTGGCGTCCACGCATTGGAGAGCTTCCAGTTTTTTTTTATTCGTGGATAGCAATATGGTATCCCCTGAAGACAGATTTAATTTAATATATATTTAAACAAATGTTAAATTTATTGTATATATACAATAAATTTAACTAAAAGATTTCTTTAACAAAACTGATATTACTGTAAAAGTCTTGTATGGTGGTGCATGTGAGTGGTGATGGCATTGCTTGCTTGGGAACTTTGCTTTCTTGCTTGCCTGGTAAGGTGAGCGGTGCTTAGCTTGTAACTGCATGTTTGACCATACAGATTTTTCTGTTGGCGGATTACAGCAAAATAATTCTAACCTTTTCTTGCTTTTTTTGGATGATTTTCTTACCTATAAAAGATTAAGGTGGTTTCGTCACGACAGACGACTCATTATGCTTTTTAGAAAATAACATGATTCACACTACACTGTCTCTTTATGTACACCAATAGTTACTGCTTACTATCCTCCTCCTTGCGTCGCTTCCTCATTACTGAGGATCGTGGCTCCTTCCTGATAACACCCTCTTGATTGTCTCTTTCCAACGTTGGCGGTTCTCCGCCGCGTGGTAAGCACAGTAGATGCTGGAATCAAGCGCCTCCTTCACCTGGTCCGTCCAACGTCTCGGGCTCCGTCCGCGTGGCCTTTTTCCTTCGATCTTCCCTGTGAGCATGAGATTTTCTATGCTGGTTGCATCTTTTCGGGCTATGTGACCGAAGTACTCAAGTGTTTTCCGCAGACAGATGGATAATAGCCGAGTTTTTACGCCTAGCGTTTTTAATATGGAGACGTTGGTCCTATGTTCGGTCCAGGAGATATTCAGCATCCGCCTCCAACACCACACTGCTTACTATATCTGAGTGGTAAAGTTCGGCCGTTCAGAGAATGCGTTCCTGACACCTGTCAGTTAGTCACGACAACTGTCACAAAATTATAACATTAATTGATTATTGATATAATATTGTTGTTTTAATGCTCATCAATTGTTAAAACGGTAAACAACCAGCAATAATATTTTTATCGTAACTGCAACGCCATTACAAAGTTACGTCGTCAGTTCAATCGCGACGTGTCAGGTCAGGAAAGCATTCTCTGAACATAGCTTTTCTTTTAAGTATGTAGGTATGTATTTATTAGTTTTGACTAATTTTTTGTAACCTTTTAGTGTCCTAAATAATTAAAGATTTTTGGATAGTCGACTTCTTATTTAACACATAATATCGCGTAGGTAGTAGAATCAGCCAGCCGGGTTTAAAAAAATCGGCCAAGTGCGAGTCGGGCCTCGCTCTTTTAGGGTTCCGTTAAAAAAAATTAAATAAAAATATTTCCATGTACCCATGGAAATATTTTAATTTAATTTTTATTCGTGGATAGCAATATGGTATCCCCTGAAGACAGATTTAATTTAATATATATTTAAACAAATGTTAAATTTATTGTATATATACAATAAATTTAACTAAAAGATTTCTTTAACAAAACTGATATTACTGTAAAAGTCTTGTATGGTGGTGCATGTGAGTGGTGATGGCATTGCTTGCTTGGGAACTTTGCTTTCTTGCTTGCCTGGTAAGGTGAGCGGTGCTTAGCTTGTAACTGCATGTTTGACCATACAGATTTTTCTGTTGGCGGATTACAGCAAAATAATTCTAACCTTTTCTTGCTTTTTTTGGATGATTTTCTTACCTATAAAAGATTAAGGTGGTTTCGTCACGACAGACGACTCATTATGCTTTTTAGAAAATAACATGATTCACACTACACTGTCTCTTTATGTACACCAATAGTTACTGCTTACTATCCTCCTCCTTGTGTCGCTTCCTCATTACTGAGGATCGTGGCTCCTTCCTGATAACACCCTCTTAATTGTCTCTTTCCAACGTTGGCGGTTCTCCGCCGCGTGGTAAGCACAGTAGATGCTAGAATCAAGCGCCTCCTTCACCTGGTCCGTCCAACGTCTCGGGCTCCGTCCGCGTGGCCTTTTTCCTTCGATCTTCCCTGTGAGCATGAGATTTTCTATGCTGGTTGCATCTTTTCGGGCTATGTGACCGAAGTACTCAAGTGTTTTCCGCAGACAGATGGATAATAGCCGAGTTTTTACGCCTAGCGTTTTTAATATGGAGACGTTGGTCCTATGTTCGGTCCAGGAGATATTCAGCATCCGCCTCCAACACCACACTGCTTACTATATCTGAGTGGTAAAGTTCGGCCGTTCAGAGAATGCGTTCCTGACACCTGTCAGTTAGTCACGACAACTGTCACAAAATTATAACATTAATTGATTATTGATATAATATTGTTGTTTTAATGCTCATCAATTGTTAAAACGGTAAACAACCAGCAATAATATTTTTATCGTAACTGCAACGCCATTACAAAGTTACGTCGTCAGTTCAATCGCGACGTGTCAGGTCAGGAAAGCATTCTCTGAACATAGCTTTTCAAGCAAGTATGTAGGTATGTATTTATTAGTTTTGACTAATTTTTTGTAACCTTTTAGTGTCCTAAATAATTAAAGATTTTTGGATAGTCGACTTCTTATTTAACACATAATATCGCGTAGGTAGTAGAATCAGCCAGCCGGGTTTAAAAAAATCGGCCAAGTGCGAGTCGGGCCTCGCTCTTTTAGGGTTCCGTTAAAAAAAATTAAATAAAAATATTTCCATGTACCCATGGAAATATTTTAATTTAATTTTTATTCGTGGATAGCAATATGGTATCCCCTGAAGACAGATTTAATTTAATATATATTTAAACAAATGTTAAATTTATTGTATATATACAATAAATTTAACTAAAAGATTTCTTTAACAAAACTGATATTACTGTAAAAGTCTTGTATGGTGGTGCATGTGAGTGGTGATGGCATTGCTTGCTTGGGAACTTTGCTTTCTTGCTTGCCTGGTAAGGTGAGCGGTGCTTAGCTTGTAACTGCATGTTTGACCATACAGATTTTTCTGTTGGCGGATTACAGCAAAATAATTCTAACCTTTTCTTGCTTTTTTTGGATGATTTTCTTACCTATAAAAGATTAAGGTGGTTTCGTCACGACAGACGACTCATTATGCTTTTTAGAAAATAACATGATTCACACTACACTGTCTCTTTATGTACACCAATAGTTACTGCTTACTATCCTCCTCCTTGCGTCGCTTCCTCATTACTGAGGATCGTGGCTCCTTCCTGATAACACCCTCTTGATTGTCTCTTTCCAACGTTGGCGGTTCTCCGCCGCGTGGTAAGCACAGTAGATGCTGGAATCAAGCGCCTCCTTCACCTGGTCCGTCCAACGTCTCGGGCTCCGTCCGCGTGGCCTTTTTCCTTCGATCTTCCCTGTGAGCATGAGATTTTCTATGCTGGTTGCATCTTTTCGGGCTATGTGACCGAAGTACTCAAGTGTTTTCCGCAGACAGATGGATAATAGCCGAGTTTTTACGCCTAGCGTTTTTAATATGGAGACGTTGGTCCTATGTTCGGTCCAGGAGATATTCAGCATCCGCCTCCAACACCACACTGCTTACTATATCTGAGTGGTAAAGTTCGGCCGTTCAGAGAATGCGTTCCTGACACCTGTCAGTTAGTCACGACAACTGTCACAAAATTATAACATTAATTGATTATTGATATAATATTGTTGTTTTAATGCTCATCAATTGTTAAAACGGTAAACAACCAGCAATAATATTTTTATCGTAACTGCAACGCCATTACAAAGTTACGTCGTCAGTTCAATCGCGACGTGTCAGGTCAGGAAAGCATTCTCTGAACATAGCTTTTCAAGCAAGTATGTAGGTATGTATTTATTAGTTTTGACTAATTTTTTGTAACCTTTTAGTGTCCTAAATAATTAAAGATTTTTGGATAGTCGACTTCTTATTTAACACATAATATCGCGTAGGTAGTAGAATCAGCCAGCCGGGTTTAAAAAAATCGGCCAAGTGCGAGTCGGGCCTCGCTCTTTTAGGGTTCCGTTAAAAAAAATTAAATAAAAATATTTCCATGTACCCATGGAAATATTTTAATTTAATTTAATTTTTATTATTTGTTGTTATAGCGGCAATAGAAATACATAATAACTATGTGAAAATTTCATCTGTCTACCTATTACCGTTTACGAGATACAGCCCGCTGACAGACGGACGGACGGACGGACGGACGGACGGACGGATGGACGGACAGTGTAGGCTTAGTTAGTAATAGGGTCCCGTTGGTACCCTTTGGGTACGGAATCCTAAAAAATTCAACCAGTGAAAATTTTCATATAGAATTGGACATATTATGTATCTACCTACTTATGTCTTTTTATAATGTGTTGTTATTGTTATGACCAGTATTAGATAAGTAGGTAGTATCTTTATTCAATTGATAAAAATTTCTAAGATTTTGCACCAAAATGGCCTGATAAGATATCATTATTTATGGTATGTATTTTGTTTTTTAGAGCATTGTTTCGCAACCATTGTTGTGTAGGTAAATATAATAAAGTCTATGGTCTATGGTCGTGGCCGACGAAAATGCTAAATATAGTTTTGCGACCCAGTGATTGTGGTCTCCTATCTGAAGGTAGCACGCCTTTTCCAAGTTTAAGAAATTAAATATCACTTGCTTTAACGGTGAAGAGGAAAACATTGTCAGGAAGCCTGTACACCCGAGAGTTCCCACTTCCCCATAATGTTGTCGAAGGCGTGTGAGGTCTGTCCCGCGCTCTAAGATATTGCTGTGGTGGTTACAGTTCACGTGCTGCGGCACCACTGGCCCCGCTTCCTACCTGAGCCTGATGCTGCCGGAGTCGTGCTGCGCCTCCACGCCCTGCACCATCGCCAACGCGCACGCCGGCTGCAACAAGGTCGTCGGCGAGTTCTTCCAGACCTTCGGCTTGGCCATCGGCGTGGTCGCCATCGTGGTGGTCGCTGTCGAGGTTAGTATCATGCCTAACGTCATCTTTGTGGCAATCGGTAGACGTCCACTGCTGAACATTGGTCTGGCGCTTCTCCTTCGATTAATGTTATTTTTATATAAAGAACGTGTTCGTATTTGAAATCGTGTGATTGACATGCGTTGATTAAGTGCGCGCGGATCATTCAGATCCTAGACCTCATCAAGGAAGGTCGTGTGTGCCTAGCAGTTATTATTGTTTATTTTATTCATTCCGTCTCAGCATCTCGAAGAAGACGCACCTCGTGCTTATATAGTCATATCAATATAACTTAGCTAACAGTCAATCACAAGAATAACAGTTACTATTTCTCAATGATATTTACCAGTGCTTATAATGTTGTAAATAACAAATGTACCATCAAGTTGTGACCCATCTTTTATTTATGAAGAGCAGAAGGACCATAGCAACAACTAAGCTTATATAGTAATGAAAATTACTATATGTATATGAAGTTATATGGGAGTGCGCTCACTGTAGAGATGAGACAATACGGCGACAAATATTTCCAGCAACTGACCACACTTGAAATTCATTTGAAGAATGAGCGCGTTTTGTCGCCCAGCGACCTAAAACAGTGGGCGCATCGTGGCGATAGTAGGGGACAGCGACAAAAAGTCACGGCGACAAAAAGTTACAATGAGCGCCTGGCCATGTAGACCTCTTGCTAGTGACGTCAACTGTCAAGTCCAAGCTGGGCTTGACTAATATTCTCTTTTCTTCTCCAAATAAGTTAGAGGGAAAACTCATCCAAGCGGTGCGGCGCCGCAATGCGGTAATCGACGTTTTGCTCCCAAACAACTCCTACTATCGGCGCTTGCGGCTGATTTGTGCGTTGCGTTGCCGCACCACGTGGATCTGTTTTCGCCTTTATGTCTTGGTAGGTACGACAACTGCAACGGGTGGAGATCGAACCATCGTCGCGTCATCCTTTCAGTTTTCAGTCCGCATCTTTAACCGGACTATTGAGGCTTCAGTGACTCGCTTGAAATCTTTCGTCCTAAAATGACAGTATTTGAAGTTGTGAGTTATTGTGAAACGTTTGTGCAAATTGGCGTGCAAAAGTTTGGATTTTACATTGACTTAAGGTGGAAGACACGGTTCTGCCCGCGAAATTCAAATTTAATTTGGGTTTTCGCAATTTGTAACCTAATACGATAAAGTAGGCTTATGGCATTCTAATTGCGACAATGGCAGCATCATCTTCACAGGTTTATATAAAAATCTTTACTTGAAAGTGTTCAGTTTAAGAAATTAATCAAAATATCGACTAATTTGTGAGTAGCTCACGTCCAACTCAGTATTTTGATTAATTTCTTAAACTGGTCACTTTCAAGTAAAGATTTTTATGTAAACCTGTGAAGATGATGATTCTACTGGCGCAATTAGAAGGCCATAAGCCTA
This sequence comes from Oeneis ivallda, assembly GCA_029955525.1. Classification (NCBI taxonomy): domain Eukaryota; kingdom Metazoa; phylum Arthropoda; class Insecta; order Lepidoptera; family Nymphalidae; genus Oeneis; species Oeneis ivallda. The sequence continues at coordinate 1,468,298 of JARPMR010000018.1, read as the reverse complement.
CTTTGTCGTATTAGTTCACAAATTGCGAAAAACCAAATTAAATTTGAATTTCGCGGGCAGACCCTTGTCTTCCACCTTAAGAGTTTTGTGTCTACGGAATTACGGAATAATTATAGCGCGCGCTAATTGCCGCGTTTTTTATTGTTAGTTAAGTACCTATGCGGAAACAGTTCTCCGTGCGTTCAATGTTCCGCATGCGAAGGAGCTGAATGAATGATGAAATCGTTTTGTTTTCAGTTGGTGGCCGTGGTGTTCGGGCTTTGCCTGGCGAACCACGTGCGCAACAAGACCAGACGGACGCGCTACTAGACGCCTTAGTTGGTAGAGATCACGCCGAGCTCCTAGTGGGTACTTTGGATAGAAGACGAGTGATGGCTTAAAGCAGCAGATTATTTTATATCTAGAGATTATAGAGTATGCAAAGGTCTTGTTACTCGTGTAAAGACAAGGCCTGTGCGAATATTCAGAGCAAACTAGGAGCCTGGCGTTTGAGTTTTTCACGAATTTGATTGCTTACACAATCTGAATGTTACTCGTAATATAGGACGTTCTTACCATAAACTAACAATAAAATCGCGACAGTAGATAGGTGCAAGTACAAAATTCTCAAGTATCAGAAATGAGCAAAAATACATTTTCCTTATATTTTATTTTCTTTAAGCACTAACACAAGTAGGTATAATAAATAAATAAGTACTTGTGTTAAAGAGCATAATATTTCACCTTTCTAAGTAGGTAAACTTTATTCTACGCATAGATTCTACTTTGACGTTTTGTCGGATAAGTATAACAATTTTATAAATTAATGGTAAACCTGAAAAAATAAGTAAGTAGGTACAAAACATACTTACATGTGAAAATCGTACAATTCTTTAAGTTTTGATTAAATTTTATTTAAACAAACACTATCTAAACCTGTATGTTAACTTATAATGTTTAACCTATATTATGTTAAATGTGTTGGTTAAGTCATAATTATTATATTTTTTCATAACTTTCGTGATTTGACATTTATTCTTCTAACTCGGGAATTACAGTTTTAAACTTAAACACTCAGGGTACAGAATTAAACTTCTAAAGTTAACATAAACTAGGTCATAAATCTTTCTTCGCATAGAACTTTACGTATGTAGTTAAATTTTTATTAACATAGTTAGGTAAGTTTAATAAAGATGGTAATATGGAATCAGCTAGGTACATTTTCTTTTTCCTATAAAACCGTTACTGAACTTATTTAAATTTATGTAGGTAGCCTTAAGTAGTGTACTATATTTTGTAATAAAAACTACTTACGAAAATTATTGTTTTTCTTTTATTTAGGTACCCACTATTCAAGATTGTACAAAATCTCAGTTCCAAATTGAAAGATCTAGGGTGCGTTCCGTTATACACTGCGAGCACTGCTCAGTGCTCCTACTGGTGAAAAATTCGTTCCGTTATGGGCTGCCAGTACACTGCCGCAGTGCCCTAGGGAGATATTATGTACGAGAGCCCTAAAGTGGCGTGCAGCCCATACAGGCAAAAAAGCACTGCCTTTAATCCTGATGACTGAGGGCTAATTGAATATACTCGTAATTATTATAATTCATACTAGGTAGGAAAAACGTCTCCCTTCAAATAACTACATACATAGGTAGTTCCCGCACGGCATAGCTCGCGACAGTCTGTAATCGATGAACGCCATCTATCGCCACTAGTCGCGCGACACGCAAAAAGCATAATTTAAAATGCCTCTCTCACACACACATCCACAACTCACGCATAGCATCATTACACAACTCAACACAACTAAATGTTTAGATGTGTTTGTGTTTCATTCATAGTTTATAGTCGAAATTTTCAATGATTACGCCCAAAAAAAGCAGTGCCTCTCGGCTTGTGATTGGCTGATTGATCTATCGCAACAAGGGCGAAATTAGCTTGAAATTAGCGTCGGCCATCTAGATTGTATTTTCAAAACCACGCGTGTTCGAAAGTTAAAACAAACGAATGTTTTTATTTTACATAATTCAAATAAGTAGCTTGATGTAATTAAACTTATTTTAATTTAATTTAATTTATTTTAAATTCAGATTTATTCCGTAAATCTAAATACGGTTTTAGATCTTAAAAAATATTGATATCGAAAAAAGCACGTAATTTTGTAGTAATTGAAATAAATAAACCAAGTTTGGTCCGATTAGAAAATAAAACATTTTATAGCCTCAAGTTATACATAAGAAATGAGGATAGTGTTTGCTTATTGAAATTCCTAGTGAGCAAATTAAAGATTTTCTTTCTACTTAAAATTATTTAAAAGTAATTTTTAACTCGAGCCTTTAATTGATTATAATAGGTATTATCTTTTCTGTGCAAACGCCATGTTTGCATGTAGGTTAACTACTGTTTCTTAGTATGAGTTGTGAGTGTGAGTATTTTGGTTTAATTTGTGAATTTTATAGTTTTTGCGGTAATAAGTAATTGAAGTAGGTAAATAAAAACCGATCGGATTTGTGATTATCTACAAAGTTTGTGTGAGGGCTAATTCATAGAATATACCCGCCTAATTATTACTTGGAAAATGGAAGATACCTAATATTTTGTGTGAAATTTTGCTATTACAGAATGTACTTAGACAAAACTTTATTTCCTTTTTCTATCATGTAAAGTTAGCACTAGGTGCCTAATGCCTACCCTAAGCTCAAACCTTGTGCACGCCACTGTGTACGAGTATATATAACGTCATAAATCGCCACCGTTTTTGTACTGTGAGCACTGGTGCTTTCGAGGTAAGGTGCTCTCAGTAGCAGTAGGTACTTTGATCACGTGATCAAAAAACATAACAATGCCTAGAGATTTAACAGCTACTTTATGCAACAATGCTAGCTTTTAGCAACTCGGACATTAAGTTTAGTAAAAGCAACAACATTCAAATAATAGCTTTTCTTGTTGAACAGAAAACATGTACATGATAAATATTGTCATTTGAAAAGAGTGTCAAAAATGGGGATGGCAGTATACTGGACTGCGTTCCGTTTTAAACAGCAACCAGTATAGCAAACTAAAAAGGAACGGCTTCACAGTATACTGGATTGAGTTCAGACCTTACAGTGGTCACAGTGTATATCGGAACATAGCCCAAATCCTATCTTCTTCCACAGGGAATATTGTAAAAAATAGCTGGTTTTAGTTTTAGTTATAACCCTGAGATACGTCAGTCTTCTACTAATCTTTGCTTTAATTAATTGTTAGGTAGGTTACAACAAAATCAGTGGGTACTTGTGTGAAATATTCCCGAATCCCACTAGGTGGCATGCAGCTGTGTTATCTAGCCACTCCCGAAGCTTCCACAACGCCAAAGTCAAGTCACCGGCGGGAATGGGGCTAATTTCTGTCTGCCCGTCTTAAGATGTGTTGAATTATAATAAGGTATGCTTTTGTGGAACTTCCCCTCATTGTGGAAACACTATATTGTATTGTAAACTTGTTTTGAAAAGAGCAACCTCCGAGTTTCTTGCTGGTTCTTCTCGGCAGGAAGGGCATTCCGAACTCATCGACGATTCAAAAGCACTTGTAAAAAAGTTTATTTGAATAAAAAACATTTCTATTCTATTCTATTCTAATCTAGAGATTATAAATTGACCCGGGTCTGATTCCTGAATCAGTCAGGGTTAGAATGAACGCTTGGCTCATTGAATGAGTCAGGTGACAGGACCTCTTACCAATGATAAAAATCGGACATGTCAGCTAGATGTTTATATTTGGAATTGTCCACCTATTATCTTTTTTTGTCGTCAACCAATATATTATAATATCGTACTGTCGTCAACCAATAGACGTCCATATGGACATAGGTCTCGTAAGGACATCCACACGCCGCGGACTTGCTCCGCTAGTAGTCTGCGGCTTTATGTAACTGGCCTGATGTTAGGGGTCCAGTGTCCACCTAGTGGGCTGTCTGCCAATTAATAAAGATCGACTGATTTGCGCTAAATCAAAATGTTTTCAATTAAATTATTTATTAAGCTATTGCATAGCTTTTATCGCGGGCTTTGAACTAGGACAAACAGTTTGAGCGCGGCGACCGAATCAAGAAATTCCGTAATGAAAAAAAACCTAACACCGTCGTTCAGTAAGCGTTCAACATTTTAGAGGTTCACATTTAGCTCTGTTTAGCGCAGTGGGCGAGCGACCGCTTTCTTCAGATGTCGCAGGTTCGAATCTCACTCGCGAAGTAGTGACAGTGCGCTTTTCTTGTTTTTTAATTATTTTTTTGAATAATTTTTACTATGCAAAAAAAATGCATAAATATTATAATTGCCTAAGTTGATAAAAAATGCTAAAAAATTTTTTTTTATAGATATTAATCACCATTTTAAAGAAACTGTATGAATTGGTTTCCGTCGCAACTCCATGATTAATATTATAACAGCAACAAGTTTTTAGTGATTACATGCGCGAGTTGCCGCTGATAAGATTGCGAAGGGAAAGTACTCGTACTCCACTTGGAAAGTGCGTGTTCAATCAATACGCCAACCCATGAACTTCAATTCTTCGTGAAGGTAGCTTGATAAATGGTAGCGTGTTATTAGGTTGTAGGTACCTATCGCAAACAATAATATGGTTAAATTAACGCATAGATTTAGAATTGATCGCTGCGCAGCGACTACCAACGTATTTAACGTTTAAGAGTGGGTGTGCGCTCGTTAACAGTACAGATTTGATTTTTACAGTAGTAGATCAAGTTTCAATTATCCAAAAAAAAACACGCAAGAATTACATCATACTGCCAAGGGACACGTGTTTGGGCAAAAACATAAAATGATGAAATTTGTTCGATAATAAAAAATGGCGAAGTTAGGTCTAATTTTTAACCAAAATTCATTTTTTTTCAATGTGTTGCATATTACAGAGCCAAAATTTTTACATTAAATTCCGATTGATATTATCAAGAGAGTAGCCTAGTGAATTGAAAAGAAAATGAATATTTTACGAGTTACAAAGTATTTGGCGCTTACTACACTCCTATTCCGCGCAAAACGCTTTCTTTTGTAGCGCCTCACATGAGGTTGTGGCTATGTTTTATCTCATCGCGAAATCTGATTTTTTTTTGGGGTTACACGCCCTCTTAACGACTGTATTAATCCATAAGTCAGCTTCATTCACCATTTGAAGCGACTGGGGTGTTGTGGCAGTTCGCACGCAGCCGGGATTCAGAAAGTGGTATAGCTATACCTACTTGGCTAGGATAGTCTGCCGGTTTCTCCGTTTGTCCTCCTGACCCCTGACCAGATGCTGGATGGGATCGTTCGCGGGGAGGCGGGACCAGTCTACTACATGGACCTCGTTGCGTCGGCGGAAAACTACAACCGGCTGCGGGAGTTCGCGCACCACTGGCACAAGAAGCGAAGCGGATCGGAGCGAACAGGGACCAGGCAAGGAGCCACAGAGCGACGACGTGAGTCAAGCCTGTGTAGTGACGTCCAGCCCCAGAATGGGGAGCGTGACTAAGGGACAAAGGATGAGAGAAAAAAGAACTTGTAGGGAGTCAAGAAGGCGCACCGGGAACACGGCAAGAGCAAGTACCGGGCGCCCTCCCAGTGTTTCGGCCCATATAACCGCGAGGTTGGAGGGGCCATGGGAGGTGGCGGGTTGACCTCAGACCGTTTTGTCTCCTCTGCCGATGCCGGGATGTGAAGTTCCCGCTACCTACCAGTAGGTATAAATTTAAAACTAATTTTTGCCCGCGACTTGGTCCGCGTAAAGTTAGATTTTTAAAATCCCTCGGAAAACATACAACACACATCCCATCCCTTTCCCATCCATCGGAAACAATAGGCGACTTACGAAGCGAGGAAAGATTTTCCGGGGTAAAAATTCGCCTATGTCGCTCTACAAGTCATCAACTATACCCATATAAAAATTTAACGATCGATCCGTTGCTCAGTTTGTGCGTGATTGAAGAACAAACCAACAAATTAACACAATTGCGCATTTACAAAATAATTAGGTACGGAAGTAAGGATATTATTAGTAACTAAGTTATTCAGTGTAGACCACGATGGAATGGCCAAAAAAATTTCATTATTTCAATGTGCAAGTTGTACCTATTCTGTTACTGGTTAGAAATAATTTTCGAAAATCGAATATCGAAAATTCTATTGATAAAGGGGGTGAAAATAGATCGTATTGTGGTGCGAAAGAAGTTGCGGCGCTTTATAATATAATCATCATCATCATCATCATCAGCAACCCATCAACGGCTCACTACTGAGCGCAGGTCTCCTCTCAGAGAAGGGTTATAGGCCATAGTCCACCACGCTGGCCCAATGCGAATTGGTGGACTTCACACACCTTCGAGAACATTATTAAGAACTCTCAGATGTGCAGGTTTCCTCACGATGTTTTCCTTCACCGTTGAAGCAAGTGATATTCAATTGCTTAAACGCACTTGACTCCGAAAAGTCAGAGGTGCGTACCCGGGATCGAACCTGCGACCCCCCGAATAGGAGACCACAGTCCTAACCACTAGGCTATCATTGCTGCTTGCATTATAATATAATAATGACAGATAAATAATAAGTATGGGTAATTCTACCACTTTAAGTACTAAGCCTGATAGCTATTAACAGTTCAAACATGAATCATATCAGAACACTCTTCCTGTGCGCAGTCCACCATCACAGCTGAAACTGTAAACTTGCAAACAGTTTCATTTCGAAACTTTTTATTTTAAAAATGTGTATCTTAGGTTGTGGAGCGTGCATAGCGCAAATTATTCTATTTGTTTTGAATTTCCTGCTTTCTGTAAGTATTTCACGAAATATGTCTAAGTACCCTTAAGCTTAAGTATGTCATGCACTCCACATTTCTGATGTTGGTTGTTACGTTCTGTCAAATATTTGAGCGAAGCAACAGCTGGATCATGCGTCATGCTCGTAAACGTGTGCCACCGGCGGGAATGGGGCTAGTTTCTGTCTGCCCATCTTAACAAGTGGAATGGGGAACAATGTGGAATTATACATTTTTAAGTAAGTAGATATAGTACATTGTTCAACGAGGGGTGAAAGTGACCGATTACATACGAGGGTGTCATTTGGGGCCCGAGGCGCAGCCGAGGGCCTTAATACACCCGAGTAAGGAATCGCACTTTCTCCCGAGTGATACATAGTGCTTTATACTACACCTACGAGGAAAATAATAGACAAATCATTTAATTGAAATTCATATCTATTAAAATTTTTACAATTCTCAAACTCAACTCAACTCTAAAAAACTCATGGTAGAATTTTTTCTCGCTTTTCCACTGTAGTAAATCTTCATAAAATGCTTTGTTGTATTTATCGATATTTAGATTTCTCGGGACATTCATTTTTCACTATACACAGACATTTTGAATTCACACTGCTATCACCAATAGACATTTTAAGTTCTTAATATAGAGTAAAGTTTATGGTTTCTACTAAAAGCTTGTAAGTAATTTTATAAATTCAAAATTTAGATATAACAAAGAAATGCGACTCGCGCGAAATTTTTCATTTTTTTAAAATACGTAGGTATGACTTGCAGAAAACGCAAGTGGCCAGTAACCACAGACCAGGAACAACAAGATAACAATTTGTTTTTTTTTTTAACTTTGTAATCAGTTTTATTATATTTCATAGAATAAGTATGTAATAAAATATGGAACCTCGTTTATTGATATATAGTTTAAAGAATCCTCTTTATAAAGATTATTATTAGTTATAAGTCACTATTTTATACATTTTTCTAATTATTTATTTATTAGATACTATGAAAATAAAGAGTCTTGTTTGTTGAAACAGATTTCTATTTTTTTTATATAACTTTTTTAAGTATTGGTATTACTGAACTGATTTCATCAAAAATTAAAAAAAAAAACCACGTGTGTAATGGATTTTCATACAACTTTTCAGCCCGCTAAAGCACGTAAGTAATGAAATTTCATACATTTTTTCAGCCCGCAGATTTGTCTCCACGTAAAGACGTATTTTCTTTCTCGCTCTTTTTCGATATGACACAAATCAGAAGGTACTTTCCGAGTAGGTGTAGTATAATACATTTTTGCAACTTCCCCTCATTGTGGAAATACTGCATACACTGCATAAATAGCATAGAAGCATAGGGCCTATGTCCGCCGAGTTTCTTGCTGGTTCTTCTCGGTAGGAAGGGTATTCCGAACCAGTGGTAGATTCATTTGATGATTCGAAAGAACTTGTGAAACCTGCCCGTCTTAACATGAATTGAATTGTAGTTTTTTTTATTTGGAACTTCCCCTCATTGTGGAAATATTAATTATATTTTACTCTAACAAAGTTGCATAGGTTTAATCGGCTTGGCATCCAGCTGCCCACAAGATATAAGATAGTATAAAAAACTTATTACAATGTAATAGCTTCATAATAATATTGTAAAATGATTATTTTGAAAAGAGCAACTAGCTGCTGCTTCTGCTGAGTTTCTTGCCGGCTCTTCTCAGCAGAATCCGCTTTCCGAACCGGTGGTAGATTCATGACTTGTCATAAGAGCCACAGGTTGGCCTACGTGAAATAAATAGTTTTGAATTTTGAATTTTGAAAGTTTATTTGTGTTGAGGCCAACGGCTTGGCCAACGAGTCAAGGCCTGGAACACTAGATATAGGGGCCCATCAGCTATAACCTGAGTCCAGGGTCGCTGCCCAAGCGGCCTTTCACCGCGGTCAGATCTGTTCTCAACGTAGTGGTGACTTAATGATGGTAGGGTTGCACTGACCTTCCTTGCAGCAGTCAATCCTTGTACGGCCTGAGATGGTATGATAGTGGTGATATGTTAGTGTATTGTGAGAGAGTGTATTGTTAGGTTAAGTGTAAGGTGAGCTTCTCAGGCCGCTAGCCGCAGCAGGCAGGCAGCCAGTTATGGCCTGCAGCGGTGGACGCCGGGCTGGCGTAGCACTGTACACTTGGTTTATCACTAGTTAGACCAACTAGAGGTGGTCTAAGTCACTTTTTCACACACACTTCCGCCGAGCGCGTGGCGAGCAAAAGCCGGCGGGTTCCAAAAGTTCTTTTGTTACAAATAACAGTCTGTAATTCTGCTTATAGCTAGGTCGACACATAGACCGCTTGACGGCTCAACGAAACCGTAAAATAAACTAAATCTAGACACTTAAAAAGCAAAACCGTGCGCGAGGCGACTCGGGAATTTTTCGTGAACGTGTTAGCTGTCAAAAACCAAAGGAACTTGCAAAAAACCACGCCCCAAAACGGCGGCAAGTTTAAAACTAAGTATCTGTCAACTTCATTGCGAGCCAAAGAGATTGCCAGCGTCGCGACCATGGAACTAGGAATTATGGACAGGTACATGGCGCGAACAACCCCCCCGCCTGTGGTCGTAAGGATTTACGTCCACTTACTAGTAAATGGGTAAACGTGATAAGGAGCAAACGGCTCGCTGCAAGACAGAGTCTCCGACCATTACCTCGGCAACCCTGGGAACCCCATCAGACCCGTAGATCAGCTTAAGAATGCGCCCACGGCGCCAGTATAAAGGCAACAAATTAGGTTCCTTAATCAGCACTAGGTCACCAACTTTGGGTGGATCAGATTTGTCAGCCCACTTAACCCGCTGCTGCAAAAGATGCAAATACTCTAGTGACCAACGGTGCCAAAAACTCTGAGTCATCTGTTGCAGCAGCTCAAACCGGGACAAACGTGAGACCTTCACGTCCCTGAAGGGGTATTCGGGTAGAGCGTTAAGGGGCTGACCAATCAGAAAATGACCGGGAGTTAAGACCTCCAGGTCATTTGGGTCAGATGAGAGGGGACAGAGTGGCCGAGAATTGAGTACAGCCTCAATTTTGCAAAACACGGTGGCGAGTTCTTCAAAGGTTAAAACAGTTTCGCCTATAACGCGCCGGAGATGAGTCTTGGCCACCTTAACCACGGCTTCGAATATTCCACCCCAATGAGGGCAAGCTGGGGGGTCAAACTTCCAGGTTACCCCCATCTTGGACAATGCTGTACTTAATCTAATCTTATTGCTAGACAGGAATTCGACAATTTGTTTTAAATATCTATCAGTGCCCTTATAATTGGTGCCGCAATCAGTGCGAATCAGGTCAGGCAATCCTCGACGAGAGACAAATCTACCTAGCGTGGCTACAAAAGCTTCAGTGCTTAAGGCACTCACAAGTTCTAAATGTACCGCCTTGGTAGCGAGACATACAAAAACGCAGAGGTAGGCCTTGAGCGATTTGGCGTTGTGGAGGTTAGAGCTCTTGATGGCAAACGGGCCAGCAAAATCAGTGCCAACCCCAGCAAAGGGTCGAGTGGCTAGAACGCGGTCGGAGGGCAGATCACCCATCATCGGCTGTGAAGTATTAGCCTTCAAGCGGTAACACGGAATACATTTGAAAGTGACGTTCCGGATGGTGCGTCTCCCTGCCAGAATCCAAAACTCGCACTGTAAAATAGCCGAGAGTGCATTACAACCAGCGTGGGCATTTTTAAGATGGTAGTGTGTCACTAGCAATTTGACAAAGGTGCCGTCCTTAGGTAGCAAAAGGGGGTGGCGAGCACCATAGGGCAGATTGGAATTCTTGAGGCGTCCTCCAACGCGTAGCATTCCGTTATTGTCCAAAAAAGGGCTTAGGCGAGCAAGGGGGCCCTTCAAAACTAAACCTCTCTTTAGGGTGTCAATCACGGATGAAAAATGCTCCACCTGAACCACACGCACCCAGTAGTTCCGGGCGTCTTGGCGTTCAAGAGGGGAAAGCACAGGACTCAAATTTTTATTTTCTGAATTCCGCCCATTATGGATAAAACGTCGAATCCAACCGGTAACACCAATTAGTTTATCAAGGGAACTGTAACGGTTCAAAAGAAAGTTCAAGTCGGGGATCTGTTTATCCTCAACCACTCCGACTCTTAAGCCCGGCAATAATTCGGGAGCGGAAAACCTATTTTGAGGCCAAGTCGTCTCGGATTGGGATAGCCAACTTGGATCCCACCAAAGGTGATGGTGGACCAGTGAAGAGGCCTCACAGCCGCGGGAGGCGCAATCGGCCGGGTTCAGTTCTCCGGGTACGTGTCTCCAAATCACCGGTACTGCAGAGCTCTGAATTTGGGAGACCCGATTCGCAACAAAGACCTCTAAGTTGTGAGTCGCGGCTCGTAGCCAGCAAAGAACAATCTCACTGTCCGTCAAAGCATAAACGTTGGTCAGATCGACCGCAGATGCCAAAGAGGAGCGGACGTGGTTCAAGAGGCGTACCAGAAGGGCGGCGCCAGACAATTCTAATTTCGGGATAGTTAACCGTGACCGAATAGGGGCCACCTTGCTTTTTGCCAAGACGAGATGCGTCGCGACCTCACCGGCGACATCGACAGTCCTCAAATATACCACAGCGGCGTATCCTCGTTCGGAGGCGTCGCAAAACCCGTGGAGACTGGCATGACACCTTCCTGTTGGTAGGAAGCGTCGAGGCATGGAAATTCGGTTAACTTCAGGAAGTGAAGACACAAGGGAGTTCCACTCTTTCAATAACTTCCCAGGGAGTGGTTCGTCCCAACCGAGTTCAGCAATCCAAAGCTTCTGGAGGAAACATTTAGCCAAAAATATTACGGGAGTGATCCATCCATTGGGATCGAAGGTGCGAGCAACCGTAGACAATACGGAACGCTTAGTCCAGACCTTAGGAGGTGGGTCTAATTTGACCCGGTAGGTGAAAACGTCTTGGACGGGCTGGTACTGTATTCCAAGGACTGTCAGCAAATTGGGATTTTCGGGATTTTCAAAAATATGAGGATCCTGCTGATCCTTTCCCGGAAGATCCTTCAAGACGTGAGGGGAGTTGGACAGCCACTTGCCCAACTCATAACCTCCGGACTTCAGTATTGCAATCAATTCATCGCGAAGAGTCAGAGCTTCCTCAACGCTCGAGGCTCCCGTGCAAATATCGTCCATATAGACTGACGATTCCAAGGTGGCTGATGCGCGAGGGTAATTCAGTCGCTCCCGGTTAGCTAGTTCTAACAAGGTCCTGATAGCAATATAGGGGCTTGACTTGAGTCCATAGGTCGTGGTGTTCAATTCAAAGACACGCATTGGCTCATTAGGATTTTCGCGCCACAGAATCATTTGGTATCTCCGATCATCGCGATGTACCATCGACTGTCTAAACATCATCTTGATGTCAGCTACGAAAACAATTTGATGCCGGCGGAAATGCGTGAGGATATCGGAGATATCCTTGATCAGCTTAGGACCGGAGTGCAAGCATTGGTTCAATGTCACCCCGTTGGATGTGGCCGCGGAGCCGTCAAAAACCGCTCGAATCTTCCCCCCAGGGGTCTTCAAGACGGCATGGTGGGGTAAGAAGTAGTGCTCGTGTGCGCGCCAATCAAAATTGGATGGTGACATATGCCCCAGGCCCTCGTACTCGCGCATAAATTCAACGTACTTGGAGCGGAAGGTGGAGTCGCGCCGCATGCGCCGTTCCATAGACAAGAGCCTCTTTTCCGCCAAGGCCCGCGATTGACCAAGCGGGGGGCGAGAAGCGAGAAAGGGCAAACGAGTTACAAATCGCCCATCAACACGGCGGCCTGTGTTGTTTTGATAAAACAACTCACATTCAAGGTCAAGAGGGTCAACTCGTGCGGCATGCGGCGGCTCCTCAACTTCCCAAAAGCGCTGGACCACGTCCGACAGCGTCAAGCCGGCTGCTTGCAATTGGTCCAGCACCGGTAGGTCCGAAGACCATAGCACGGGTCCAAAAAAGCTAGAACCGAATATAGTGGACATGGCACATAGGCCGTCCTTCTGCAAAACCCTAATTTCCCCTGACAAGACCAGGCCCAACACATCGGAACCCAACAAAAGGTCCATAGGACCGGGTTCAGTCCAGTGGGGGTCAGCTGGGTTTAGGCCTGATGCACAGGACACCGCAGCGTCAGCTATTCGGACCTGCGGTAGGGGGCCTAAGATATTGTCAAGGACTGACACCTTCACCAAGACCCTAAGATTGCCCGTAACGGGGCCAAACATTAATTCCGCTTCCCCGTTAGGAGTCGAGGGCTCTATACCCCCGATACCTATCACCCGTCCTGTTCGAGGACTCCAAGGGAGCCCTAGCTCACCCACCAAACGAGAAGAAGCAATACAGCGCTGTGAACCCGAATCCAAAAGGGCGCGAACGATTAAAAATTCACCCTTCGGGTTGAATACCTTCACTGAGACAGTCGGCAAAAGAATGGTCTGACAGACGGACTGCCGGAGATTCAAGGTCTCAGGAGAAGTTGCTGTGGTGGGGGCTAGGGCGGCAACTACCTATTGGTGGTCGTCCTCATCAAACCGGTCCTCTGACCGGGGAATCTCATATTGAGACTCAGGGGGGACCTCCAAAGGTGAGGGGGACGGACCTCCATTTGGGTAAACCCATGCGTCATCTCGTGGCGGCAGCACGGGCCTAGTCATACGGGCTGAGGTCGGTAGGCCGTAGTAAGGCTGTCGACCCGCTCGAGGTGGGCGGCGTTCGAGGCGTGGCCACTCATGAAGCGGAGGTGAATAGCGGGCAGGCTGAACCGTAGACGGAGCCGCCACAAATCTCCCATCAGAATGTCGAGGGGGGTTGGCGCCCCCCTCACGGGGGGGTGAAGCCCCCATAGGCGGGGTCGAAATCCGGACGCGTCGGGATTCATGGCCCTGATCGGGAGACCGACGCAAGTAATCCGGGGAGCGATCGGTAAGAGCGCCCCCGCCCGTGCGGGGCGCGCCCTCACTCTCCACCCGGCGGCCAACACCATTCTTGTTGGCGCACAAAATCTCCAGGTGGTTACCCCTACAAATTGGGCATGGCCGTTGCTGTTGGCAGTCCCGTTGCATGTGAGCTTCCAGACAGCTATAGCACCAGTGGCAGTCTCTTGCAATGCCCCTCCGATCCTTGATTCGCTTAGAGAGAAACTGGGGGCAAGAAAGCACCCGGTGGCCTGGACGCCTGCAATAGTTACAGGGGGCGGGTTCAGTGGCAGCAAGTCCCGTGTAAACGGGCCTTGGTCTCCGGTCGGAGGCCCTTTTACCAGGGACGCCAGTGTGACCCTTTTCCTTCCTCAGCTGGGCAGGCCGCTCTGGGGTCCTTGAAGGACCAGCAATGCCAGAGTTATCAGCCTGCCGGCACTCTTCCTCAAGGAAATTTAAAAGGTCCGAAAAGGGGGGCAGGTAGCTGGCCCCGTCCCCACCATACCTTTGCTCAAAACGCAGTTTCAACTCGGGAGGTAGGCGGGATAACACAATGTGTAATAAAAGGAAGGACCACTGGTCCACGGGAAGCTCTAAACGCTTAAGAGCGTTGCAGGCTACAATCAGTGGATTTAAGAGTGATTCTCTTAAATGGGACACCCCATAGACACGTGGCAGCGCTAGAATTTGTGCCACGTGTGTGTCTGCTAACCGGCGCACGTTGGCATACCGCCGAGTCAGTAGTTCCCGCGCGGTGGTATAACTCTCCTCGGAGAGGTCTAGGTGGCTAACTAAACCCAGAGTCTCTCCCTGCAGGGAAGAGAGTAGATAGGCCAGTTTCTGGCAGGGAGACAGGTCCCTTCTCGCGTCCACCAGGCTATCAAAGAGGCTAAGAAAGCCTAGCCACTCGCTCAGGTTGCCAGAAAAGTGGGGCAAGTTTATTGTTGGCAACTTGCCCTGTAACGCAGGCTGCGTGGTGGGTCTGGTGGGAGACTCAAGAATAGAGCTCATTCTCGCCTCCTTCTTGAGCCTCGCGGCCTCCTCCACCAGACCGTCTGTCAGCTCAAAAAACTGTTCGTAGTCCCGCACTGAGGACTCCAGCGATTCCGGAGGTAGCTCCAATGCCATGAGGTCTCGGAAGGCCTCTTCGACGACCGCCTGCCTGGTTCGCACCTGCTCGCACCGCTGGAGCAGTGCGGATGCCCGGTCCACCCGGCCTACCAAGGCGTTGGCTGTAGCAGCCCAACGCAGCTCTGATTGAATTTGCACGCTCAATTTTTTGTGGGCTGACATCTTAGGTAGGTACAAAACAACTTAAATAAAGGTAGTTACAACAAATAGATAACAAAATCAAAACAAAGTTATTTGTTACAAGTTATGTTTCAACTTCAACCAAACAAATTAATAATCTAACAAGAATTACCCACTTTAAACACAAACAAATTACTACTTAAATACTATTTATTAATTAGAATTATTTACTTTAAAACAAGAATTATTTATTTTAAATACATCAAACAAACTACTCTGTTACCTAACCACGAGGAGTTCTAGTAAACTAACAAAGTATTTGTTGGTTAAAAGTTCCAAAAGATACAAATTAAGCTATCAATAATTTATGTTAAGTCAATCAATAACAGAAATTAAGATAAAAGAAAAATTAAGTTTTTAATTACCCGTACTAAGCCACTAGACTCATACCAGGCACTGCAAATTACAAATTGGCTTGGTAAGAACCTACAATTATCAAATTATACCAATATTAAGTTTATTTATTACAATCTACATCTAACTGTTGGCCAGTTACGGGCCACAAACAACAATTAGATACTATTAATTATTAATCAACAAAAATTAACAAAACAAAATCTCAATAATTGCAATCATTATACAGGCCTACATGTGACAAGGTAGGCCACGTACTAGCAACTCAATAAGCCTGTGTATTAACAAGTTATAAATCAATAAGTTTACAATTAATGAGTTAACCCTAGAACGGCCAAGTTAAGTCACAGTAATGCCAAATCTGTCCGCGGAATCAATTTAACCACGCTCTGCTACCAAATGTTGAGGCCAACGGCTTGGCCAACGAGTCAAGGCCTGGAACACTAGATATAGGGGCCCATCAGCTATAACCTGAGTCCAGGGTCGCTGCCCAAGCGGCCTTTCACCGCGGTCAGATCTGTTCTCAACGTAGTGTTGACTTAATGATGGTAGGGTTGCACTGACCTTCCTTGCAGCAGTCAATCCTTGTACGGCCTGAGATGGTATGATAGTGGTGATATGTTAGTGTATTGTGAGAGAGTGTATTGTTAGGTTAAGTGTAAGGTGAGCTTCTCAGGCCGCTAGCCGCAGCAGGCAGGCAGCCAGTTATGGCCTGCAGCGATGGACGCCGGGCTGGCGTAGCACTGTACACTTGGTTTATCACTAGTTAGACCAACTAGAGGTGGTCTAAGTCACTTTTTCACACACACTTCCGCCGAGCGCGTGGCGAGCAAAAGCCGGCGGGTTCCAAAAGTTCTTTTGTTACAAATAACAGTCTGTAATTCTGCTTATAGCTAGGTCGACACATAGACCGCTTGACGGCTCAACGAAACCGTAAAATAAACTAAATCTAGACACTTAAAAAGCAAAACCGTGCGCGAGGCGACTCGGGAATTTTTCGTGAACGTGTTAGCTGTCAAAAACCAAAGGAACTTGCAAAAAACCACGCCCCAAAACGGCGGCAAGTTTAAAACTAAGTATCTGTCAACTTCATTGCGAGCCAAAGAGATTGCCAGCGTCGCGACCATGGAACTAGGAATTATGGACAGGTACATGGCGCGAACAATTTGAATAAAAAATATTTCTATTTAATTCTATTCTATTCGACCCACTGAGATGGATAGCTTTTCAACATTGTACACGACAATATCAAATCTAAGAATATACCTACATCTATTATAAAAACATCTATTATACTTACACGTACACACCATTGTCACTGCATGATCAAATCAGGAATGAAGACCAACATGGCTCATCAAGATGTACCAAACAATCTGAAGAACTCCCAAGGTATTTAAGAAAATTAGACCAAGCGGATATAGGCAGGCAAGCTAGTTAAAAAGTATAAAGGAGGATGGCGAATTTTGACCCTAAGTCTATTAGTACTTTTAAAAACCTTTCAGATTCAGGAATCATTTAATTTAAATTAATATTTTTCAAAGTATTTTTCTGTGTAAGCCCGATATTTTTAGAAGATAGGGATCAAAAATATAATTATTCACAAGTACACATTATAATAACCGTTACATGGCAATACAAGTGAATATCTTTTTTCTCCCAACTTTATTTGATAGACTTTGATGAACTTTTTTGTTAGACTGGTTTACTAGAACAAGCATGAGAAGTTTGATTCGTGAACGTCGGCTTGAGGCCCACGGTTCAGTTCGTCTGGGTCAGAAAGTCAATGGAATTCGCCAATCTCCTTTAAAACACCCCCGACATGTGAATCTATGGCCGGACTATGTACGATATACCTGACATCCTGTTACCCAGTTTTCTGCTCCATCATCAGATCCTTCTCCTCGATCCTATCCTATCTAAAACCTACTCATTGAGACCATTCTATTGAGCTCAAGCACACTATATCTGCTGTAAGTTGCTAAGTAGAGGTAGGTAGAGGTACCCTGCAGACTACTTCATGCTGCAGCGTCAGCTCAAGGTTACCACGGCTTGGAAATGATCCGAAGTATAGTAGATGCACCAAATTTCAAATCAATCGCACCAGTGAAAGCTTTCAAGACCGTTTAATAAAGTAGGAAATGAGCTGATAATCTTCAAACACCTGAGCAGATCTTCATAAATTATAGTTTAGCCACCTTGATTAAAGGTTAGCTAATAGCTTTCAAACAGAAAAACTGCATCATAATCAATCCATTAGGTAGGCTGCTACGAGGGGACAGACAAACACAGATACACACTACAAACTTATGACACCCCTCTATTTTATCGGTGCTTAAGGTGAAAGACACACTTCTGCCCGAGAAATTCAAATTTAATTTGGTTTTTTGCAATTTGTAAACTAATACGACAAAGTAGGCTTATGGCATTCTAATTGCGTTAATGGTAGTATCATCTTCACAGGTTTATATAAAAATCTTTACTTGAAAGTGTCCAGTTTAAGAAATTAATCAAAATATCGACTAATTTGTGAGTAACTCACGTCCAACTCAGTATTTTGATTAATTTCTTAAACTGGTCACTTTCAAGTATAGTATATTACACATCTAGGGCAGTAAAATAAGAAATGTCTCAGATCACATGTAATTGTTGTCCGAGGCGAAGCCGAGGTCAATAAACATGTGATCTGAGGCTTTCTTATTTACTGCCCGTGGTGTGTATACTATTTTTCTCCTCGACGGAGGCGGAAAGCGACATTTTCGTTTAGCGCAGCGGGAGGAAAATTGACGCTTTCCGCCCGGAGGTGAGAAAAAGATTTTTATGTAAACCTGTGAAGATGATAATTCTACTGGCGCAATTAGAATGTCATTAGCCTAGTTTGTCGTATTAGTTTACAAATTGCGAAAAACCAAATTAAATTTGAATTTCGCGGGCAGGCTCGTATAATCATCCTTAAAAAGGAATAACGTTCTCAGAATACAGAATTATTTACCTCGAATTCTGAGGTCCCAATTATTGTAAAATAAATATTGCTCTTAAAATACTACAGGCAAAATTCAATAAAATACCTTTGAACGAAAAAATATAAAGAAAATAATTGAATTAGGTTTGCTGGATTTTAGGTTAACGAATGTTCACGTAAAAACGAATTAATTAGGTGGTTTATGATGAAGAAGAACAGAATGGGGAACTTTGTATATCTCGAGAGAAATTCGAATTAAACTTTTTTGCGGGGCCCATCAGCTAGAAGGGACTAGTCAACGGCTGCTGTATTTTCAATTTGTGAGGTGTTGTCAGCCAGACATCAGGAATCATAGCCTAGATTAATTATGTCCACAGAACCCCATCCAATTAAGTAAGTTTAGTTTAAAGACAATTAAGTTTATTGTCCATACCTTAAAATAGTCCTGCATCCATCGGGGAATATCGATCGGAGCAACTTATTGATATACTAGCTGATGACAGCGACTGCGTCCGCGTGTATTTAGTTTTTAAAATCCCTCGGGAACTCTGAATTTCCGGGACACCGGGAGGTGGTTTTTGAGGTCACCGCGAATTACCATATAGGTTTTTTTCGACCCAAAGCCTAAAGGGTACTTCCGGTTGACCTAGAATTGTCAATTTTGGTTAAAAGTAAGATCTTACAGCACAAGTAAAGGGAAAATTCCGAAAAATTAAAAATTTGAACATTTTGGTAAATTTTGGTACTTAAGTTTTCGTGAAAATCTAAATTTGCCCATATCTTTTTATCGTGTTGACTCAAGACCTTGATTTTTATACACCCAATAGGGACTATAGACCTCAGTATCTGGTATAAATTTCAACTTGCTAGGTCCACCCGTTCCTGAGAAAATCGGTGGTGACACACGGACAGACGGACAAGAGAGTGATCTTAATAATAATAATATTTTATTTCAGACTTAAGTACGTCCATATTTGTTAGTAAACATTAACTTATTTAACTATGTTAGTACAGTTTATGTTAGTAACAATTACTTATTCTATGTTAGTCCTTATAAGCTACCTTAGCCTATTCAGGGCCACCAGCGTACGCGTTGTGGCCTAGTGCCGATGTGCACACCATTCCAGCTCCTGCAGAGAGGGCTGTCCAGCTTACCAGGAAACGTGCGATCTTATATACGGTATGGATACGGTACGGTACGGTAGGTACGGAACCCTAAATGTCATAATAAGTATGTCTAATGTGTCTATGTAAATAAGTATGTCACGCACTCTTTAAACATTTCTGTGGTAGTGTCGTGTGATGCGGGTTGTTACGTTCCCTCAAATATGGTTGAGCAAAGCAATGGCTGGGTCATGCGTCATGCTCGTGAACGGGTTCCACCGGCGGGAATGGGGCTGCCCATCTTAAGATAGAAGTTAGTCGGTATGCATTTTTGGAACTTTCCTCCTTGTGGAAACACTGCTAAATAGCATAGTATTTACTGTATTGTAAATTTGTTTTGAAAAGAGCAACCGCCGAGTTTCTTGCTGGTTCTTCTCGGCAGGAAAGGCATTCCGAACCAGTGGTAGATTCATCGACTATTCAAAAGCACTTGTAAAAGTTTATTTGAATAAAAAATATTTCTATTCTATTCTATTCTATTCGACCGAGCGAAGCGAAGGTCTTTGAGTCTACTTGAGTGAATTTGTACTCGTCCGTCCGTCCGTCCGTCCGTCCGTCCGTCCGTCCGTCCGTCCGTCTGTCAGAGCCTTATAACTTCTGAATTACTGAACGTAATTACTTCAATTTTAGATATAATATGTAAACCGATGGCCTCCAGCCGAAAATGGCTTAAAAAGTTATAAAAATCTTTATTTCAGGGGGGCTCTCATAGAAGCGAATGCGAAGAAAAAAAAAATTTTTGCATTTCATAGGGTTACAGTACCTCATTTTAAAGATAATTTGGAACAGAGTACAAAAGTATTTTTTTTTTAATTTTTTTTCCTAAAATTGACGAAATGGGGGGCTTTCAAAGTGGAGATTATATTTGACCTCACAACGTAATAACCATTGAGAGCTGTTCCTTGAAAGTTTTATAATTTTAGCGTAATATCATGTACTTGAACAACAAATACTAAAATTAGATAAATGTAATAAGGAAACTAAATTATTTAACTTTTAATGAGCAGCAACAACAGAACTTCACAATGATGTCAATAGATGGCGCTCTCATCTCATATAGCAAATGCAGCTATACCTAACATATTATTCAATTAAAATTATTATTTAGTCATTTAGCAAACATCAATAAAACTTCACGTTGCAGTTTGTTTTTACATGTTTTCTGATCGTGTCGATAGTTGACGCTGTGTACAAGTAATTTAATTTGAATGTTCGGTGTTCCAAAAAACTATACCTAAGTTTGATTGAGGCCTTGAGGATTTTACTATAACAGTTCCCTAACCTTTACGGGCTACCTATGTTATGTTAGTTGACACTTTCTGTCAACTTTGTTTTTACGAACCTCTACGGGACAACTTAGGTGAAAATGACATTGGGATGTTAGGATTGTATTTAGGGGCTACCTACGTAAAGAGACTTCTACAAAGGGGATGGTTTAGGTATGGTTGGTGAAAACGGGCATAATAATAATGTCAATTTTTATCGTCATGTATCTATTGAATGAATAAGTAATAATGGGAAACCGTTACCGCGAGGTCTCAGTTCGGGGCGAACCAATTCTATTCTAAAAAGCAAGTAAACATTCAATTTGTCTACAGATCGTCAGTCTAGCCGTGACCGGGATAGGCGTGTACCTACTGATGGAGGTCAACAAGACCGGCGACGCCGACCTGGGCTACGTCGGCGACGCGCCTATCATGGTCGTCGCGGTGGGCTGCGTCTTCAGCGCCATATTCTTCTGCGGCTGCTGCGGCGCCTTCTGCAAGAACAGATGTTTACTCATCGTGGTACTTCTTTTCTTCTATGGAATTTTGACGACCTCCCTGGCTCAGTGGTGAGCGCTGTTGCCTAATAACTGGGAGATCTCGGGTTCGATTCCCGGCGGGGTCAATTTGGGAATTTATAATTTCTGAATTGTCTCTGGCCTGGTCTGGTTTGGCCGTGGCTAGTTACCACCCTTCCGTCAAAGACATGCCGCCAAGCGATTTAGCGTTCCGGCACGATGGCGTGTAGAAACCAACTAAGGGTAGGTATGGGTTGAATGTTCACTGCCATACCCCTTCTAAGTTAGCCCGCTACCATCTTAGATTGCATCGTAACTTACCATCAGGTGAGATCGCAGTCAAGGACTAGCTTGTCATAGAATTAAAAAAAAAAAAGGAATTATCATGGAATTATTATGGAATTATGGAATTGTCTGTTTTACGCAAGTTTTACGCCAGTTGTCTGTATTCCACGCTTGGATGCTTGTTCCTATTGCGCTGTTATTGGTGGTGCATATCGCGTGCTATACACGATACGATAGAGTAGTAGGTACCATACAGAGAACTGAGCTTCCTTGTGGTCCTATTATTAGGACAATTAAGCCCAATTTAAACGGTGTCTCGTTCATTTTTGCGCAAATTTTTTGCGAAAATGCATCCTAAGGCCCGTTTCCTTAAGGGCGAATTTAGACGGTTCATTTTCGATGACTCATCGTCCATCGATGAAGCCTTGAAAATGAAAGCAAAAATCCTGAAAAATAAACCGTCTAAATTCGCCCTTAGGGCGAATCAAGATGGTTCATATTCGTAAAAGTGTGCTCAAAAATGAACGATGACGAAGCATCGTCTAAATTGAGCTTTAAGGTCCATAAGGAAACAGCTCAGAATTTCTAGTTTGGCGAATTGTAGGAAAATAGTTTTTTGGCGCTTTATGGCCCATGGAGGGTCGCTCAGCGGGCGATATAAATAGCTAAATCTACTCAGAGTATCCCTGAGCTGCGAGATCAACTCGCGGACTCTCACACATTCATTGAATTGTTGTGGCTCAACATTTTGTATTTCACTGAGGACCGCTCTGGAAAAGAAGATAAGAAATAACTAACTAACTTTAATTCTCATTTGGCAGATAATAAGCGGTAATATGGATTTCAAAAATAACATCAATTTTGTTCTTAGTAATGCTAACATCTTGCGCCAATTCAAGTGAAGTTATCTCCGACTTTAAAATTTGTTCTAAGCCTTGGCTTATATTAAGCTTGGAATAAACGTTTGCTATAAAGGGAGCCGCTGGATGCAAGCGGCGCAAGACCGTAGCCTGTGGAAGCCCATGCAGGAGACCTTTGTCCAGCAGTGGACGTCTATGGGTTGATAAAGAAGATGAAGAAGAAACGTTTGCTTGGCTCTCTTCCAGTATTCGGTGATCACCATCGTGCTGGCGACGGCCACGGTGGTGTTCACGGTGTTCATCTTCAATGGCACAGACGAGTTGAAGCAGAGCGCAGAGGGCGCTCTCACCGACGCCTTCAGCGACCCAAGGAACAAGGAGACGCTCGGAGTGATAGAGGCCGCGGTGAGTAGCCTGGTGCAGTGAGAGAGAGATCACGACAGATATGAGGAGTTCCGTGGTGCGATTTTCCAAAAATTATTGCTACAGTGTGACGATTGCAATGCTTTTTTTTATTCGATGACAAGGATAGTCTTTGACTGCGATCTCACCTGATCACACTAATCCTACTTCCCTTCAGATTTATTGTGCGCGGTCCCTCCCGTAGTCCCTGGAAGGGACCACGATTATTTTTTTCCCCCTGGTCCCTGATAAAAAGTAGCCTATGTGCTAACCCTGGGTAAGCTATCCCCATTCCGAATTTCAGCCAAAGCGGTTCATTCGTTGTGGCGTTAAAGAGTAAAAAACATCCATCCAAACATCCATCCATACATCCTCACAAACTTTCACATTTATAATATTAGTGTAGGAAGTAGGGTTCACTGCTCGTGCTGATTCACTCACTCACTCATTGATCACCTCTCCTGTAAAATTTTGTATCAAAAAATTTTTTTTCGCCAATGGTTTTGTATAGAAGACAAAAATTCATTGAGAGGAAAAATATGGAGAGAGCTGTTGAGTGAGGATTTCGGAGACGGGTGAGGAGCACAGCCAGGTTATTAAAGATAGGTGGGGTGTGCTCGAACAAATGTCATTCGAAACCTCATCCAACTGGCAGCGAGCTGAAAAAAAATTCAAAATGGCGGAAAAAAGATGGCGGCCATACAAATTTCGTTGGTTTCTATCTCGGAGAGTATAAAAGATGGAATAGTGGTTTCTTGACAAAAGATAATCAGGACCCAAATGTCTATTTGATGAATAGAAAAAAAATCCAAGATGGCGGATTTTTTTTTCTTCATACAAAATATATGGCGAATATTGAAGAGACTAGAAGCCGGGAATCATGCAAGACTTTGATACGGTTCCTTTTCAAGATTCGTTTTGTTGAAGAATATTCATTATGACAAATGATGACATAATATGAAGATCGAGGGTTTGGAAGGTGGGTGAGGAGCACGGCCAGGGTATTGAAGATAGGTGGGAGGTGCTCAAACAAAAAATACTCGAAACCTCATCCATTTGGCAGTGAGCTGAAAACAAATTCAAAATGGCGGATTCAAGATGGCGGCCATAGAAATTTCGTCATGGTCTATCTCGGAGAGTATAAAAGATGGAAGAGTGGTGTTCAGGTAAAAAATGATCAGGACCCGAAGGTCTATTCTATTTGATGAGAAGAAAAACCGCGGTCCGCTTGCGGGCCGCGCACCCACGCGCCCTACTAGTATTATTTATACAGTGTGTCCGGACAAGAACTAGCGATATTTTAAACACTTATATAACAACTAATTTTAAGTACAAATACACTCTAAACTTGGGCCCAATCCACTTCCCCTCTATGTGGCAGCCATTTTGTTTTTTTGCTGAAATATTCTCTAAGCATGTACAAAAAAATCATATCTCTCAAAGTTTTGGCCTTACTGAGATAAAAATGGGCTTATTCTAAGCGCAACAATACTGTCCTACCGTCTATATTACAAAACAAAGTGTTCACATTTCCATACCCTTTGAAAAAAATATGAAACCCGAAAAAAATTATCGTAAAATCATGCAAATCAATCTCAGTGATTATCATTTTGATAATATCTTAAAAAGCACCCCACGCTTTTTTTAAAATAAAATACATTTTTTTTATTTACACAATTATTAATTTATATTTATTGAAATTTTTGGACCCTATTCTTAATTTAAATTTATTAAAATTTATTTTCTATTTTTTAGTTTGGTTTTCTATAAAAAGCGTGTTTTTAGTTTTTTTAAACTATTATTAATTTTTATCTCAGTAAGACCAAAACTTTGAGAGATATGATTTTTTTTGTACATGCTTAGAGAATATTTCAGCAAAAAAACAAAATGGCTGCCACATAGAGGGGAAGTGGATTGGGCCCAAGTTTAGAGTGTATTTGTACTTAAAATTAGTTGTTATATAAGTGTTTAAAATATCGCTAGTTCGTGTCCGGACACACTGTATAGTATTCCAGGGACTGCGGAAGGGACCACGGGGATTTTTTCCCGTGGTCCCTGCGAGAAACACAATGCTGCCGAATTAAAATGGTAGGACAGCCAAGGGCATGATTTAAAAAAAGTTTTTTCCAAAAAATACCGGCTAAGTGCGAGTCGGACTCGTCCGTACTCCAGAAATAAAAGTATTCCAGTAAAACGGTAATAGGATTATATTAACTTTTTTATTTATATGTTTTTTCGTTATAGGTACTACACAAATTGTTTTTGTTATGCAACTAAAGTTTTCAGATGTTTTCCTTTACTTGTGTTACATGCTTCATGCCAAATTTCATGATTCTAGGTCAACACGAAGTACCCTATTGGTTTTGATTCCCTTTCGAGAGTCAAAATATGCGTTATAAACGGAGCAAAGGCCGTATCTTTTGATTGCGTCGACTTAGAAGTTTGATTTTTTCACTGCTGCAAGGGATTATAGAGTTGAATATTTGATATTAATCTTAACTTGATACCTCCACGCGTTCCTGAGCAAAAGGGTCTTGACAGACGGACAGACAGACAGACAGATGGACAACGAAGTGATCCTATAAGGGTTCCGTTTTTAGTATGGAGTACAGAACCCTAATTGGCTGGGACTACCATTTTAATTGTCAGCAGTGTATTTCTCGCAGGGACCACGGGAAAAACTCCCCGTGGTCCCTTCCGTGGTCCCTGGAATACTATATAAATAATAAACAATTAACCCTACTTCCTACTAATATTATAAATATGTGAAAGTTTGTGAGGATGTATGGATGGATGGATGGATGGATGTTTGTTACTCTATAACGCCCCACAACGAATGATCCGGTTTGGCTGAAATTTGGAATGGAAATAGCTCATACCCAGGTTAATCCTGGTTAATATTATATTAATCCTTAATAGGTTAACACAGATTACTTTTTATTTCGGGAAATTACAGAGTTCTCACGGTAATCAAAAATCTTAATCCACGCGGACGAAGTCGCGGGCATCATCTAGTAGTTCATAATACATTTAGGCCCGCTTGCAGAAACGCCAGGTTATCCTTTTAACCCAGAGTTAGCTGCTTTCGTATGGAGTTTCTGCCAAAATTACAAAATTCAAGCATTCCGAACCAGTGGTAGACTCATCGACGATTCAAAAGCCCTTGTAAAAAAGTTTATTTGAATAAAAAACATTTCTATTCTATTCTATTCTATTCTATTCTATTCTTTTCCTGGGTTAAGCCTAAGCCGGCGTCTCTGCAAGCGGGCTTAAAATATCTAACTCAGAATTATTTTAAAGCTCGGCTGTTGCGGCACAACGGGCCCGGAGTATTACAACTCGTCGGTCCCCTTGACGTGCTGCGCCTCCGCGCTGCAGCACCTGCAGGGCCAGCAGCAGGGCCTGCAGCAGGGCGGCAACATGATCAGCATCGCCAACATCCCCCCCGGTGGCTCCATCGAGCTGAGCTGCCCCGTCAGCGAGGCGTACCAACAGGGCTGCGTGGGAGTCGTCATTGAGTTCCTCGGCCAGATATTAGAAATTACCGGCCAAGTCCTCATCTGGATAATAGTTATTGAGGTAATCATCGTTCTTCTGCTGCTCTTACTTTTCTCACACAAGGTCTCTTGTATGGACTTCCACATTACTCGGTCTTGTGTCACCTATATCCAGCGGTTTCCTGCGACTCGTCTGATGTCGTCGGTCCACCTAGTGGGGAATCTACCAACTATTCGACTGAGTTTGTTATCCTCGTAGTTTTAGTTAGTTTATTTATACAATTTTTTTATATTTACGAAAACGTATACCTAAGTATATAATAATGTAAGTATATTTTTACATTAACACCATTGTCTACGTTTATCAATTAGTTTTATACTTAGCTCATTGATAAAATGGATGTAAAATGAATGACTTTTAACAGATTACCATCGTTTGTTTCAGTACGTGGCAGCGCTTCTGGCAATCTTCTTATCGTGCTACATCGGGAAATAGTAAAAAAATATTATCAAAATAGGAATTAAATAAAGTCAAATTGTACAGTAATTTATTACTACTATTTTAAATCTGAATGGAAACTTAATTACGGATTAGAGCTAGACTCAACTAAATCTAAGACATCGATTCAACCAAGCTGTTGGCAACATTGCCTCATTGGATGGCGAAACTAATTATTTATTTGGCCAAGATTGCCGTTACCAAGTCTAATAATAAATAGTTACTAAAATAATCGACTGTGCCGGACGGACGGACGGAGAACGTCACACCATAAGGGTTCCATTTTTACTATTTTGGTACGGAACCCTAAAAATATTCATAAAATATAATACTTGATTGTTTTTTATTATATTTTTTTATAATACAGAGTTCAGCAAATATTTCAATAAGCAAGAAAAGTACTAATTAAAAAAAATACTTTTCCCCCTTTGAAAGAATTTTTAAAATGTGGTGGACATTTTTGTGGTGGACAATATCCCCATAGGGGATAAGCAGGGGATGAAAGTTTGTATGAAAATCCACCATTTTTCAAGCTATATCCATCCAAGCTATACCAACTTGGTACCTATTTTGCCTTTCGATTAAAAATGAAGAAGACCGTATTTTACAGTTGAAAATTGCAATCTAAAATCTTATTATACGCGGGCGAAGTCGCGGGGGCAAAAACTGACATAATTACGTGTCAAATAATTGATAACCTCTTTTTTTGAAGTCGGTCAAAAAACATAACATGTTATATGGGGTTATATGGTCATTTCGGGTCATTTGGTTGCTAATGACATCCCTTACGTACCCCGACATACACCAATAACCCTGTATTCATTGCTTACTCGCATAACGACCTATGATTCATAATATTTTCTATGTTCCGCTTATCTCTATCATTCAATATTATCTTATATGTTATATCAGGGATGGGTAGATTACTTTTTGAATATAAGTATTAAAACAGCGAGTGTGACGCTGAGGCGCGTAGTGAATAACAACGAGTAAACTCCGATATAGTGCTTTGTTCTCGCACAAAAGAAATATGTGTTTTGTAGTGAAATATGTGTTGTTTATCGCCAACGTCATTTTTATTGTAAGTTTCTAACACTATCACCATCTCAACCTATCACCGGCCCACTACTCTACACGGGTCTGTTCTCAACAACTGGCCTAGGGCGTAGCTCTCAATATATGCGAAGTCTGCCAACTTCGCATATATTTGAGAACATTAAAGAGCCAGCCAGCTCAGCCATGCAGGTGTCCTAACGATGTTTTCCTTCACCGAAAATGCAAGTGATGTTTAATTTTAATTCCTTAAAACTCACAATATACTTTCATAATATTATAAACTGTACTTACCGCAAAGAAAAAGGGTCTGTTAGAAAATCTTCAATATCTTCAAAAGTACCTGACCTAGCTTAATGAAATGTAGACTAAAGAATATTTTAATCTCTTTATAAATGAAAATAAAAAACTTTAATAAATGTAAAATAAACTAGTGGTTCGCCCCGAACTGAGACCTCGCGGTAACTGTATCCCATGATTATTCATTCAATCGATACATGATAACCAAAACTGACATTATTATTATGCCCGTTTTCACCAAACATACCTAAATCATCCCCTAAGTAGGAGTCTCTTAACGTAGGTAGCTCCTAAATACAATCCTAAGTCCTAACATCCGTCCCAATATCCTTTTAGGTGTCCCGTACAGGATCGTGATAAATAAGTTGACAGAAAACATCAATCACCTAACTTATAGGTAGCCCGTAAAGGTTAGGGAACGTTAGTGAAAACATTGAATTATTATGTAGGTACTAACGAGTGAAACCGGGCTACGGGCATCTGTACAAATCGTCATCTATCGACGCGAATAGAAAATATACAATATTTAACTAAATTTAATTTTTAATTGAATAATATGGTACAAAAAAAATTACAATATAATTATTGTATTATAATAAGTAACTAAATAATAATGGTCGACGCAAAACAGTTTTTGGGATAGGTCGTAGTCGTAACTCGTAGTTCCATGGGAATAGTTACTGACTGCGCCATCTATTAGCATTATTGTGAAGCTATGTTGATGCTATATGAATTACTGATGCCCATTAAAAATTAAATAATCTCGTTTCTTTATAATATTCATATAATTTTAGTATTTGTTGTTCAAGTACAGGATATAAGTGACCTAAAAAAATAAAATCAGTTTGAAAATCCATAGCGGATTTTCCTAGAGAGCGTCTTCAAGCGAGCGTATAAAATCGCCACTTTGAAAGCCCCCCATTTCGTCAATTTTAAGGGAAAAATTAAAAAAAAATATTTTTGTACTCAGTTCAAAATTATCTTTAAAATGATACGTAACAATTTTATGTAACGCGATATTTTTTTTTTACTTCGCATTCGCTTCTATGAGAGCCCCCCTGAAATAAAGATTTTTATAACTTTTTAAGCCATTTTCGGCTGCAGGCCATCGGTTTACATATTATATCTAAATTTGAAGTAATTACGTTCAGTAATTCAAAAGTTATAAGGCTCTGACAGACGGACGGACGGACGGACGGACAAGTGCAAATCGCTCTAGTTAACTCAGAGACCTCGCTTCGCTCGGTCAATAATGAAAATGCGTAGTTTTTCATTTTGAAGATTTTCTAACCGACCCATTTTCTTTACGGTTCAGTTTAGCTAAAGGGTTTGTGTGGGATTTGAACCCCAGGCCCCCGAAATAAGAAGGCCGAAGTGTTTCTTCTTCTTCTTCTTTATCAACCGATAGACGTCCACTGCTTCGAAGTGTTTATCTCCTCCTTATACTGTGGTGTTGTGCAACAACTGTTGGATGATGTTCAGAAGTATCTACCCTTTCAAAAAATATGTTATATCGGCCAAAAAAAGGTTTAGTAGAAAAAATTGCAATTTGAATTTTAAGTTTTGAAATTCACGCCAAAACGCTCACCGGTGTCATGGCGTCGTACGTGACGTCACCTCTATGTTTTGTCATAGTTGTTTGTCAAAGTCTGAAGATAGATGTGAAGTGTCGCTCTTTTTTTTGATGTTCAATCCAACATGGCGGATTGCTGTATTTTATAGTTTTATTTTATCAAAATAAATATCAATCTCTCTGAAAATAGAAAAATAAATACGTTTTTTATAATCCATGAATCCTATTTTATTAGATAAATTCATAATTTCGTTGATTATTTGTCACCGTCATCACGCCTATATTACTTTAATTATTTATTTAATATAGTTATCGTTAGTGTGCTGTATGAAATAAATATTGTTATGAAACATGCCTCTGAAGTACAAAATTTATTTTTTGAGTGATTTCTGCACTTAATACACGGGACCCCTAATCCCCTAAAACCCCTAATCAATGGGAGTTCTTATCACGTCATGCTGTACCCTTTTCTGCCGTTGATAGGACCGCCACAAGGTCCACAAGCAAAGGCCGTACAGAGCTGAACTAAAGCTAAAGGGCTTAGTTTAGCTCTGTTAGTTCGAGGTGTGATTTAACGTATGAAAACACGCGGTAACGACATGAGTGACGCGAAACGAACTCAGGGTGAGATCTTTAGATGGCACTCTCAATCAGCTCAGACTCAAAACTAAGTTAAAACGAGAGAGATATGTCAGGACATGTTAGTGTCTCATTTTAACTCTATCTTGAGTCTTGAGCAGAGCCAGAATACGATTTAATAGATCTCAGCCTAAGTTTCGTTTCGCTTCGCTCCCAATGTGGCCTGCGCTTTAGACCGGGTTTCATAGGACTGCAATCGGTAAGTGTCTCACACGTATCATTATTTTTTTTGTTTTTATCAAACAAAGCGTCACTTAAGATTTAACACCGCGTAACTAAAAGTCCTTATCTAAATTAGGGCAAAAACGTGAGTCACGATAAATTACTTTTATTAAATGTAGATTGTACAAAAGAATTTATACCTACTCAAAACAAGCTATTTCCCAGGCGTCTGTCCACCCTAGTCGAAGGCGAGGTTAGATATTTAGATCGAGGATAAAATAGGTTTCATAGGTTCATGGCTTGATGAACTTGCAATTCACTCTTTTGCAAGGATATAAACAAGCAAAGTATTAAAATAGAATAAAAAACCAGACTACTGTATACATAATATTATTATCTGATTTACATAGCCAGTGTCATTTGGGATGATGAGGTTAGATTCTAACAATACCGCATACATACAAATCTGGCCCGCTTGCAGGTTTTTTTACAGAGTTCGTATAGAGCTTCTGTCAAAATTACAAGTTTATTCCTAAGTTAAACCTAACCCGGCGTCTCTGCAAGCGGGCCTTAGAAGTTTAATGGTGGAATAAAGAAATTCACATACATACATGAACCCAAGAATTAGACTCCTTTTTTGGGCAGTCGTGTAAAAAGTGATATAGTACCTAGACCTACTGTAATCGACGCTCTGACGATCTGATGACGACGACGATGACGCTCTTTCATTAAATTCTAGTTGGTGAAATTCGGACAATTTTCAATGCTTGTAATATTATGCAGGTTTATTTTCGGTATAAGTATTGTGAAATGAACTATATTGTACTTACACTATGGAATGCCTTTGCTATCAGATTCTGGTTTAAACCTGGTCTGTTCAACAAGACAAGTGCTTTCGAATCGTCGGTGAGTCTACCACTGCACTGGTTCGGAATGCTCTTCCTACCGACAAGAACCAGCAAGAAACTCGGCGATTGCTCTTTTCAAAACAAGTTTACAATACAATAGATACTATGCTATGTATGCAGTGTTTCCACAATGAGGGGAAGTTACACAAAAACATACCTAATTATAATTCCTTACATGGTTGTTACGTTCTCTCAAATATGGTTGAGCGAAGCAACAACTGGGTCATTCGTCATGCTCGTGAACGGGTCCACCAGCGGGAATGGGGCTATTTTATATCTGCCCATCTTAAGATATATTTTGGAACTTCCCTCATTGTGGAAACACTGCATACATAGCATAGTATCTATTGTATTGTAAACTTGTTTTGAAAAGAGCAACCGCCGAGTTTGTTGCTGGTTCTTCTCCAGGAAGGGCATTCCGACCCAGTGGTAGAGCCAGACGATTCAAAAGCACTTGTAAAAGTTTATTTATTTGAACAGTCAGAGTAAGTACGGTGTATAGAGCTTCAGCGACGAATAAGTAGGTCCAATTATAATTCAATACATGTTAAGACGCAGAGTCAGGGTACGGTGTATAGAGCTTCAGCGACGAATGCCATAATCTTAACTTGGACTCGGTGGCTGTGCAGCTTGCCGGGCTTACGCTGATCGGCGTCGGATCGACGGTGCTGGCGTTGGCGTCCGACGCGCTGCAAGTGATCCCGGCCGGCATCAACGCGATCCCCATCAGCGTCATCGTGCTCGGCGCCGTCATCTTCGTCATCGCCTTCTTCGGATGCTGCGGCGCCATCAAGGAGAACAGATGCTTACTCGTAACGGTAAGTCTCACCCAGGGGACAAAGCACAGATTAGAATGGATGCGCCGCGTCGAAGTTTGAGCCTACCACGTCAAGTCGTTTGATGGCTTTTTTTCTGGATTGAGTATGCTGTTGGCCCTCATGGCCGCTACAGCGTCACCGGACGTCGCCGGGGAGTGAGCCCTAAGGCTCGAAGATATCGGGGGGCAACGTCTTCCTAAGGGCGCCTCCTGTGAGGCTCGGACCTCGGCTTAGGATGACGTTGGGACGAATGGGAGGAGTGGCTAGACTAAGTTAGTCCGTTGATGGCTTTTGAGGTGATAACGTCATATAAATCGATGAACACCGGCTGCACGCACGAAAAAGTGTAACGTTCCGCCTGAGGTCAAGTGCAAGATATTATTAATTAGAACCACTTCTCGGTTTCCGATAGAGCTAAAATTTTACATGTGTGTGTAAATCGGATGACGATGCAATATTACTGTGACATGGAGCTGATCTGATGATGGAGCTGGAAGATGGCTATCGGAACTCTGTAATAAAACGACGTAACCCCATCGGATTTGGGCTCGTTTGATTCGTCTTGACAAGTACTCTGGTCCTAGATGATATCCAGGGACTAATGGCGTAGCTACTAAAAGCTTGTTTTTTAAAAATAACATTTTTATTTACACTTGTTACGACTAAGCTTACGCTTGACGACAATGACGGCAAACACAGCTTTTTTATCGTTTGCCAAACAGTTTCTACCTCGCTGCTCATACCAGCTCTCAGCTAAACCACAGCCTGGCTTTTTTAACCGACTTCAAAAAAGGAGGAGGTTCTTAATTCGTCGGAATCTTTTTTAATGTATGTTCACGGATTACACGAAGACGCCTGAACTTTATTGGAAAATTATTTTTTGTTTGAAAGGGTATATACTTCCCAGGTGGACCCATTTAAATTTTATCGAAATCGGTGGAGCGGTTTTAAAAAATCAACAATTAATTATATACTTTATGATGGCGGGGGCGTTTGAAGTCGGTTTTTGAAAAAGATTTTTTTATAGATTATATTTTAACACACATAGAGCAAACATGCTTGTTTGCGGTGGGTTTGGCAGTTCACCTGATGTTAAGTGTTTACTGCCGCCCATGAACATGTGGAGCACCAGAGGCACCACACCGCACCACCAATGCGTTGACAGCTTTTCAGTTTGTTGGTCCGCCCCTTGAATAATCCCATGTTGAACTTTATCCGCTGCTAACAGCCTATTTGATTTAAAATCTATGTGAAAATAGAAAAGTTTTTTTTTCAGAAAAACTTTTACGAAGTACTTTGAAATATTCAATTTAATTTATCACTGGCTCGGAATGCCGTTCAAAATGAGCGAAGTCGAAAATTTTATCCAGACATGCAATAAAGATAAAAGTGTTTACAGTAAATTGGTAAAACCGATTAGGATTACAATCTCATAAATAGCTTAATTATAGAGACGCTTTATTTAGGAGATATCAAGTGTTTTGATATCTCTTACAAATTACAATGAATCATTGCAATGAATGGGATTTTTTAATTAGTTAAACTTTAATTAATATTAAATTACTTGTAAAAAAAAAATTTTAAAAACCTACTTATGACTCCCTCGCCACTATGCAAAGTATATATAGGTTCAGGCGTCTTCGAGTAATCGGTGAACATCCTTAAAAAAAAGATTCTGACGAATTGATAACCTCCTCCTATAAATCAATTACCCGAAATGCTGGCAGCACTGCCCCTTTGGATGGCCAAACTAATCATTTGGCCAATGTAGCTGCCAGCTCTTGGCTCCCCGGTCCCCCGATAGCTCGATAACTTTAATTTCATTTAGTTCTTCTGACTACGACTCTGGACAAAGTAGAACAGGCCGCAGGTATACGTCTGCTGTCTCTGTTCCATCATACGTAACAAGTACTTATTAACATTCAAACTCAACTCAGATTATTTTCAGCTTTTAATCCAGTATTTCCTTAAATTATTTTTTTTATTTGCTAGTAGCTGATTTTGTTGGTGTTGTACCAACAAAATCAGCTACTAGCCTTCAAATCTCTATTCAAGAGAATATAACCACTCCATTTATCTCAATTATTTTATATTAAGCACTCCCCCCATCTTTTCCCCCCCACACCAAAAAGATTATATTTTCATAAACCACTCGTGCCACATGACTGAATTCTAGAGCCTTTTGACTTCTCAGTACAACCTCTTTTTCACATAATATATATTTATTTATGCTTACTTATAATCATCATAGCGCTACAGCCCTGGGTGAGCCTTGGCTTGGTCAAGCAAATTTCTCCATCTGAGGCGATCATTAGCGGCCTCTCTCCAACTCCGTACTCCAAAAACTCTCATGTCCTTTTCCACTCCGTCAATCCACTGGCCTCTAGGTCTTCATCTGCCTCTTTGGCCCTCTGGTTTACTGTCAAGCAACTTTTTCGGGGCTCTTGAATCGTCCATGCGTTGCACATGTCCTGCCCATCGCATTCGCATGCTTACTTATACCAACTTTGAGTAAAACTAAGTAGTGTCCCTAACATAAGTAACAACCATCTCGTTATTTCAGTACGCACTCATCATGCTGCTGCTGGCGGCAGGAAAGATGTATCTGGCCGTTGTGATCTTCATGGCCATGGATAACATCTATCAAAACGTGGCGGAATGGCTCAACGAATCGTTTGTCAAGGAAAACATGAGAGATCCGTTCCATGCAATAGAGATTGCCGTGAGTAAAGCATTGTTCTTTCTCTTGTTCTTGGTATTTCCTCGAGAGTTAATAACAGTACGGAAACAAAGCTTTGATACGTATATTCAGGGCCTATTTCACCAACGTAAAGCGTAAAGATATTATTTTGGCAGATTTTCAATACAAAAAAAAGTGTGTGTGTCAGCTCCGACGCACGACTGGAGTTTACTACTTAAAACGTCGTAATGCATTCGCGGCGCCGCTCCGACCCGATCGGTACGCGCTCGGCTTCCCGAAGCGAAAGCGCTTTCGCATTCGACAACTCACGAAAACTTGCGAAAACCAACCTTATTTACTCAACGTTAGGGTAGAAATTTGCATCGTTGTGAAAAACGTAACAAGGGCATTCGACAACTCAAGCGAAAACCAACCTTATTTACTCAACGTTAGGGTAGAAATTTGCATCGTTGTGAAAAACGTAACAAGGGCATTCGACAACTCAAGCGAAAACCAACCTTATTTACTTAACGTTAGGGTAGAAATGTGCATCGTTGTGAATAACGTAACGAGGTCATTCAAAACAGATTTCACTGCTCAAATTTTTCTCATACCGGGCGCCTAAAATCGATTTTAAAGGAGTAAACTCCAATAAACTCCAATGAACTCCAAAAACTGTCAAAATATCAAATTTACGCTCGGTTTTAAGACTTGTTTTACGTTGGTGAAATCGTTCCTATGAGTGCTTGCTGGAGCAAGTGATATTGGAATAGGTTATATCAACAACTAATATAACAACTTTACTTTTAACGAGAGACATCCAAAGCAATTCAATGAAATAGCTTTTAAATTGGCGCGAGTTTCTCATTAACCCCCGACACAAAAAGAGGGGCGTTATAAGTTTAACTGTGTATCTGTGTGTCTGTGTGTAGGTATGTTGTTCCCTCGTAGCAGCCTCCCCAATTTTGCTGCGGTTTTTTCCGTTTTGAAAGCTAATGTGATCGAGGTGGATCTTAGCTATAATAATAATTAATGAAGATCTGCTCAGGTTGAAGATTATCAGCTTATTTCCTACTTGATTAATGGGTCTTACAAAATTTCACTAGTGCGATTGATTTGAAATTTGGTGTACTGTTACTTCGGATTATTTCCAAGGCATGGTAACTTTGAGCCGATGCTGCAGCATCAAGTAGTCTGCGGGATAAACACTCCTCAGCAACTTACAGCAGATATAGTGTGTCATTAGAATGGTCTTAATGGGTAGGTGTTAGATTGATGATTGTCGAGGATCGAGGAGGAGGATCTGATGATGGAGCAGAAAACTGGTTAACAGGATATCAGGTAGGTATATCGTACATAGTCCGGCCGTAAATTCACTTTTGGGGGGTGTTTTAAATTTTTTTTTTATTTATAAAAGAATATCAGCCAAGTTGAAGTTGACTAATATCCTCCTCTCCCCTCCAAATAAGCGGAAATCTTGTGTTAGGAGTGTGTACGACAATAGTGCAACGGGTGGGATTCGAACCTGCGACCTTTCAGTTTTCAAGCTTTCAGTTAGCACCTTTAACCGTTGGGTTGGGAGGCTTCATTTACCCTTGTTTCAATGTTATAGTTCCAGTGCTGTGGAACCACCGGCTGGGAATCCTACTTGGGAATATTGCCGCAGCTGCCTGTCTCCTGCTGCGACCCCGAAGCGCAGCTCTGTGACGCGAACAACGCTTTCGGCGGCTGCAACGGTATAGTTGGAGACTTCTTCGCCACCTACGGCGACGCCACCGCCATCGTTCTCGTCATCATCATCGCGGTGGAGGTAAGCCTTATAACCATTCTGAGGAAATGTTTCATGATGACAGCACCCAAGGATCAATCCTTACTATAGTCTGTTTTTTTTAACAAACGAGTACCGAAAATTTTGACTGTGTTGCTATTGGTCCACGTAATCAAGAGTCCCAGGCCCCACCCCTAAAATGACCCATCTCACTCTGTCAATATAGGAAATGTGCGAAAGACATACTCAGTACCTCACCCCTAACAATGATCCATCTCACTTTGTCACTATCAGAAATGTGCGAAAGACATACTCAGTACTCGTTTGTTAAAAAAATAGACTATAATATTATAACTGCGAAAGTGTGTTTGTTGGTTTGTTGGTTTGTCCTTCAATCACGCCGCAACAGGGCTACGGATCGACTTGATTCTTTGCATGGGTATAATTGAGGACCTGGAGAGTGACATAGGCTTTTTATCCCGGAAAATCAAAGAGTTCCCGAGGGATTTTAGAAACTAAATCCTCGCGGACGAAGTCCCGGGAATCAGCTAGTGAAATTATGAATTAGAATGAAATAGGATTCATGGATTATAAAAAACGTATTTATTTTTCTATTTTGAGCGACTTTGGTATTTATTTTGATAAAATAAAAGTACAAAATACAGCAATCCGCCATATTGGATTGAACACTAATCAGAGCGATATGTCACATCTATGTTCAAACTTTGACAAATTAGAACATGGCGGACGTGACGAACGACGTCATGACACCGTAGGGCGTTTTGGATTTTAAAAAACTTAAAATTTGAATGGCATTTTTATCTACCAAATTATCTATACCTACTTACTTTTAATATTATAAAGAGGAAAGATTTTTTGTTTTTTTGTTTGTTTGTTTGTACCGAATATGCTCTGTAACTACTGGACCGATTTTAAACATTTTTTCACCAATAGAAAGCTAAGACAGGAAGAAACATAGGCTATAATTTATTTTCAAAAAATTAGAGATCCTTCAGAAAATTGCAATAATGCAACCCAAGGTAGCAAAGTTTTGCTTATAAAATGCATTATTTGGCGTGTGCTGAGAAAACTATTGATGATACATAAAAAATTATGTACTACATGATTAAAGTACTCATTATTCTCTATAAAAAAGTCCCCAAGGGAATATACCTATCTAAGTATTATATTTAAGTCACAATAGTAGCTTTTGTGTTCTTAAATTTAATTAGATCGCCTTTATTATCGTAGTATTAATTCTTCCTTACGAATACATAATTATTATAAATACGAAAGTGTGTTTGTTTGCTGGTTTGTCCGTCAATCACGCTGCAACAAAGCTACGGATTGACATGTTTTTTTGGATAGGTATAGTTGAGAACCTGGAGGGTGACATAGGCATCCCGGAAAATCATTGAGTTCCCGCGGGATTTTAAATACCAAATCCACGCGGACGAAATCGCGGGCATCAGCTATTTTTTAATAAAGAAATAAGATATTTTTCCGAAATAGTAGATACCTACTTCCAAGCATCATGTTTTACAAAATTGGTCATAATGCCTATTAGAATAAGAATCACACTACGATTATCTTTATGTACATGTTACATGTAAAATGGTTCAGCAAGTATTTTGGAAAAGTTTACCAAATCATTATAGTCATATTCATGAAAAGTAGGTAAAGGAGTAATTTTTTTTTGTTTTCTCTTGTTTACAGTTGGTTGCAATGATCTTCGGTATTTGCCTCTGCAGAAACGTCAGTAGCCGAAAAGGAGAAACTGTATAGCTGTATTAAACTAGTAACTACCTAATTTATCAAATATTTAAAAAAATTAAATATTTTTTTATAATAAGTACAAACTCTCTATTTAAAATTCAAACCTACTAAAACTACTCTTTTAAAGATCTTTACGCGTTAAAG
This sequence comes from Oeneis ivallda, assembly GCA_029955525.1. NCBI lineage: Eukaryota > Metazoa > Arthropoda > Insecta > Lepidoptera > Nymphalidae > Oeneis > Oeneis ivallda. Next base: position 1,429,646 of record JARPMR010000018.1, on the reverse strand, counting down.
ATCTTTACATAATATTATCTCAAAAACTAACTACTTACTAAAATCTAATTATTAAGCAAAATTTTGATTTTTTTTGTTGAAATTACTAAAAAGAACTCTTTAATTAATAATAATCTAAAACTAACAGCTGATAAGTTCATCCTTACTAATATTATAAATGCGAAAGTGTGTTTGTTTGTTGGTTTGTCCTTCAATCACGCCTCAACAGGGCTACGGATCGACTTTATTTTTTGCATGGATATAGTTGAGGATCCTGGAGAGTAACATAGGCTACTTTTTATCCCGGAAAATAAAAGAGTTCCAGAGGGATACTAAAAACTAAATTCACGCGTACTAAGTCGCGGTTATCAGCTAGTTAGTCATGAAATAATATTTTATATCACTAATTCTAGGTTATTATTTGTATACGTACTTACGTACCCTAACCTATATCAACCTACGTACCTACAATTAAACTAGCTAAACGCTATCTCTAAATAATATCAAATAATCTAAACTCTAATGTACCTATTCAATCTATTCAAGTCTAAGTACTTATGTATAAATTTTCCACTATTCGACCGTCCACATTGAGCCGATTCTGATAAGATGTCCATCGATTCACCTTTATCGCAAGGTTGTGATTGACTAAAAATACCTATTTGGTCTTTCTAGACGGCCTAATCATTTTCTGCAATAACTTGTGATGATGCCAGCTTTCCACCAAACATGTCATTGAAATGGTGTATGTATCCTTTATATCTATTTTGCTGGCCAAAGCAAATTTCAGGACAAACTGGTTTGGCCGGCCAGAACAGATTTTGGAAAAACTAGTTTGGTCTGCGTCAAACCCGATTCTAGGATAGTAACGGGAACAGATAGCAGCCTTAACAAATAAACATAGAAACAACGATATATTATTATGAGTAATAAACCTTATCGTTGCATAGAAATAAAATAATAATAATTGGTGATTAGACTATGATTAAAAGTTTTTTCGAATCATACTTATATAACTTATCTACACTTACTTCACGAATTTTTTTTGGAATTCTAGATAGTCTACATACATATTTATCTATATTTAGTTAATACCTAAATTAATTATCAGTTTTATAAAATAATTTTGGTGTAACTATACCTCGCTAATATTATCTGAGTAAGTAATAGGAAAAACCCCATGATAATAATATGTCATAGATGCGAATCAAATTAGCTGTTTGAATCTTTTTTTTTTTAAACTAAGTTCTACTTAGATCAAACACTTTCGTATAGATACCAATTATTCATTTCTTTAACATAATTTACCTAATTTCACGAATTATACGAAGCAAAATCTCAGAGTCTGCTTGTCTGCTTGGGTGGATTTGAAAGTCTACCAACTGTCTGTGTGTCTTCACTCTGCAGAGCCTCAGAAAAAGGATAATGAACTTAATGTATTATGTAATGTTAATAATATATAGTAGAACGTACTCAAAAAGTTTTATACATAGTTCGGTAAACTTCTCGATGGCTCTGAACCACACCGCGAAATCCATCCACCGAGCAATAAACGAGCCCGAATTTGCATTTAAGGCGCTGTGTAATAAATTGCACTAGAAGTGCACGGCAGCGCATATTCAGAGCAATCTAGAAAATTGGTGCGGACTTCACTATGCATTTAGCTATCCTATGATGTCATGGCCTGATTTTTAATTTAAGATAAACTCTACGAATTCATACCGCTAATGACAAGAATATCGATTTTACTGATAAAAATATAGGTAGGTTGGTAGACAATCATGATAGTATTTGAAACAAGTGCGTGTGTACCCTGATAGTTATACTTGGTGATCGCAAGATAGGTAATTTTTTACCGGCCGAAATTTGGCCAACGAGAAAATGAATAATTATTGCAAAAATTTCGTTTAAATTTTGAAGTTTCTTTAGCTTTTGCTCCGTGTATCGGCGAGTACGTTATGCCATCGGTCAATAATAGGTTAAGTGCAAGTTAACTGGCTACCCTAACTGGCTAACCTAACACTGATTATGTTAGTATGACGAATTGACCTTAAAACGTAGGCTAGGAAGTGGCATTTGTAAACTGTGATTATGTCATGGAACTAGGAATTACGACGTAGTCTTCCTATTTCTATGGATTATGTGTACTAATTCTGTTGTACAAAATCTCTGAAATCTCTTAACTAAAGTGACAAGATCAGTCTAGTGCTATCCTTTAACGCTGGGAGCATTTTGAAAGGGATAGCAGGACCTATCAGTTAATTTAACTATAGCCACATTACTAACAGATGACGGCAATTTTGGTCCCTATCCCAATTTGAAATTTCGTAATCATCAACCATCATTAACTTATGATGATCATGAACAGCGATCACAGCATCCGGCATTGCTCACAGCACTGGATAGATGTATCTACCTATCTATTGTATGAATAGTGAAAGTGTAAGCAATTTCGTTCATAGGACACGCGTACTAACGAGTGTGAATACAATTATCAGCAATTCACACTTAAGATTTCTTTGTCGTGTTTATCTTTTTTCGTTTACCCAAGGTCTGTAGAAAATAGTAAATAAAAACTGATAATATGATAAGAACGTTGTTTCATTTATTCAATAGGTAAGTACCTACTACAATTTCGTACTACGATTTTGATAAGCACCTATTTTTAATCTCAAACGCAAATAGGTACCCGTTAGTTTGCTCTTATGTGTACTTATGTAGCATTGAAGTGCATAAAACGAAAGGACCTATTGAGGTTGATTTGAATTTCGGAGGCATACGGGTCTGCCGTGGTGATGTCAGTGGTCACCTGCCCCAAAGAGGTTGTCAAAAGTAATAACCCTCTATGTTGGTTTTGCTTTAGTCAGGTAAAATGTTAAAATATTATGCTTAAAAATAAATAATTAAATAGATTCACAAAGGAAAAATGTTAATTCGGTAGAACAAAGATAAACTTATCAACACCTTCTCAATAATTCGCCGGCCCAAGACTGCGTTCTGGATCAGAAGGAGAAGGGTTTCTTCAGACGAAAGTCCGTTAGCCAAGGACTTCACATACTTTAGTGAGAACATTATGAAGAATTCTCAGGCATGCAGGTTTCCCCACGATGTTATTCTCCACTATTCCGAAAAGTTATAGGTACAGTTGCGTGTCTGAGTCATACCAATACCAAACCGTCTAAAAGGAGACCGAAACCTTCACCACCACGGCATCACCGCTATATGTACAAAGATAACAGGCAAATAACATAATGCATATAAATTATATCTTGTCCATACCGGACTTTGTACTGCCCTAAGGCATAGAATACACTGAAATTCTTATCTGAGTCAAAAAGACTTCTGCAGAGTGAATTATAAAGGTCTCGCAAATCTTTTAAATCCTGCTATGATGGTCATCGCCGCTGGCTTTGAAGCCAAAGGGGGTAAGGGCGTTGAAGCATGCACCCCCTATCAGAGCGGGGCACGGGAATAGTTATTTGTTCAACAAGATAGCAAAGATTATTATTTTTGTTGCGAGTCCCTAGTTTAAATCCCGAGCGAGCGAAGGATTTTAATTTAAAATCACGAGCGTAGCGAGTGATTCTTATTTAGAATCCTGAGTGTAGTGAGGGATTCAAAGGCACAAGAAACAAAAAACCTTTGCTATCGTGTGATACATACATCTTTTCACCTCAATAGCGAAAAACACAAGATGTAAGAAAAATAATTATTGAAACAATAAGGAATTGTTTCATTCATGTATATTACGTACTTAAATATGATAAAACCATAGAAACTGTGGTTTTATCATATTTAAGTACGTAAGTTTCTTCTGTGGTTTTTATCATATTTAAGTACGTAAGTTTCTGAGCAGGTCTTACACCTGTAGCAAGTCTCCAATCGTTAAAGAATTCGTAGGTTTCAAGTATTTTTCACGCGAATTTTCCGGAAGAAAGTTTAATTCAGCTTTAGACACTGATTTATCGTCGGCGAAGTGCGGGCGTTTATAGTCGTTTTTAGGCTTCCGTACCAAAATGGTAAAAATGGAACCCTTATGGTGAGACTTTCTCCGTCCGTCCGTCCGTCTGTCACAGTCGATTATTTCAGTAACTATTAAAGCTATCGACATGAAATTTGGCATAGTTGTGTATAATAGTGGCCCAACATCATTGGGATAAAGAAAAATCGAAAATTATTTTTAGTTTTATTAAAAAAGGGGTAAAATCGGGGGTTTGAAATTTCAAAGTAAGATAACTATACCGAGTGGGGTATTATATGAAAGGCCTTTACTTTATAGATTATATATACATATTATTTAGATATATATTACCAGAAGTGATGACCGCTAATGTGGTCCCAGGCTAACCAGAGCGACCCGCCTGCGTGTTATTCTCGCTCGCGTAACGGCATCGTGCCCGCCGCCCGCCGACCGGTCCAAGACCTGTGTGCGAGCTGAACATCGCGGACACGCAACATATAGATACCTACTTATGTTATAAGTTGTAAGTAACTTAGGTCATAACGTCCTCCCGTCCGGATTCGGCCACGGCAGCCGATCTCCACAGAGATTATAGCCGACTGTGAGATATAAGTATAACTATAACTCTGACCCAGCGAACTACGTACCGCCAACAAAAATATTTAGTGGTTGGTCACCCTTATTATTTAAGAGTATGAAAAATAGATGTTGGCCGATTCTCAGACCTACCCGATATGCACACAAAAATTTCATAAAAATCGGTCCACCCGTTTCGGAGGAGTAAGGTAACTAACATTGCGACGCGAGAATTTTATTTATTAGAAGAAAGTAAATAAAACTAAATAAGTGATGCCCGCAACTTCGTCCGCGAGGATAAAGGTTTTGTAATTCTCGCGGGAACTCCTTAATTTTCTGGGATAAAATATAGCCTATATGTTAATCCTGGGTATGAGCTATCTCTATTCCAAACAGCCAAATCGGTTCATTCCCTGTGGCGTCAGTAGAGTAATAAACATCCATCCATCCATACTCGTACACGTATATCTCGTATTAAGATTAGAATTTATAATTGTCTCTGGTCTGTTCTGGTGGGAGGCTTTAGCCGTGGCTAGTTACCACCCTACCGTCAAAGACGTGCCGCCAAGCGATTTAGCGTTCCGGCACGATGGCCTAGCCCTTCCAAGTTAGCCTGCTACCGTCTTACATTTAACTTACCATCAGGTGAAATCGCAGTCAAGAACTATCTTGTCAATTATCATCGAATAAAAAAAATTTATTTAATTAAAATGCTACTTAACCGCAAGCTTTGCACGCCATCAATATTCATTTCATATTATAACCCCCACTCCACTCTATTCCCTCACTCTCATAGTTCAATGGGACGGAAATCAGACACGTCCGGAAAGATATCAGGCGCAGGTCTAACCACTTACCACGATAATGAAAACGGGTGTAAATTATCACAATCGCCTTTTATCATCACGTGAGACAACGACCTCTGTTTACAACAAAATGCACCCGAACGAGACAATGTGACATGCATTACAAAATATTTTAATAATATAATAATGTACCTAAGTACCTACGCACTTTCCGTTAACTTACAAGTTATTAACTTACATCAATACCCTGTTACACGTCTTATAATGCTGTACCTACATACGTCTTGAATCCTAATTATTCTTTACCTACACGCTCTTCCACATATCTCACACTGAGTGGAAATAAATTGAAGTACTAAAGTTCACAAACTTACATTGAAGTCTCACACAAACACGATACAAAGTAATAAATAATCTAAAACCGAAACGATCCAGTTTAATAGACAACGATCTTATTATTAAAAGAGAAACCGTAAACATACAACTTTTAGTTGAACAACTATTTACTTAGTTGTGTTTCATAAGTTTATAGGAATGTACTGCGATCATAGAATGTGCGCAAACTATCAACACGATAGTTGCTCGACAAAAAAATCTAAAAGCCGTATCGATTTGCTTTTGATTATAGTTTAGTTGTGTGGAATTCACGAAAAGTACACAACTCGACTAAATAGTTTAGTCGATGTAAAAGTTGTATGTAAGTAAGCCTTACCCATAAAATGCTTGTTATCTTTAAACCTTAATTGATTCAAGGCGATAAAACGAATCGAAAATTAAAAAAAACTTGTCCGAAATAAAAGCTAATTACTGTTAACGGTAAAATCAGGCTCTACATTCTGCCCGTAGCAGGCCAACGGCCGATAAAAACAGATGTCATTGTAAAGGTCTTTTTACATACATATAGGTAATTAATGTAAATAAAACATAAAAGTATTTAGAAGCGTTCTAGCTGAATCTATCATTTTCGGAAATACGTGTGAATGAAATACCATTTTCATCATACCTATTCGAAAAACGAAAAATGGCTTCAGAGGATAGCGGGAGCAAAATTTAACTTTAACCCCATGGGACTTTTCATTTCTCTCCTCTTGGTCCGCGTTCGTGCTTTAGTATATTGTGTCGAAATTCAAATACGTTTGAGAAGCTGTTGTCTTCGATAAGTCTGATCAATTTGTCGATCGAATATACGCCCATATACTGTATCCAACATAAATATTAATGTTTAATTATTTAATAATAATTTATTTGTGTTTTATTTAAACGTTCAATATACGATGACTATATATAGTATGTTGATACTCCTAGCTTTTTCTCATAGGTAATGATGAAAAATAGTGTGTATCATTCGGGGCCAAAATATTTTGTTCTCGGACGGTGTATATTGAATTCCTCGCTACGCTCACGATTCTACTTTAGAATCCTTCACTTCGCTCTGAATTCAAAATAACGCCCTCGGGAAACAAAAAAATTCTTTGGCCCCATATAACACAAATTACTATTGAGCAACCGTGAAGGAAAACATCGGAAGGAAACCTGCATGCCTGAGAGTTGATTGAAGTACTAATGTACTCAAAGGCGTTTGAAGTGTGCCAATCAAGAGGAGACTATGCCCAATTATGGGCCACCTATAGTTTAAGATGAATGTTTCTAGCTCACTGTATGTTATGATGGAGAATTTTATTTTTTATATTATTCCTTCACCTACCGCACATAATATATTAGTTTCTTTCTCAAATAAAACCATAGAATTAAAAATATAGATTTTCACTTTAGATATTTTTTTTAAATCCTCAGTAATATTATAAATACGAAAGTGAGTTTATTTGTTGGTTTGTCCTTCACGCTGCAACAGAGCTATGGATCAACATGATTTTTGCATGGGTATAGTTGAGGACCTGGAGAGTGGCATAGGCTACTTTTTATCCCGGAAAATCAAAGAGTTCCCGCGAGATTTTGAAAACTAAATCCACGCGAACGATGTCGCGAGCATTGTTATATAGCTGTATCATGATTTCATAAAAAAAACTCCGCATTATGAACGTCTATACGCAAAGCGCGTTGCATTTGCGTTTGAGAAGTGGAAAACGGCTGTAGAAAACTATTTGTAGGTAAAATCCAGGTACCTACGCATTTTGCTGGTTCGATGCATTCGATGTATATGGGGCCCAAGATCAAGATCAAGTCCGGTGTTTAAGCTCGGTCGCTTTTTCCATCTCACGCCTTATCAGCAGTGACATAAAAGGTGAGGTAAGACCGGTAACATCAACGAGTTACAACCCTACAGCCGCTGTTACATCGTGAAATCGGTAAATGACTTACTAACTGGCGGTGGTAATGACCTCTGCAGGTCTAGATTGTATAAGGTAATTACTACTTCTATCAATAAAGTAGACCTTTGAGATAAAAACCGAATAAAACATAAGAATAATATAGTACCACATAAATTGAAGGATAAAATAATGTATTACACAGAAATTCTTAAAAGTTAAGGTTTATATATGTTGAAGGTATTTTTCTACCTAGAATAGAATACCTAATTAAGCAACGGCTAGAAAACTGGTGGTTAATTTATTGGTCAGTTATTCAAAATTACATAATACTTGTAGGCCAACTTGTGGCTCTTATGACAAGTTCAGACACTATTACCATGCGCCGATTCAGGAACCAAATAATTTGAATATTTAAAATAATTATGTACCTAGTAAAGTTCTTATATTAAATAAAAACTTCAAAACCCTTAGCGAAGTCTACTTAAATCTCAGTTACAGTAAGTAGGTACATACTTATACTTCTACATTTTAATAAAAATCAACGTGCAAATTGACCGCGATACCTCGGAGTACCTTATTGGTTAACGCATCAATAAAAATAACATACATTACCTGTTATTATGGGATAAATTAAACTTCTTTTTCAAATCACCGTTATATGGAATTTTGGAGGATTGCAATTGCAATTTTTACCCCATTTGCAATAGGTACGACAATAATTACTTCGATATTTGGTTCCAAATTGAAATTGACTATACATCGTAGACTTGATCGTAGGTAATCTGAGAGTCAATCGGTTAGTTTCGGCAATTTTTAAGATCTATCTGATAAAAAAAATTAGCACTTCTATGTATGTTTACCAATTTTACTAGACAAGTATTTTGAAGTGAAAACTTCTTTTTTAAAAGCGCATTGAACTTGAGGGGCATGCTAATCTGTTAGCTGGCAACGTGTTTTCACTTCTGTCGACAGTCCCTATTATTTTGTTTGTAAGATATAAAATAAACATTCTCTCTCATCTCTTAATCGGATCGTGACACCTTTCCATGAATTATGCAAAATAGAGACCCAAAATTGAAACTATGATCTCAGTAGAATTGCCCTGCGAGCTTATGTCAAGGCTCATTCTATTTAAAACGGGACATATTTACTTTTAAAATATGAAACTTGCGAAGCATGTTTAACTTTTATATTTTTGATGTGTACACTTTAAGAATTGTTTTTTGTATGACTGTGCACGCCATTGTGTGGCAATTTGTGGTGAATTTATTTTTATCACCTCGTTTGTACCCACATAATTATTATATGCAAAAAAAGAATTGAATAGAATTGAATTAAATAAAATGTCGATTTAGAGATAATCCCAGTCAATACAATAGATCTTGGTTTTTAGTTTAACAATAACAAGGAATTTAAATCTATTTATTCAGCCATTAAACTTTCTTGTTTATATGCATATATGTTGTAACTTTAAAACTGCATAGTGCACACTGCACATCCTACTTACTCATAAGATCAAAGTATAGATATCTACGCTATTGTCTTTAATATTAAATCCGCATTCGGCCATTGCTTAGATAATAATTAATTATTATTATTTATACATACTTTAAGGCCCTTACCAACGTCTGCCGATGCCGCAAAGTTTAACGTTTAAGAAAAGCTTCATGCATAGATTTTAATTTTTATTCTTCTGTGAAACTTATCCCAAAGAGCTTATGATCGTTGGCAAACCTACTTTAACCCAGACATGTCAACGGATGTGTCACACTGAACGACAGCTGGTTGCGAAGAAGTATCTCATTTGAATGCGATTGGATTAATTGGAGTAGGTGAGTGATGTGTGTTTGGTATTCACATTACCTTTACCTTGCAAATATAAAGTATTAGCTGACTAGCTGATGACCGCGACTTCGTCCGCGTGGAAATAGTTTTTAAATCCCTCGGGAACTCTTTGATTTCCGGGATAAAAAGTAGCTTATGTCACTCTCCATGTCCTCAACTATACCCATGTAAAAAAACACGTCGATCCGTAGCCCTGTTGCGGCGTGATTGAAGGACAAACCAACAAACCAACAAACAAACACACTTTAGCATTTATAATAATAGTAAGGATTATCTCTATTCTCTACTAAATAAAAGTTCACTCAAATAAATAAGCAGGTGGTAAGAAACATTATAGTGTGCTTTCATTTCTATGCATGTATAAAATTATTAATGTTTGTTGTTCGCATGTGTTTGAAAGTTTAGTACATTCGAAGTAAAAAAAATTCAAAAAATTATAATTAGGGAGATATGATGAAAACAGGACGTACAAAAAATTATTGTTTAAAATACGCCTCATCTGGTGACAGAAGGGCTGGCTCATTTTTTGCACAAAGGATCAGCCTGGCTGTCCAGCGCGGAAATGCAGCCAGTATTCTTGGCACCATTCCACGCGGGCATGATTTGTATAGTAATTAGATTAGTTTAGCCAAAAGTATAAACTTTCTTTGATTCATCCAACGTGCCTGAAGCTGCGAAAAAGTGATAACTAAATAAATGGTTGCTTTCCTTTTTTAGAAGCTTACAGTCTGGAAACTATATTATAAAATTATCTACTTAATATGATTAAACATTTAACATTAATAACACTAAATCCTAAGACACTTTGTTCAAACCCAGGAAAGGCCTGTTACTAAATGATCTGGTCTTCAAGTAGGTAAGTTAGCTCGTAATAAGTAACGGTACATCAAACATGTCTCCACAAAACAGACAGAAATTTCAATATTTACATTTACATACCGCTTACCGTCGTATATTTGCATAAATCTTTAGATTTAAAGAGCCGGAATAATTTTTGATAGTTATTACTCTGTTTATGAGCCAAACTTCGGTAAGTTCATTGAACTGATGAAATTTGTTTTCGTCGTTGTGTTCGTAGTATGGTGGCGTATTCAAGACTTAAATGGACATTTATCCTGCTTTCGTATACCTAATTTTCCCCTTCGCATTTATTTTTCGTAGAAAAAGAAGAATGAATTAAAAATTTAAAAATCATTTATTTTTCATGTAGGTCAACTTTATGGCTCTTAATATGACAAGCTAAGACTCTAGCTCCCGTTCGAAGAGCTTCGAGAGAGTTCGGAGAAGTTTTACAATAATATGTAGCTTATCTATCTTGTGGACAGCTGAAGAAAAGCTGATTGTTTTCGAGCAATAACTTTGTGGTTAGAAAACCGAATGTGTAGATATTAGTCAATAGTCCATAGTCAATTTATTAGTAAAATTATTTACAAGTCATGTATATGACGTATGTATACATAAAAACAATTATATGTTATAAAAAAAAGTATTTAACATTATTATTATAATAAACATTATATATCGGTATAAGTATTACAATCTAAGAATTCATTGTAGCTATAGAAGGATATTTTAATCTCTATTTATAAAATATGACTTTACACACTGTTTAAACCTTAGGTAAGCTTTTTTTAAATACCTACATAGACTAGCGCTTGACTACGATCACACCTGATGGCAAGTGAAAATGCAGCCTAAGATGGAGCGCGCTCGCCTGGAAAATGCCCATTCACCCTTGATTTGAAGGTATAGGGTACAAAGGATCTCTGATTATTATTATTAGCCAGGTAGGTAGATACAGATAGTTCTAGGAAGCGAATAATAACTGGGCTAATCAAATGATTGGATTCCTGTTCTAGGATAATTTATGTGTCCTCTTACAGATTCTAAACTATCACTATTGTCTTTAATATTCAATCCGCATTCGGCCGGATGAATGGGTCCTACAGCAGTAGAGACTTTCTTGAGATGAATACCTGAATAGACTTTCATTCGACACCTGACCTCGAATGTGGTACAACTAACTGCTTTGTGAACGCAAAATCTATTTAAATTGTTGCGTAAGCGAAACAAAACACACATATATATATAGGAATAAATATAATCTATATATTTTTAGAAATTATTAAGTAAGTAAATAAAAGAATTTTACACGATAAACATGACTAATGTTCTCTTTTCCCTCCAAATTAAGCGAATTAAACTTGTAATTAATTAATTAGGCATGTATAATATTATTTTTCTACACTTAGGGACTGTTTCACCTTCAAGTAAACTTGTTGTTGTTTTAGCTTTCTGGCTTTGACAGTGCCAGTCCAGCACAATACACTTCGCCAATGTCACGTTGAATGAAAGAGCCACGAAGGGAATGTTAAAAGAAGACGATATAATTTTGAAAAAACTGCAGTAGTAGGATCTTGTTAGTCACATTATCTACAACAAACACAAAAAAAAAAAACCACTCACATTTAAAAACACAGGAAAGATATTATATAAATAATAATTTAAATTTACAAATATAATAAAGGAACTAGGTACTAAACTTTTATTTTGTTAGTATGTACATATTTACAGACAAACTTAACAAAACGACTAAAAACTAACTTAAGGAAAGACTCAACATTTAAAGGACGGGGGATGTCGGGAGGAAGAACGTCGTAGAGTTTATGGAGGAGTTTAGGGCATGAAAAAAGGATATGAGTGACCGACCCTTCATCGAGACCACATTCGCACATTGAGTTGTCTGATTCTTAATTTGGCAAGATGAACAGGGGTACATGCGTGGCCGATACGCAGGCGGCATATAACAGAAGTAACCCATCGATCTGTGTTTCGGTAAAGAAAGAACCATGGACGGCGGGGAATGTTAGGCTGAATTGACCCATAAAATTTTCCCTTAACCGATTTTGATGAAATCCACAATGAATTCCACGAATCACTAAGATCAGTTTTGGCAAGAGACCGTAGGTCCTGGGTGTGAATCTTGAAGTGGGCTAGAGCACCTGACTCAATTGCCAGTTTCGCACACGCATCAGCAGACTCGTTACCTTTTATACCCGTGTGACCTGGAACCCAAGCTAGGGTAACGGAGAGGCCTTTCTGTTGACAGGAGTATAGGGCTTCTCTGATCTGAAAGATGATGGAAATAGGGGTTTTGCTACGAAAAGGGTTTGTCTTAAGTGCTTGAAGGCAACTTAAGGAGTCTGTCAGTATAATAGAGTGATCAACGTTATGGGCTTCAACAAAAAGAATGGCTTCAAGAATAGCTATAGACTCTCCAGTAAAAACCGATGATTCTGGGGGACACTTGAATTGCAAAGTTGTTTTATATTTAGGTATCCAACAGGCGGCTCCAACACAGCCCTGTACAGACAGTTTTGATGCATCTGTGTATATTGCCAAATGTTCAGAGAGACCTTTATCATTTATAATTTGATTAAATTTAACGTTTGCTTCTATAGTTTGTTTATTAAGATCCAAATTAATAATATTAGGTTTTAGAATCAGACTTCCAAAACTAGAGGAAAATAAAGGGAGAATAGGAGCAGAGTGAATAGGTTGAGGGAGACGAGTAAATTTTAAAAAACTTGTCAAAAGACAATTGGGGTTTTGATTGGATCTCAAAGATATTGAGAGTTGGCCGAGTTTGGCTAGAAGAGGATGGGAGGAAAGTTGAAATATTTTACACATAAAGCGATCACTAAGATACTGACTACGGAGAAGGATTGGTGGATCAGCACACTCCACTTGAAGAGCATTAGTAGGGGAGGACTTCATTGCACCTAGTATAATTCTTAAAGATCTGTATTGAATTTTGTTAAGTTTATCTATAGCTGATTTATTAATGGGGTCTAATACAAAGAGGCCATAGTCCATATGGCTACGTACTAAAGCATTGTACAGCAGTTTTTGAGTATAAGGGTGAGCTCCCCACCACACCCCTGATAAAGCACGGAGAACATTGATATTTTTATCACATTTTTTAATAACATAGTCTATATGCGAAACACCGTTTAACCGACAGTCTAGAAAAACCCCAAGAAATTTGATTTTATTAGCAAGAGGAATGTGCTGATCTTCAAATATTATATTGGGAAGGGGAATTTGTCTTTTTCTAGTGAAAATGACTGCCTTGCACTTAGCGACTGAAAGTGAGAGACCATGATCGGATAACCACTGGCCTAAATAATACAAAGCAGAGTTCAAACTAATACAAATTTCATCCATGGAATTAGAACTGGAGTAGAGAGCTATGTCGTCAGCATACTGTAATACATTACAGAAGCTGTCAACAGACAATTCGAGGTCGTAAGTATAAATACTATATAGAAGAGGACTGAGCACAGAACCCTGAGGGAGACCTTTCCAGACAGTTCTGGGGGGAAGGCTTAAAGAGTTTGTTTTCACCAGAATAGTTCTGGATGAAAGAAGGTTGCATATGATTCGTGTAAGCCTCGGCGGGACACTCAGCTGTTGCAATTTTTGCCTGAGTACCGGGAGAAGAACGTTATCATAAGCAGCTGCCACATCCAAGAAAACACCCACAAGATACTCTCCTCTGGCTAGGGCAATACGGATGTCTGTAGCAATCACTCCAAGGTTGTCTAGAGTGCCAAGTCCCTTTCTAAAGCCAAACTGGGACCTGGCCAGAGAACTTCTGCTTTCCATCATCCATTCCAAGCGGTTCTTTATCAAGTGCTCCATAATTTTGGCTAATGTAGAGGATAAAGCGATAGGGCGATAGGAATTATGATCTAAAGGGTCTTTGCCAGGTTTCCTGATGGGAATTATTATTTGGGTCTTCCAGGGTTGCGGGACGATTCCTGAATCAAGAAACCTGTTGACCATATCTAAGTAGCACTGCTTCGCCTTATCGCTGAGATTAATTAGAAAAGAATAAGGAATGCCATCTTCACCTGGGGTAGAATCTTTTAAGTTTGAAAGGACACACTGTAATTCAGGGAAAGTAAAAGGGGAGTCCATTTGGTCAGAGCTAGGGAGAGATGAAGTGGATGTTAGGCAATATTTAGTAGGAGCAGAGGGTGGGGCCAATTTGTCTGCAAACGCGTCGAGCCAAACAATTGCGTCATTAGATAAGGGATCATTGGAGGAAACAGAGCGGCGGAATCTTTTGATCCTATCCCATACTAAAGTGGAGGGCGAACGAGGATCCAAGGATTCACAGAATTTAACCCAACCCTGTTTTTTCTTTTTTGACAATAATCTCTTATATTTGGCATCAATGCGTTGGTAGTTAAAGAAGTTTTCCTGAGACATACACAACTTGTACATTCTTTCCGCATCTTTGCGTTTATTCACCATGTTGGTACACTCTTGGTCCCACCATGGAGGAGAAACCATAAAATCACGTTCAGTCCTTTTGAGTGGTATATGGAGGTCAGCAGAAAATTTAAGCATACTAATAAAACTATCATAATAAGAAATAATATTTACATCATCGTTCATCTCTGGAAGAGTGTCTGTGAGGTAGTCAACGGAGGCTGCAAAAGCAGACCAGTTGGCTTTAGTCACTTTATGTTTTAGGAGAGGATTGGGATTTGAAAGAGGGGTGGATCTCTGGGCAATAGAAAGAAAGATAGGGAAATGATCACTACCATAAGAACTTGGGAGAGTATTCCAGGAAATGAGAGAAGCCAAAGAGGGAGAGGAAAGCGATATATCAATAGCAGACTTAGGATTTTGATGGGGGTATACTCTTCTAATTGGCGATCCATCGTTTAGAATGCATATATTAATTTCTTCAAAAAGTTCTAAAAGCAGAGTAGCAAACCCATCACAGTAATGGGAGCCCCAAGCAGTGTGGTGGGCATTGAAGTCTCCCATCACCAAAACTGGGGGAGGAAGAGAGGTGAGGACTGATTTTAATTCGGGAATCAGGGAGGAATGAGGGTGAGGAATGTAGATTGAAAGGAAAGAGATGTTGAGGGATCTCACAGCTACAGCATTAAACCTGTGACTGTGAGTGGGAAGAGAAACTGAAGAATAAGCAAGGGAGCGCTTAATCAAGATAGCACTCCCTGCATACCCATCATCCCTGTCATCTCTCAAGCAGGCATAGCCCGGAACCCGAAATCGGGAGCCAGGCCGTAGCCAAGACTCGGAGATGGCAAGTATGAAGGGTTTAAATTCATTGATAAGGGAGAGAATTTCGGGTTTTTTCGAACGGATGCTGTTACAGTTCCATTGAAGGAGCTGAACCGAGGCTATTATTTAGGTCCGAAGCGATTTTGACGAATACTTGAGCAACGTTGGGCGGTATGACATTTTGATTGAGCATTTCTATGATAGAGGTGAGGGATTTGGTGAGATTTGCGATAAGGTTATCGCTTGAGGAGGAAGAATAGGAGTGATCATTCTTAAGGGCACAACCATTGCCCAGGGAGGAGGGAACATTACGAATGATGTCGTTGTGGGCTTGTCTATTGAATCCCGTAGCTAAAGGAGTTTTTGGTCGGGGGGAACGGAAAACAGTTTGTCTATAAGACTTGGATGGAGCTTTTTGGGAGGATATATAATTAGGGATGGTCCTAGTAGAGTAAGAGGGAGGGGTGAACATTTCTTTAGCCATTTCAGCATACGAACGCCGTACGGGTGGGAAACGAGAGGACGCTTCCTGGTATGAAAGGTTTTCATCGGACATAACAGATTTGATAGACTGCTGACGTGCATGTTCAGGGCAATTTTTATCACAGGCTTGATGTTTGCCACCACATAAAACACAAACAGATAAATCAAAGCTTACATTGCACGAATCACCAGAATGGGATTGAGTACACTTAAAACACCGTGGGGAAGATCTGCATTGCGCCTTAACATGACCAAAACGACAGCAATTCATACACTGAATAGTAGGCAATCTGTACGTCTCAACAGGTAGGGAAGTGTGGTAGGAGAATATTCTAGTTGGAAGACATTGACCACGGAAAGTTATGACAACGGATTGGGTAGGGACCCAGGACACACCACTTTCATTCACTATCTTTCGGTTCAAGCGTCTAGCCTTAAGGACCTCCCCACAACCAGAGGGGAGTTCAAGAAAAGCGGCAAATTCATCTAAGTGCCAGTCAACGGGAACGCCTCTAACAAGTCCCATTCTTGTAATGTTGAATGTTGGGATATAGGCTTTAAACTTAGACATTTCCAACACAGGGTTATCTAAGAAGTCGTTGGCAGCCTTGTAGTTTGAAAACTCAACAGAAATTTTATTGCGACCTGCATTTTTAACTCCGTCATTTAGTATTGAATTGATCTTGTGCTTGTGTAAGAACTGACCGAAAGAAATAGCACGAATGCTAGTACCGGCCGACGGGTCAGCCACTTCGCGGGAAACGTAAACGATAAAGGGGCCTTTATCGTCTGCAAAGTATTTTTTGGGGGATTCAGTTAACGAGGGGTGTAGATATAGAGACTGGATAGAAGGAGCGGACGTAGCTGGGTCATTAATATGTTTTTTTGGAAGCGAATCTGCGTTGTCATTATCCCCGCCTCGCTTGCGTGAGGGAATGGGATTTTCATTATGAGGTTGTTGAGGGCTTGGCGAGCTGGGAATTGTCACATTAACGCCAGGATCCGGAGGGCCCGGATCGACCTCCACATCCATCTTCACTTACCCCACCACCAACACACACTATAAAAACACCAACTAATGCAAGAATTGAGTATGAAATGAGCAAAGGAAATTAAAAACACTCGCAAATTCCACTAACACGTGGGTCCACCAACCAAACGCAGAGCGAAGTCCTCAAGTAAACTTTATCCGACAAATAAAGTTGACATTTTGTCAGTTTTTGTATGGGCAATCCTTCGAAACGTCAAAGGTGTTGTCCAAAATTGGTTTTTTAAATTTGAATTTAATGAACTAGGATGATTTTAATGTTGTTGGATAGAGATCCAAAAACGCTTATATCAAAATAATTTACAGATTTTTTTAAAGCCTCCGAAAATAAGAAAAATATTTTTTGTTTTTACTCCATATTCCTAGTTCCATGTTTGACTCATTTAACGACCTTTGCTTGTGATTACACACCGGTTTAAAAAAAACTTGAAAATATCATATGTCTATGTAAGTTGTCAATGTCAGGTGATGTTCAGGAATTGCAGGAATTTCATTTTCGACAATTTTCGTATATTATCGAATGTCGATTATTTTAGATAGTAAAGCCCGTTGTCGCAATTCCTAGTTCCATGGTAAAGCCAAAAAAGACAAGATTACCTATTTCCTAGTGCCATGGTTCAAAATGACATTGAGGTGACAGTAACAGGTGCCAGATTTGATAGATCAATATATTATTAGAAAAGTTTTTAGTGTTGCCATCCATCAAAAAATATTTTTTACAAATGATATTTTTCAAAATTAATTTAAAAATCGGCCAAGTGCGAGTCGGGCCCCGCTCTTTTAGGGTTCCGTAAAAATTGATCTAAAACCGACAACTTTGATGGCCCCCCATTTCTTCATTTTTGTAGCTAAAAAATAAAAAAATATATATTTGAACTCCACTTAATGAGCTCTAGACAATGACACCCCACATGCCAGGGTAAAGAAATAAAATTTTATTTCGATTCCTTTTCCATGTATGGGAGCCCCCTTTATTTTTTAATTTAATTTTATTTTTATTATTTGTTGTTATAGCGGCAATAGAAATACACAATCTGTGAAAATTTCAACTGTCTATCTATTACGGTTTACGAGATACAGCCCGCTGACAGACGGACGGACGGAGAGCGGAGGCTTAGTAATAGGGTCCCGTTGGCACCCTTTGGATACGGAACCCTAAAAAAAACCGAGGATTCTAAAATTATTATTTTTATGGCGTTTAATTTTATTTATTTTTCTCTTTCACGTGATGGCAGTTTGGTTCAAGTTCATGGACACTCGGAATAAAAAACCACCCTTCATACTGAACTGGGAGATGTCTTTTATTTGTTGGTTAAAGTTTACTTGACGGTGGTGAAACAGGACCATCCTACTAATATTATAAAGGCGAAAGTTTGTGTGTATGTTTGTTCCTCTTTCACGCAAAAACTACTGGATGGATTCGGCTGAAATTTCGAATGGAGATAGATTATACCCTGGAATAACACATAGGCTACAAATTATCCTGGAAAAATCCAAGGTTCCCGCGGGATTTTGAAAAACCACTGATAGATGGCGCTGATTGTACTTAAATCATGCTTACATTATCCGCAGCATCGAGAATAAGTAAAAAATTCCAATTCAACAATCAAGTAGGATAAACGCAG
This sequence comes from Oeneis ivallda, assembly GCA_029955525.1. Classification (NCBI taxonomy): domain Eukaryota; kingdom Metazoa; phylum Arthropoda; class Insecta; order Lepidoptera; family Nymphalidae; genus Oeneis; species Oeneis ivallda. The sequence continues at coordinate 1,410,948 of JARPMR010000018.1, read as the reverse complement.
TTATTGAAGTTTTTCATTAGCAATAGAAAATTTCTTAGGGATTAGGGATGGACTTTGAGTAATAAACCAACACAGGAGAAGAATTGACGCGCGTACCCCTCTGTAAGTTGGGTATGAGCAGTGGTCCTACTCGTTATATAAAACTGTTTGACTCGAGTCACGCGCCTGTCAACTACGTATGGTTAGCGGGGAATGAGCTCCGCTATAAATGCCGAATATGAGAGTATTTTCTTCTAAAAAAATATTTAAAACATCCAGTTTACTAAAGGATAACATTTATTTACTTCTGATGTATTATTTTATCCAAATAATGCAATACTTATGCAGAAAACTTAAGAAAACTGTCGATCTGAAAATGTTGCTACTTAATCGTACATGAAATAATTTGGGGAAAATATTGAAAATTAATCTTCCTACTTACTATTCGTTTAGAGACCTTTATCTTGAACTGCATTATAAATTGATCCCATAGAATTAAAATCACGATAGAATAGGAAGGGGTGAACGACTAATTTATAAGCTTTAAGTAAAATATGACTAGATATATAAATACGAACTTTGATCGTCTGTGGGATTATCAAATAATGATAAAAAATTCTTTCTATAAAACCGACTTTAAACGCCACTACAAAGTATAAAACAATTTTAATTTGTACATGTATGTTGAAGTCGGGCGGGCCTAAATATAAATGATGAAACTAATGCGCAACGCTAGCCCAACTTTGCCCGATCGGCGTATGAAGTCGGTTTTTTAAAGATATTTTTTTTACATTATTATTTTAAGCTTTTTTGTGTATATCTCTGATCGCGAGCAATTTGCTCTTAATCATTGAGTTCCTTCCTCCATCACCGAAGATATGAATCATCTTCTCTTCACCTTTTAAATAGGCCCAACCTTATTATGCTTTCTTTCAAAAAAAATTGAAATCGGTTCAGATTTGACGTAGTTATGGAGTAACATCTAACATTATATCAACAAAAATTTATATGGGAACCACCTCTGAAGTATGCCCTACTAAACAAAAAAAATTTATCAAATTCCATTCATTATTAGGCGGAATAATTGGGTAACAAATATACAAAAAATTCAAATTGAGAACCTCCTCCTTTTTTGAAGTCGGTTAAAATGATTGCATTATTATAACGATCGCAATGGTGTCTGATTGGCTGGTACTCTCCCACTATTGTTTAAAATGCATTGATGCAGCTAGAGCTCCATAAACTCAGCGAATTCATAAAATTAGTTTTTTTACTCAATTATTTCAAAATTTATAGGTATATATTTCCATATAGCCAGTGTGATATGATTTTCTAAATATACAAAATGAAAAGGTGACTGACTCACTGATTTATCAACGCATATCTACTATGACGTAGGCATCCGCTAAGAAAGGATTTTTACAAATATAATACAAAAAATAATGAAAACGAGACTAAAAAATTGTTTAATAATAATGATAAGTTCTACGTAAGTCTTTCTTACTCGAAAATTAGGACTTTAATTTTATGAAGTCGGCCACACCGCAATAAAATTAGGGCTGGACAGCAAGATTTCATATGTCGATATTGGTGGGGGGATTGTATAAATTATTTATACCGAGATATTTTTATCGTCTTACTAATGGTTCATTGACGAAAAAAAATATTTAAATTCTATACATATTTGGTTCATTAAAACTTGGCAATTGAATTAAAGTACCCATACTTCTTATTCATCCCGCTAGGTTTACCGGAAAGCTAAATAGCTTGGCGGTGTTTTATTACAGATGGGGTGGCCACTATAGCCATGGCGGCAGCCTAGCATTACAAACAAATATACACTTCGTTCAGATGAAGTAGATGAAAAAAATAAGCCTTCCAAGTAAAGTATGTAGGTACAAGTTTTAACTTACCAATCATAACTTTAAATAAATTTTTTTTTAGGGTTCAGTTTTTCCTTTTTATGTTTCCTCCATACTGGACTGAGAGAATATTATTCAACGCTGGAAAACGATCTTGTAAATCGAAAAAGTGAACTTTAAACCAGAGCCAATAACGTTTTAAAAAATCATAACAGCTCATAATAAGCTATCAGGAGCAGATTTTTTTCAAAAAGCATATTTTTTAATGTAACACATCAGATGATACTAATTATATAATTCTAAAGTAGAATTACTTTAGTTTTATACATTAGTTTTATATCAATTTCGACTAATAGTTTTTCAATTTCAAGAAGCAATGTTGCTGTAACTTGGTATTTGATACATATGAAACCACGAAATAACTCTAAACTCTGAAATGCTAATTATGCTGTATTTATTTTTAAGGAAACATGATGTAGTTCTAACAGTTTGTACTTAATATACTTTTTAGAAATAGATACATCGTAAATTTCGCTTTAAACATAAATAAAACAAATGATGTTTCATTAAAAATGCTGTATGTTTATTTAAACAAGATTACTTAAAAAATCAATGTGTTCAATATTAATACCCACTACGTATTCAAATAAAAATTAAATGTCTCTCAACTTAATAAACAATATTATTAAAAATCTATGACAAAGTACAGCACTCCCTGGTGGCTTATAACCTTAAATCATAACTAAACAGCTGCTCTAAGGTGATATACTGTGGTACCTACAGCATGCTTTCAGCATGAGATTGAGAGTATAGTGACGGAGTAAATACCTTGGTATCTACAAAATCTGTTAATAATCAGATAATCCTAAGTCCTTACAGTAGGTACACCTAAGTGCACTGCACTGCTAAAAAGTATTGATAACTAGCTGATGCCCGCGACTTCGTCTGCGTGAACTTAGCCTTTAAAATGCCTTGGGAACTCTGAAAATGTAGCCTGTCACTCTCCAGGTCCTCAAGTAAAGGTACCCCTGCAAAAAATCACGTCGATCTGTAGCTCTGTTAGGGCGTGATTGAAGGACAAACCAACGCACTTTCGCAGTTATAATATTTCACCATATAAAGTGTAAGTGCATATAGTCAACGTGGTTTTTAGGTTCCGTACCCACAGGGTGCCAACGGGACCCTATTACTAAGCCTCCGCTGTCCGTCCGTCCATCTGTCAGCGGCCTGTATCTCGTAAACCGTAATAGATTGACAGTTGAAATTTTCACATATTTTGTATTTCTATTGCTGCTATAACAACAAATAATAAAAATTAATTTAATTTTTTTGTAACGAAACCCTAAAAGAGTGAGGACCGACTCGCACTTGGCCGATTTTTTACACAGGTAAAGTTAAGGACCTGGAAAATAACACAGGCTACTTTTTGTCCCGGGAGCATACATTTAAACGCCCGCACCACTACAAAGTATATAATTTATTGTAGATTTTTTTAAAAACGCTCGACTGATTTCTTTAAAATTTAAATGGGGCCACCTGGGAAGTATACCCTTTGAAACAAAAAAAGAATTTTCCAAATCGGTTCAGGCGTCTTCGAGTAATCGGTGAACATACATAAAAAAAGATTCGTTGAATTGAGATCCTCCTCCTTTTTTGAAGTCGGTTAAAGTAATAATAAAAAGTAGTTCAAATTTAACGAAGTTATGGAGTATAACAGTCAAAATAGTTCAACCCCTATCTCAGAGAACATACATCCATCCATCCGTATACGACATCTATACAAACATACATCCGTATACATCCATCCTCACAAACTTTCACATTAATAATATTAGTGGGATAATATGAGTAATAATAAGTAGGATAGGATATAGTTAATGTATTTGTTGTTAGTAGGAGGAGATACATATATATATACATACAGACATGCATGCATGCATGCATGCAAGCATACTTACATACATACATATATACATACATACATACAGAAATACATACATACATACATACATGCATGCATATTGGCGCGTGATTGAAGGATAAATATGTGAAAAGAAGCATACGAATATCCCGCATGCTAAAAATAATCTAGAACTTCAATCTAAAACTCCGTTGGCGCATAATTGATGGATAAGTATGTGAAAAGTAACATACGAATATCCCGCGGGAACTGTTTGTTTTCCCGGGATAAAAAGTAGCCTTTTCACTTTTCGGGTCCTCAACTATGCCTATTAAAAAAACCACTTCAATCTGTAACTTCGTTGGCGCATAATTGAAGGATTAATATGTGAAAAGTAGCATATGAATATCCCGCGGGAACTGTTTGTTTTCCTGGGCTTTTTAAGTCCTCAACTATGCCTATCCAATAAACCACGTCAATCTGTAACTCCGTTGGCGCCTTATTTAAGGATAAATATGTGAAAAGTAGAACACTAATATCCCGCGGGAACTGTTTGCTTTCCCAGGATAAAAAGTAGCCTTTGTCACTTTTCAAGTCATCAACTATGCCTCTCCAAAAAACCACGTCAATCTGTAACTCCGTTGGCGCATAATTGAAAGATAAATGTGTGAAAAGTAGTATACTAATATCCCGCAGGAACCATTTGTTTTCCTGAGATAAAAAGTAGCCTTTGTCATTTTTCAGGCTCTTAACTTTACCTGTGCAAAAAAAATCACGTTAATCTAAATCTCCATTGCGCGTATTTTGAAGGACAAATGCGTAAAAAATAGCGATGCTATCCCGCAGGAACTGTTTGCTTTTCCGGGATAAAAAGGAGCCTATGTGCTATTCCAGACTATAATCTATGTCTGTGCCAAATTTCAGCAAAATCGGTTCATTCGTTGCCGCGTTAAAGAGTAACAAACATCCATCCATCCATCCATCCATCCATCCATCCATCCATCCAAACATCCAAACATCCTCACAAACTTTCGCATTTATAATATTAGTAGGATAGGAATAATAGGAATAATAGGAATACATGCATGCATATTGGCGCATGATTGAAGGATAAATATGTGAAAAGAAGCATACTAATATCCCGCAGGAACCGTTTGTTTTCCAGGGATAAAAAGTAGCCTTTGTCACTCTTCAGGCCCTTAACTTTACCTGTGCTAAAAATAATCTAAAACTTCAATCTAAAACTCCGTTGGCGCATAATTGATGGATAAGTATGTGAAAAGTAACATACGAATATCCCGCGGGAACTGTTTGTTTTCCCGGGATAAAAAGTAGCCTTTTCACTTTTCAGGTCCTCAACTATGCCTATTAAAAAAACCACTTCAATCTGTAACTTCGTTGGCGCATAATTGAAGGATTAATACGTGAAAAGTAGCATATGAATATCCCGCGGGAACTGTTTGTTTTCCTGGGCTTTTTAAGTCCTCAACTATGCCTATCCAATAAACCACGTCAATCTGTAACTCCGTTGGCGCCTTATTTAAGGATAAATATGTGAAAAGTAGAACACTAATAACCCGCGGGAACTGTTTGCTTTCCCAGGATAAAAAGTAGCCTTTGTCACTTTTCAAGTCATCAACTATGCCTCTCCAAAAAAAACACGTCAATCTGTAACTCCGTTGGCGCATAATTGAAAGATAAATGTGTGAAAAGTAGTATACTAATATCCCGCAGGAACCGTTTGTTTTCCTGAGATAAAAAGTAGCCTTTGTCATTTTTCAGGCTCTTAACTTTACCTGTGCAAAAAAAATCACGTTAATCTAAATCTCCATTGCGCGTATTTTGAAGGACAAATGCGTAAAAAATAGCGATGCTATCCCGCAGGAACTGTTTGCTTTTCCGGGATAAAATGTAGCCTATGTGCTATTCCAGACTATAATCTATGTCTGTGCCAAATTTCAGCAAAATCGGTTCATTCGTTGTCGCGTTAAAGAGTAACAAACATCCATCCATCCATCCAAACATCCTCACAAACTTTCGCATTTATAATATTAATAGGACTTTTTTGAAGTATCTGTATAATATTGAAAAATAGATGGTGTCTTAGTATTTACAGCATTTTTGAGTACGTTGAAAAATATGAATAACAAAAAATATAATATAAACATGTAGAGAAGGTCAACATAGTATCTTAGAAAAATAATGTCATAGGAAAACGAAAATCCGACAATCCGACGCAGTATCTTTTTCTTCCAAATATATAAAAAAGTCATTTTGTTATTTTTCGAAATAAGCTAGATCGCTTTCCAGCGTCAATATAGTCCAAAGTTTCTAGCTGTATCTTTACGCAAGTACTAAAAGCCTACAAAGAGTCAATCTAATAGCAAAGGCATATTATGACTAAAATAACGGCAAGAACCTCGTTTCCTAGCGCTTCTATATACCTACCATGTTAAAGATCTCGAACAAAAAAATTTACTCTCGAATAAAGTAACTCTGTTGTAAATAATTATTAGAAAAACTTATCGAAAGTCGATAATCGATAGTGTCAAATCCCTAAAATGCTTACACAAATGATGCGATTGTTTCATGTAATGATAGAGCGTCCCTGTGTGTGAATGTGATAGTGTGCATATACTTTAAGGTAGTGTTTGCTAATTATATTGTGTGCGTGCATAGCGACGTGATGGAAAAATGCAACTGTAGTAAGCAAGTTTTCATGTGTGCTACCTCGCCCCCCACCGTAATTGACAGACTTTTTTGCGAATAAATTAGGGGTCAAGTCCTCTCCATTGCTGGTTTATTACTCAAAGGGGATGGATTACGAAATAAATAATACAAATAGTACAAGGTATCGATTTGTACAGTCATCGTGAGTACATTGATATAGATAGATAGATATTATAATGACTGGTCATGTGTAGATCCTATTATATATATTATAATATTATACATGCGAAAGTTTGTGAGGATGGATGTTAGGATGGATGGATGGATGGATGGATGTATGGATGGATGTTTGTTACTCTTTAACGCGACAACGAATGAACCGATTTTGCTGAAATTTGGCACAGACATAGAATATAGTCTGGAATAACACATGGGCTACTTTTTATCTCGGAAAAGCAAACAGTTCCTGCGGGATAGCATCGCTATTTTTTACGCATTTGTCCTTCAAAATACGCGCAATGGAGTTTTAGATTAACGTGATTTTTTTGCACAGGTAAAGTTAAGAGCCTGAAAAATAACAAAGGCTACTTTTTATCTCGGGAAAACAAACGGTTCCTGCGGGATATTAGTATACTACTTTTCACACATTTATCTTTCAATTATGCGCCAACGGAGTTACAGATTGACGTGGTTTTTTGGATTGGCATAGTAGATGACTTGAAAAGTGACAAAGGCTACTTTTTATCCTGGGAAAGCAAACAGTTCCCGCGGGATATTAGTGCTCTACTTTTCACATATTTATCCTTAAATCAGGCGCCAACGGAGTTACAGATTGACGTGGTTTATTGGATAGGCATACTTGAGGACTTGAAAAGTGACTAAGGCTACTTTTAATCCCAGGAAAGCAAACAGTTCCCGCGGGATATTCGTATGCTACTTTTCACATATTAATCCTTCAATTATGCGCTAACGAAGTTACAGATTGTCGTGGTTTTTTGGATAGCCATAATTGAGGACCTGAAAAGTGAAAAGGCTACTTTTTATCCCGGGAAAACAAACAGTTCCCGCGGGATATTTGTATGTTACTTTTCACATACTTATCCTTCAATTATGCGCCAACGGAGTTTTAGATTGAAGTTTTAGATTATTTTTTAGCACAGGTAAAATTAAGGGCCTGAAAAGTGACAAAGACTACTTTTTATCCCTGGAAAACAAACGGTTCCTGCGGGATATTAGTGTGCTTCTTTGTATTAGTATGCTGTATGTATGTATGTATATATGTATGTATGTATGCATGTATGTAGGTATGTATGTATGTATGTATGTGTGTATGTATGTATGTATGCTTGCATGCATGCATGCATGCATGTATGTATATATGTATATGTGTGTATGCATGTATTTATGTATGTTTGTATCCTCCTCCTACTAACAATAAATACATTAACTATATCCTATCCTACTAATTATTACTCATATTATCCCACTAATATTATTAATGTGAAAGTTTGTGAGGATGGATGTATACGGATGTATGTTGGTATATATCGTATACGGATGGATGGATGTATGTTCTCTGAGATAGGGGTTGAACTATTTTGACTGTTATACTCAATAACTTCGTTAAATTTGAACTAATTTTTATTATTACTTTAACCGACTTCAAAAAAGGAGGAGGATCTCATTTCAACGGAATCTTTTTTATGTATGTTCAGCGATTACTCGAAGACGCCTGAACCGATTTGGAAAATTCTTTTTTGTTTCAAAGGGTATACTACCCAGGTGGTCCCATTTAAATTTTATAGAAATCAGTCGAGCGTTTTTTAAAAAATCTACAATAAATTATATACTTTGTAGTGGCGCGGGCGTTTAAATGTATGCTCCCGGGACAAAAAGTAGCCTGTGTTATTTTCCAGGTCCTCAACTTTACCTGTGTAAAAAAAATCGGCCAAGTGCGAGTCGGTCCTCGCTCTTTTAGGGTTCCGTTAAAAAAAATTAAATTAAAATATTTCCATGGGTACATGGAAATATTTTAATTTAATTTTATTTTTTTAATTTAATTTTATTTTTATTATTTGTTGTTATAGCGGCAATAGAAATACAAAATATGTGAAAATTTCAACTGTCTATCTATTACGGTTTACGACATACAGGCCGCTGACAGACGGACGGACGGACAGCGGAGGCTTAGTAATAGGATCCCGTTGGCACCCTTTGGGTACGGAACCCTAAAAACCACGTTGACTATATGCACTTACACTTTATAGTGTGAAATATTATAACTGCGAACAGAGCTACGGATCGACGTGATTTTTTGCAGTGTACCTATAGTTGAGGCCTGGAGAGTGACAGGCTTCTTTTTATCCCGCTAAAGTCAGAGTTCCCAAGGCATTTTAAAGGCTAAGTTCACGCAGACGAAGTCGCGGGCATCAGCTAGTAATGAAATAAATAACAAAAAAGCATGCAAAAAAATTATTCAAGCATAATCTCTAATATGTAACATATGTATATGACCTATGACAACTAATTCTAAAAGACAGTGATGTTTTTACGTAATACTAAAACGTAACTTTCCATTGTTTAACGGTAAAAAGCATGTATAATAGGAATTAATCGACGTCGTCGTTTTCATTTCAACCAACGCAACAAATACCCGCCTACTGCTGAACAGGGCTTTTGCAAAGATCGCCACAGAACAGTATCTTGTTCCGCTAATATCTACTCGATTGATAAATCATTCACTAACTACCTATTACCTTACTAGACAACCAAATATTTACGTTTGCTGTGGCGACCCTGAAGCCATTGAATTTTAGTGCAAATTTATGAAGAGACATTTCGTCGCGGTTAATTACCTCATAATGATAAAAGGCCTGGGTCATTTTTTCCGCAAAAGGAACAGCCTGCAAAAGTGCAGCCTAATGCAGCCAGAATTCTTGGCACCAATTCCATACGAGCATAATTTATACAATAATTAGATTACGTTAGTTTTAATGTAACAATGTAAAAAACCGGCCAAGTGCGAGTCGGGTCCGCGCACGAAGGGTTCCGTACCATCGCATAAGATTTAACACCAGTGGTGGTCAGTATAACGGTGGCAATGACCTCTCATTGGCTGAATTTATGGCGTTCTTGCGGCATCAATGCATTTTAATCAATGGCGGGAGAGCACCAGCCAATCAGAGGTCAATGCGATCGATACACTGATGCAATCAATTTTAGAGAATGCCACAGCAGCTTTTATTAAGATAGAGCAAAAACAAAAGTTTATTGTATTTAGATCCGCTATAATTTTTAACTTTATTTCTTATTACATATTTGCTGTTATAGTGGCAATAGAAATACATATTCTGCAAAAATATCAAGTGTCTGCCTATTTCGGTTCATAAGATACAACCGGCTGACAGACGTACGTCTGACAGACTGCAGAGGCTTAGTAATTAGGGTCCCGTTGCAGCATCCTTTGGGTACGGAACCCTAAATTGAATTTCTAAATATAAAAGTTTACTTTTGCCGCATTTTCTTCAGATTACTGTTTTAAACGTGTTATGAGTTTTGTGGTCTCTACGGAAACCTGTTAATTTGTACCGTCCGTCATCCGAGCGAGCTGGCCGGCTGGCCATGTCTTAACAAATCTCGTATACTTATATGCAGATCTGTTCGTTTGTTTTTCTACGAAGTAAGCCTTGTGTTTTTCCTGTGACGAAACGAATCAATATAAAATCTTTATATTGAGAAATACTTTAATACTCATAATAACAATGAACTCAACCTTGTAGGTACAATAATTTTGTAAGGATTATCCTCATTTTTGATCATCAAAAATAAGTAACAAAAATTTCAGAATCCACGAGACGATTCAAACCCTTGCTCTAAGTATAATATATGAATGTTATAATGTGATCTTGATTCTGAACAAAATATTTTACTGTTATTAGGATAGAATAGAATAGAATAGAAATGTTTTTTTATTTAAATAAACTTTTTTACAAGTGCTTTTGAATCGACGAGTCTACCATGAGGATATGATTCAAGGGGACCTAATATGGCGAGATGTGATAGTAAATCTGGTCGTAAGTGGCGTGCTGCATTCTAATAAGGAAGCGGTACTGATAATTTTGAAGGGTATAGAGGTATCAGGATGTGTAGGTCAGCACCTACCAGGCTAGCGGGCCAGCCAAAGTTTAGAAAGTAAACTAAAAATTCCCAAATCGCCCCCGCCGGAATCGAAATCCCACCTGAAAGACAAAAGCGCTCACCACTGTCTCAGAGAGAGCGTTTTATTTACAAACAATCGAACATTATCAAACGCCAAACTTTCATTCAGAGAAAAGAAAAAGATGCAGTCGCGGTGAAGCGCTAGTTAAATGCACAAATAGTGTCTGAAACATTTAGCGGCGACGGGCCGCTCCGTCCGCTGCGAGACGCACCGTTATGCCCGCTATATATGTGCGCCCTCCACCGGCCCGCGCAGTTTCGCGCCGCCCGCCATGAGGTTACACGCGTCCATACTCGCCGTGCTCGTGTGCGTGCACCACACACGCGCGGCCTCCATCGCACTCCCCGATAACAAGTTCGATCTCGATAACGTCGATCTCGAAGATGAAGCGGCTGAAGCGGACAACTTGAGAACGACCAATGAAGTTATCCCGGTCAAAGTTATCGAGGAACCGGTGATAGACGAGAACTCTAATGATTATGTTCCGCCCTACGATACCAATGTTAACGTGAAGAGGGTCGAAGTGGACTTGAACGACCCTGGCCCACCGCAGAGGCAGGAACACGAAACGCAGAACCCAGAAAATTTCAGCGACAACGATAAAATTATCGTCGCAATCAAACGCACGATCGAGCAAGCGGAGAACGCTTTCAACGAAGGTCTCAAAAGTGTGTCTAATAGTTTCAAAACATTCTTACAACCCAACGAAGACCTCCCAGCTATACAGGAAAATATTAAGAATTTGAAGGAAACTTTCTCTGGTCAAATTGAAAAGCTAAACGAAACGATTAGGACTTACTTCAAGCCGGAGACCGCATCGTCTGGCGAGAGTGCGACTAACCCCAAACTTGAAATGGTTCAGGCGCGTCTTAAATTCATAGATAACAACTTTCAACTGGGCATTGGCACTCTAACGGAGGGAGTTGAAGTATATTCTATTATTAAAGAAGAAGATGAAGCTGAGAAAGCTATTGCACTTAAAGCAGATGTTAAGGCTGAGCCGGAAATCACTCCAAGTAATCTTGCAGATTCCCCTGCGCCCGTTGAACCAGCTGAAAAACCTGTACCTGCAAACCCTGCACCTGCAAACCCTGCACCTGCAAACCCTGCGCCTGCAAACCCTGCGCCTGGAAACATTCAGCCCCCAGCCTCTACACCAGTGTCTCCCTGGACTCAATACTTAACTAATTTCCAGAATTCCATGACCACTGCATTCAATAACTTAAATACTGTTTTTACAAATACCTTTAACGGGAACAATGCTAACGGACAAAATAGTGGTGGAGCACAGCCAAGCAATCCGGTGTTTTCAATATCCAACTTATTCCAAGGGGTGCCAAATATTTTCCAAGTTGGCCAAGCACAGTCACCTGCCGGCCAGGCACCTGCCTCTCAAGAGAAGCCTTCGAAACCCCCAAACGCACAAGCCGATTCTGCCCCAGCACCCGCACCGGCGACGCCTCCCGCGCCCTGGAGTCCACAAGCATTCTTTCAAACAGTACAAACCTCGTGGAACAACGTCTTCAACCCTGGTCAGAACAACCAACAGCAACATCAACAGGATCAACCACAGCCAGCTCCAGCCAATCCCAACCCGTTCCAACAAGCGGTGCAGAACGTTGTGTCATTCTTGACTCCACCTTCACCGCCCCAAGCACAGCAACCACCTAATCCTGCCAACCCCAGTCCACCTGTAGCAGCAGCAGCACCAGCCGCACCAGCGAAAGCTCCAGAAAGTGCTCCCGCTAAACCAGAAGCAGCAGAATCTGTCCAAGGGACCAATGCGGTACCAGCACCTGCCGATGAACAACCACAACAACAACCTAACCAAGTCAACCCTGTCCCCGCTCAAGCTGGCCCCATACAACAACTGGTACAAAACAACCCCATAATTAAAGGGCTGCAGAGTGCAGTTCAGAGAATACAGGGTACTCCAAACCCTGAAACACCCAGGGAAGAAGTGATTCAAGAGATTCAAAATAAAGACGAAGTTGAGGACCCCAAGGGACATTTTCACGACGGGCATGAGAATAATAAAGGTCAGTATGAGCTCTACTTATCTGTACAACATTAGGTACCATCACTGACTGACTGACTTACTGACTGACTGACTGATCGACAGAGAGGTAACCCACAACCTAAACTGTTGTACCGAAAGATTTAAAATATTTCTCGAGGATTCTTCTTTCTCTTCTGCTTTTGAATTTTGAATTTTATACTCGGGAAGGATTTTGTGATTTTTTTTAAATATTATCAGCCAAGTTGAACTTGACTAATTCTCCTCTCCCCTCCAAATGAGCGGAAAGCTTGTGCCAGGAGTGGGTACGACAATAGTGCAACGGGTGGGATTCGAACCTGCGACCTTTCAGTATTCAGTCCGCACCTTGAACCGTTGGGCTATTGAGGCTTTTATTCCAGCACTAAAGGGGAATTTTTAACCTAAATCCACGCGGACGAAGTCGTGGCCAAAATTAATTAATTTTATAACTCTTCCTCTTTTTCAATATAGTGACTGCATGGGGGACTTTCGTAAATGGTCTCATAAGTAACATAGGCGCCTTGCTAAATGGTACCACCACATCAGTGTCGACTGCGGTCAATAGTGCTATAAATACGATAGGCGCAAATATTCAGGTATCGACCGAAGTATCAATGAAACATCGCTTTCTGTGTTGTGTTTTTCCCAGCTTAAAATACCTGCTCGATGTTTGTTTTCGTAATATCTTGTATTTAAAAACAAAGTACATACTTAGTAGTAAAATATTAAAAGGTATTTATGTGCTTTTAAGTGTTATGCCTACTATTGTTATTAATTATTTTTTGCCAAGAAAACTTAAACATACTTTGATATAAGGCTTTAACGAAATCCCTGATATTACAACAATATAGGTAAATAATTAAATTGTAATGTAAATTCCTAGATAAGTACAGTATCTACCTCTAAACCTATACAGTGTACCTAATTGTTTTATCTTTATAAAAATTGACAAAAAACCTTGAAAAGAAACCTAAATGACTAATTACTCAGAAAGAATACTTAACTAAAAATATATATTGTTACTAGCTGATGCCCGCGACTTCATACGCGTAGATTTAGTTTTACAAATCCCTCGGGAACTCTGATTTTCCGGGAGAAAAAGTAGCCTATGTCACTAGCCAGGTCCTCAACTATACCCATGCAAAAAATCACGTCGATCCGTAGCTTTGTTGCGGCGTGATTGAAAGACAAACCAACAAACACACTTTCGCATTTATAATATTAGTATGATTACGAGTCTACTAGGATGAATTAATTAGCATAATATTGTGTACCTAATAAAACTTTACTAGAAATTATAATTACTCCGCAGTTATTTGCAAATTTTCAGAAAAGCTAACAAATCGTTCAATGTGTTGTTGCTAACATACCTAAAAAGTGAATAAACGAAAAGTTAACATTAACAAATGAATTATCTACCTACAATTTCATTTTTTATTTATATTGATTGCCTTATTACAGGCGATACTAGCGACAGCGGCCGGGTAGAAGACAAAGTGATCGAGGAAAAGGCACCAAACACCTCTTCTGAGGAAAAGGAAGTTCTAGAAGAACAATTGAAGCCGGAAGAACTGAAAACCCCGGTTGATGACAAGACTGAATAAGTCGTAGTGAGATACTGTAGCTAAACTTATTTATTAATTTTAAGGAAATAAAGACACTGTAAATATGAGAAAATTTATTCGGAAAGTTTAATAAAGAAAACTTTTGAAAAGTTGTTTAATTTAGTAGGCTAGTTATACAGTAGGTACCTACTATATATCTGTAGTAAATTTGTTAAGTCTTATGATGCTTTATATCAATGGGTTGGTCACAAACATGACCCCGGTTGACTCTGTGTAACCAACAAGCTTCACAATCTTTCACAATGCATTAAGGCTGCACATGAAACAAAATCGGTGGTTGAATCGGCCCAAGCTTTAAGTTCTATCTCGTAATTTATTATAATATCTAACGGTAAAAATTGATGTCATGTAGATATCAAATATTATCAATACAACAATACCTAAGACTTAGGTACTTTCTATTTCCATGGAGGATAAATCATGTCATGTTGGGATACAGTGGCAGATCGATTCCACCGATTCAAATATATATATATATATATATATATATATATATATATGTATCTCCTCCTACTAACAACAAATACATTAACTATATCCTATTCTACTTATTATTACTCATATTATCCCACTAATATTAGACGGATGTATACGGATGTATGTTTGTATAGATGTCGTATACGGATGGATGGATATATGTTCTCTGAGATAGGGGTTGAACTATTTTGACTGTTATACTCCATAACTTCGTTAAATTTGAACTACTTTTTATTATTACTTTAACCGACTTCAAAAAAGGAGGAGGATCTCAATTCAACGAATCTTTTTTTATGTATGTTCACCGATTACTCGAAGACGCCTGAACCGATTTGGAAAATTCTTTTTTTTGTTTCAAAGGGTATACTTCCCAGTTGGCCCCATTTAAATTTTAAAGAAATCAGTCGACCGTTTTTAAAAAAATGTACAATAAATTATATACTTTGTAGTGGTGCGGGCGTTTAAATGTATGCTCCCGGGACAAAAAGTAGCCTGTGTTATTTTCCAGGTCCTTAACTTTACCTGTGTAAAAAATCGGCCAGGTGCGAGTCGGTCCTCACTCTTTTAGGGTTTCGTTACAAAAAAATTAAATTAATTTTTATTATTTGTTGTTATAGCAGCAATAGAAATACAAAATATGTGAAAATTTCAACTGTCAATCTATTACGGTTTACGAGATACAGGCCGCTGACAGACGGACGGACGGACAGCGGAGGCTTAGTAATAGGGTCCCGTTGGCACCCTTTGGATACGGAACCCTAAAAACCACGTTGACTATATGCACTTACACTTTATATGGTGAAATATTATAACTGCGAAAGTGCGTTGGTTTGTCCTTCAATCACGCCCTAACAGAGCTACAGATCGACGTGATTTTTGCAGAGGACCTGGAAAGTGACAGGCTACATTTTCAGAGTGCCCAAGGCATTTTAAAGGCTAAGTTCACGCAGACGAAGTCGCGGGCATCAGCTAGTCTCTACTATTTCTCAATACGAAACCGAGAATTTGATTAGCTTTTTTAACTATGTGGTCATAGTGATCCCGAAATGTCAATTTACTGTCTATAAGTACACCTAGATCCCTTATTAAATTTTTCCGCTCAAGCGTACTTTGACCAATCTTGTATTCATATAAAATATTCTGTTTTCTTGAGGAGAAAGTTATTACTTGACACTTATTAGCGTTGAGTGTCATAAGGTTCTTATGACACCATTCCATCACCCGATTCAGGTCGAGCTGTAGTGTAACACACTGTTCAATATTCGAGATCTCAGTGAAAATTTTTAAGTCGTCTGCGTATAAAAGACATTCACTTTGTATAACCCTTTTAATATCATTTATAAAAATAATGAAGAGAAGAGGCCCCAGGTGCGAACCCTGGGGTACCCCAGATGGAACAAGAGCAGCGGCCGAAAGATACCCCTTCAGAGCAACAATTTGACTACGTCTCGTAAGATAAGATTTTACCCACCTAAGCAAATTTCCATGAATTCCATAGGCAGCAAGCTTAATTCACGCGGTCGAAGGCCTTAGAAAAATCTGTATAGATGGTATCGACTTGTTTGATTTTTGCAAAGGCACTGCAGAGATAATTTTTAAAAATTAAAAGATTGCTGACTGTGGACCTATTCTTGCAAAACCCATGTTGTTCAATACAAATATCTGATTGAACATGATTATATATGGCATCATAAACAAAGCATTCGAATACTTTGGCTATGCATGAAAGCAAGCTTATAGGGCGGTAGTTTACACATTTATTCTTATCACCCGATTTAAATATAGGAACCACGTAAGCTGTTTTCCACGCTGATGGGAAAATGCCTGTCTTAAGTGATTCGTTAAATATGATAGTAAGTGGCAGAGACAATTCATGGGCACATGATTTAATAAAAAATGGAGGAATTCCGTCCGGACCGGTGCTCTTATTACCATCTAACTGACGTAGCTTTTTCTCAATTTGCCCTCTGTTGATTGCCAAGTCGGAAAGCACAGAATTACTATTGTTAGTTGGAATACATGATTCTGGGTTAATATCAGTAATAGTACTGTGACTGTACACAGAGTTAAAGAAAGCAGCAAATAAATCGCAGATTTTTCCCCCATCTGTTGTAGATTCGCCATTGTAGGTCATGGTATTAGGAACATAATTAGTATTCTTTTTATCGCTAAGGTACCTCCAGAACATTTTCGGGTTGCTCTCTAAAGACTCTTCGGCATTATCAGTAAAAACATTATATAACATTTAGCAATCAATCTCTTACTACGAGCTCTCAACATGTCAAAAGTATCATAATCGCGCGGGTTATTGAATTTTTTATAACGCGCGTGATATTTCAGTTTTTCTTCAATACAACGAATCAACGGATAACTGTACCAAAAAGGATAAGCAAAGGTAGGGTCTTTAGAAAAAGGTGTATGGCGGAGGATGATTCCATTCACAGTTTTGTAGAAAGCACTTATCATTTCATCTATGTTTTTACCGATTACTTTGTAAAAAAACCGGTTTTATAGGTATTCTTAGGTTTTTTCTTATTTTTCTTAAAGAAAGAACAAAACATCGAAAATTTTTAAGTAATTTTGGAGTTTACTCCTTAAGAATCGATTTTAGCAGCCCGGTATGAGAAAAATCCGGGCAGTAAAATCAATTTATCAATGACCTCGTTACGTTTTTCACAACGTTGAAATTTCTACCCTAACGTTGAGTAAATAAGGTTGGTTTTCGTGCGAAAGAGCTTTCGCTTCGGGTAGCCGAGCGCGTAGCGATCCGGCGCGGGGTTATTACGTATCTCGCGACAGGCTTGCGACAGGCGTAAATTTCGCGATCATTGCTGTCAAACGTCACTTTTGTATTACCTAACGGCGACAGCGACAGCGATAGCAATAGAGCTCTAGTCCACCCTCTAGCGGACAATCGATGAACTAAAAGTGCATTCTTTTCCTAGTCGTACCAGCAATTTGGTATTCCGTAAGCTTCTTTGACAGCAATACGACAGCGACAGCAGAGCAATATGAAATGTCAAATCAAATAGCAACAACCTTTGCACCTGTCGCAATTCGCAAAGCGATTGCTAGTTGTTTGCGTTGTTTGGCGGGTAATTCTCGAGTGCGTTTATTGTGGATTATAACTAGATACATTTATTTAAAACATTAATTTTGAGTACCTAAAACTGTGAATCTATCTACTTACGTGAAAAGCCAACAGTTTTAAAGGAAGGTAAGATCACCATCATTAAATCTAGTGCGTAGTGCAAAATATTAACTTTAGATGTTACAAATTAACGCAATATGAACTTAACATACACGTTTAAATCAGTGCCTATAATGTTGCCTTTATTGTAATAGGTAGTTTCGAAGAATGGCGCGCGCTTTTCTACATTTAGAGGCGCTTGATGAAGAGCAAAGAAGGGTGGAATCGTTGGAGAGGGCTCGTTTGCGGCGACATCTCAGAAATCAGGCAACGCCTTTGGCATTGCCTGATTCTGAGTTTAAGGCCCACTATAGGCTCTCCAAGTCATTGTTTCTACAACTGTGCCAGGACCTCAGGCCACATATGAGTGCAAAACGAAGGAAAACAAAAGTGAGCTTGGAATGTAAAGTAAGGCATCAATCTACATTATTTATATTTTCTATTCAAGTCAACAATGTTACCAGAAATAAATATACTAATTACCTACTTATTTAAAATCCAATTTTTATTACAGGTTCTAACTGCACTCTCATTTTTTGCAACTGGTTCATACCAAAAACCAGTTGGTATGAGCTTTATGCATGGATTGAGTCAACCCAGTGTCTCAAAAGCTATTAAAGAGGTCACCAATGCCCTCAACACTATGGAGATATTGCAGAAATATATTAGATTTCCGCAGACACAGGAGGAGAGACAAACAATAATAAATGGGTGTGTAATTTTATTTTGATAAGCTTCCTCGCAAATCATCGAATTGTTACTGCTTTCTAATGATATTTGTGTCTGATAACTGCAATTACCAACCATTGCTTTCAAACCCTGCAACAAATTTTGACCTACATCACATGCAAATTAGTATATTCTGATGATGACAAAAGGTGAACTATGAAACTATGAGGATTTAAGCAATAGCAGGTTAGATAAATAGAAGCAGATTATCAATTACTGTAAAACTAATAATGTCTTCAATAGTTGTAGGTACTCGCTAAAGTTGGATTATCATAATTTCGTACAATAATTTTTTATTCTAGATTTTACAACAAATTTGGCTTTCCTGGGGTTCTTGGATGTGTTGATGGAACTCATGTTGCCCTGGTGAGACCTAGTGAACATGAAGAAAGATTCTTCAATCACAAGCATTACCATTCCAGGAATGTTCAAATAGTAAGTTCAATATTATGTGATTAAAATACATTGCTATGATAATGCAAATTCAGTTTTAAATCTTCACATTTATACATGTATTGTTTGCAGATTTGTGACAGTGATTTAAATATTTTAAATGTTGATGCAACATTTGGAGGGGCCAGCCATGATGCATATATCTGGCGTCAGTGTGAAGTGAACCAACATGTTCAACAATTACATAGTAATGGAGAAACTCTTTGGCTTTTGGGTAGGTACAAATAATGGCAATTTTTTCATATTACATTTAACTTTTATGTACACCCATAATTATGTAGAATAATTTTAATCTACACTAGCGGCACGCTATGATGGCCGGTTTGACACATTAAAATAGTGATGTGGAATGTCAATTTATTCTCGAACAAAAAACAATTAAGTTTTGTTTTTGTACCTGATTAAATAGGTTTAATAAAACAAAAATGTATATGTTTATTTAATTTATTTGAACGAACTGAATATTTGAATGAAAATGAATATACATACTTTATATGCACACAAGAAACATATGAATACAAAAGATACCAAAAAAGGTGCCACAAAAGGCCATAATTAATCAGATTCGTCCATATTACTATTTTCACTGTCGTCACTGCTATCATCACCTACATTAATAATTATATGTTCGTTTTCTATAATATTATCTATTTTCACATCTCTTTCATAATCTTCCCTTATTAATTTAACAGTTCTATTCACAACCTTTTCCCAGTCTCCTTTAGTCACATGTTCACAAGCTTCTTCTAATAATTTTAGCATTTTTTTGTGGTAAATGGGGGTTCTGTATTGTGTCTTGCAGCATATCCCTTAATTTGAGCCCACACCAACTCAATCGCATTATACTCACAATGGTAAGGCGGTAACCGTATAACTCTGTGCCCATGTTCTAATGCTATTTCGTCAATGACGTATCGGATCTTGGTTGGTTTGTTTTCTTTTAAAAGACGTACTAATTCCGCTTTTAACATATTCATGTTTGCATCTACGCCATTTTTACGAAGCCATGCGACGATATCAGCTTTCTTTTGGGATTGGGCAGGTGGCTTGTCAATTTGCATCGAGTGGTATGGGGCGTTGTCCATAATTATAATAGATGGTTCAGGGAGGCTACACAACATTGAGGTAAACCATTCAGTAAACTTTTCTCCATTCATGTCTTCATGATAGTCTCCAGTGGTTTTTGACGCAAAAGCCATGAGAGAACCTTCGACAAACCCGTTGATGGTTCCGGCGTGACAAATTATAAGTCGCGATCCTTTTCCTACAGGAACTTTGGAAGTAGATGCTGCTGTGTCATCGTTCCAAGAACGGCCTACAGTATGGTTAGCATTAAGCCATGTTTCATCCAAGAACACAACATTTTGCCAATTTTTGATTTCTTTCACTTGCCGTAAAAAAGTATACCTTGCCATCGCTATATCAAATCTTTCCATCAATATTTTGCGTTTGTTACATTTTTTGTATCGAAATCCAATGGTCTTCAAAATCTTCGTTAAAGAACTTTCCCCACCGAAGAATAATCCAGCTTCCTTCAGTGAATGCACCAACTTTTTTCTTGTTGGATACTCCTTCTGTAAATAGTAGCCGTAAACATGTCTTCGGATAGCATCGGCATCAAAGCTATCGATGCCTACGACTGGTTTTGCTCGTTTTCTCTTTTTTGGTGTGTGAAGTTTATTTTCTTCTGTGCCAGTCTCGCCATATTTTTTTTTAGTTATCCGTCTAACAGTTCGTTGTCCAATATTAAGCGCATCAGCTACGCGTTCAACCACTGACGTTATAGGTAAAATTGGCCCTCCATTTTGAGCTTCACGATCGAAATAGTTACGAAGGCGTATTACAAACTCACGTGTCTGACTATTTAGAACAGTTCTCTGCGTACGTTCGGTCATATCGACGAAATCCACAACAAAGGGCTTGAACAGAGTCCAAATTAACGAGCAAGGGTCAACAGTAATGCAGTATCAATATTTGAAATCCAAAGCCAGGTCAAAACTATATCACAATCGCATTGCACTGACAGTTTATACTTTTCGAAGCAACGTCAATTCGAAACTGCTTTGTTTTGCATTGAGCATTGACGCGAGTTTGCCGGAGGTAGTAGTTGTGCTAGCCAGCGATCCTATGTGACGATCGTATTAGATTCCATTTTTAAAAATTTTCAATTTAGAAAACCAAATGCCGAGTTGTGGTGTATATCATATAAAAATAAAAATTTTACCTTTTGTATGAAACAGCTGATATTTTTTTGCGATTTCAGAGGTTTGTCCACATAGTGAAAATTGTTCATATTCACAAGTACATTCACCCCTTAAATGGTGCAAACTGATTTTTCTACACTTGTATACATTTTAGAAATCAATTTAATAAATAAATTTTGAGTCCTAAACCTAAAACTACATTCGATAAAATTTATGAATCTCTGCACATCACTATCGTCAATAAAGTAATACAATTATTTCCTTCAAAGTCGTTATCAATTAATACGGAACTTCATGAGCGGACAAACGTCAAACCGGCCATCATAGCGTGCCGCTAGTGTAATAAGTTGATAGATTCAAGTGACTACATAGACACATACTACATGACAACGTACACAGTACAACTATGTATTTTTTTGTACATTATTATAATTATTTGCTCAACATTTGAATTATTTATTTTTTATGTTATTTTTTTCTTTGCAGGTGATTCAGGATACCCATTGAGGCCATGGCTTATGACACCTATTGTCAATGCAGTTCCTGGAACTCCAGAGGAATACTACACAGATGTTCACTGTAGAACTAGGAACACTGTTGAACGATGCATAGGTGTGCTGAAGGCCCGTTGGCGTTGTTTGCTGGTTCATAGGGTGCTGCATTATGACCACAATACTGTAGCCAAAATAGTCAACGCATGCTGTGTCTTACACAACATGGCAAATAGAGATAGGCTTCCTGTACCCGAGTTATCAGCTGCAGATATGGAAGCAGAGAGGAATCAACAAGAGCCACACAGGAACCCAATTGAAATTCAGACTGAATCCCAGTTGTTATATAATGGCCGTAGACAGTTATCCAGTGTAGTTCAGAGGTTGTGGAGGAACAGAAATTAAAAGACATTAAATGTACATGTAGATTATTTTTTTTTTGTTGTCGACTCTATTCTTATATTTAATACTTATTGAAAATTATGTCCTACTTTTAAGTGTGTTTTATAATTTTTGAATTATTATTATGTTTTTGAGTTATTTATATGTTGTTGTTTGTTGCATGTTTTCTTTAGTCTTAAACTTTTATTTTTATTTTAGTTATATACGATCAATCAGTTGTTTAAATGTGTAGTTTAGTTTTTCAAGCTGTGTACATTTAATTTTAAGTCTCAAAGTACATGAAACCCTCCAGTTTATTCTTAGGTCATGTATGTCTTGTTTTTTTATTTTAGTTAAATTAGATCAATCAGTTGTTTAAATGTTAAACGGGTGCCACCGGCGGGAATGGGGCTACTTTATGTCTACCCATCTTAAGATGATTTGTTAATACATATGCGTTTTCGTAACTTCATTGTGGAAACACTGCTTATAATATAGCATAGTATCTATTTTATTGTAAACATATTTGAAATGAAGAGCAACTGCCGAGTTTCTTGCTGGTTCTTCTCGGCAGGAACGGCATTCCGAACCAGTGGTAAACTCAGACGATTCAAAAGTACTTGTATAAAGTTTATTTGAATAAAAAATATTTCTATTTCTATTTCAATGTGTTAGTTTTTCAAGCTACATTTATTTTTAAGTCGCAAAATACATTAATCCAGTTTATTATGTAACTAATTGTATGCTAGTCTTGATGATTAGGTCATGTATGTCTTGTTTTTTATTTTTTAAACTTTTATTTTAGTTATATTAGATCAATCAGTTGTTCAAATGTGTAGTTTAGTTTTTCAAGCTGTGTACATTTCATTTTATGTTTCAAAGTACATGAATCTCTCCAGTTTATTCTGCAACTAATTGTATGCTTGTCTTGATGACTAGGTCATGTATGTCTTTTTTTTTTTTTGTTTAATTTTAGTTATTTTAGATCAATCAGTTGTTTAAATGTGTAGTTTCGTTTTTCAAGCTGTGTACATTTCATTTTATGTTTCAAAGTACATGAATCTCTCCAGTTTATTATGCAACTAATTGTATGCTTGTCTTGATGATTAGGTCATGTATGTCTTGTTTTTTTTTATTTAATTTTAGTTATATTAGATCAATCAGTTGTTTAAATGTGTAGTTTAGTTTTTCAAGCTGTGTACATTTCATTTTATGTTTCAAAGTACATGAATCTCCAGTTTATTATGCAACTAATTGTATGCTTGTCTTGATGATTAGGTCATGTATGTCTTGTTTTTTTTTTGTTTAATTTTAGTTATAGTTATTTTAGATCAATCTGTTGTTTAAATGTGTAGTTTCGTTTTTCAAGCTGTGTACATTTCATTTTATGTTTCAAAGTACATGAATCTCTCCAGTTTATTATGCAACTAATTGTATGCTTGTCTTGATGATTAGGTCATGTATGTCTTGTTTTTTTTTTTATTTAATTTTAGTTATATTAGATCAATCAGTTGTTTAAATGTGTAGTTTAGTTTTTCAAGCTGTGTACATTTCATTTTATGTTTCAAGAAACAAGAATATCCAGTTTATTATGCAACTAATTGTATGCTTGTCTTGATGATTAGGTCATGTATGTCTTGTTTTTTTTTGTTTAATTTTAGTTATTTTAGATCAATCAGTTGTTTAAATGTGTAGTTTAGTTTTTCAAGCTGTGTACATTTCATTTTATGTTTCAAAGTACATGAATCTTTCCAGTTTATTATGCAACTAATTGTATGCTTGTCTTGATGATTAGGTCATGTATGTCTTGTTTTTTTTTTTAATTTAATTTTAGTTATATTAGATCAATCAGTTGTTTAAATGTGTATTTTAGTTTTTCAAGCTGTGTACATTTCATTTTATGTTTCAAGAAACAAGAATCTCCAGTTTATTATGCAACTAATTGTATGCTTGTCTTGATGATTAGGTCATGTATGTCTTGTTTTTTTTTGTTTAATTTTAGTTATTTTAGATCAATCAGTTGTTTAAATGTGTAGTTTAGTTTTTCAAGCTGTGTACATTTCATTTTATGTTTCAAAGTACATGAATCTCTCCAGTTTATTATGCAACTAATTGTATGCTTGTCTTGATGATTAAGTCATGTATGTCTTGTTTTTTTTTTTATTTAATTTTAGTTATATTAGATCAATCAGTTGTTTAAATGTGTAGTTTAGTTTTTCAAGCTGTGTACATTTCATTTTATGTTTCAAGAAACAAGAATCTCCAGTTTATTATGCAACTAATTGTATGCTTGTCTTGATGATTAGGTCATGTATGTCTTGTTTTTTTTTTTTGTTTAATTTTAGTTATTTTAGATCAATCAGTTGTTTAAATGTGTAGTTTAGTTTTTCAAGCTGTGTACATTTCATTTTATGTTTCAAAGTACATGAATCTCTCCAGTTTATTATGCAACTAATTGTATGCTTGTCTTGATGATTAGGTCATGTATGTCTTGTTTTTTTTTTGTTTAATTTTAGTTATTTTAGATCAATCAGTTGTTTAAATGTGTAGTTTCGTTTTTCAAGCTGTGTACATTTCATTTTATGTTTCAAAGTACCTGAATCTCTCCAGTTTATTATGCAACTAATTGTATGCTTGTCTTGATGATTAGGTCATGTATGTCTTGTTTTTTTTTTTATTTAATTTTAGTTATATTAGATCAATCACTTGTTTAAATGTGTAGTTTAGTTTTTCAAGCTGTGTACATTTCATTTTGTGTTTCAAAGTACATGAATCTCTCCAGTTTATTCTGCAACTAATTGTATGCTTGTCTTGATGATTAGGTCATTTGTATGTCTTGTTTTTTGTTTGTATAATTTTAGTTATATTGATCAATCAGTTGTTTAAATGTGTAGTTTCGTTTTTCAAGCTGTGTACATTTAATTTTATGTTTCAAAGTACATGAAACTCTCCAGTTTATTCTGCAACTAATTGTATGCTTGTCTTGATGATTAGGTCATGTATGTCTTGTTTTTCTTAGCTTTTAAACTTTTATTTTTATTTTAACTATATAAGATCAAGCAGTCGTTTAAATATGTAGTTTAGTTTTTACAAATTTTTATTGTTGTATAAATTGTTATTGTTTCCAGCTGTTTATAATCTTATATGCTTACCTCGGTTTTTCAATACATTTAATCCAGTTATTGTTACTGTATTCATATAGATTTCAATTTCACGTAGGCAACCATTCATTTCTTAAATTTTAAAATAAGCAATTAATGATTAGCGATAAGATAAGTAATTAGTGGTAAGCGATAAGATATGTAATTATTAGCGATAAGTACTTTGCGATTAGTAAAGAAATTAGTGATAAGTGATAAGATAAGAAATTAGTGATAAACGATAAGATAAGAAATTAGTGATAGTAATTAATGATAAGCGATAAGATAAGTTATTACTGATTAGCAATAAGATTAGAAATTAGTGATAAACTATAAGTAATTTGTGATAAGATACGTAATTGTGGACCTTTCCCTCATTGTGGAAACTCTGCATACATAGAATATCTGTTAAGTATATTGTAAAAGTATTTTGAAAAGAGCAACTGCCGAGTTTCTTGCTGGTTCTTCTCGGCAGGAACGGCATTCCGAACCAGTGGTAGACTCATTGACGATTCAAAAGTACTTGTAAAAGTTTATTTGAATAAAAAACATTTCTATTCTATTCTATTAGTAATTAGCGATAAGGTGTTATTAGTGATAAGCGATAAGTAATTAGTCATAAACGAAGATAAGTAATGAGTGATAAGCGATAAGATAAGTAATGAGTGATAAGCGATAAGATAAGAAATTATTGATAAGCGATAAGATAAGAAATTATTGATTAGCGATAAGATAAGAAATTATTGATTAGCGATAAGATAAGAAATTAGTGATAAACGATAGGATAAGTAATTAGTGACAAGCGATAAGATAAGTAAATAGTGATAAGCGATAAGATAAAAAATTAGTGATAAGATATGTTATTAGTAAATAGCGATTAGTTAAGTAATTAGTAATAAGCGATAAGATAAGTTATTAGCGATAAGTAATTAGTGATAAGCGATAAGATAAGAAATTATTGATTAGCGATAAGATAAGTTATTAGTGATAAGCGATAAAATAAGTAATTTGTGATAAGCGATAAAATAAGTGTTTGCGCCAAAAATATTGGAGGGTTTTGTGAATTGTATCAGAAACGAAATGTTTTGATACAATCGCTGCGCCTTTGAAATGACCCTACGAGCGTCAGCCAATCCGGGCTCGTCTACCGTTCATTCGGATCGGCTTCGCCGCGCGCCCTCGCCGCGCGCTGCTCCCATTCGCTTCCTGATCGAGTGACAGCTCGCGCGCGCCGTTTGTGTTTGTTAGAAAGCGTGAATTTATTACGCAGTTAGTTATCCTCCATTTTTGCTGTTCTGCGATTTCTGCAGCGATATCGCGGGCTGGATAGGCCTGTTGTACGTGCGAAAATCCTTAGGGAGTCGGCGGTGTAATTAGTTTTGAGTGTTCGCGTGCGCATTGAACGAATCTCATAGAACTTTATCGGTGTCAGCCATCTTGAAGCCGCCCCCTTTTTTGCTAGCATCGCGTGTTTTGAGTCGTCGCGAGTGCCTTTTTGAACCACCACACCTACTTACGCCTCTAGGTACCTTGAAGGAACCCACCGCGGAAACCCCATGTGAGTAACAACAATTACGCTAAAATTATAACTATACAATTTTCCATCGGTCACTTTGGGCCCGACCCTTCTGTTGCTCGTTGAGTGGCTACTGATGGGCCCTAGCCCTCTCAACTTTCGTTTGGGCAACTGAGGGCCGTAACAATAAGTAATTAGTGATCTATACATATAATAAAACTGTAACTGGAAGATTTCTGTACATTTAATATATTTTGAAAATTTTAATTGGGGGATGCTTTACTATCGATACTGAGCCCAAAACAGATTTTTATTTAATTTTTGTCTGTTTGTTTGTCCTTCTTTCACGTAAAAACTACCGCACAGATTTCTACAAAATTTTATACCGTGGTAGCTTATTACTCGGGTCAACATGTAGGCTACTTTTTTATCCCGGAAAATCAAGGAGTTCCCGAGGGACTTTAAAAACTAAATCCACGCGGACAAAGTCGCGGGCATCAGCTAGTAAGCGATAAAATAAGTAATTAGTGATAAGCGATAAGATAAAAAAATTAGTGATAAGCGATAAGATAAAAAATTAGTGATAAGCGATAAGATAAAAAAAATAGTGATATGTCATTAGTAAATAGCGATTAGTTAAGTAATTAGTAATAAGCGATAAGATAAGTAATTAGTGTTAAGCGATTCGATAAGAAATTATTGATTAGCGATAAGATAAGTAATTAATGATAAGCGATAAGATAAAAACTTTGTGATAAGATATGTCATTAGAATAGCGATTAGTTAAGTAATTAGTAATAAGCGATAAGATAAGTAATTAGTGATAAGATATGTTATTAGTAATTAGCGATAAGCGATAAGATAAGAAATTAGTGATAAACGATAAGTAATAAGTGATAAGATATGTAATTAGTCATTAGTAATTAGCGATAAGATAAGTAATTAGTGATAAGCTATAAGATAAGTAACTAGTGATAAGCGATAAGGTAAGTTATTACTGATTAGCGATAGGATAAGAAATTAGTGATAAACGGTAGGATAAGTAATTAGTGATAAGCGATAAGAAAAGTAATTAGTGATAAGCGATAAGATAAAAAATTTGTGATAAGATATGTTTAGTAAATAGCGATTAGTTAAGTTATTAGTAATAAGCGATAAGATAAGTAATTAGTGATAAGATAATATGTTAATAAGCGATAATATAAGTAATTAGTGATAAGCGATAAGATAAGAAATTAATGATAAGCGATAAGATTAGTGATAAGCGATAAGATGTGAAATTAGTGATAAACGATAAGATAAGAAATTAGTGATAGTAATTAGTGATAAGCGATAAAATAAGTAATTATTGATAAGCGATAAGATAAGAAATTAGTGATAAGATATGTCATTAGTAAATAGCGATTAGTTAAGTAATTAGTAATAAGTGATAAGATAAGTAATTAGTGATAAGATATGTTATTAGTAATTAGCGATAAGTAATTAGTGTTAAGCGATGAGATAAGAAATTATTGATTAGCGATAAGATAAGTAATTAGTGATAAGCTATAAGATAAATAACTAGTGATAAGCGATAAGGTAAGTTATTACTGATTAGCGATAGGATAAGAAATCAGTGATAAACGGTAGGATAAGTAATTAGTGATAAGCGATAAGAAAAGTAATTACTGATAAGCGATAAGATAAAAAATTTGTGATAAGATATGTTTAGTAAATAGCGATTAGTTAAGTAATTAGTAATAAGCGATAAGATAAGTAATTAGTGATAAGATAATATGTTAATTAGTGATAACATAAGTAATTAGTGATAAGCGATAAGATAAGAAATTAGTGATAAACGATAAGATAAGTAAGTGATAAGATATATAGTTAGTCATTAGTAATTAGCGATAAGATAAGTAATTAGTGATAAGCTATAAGATAAGTAACTAGTGATAAGCGATAAGATAAGTAATTCGTGATAAGTTATAAGATAAGTAACTAGTGATAAGCGATAAGATTAGTGATAAGCGATAAGATGTGAAATTAGTGATAAACGATAAGATAAGAAATTAATGATAAGTTATAAGTAATTTGTGATAAGATATGTAATTAGTAATTAGCAATAAGATGTTTAGTGATAAGCGATAAGTAATCTATACTTATTAGTCATAAACGATTAGATAAGTAATTAGTGATAAACGATTAGATAGGTAATTAGTGATAAGCTATGTTATTAGTATTTAGTGATTAGTAAAATAATTAGTGATAAGCGATAAGATAGTAATTAGTAAAAGTAAGTAATTAGTGATAATCGATAAGATAAGAAATTAGTGATAAGCGATAAGATAAGAAATTATTGATTAGCGATAAGATAAGAAATTAGTGATAAACGATAGGATAAGTAATTAGTGATAAGCGATAAGATATGTCATTAGTAAATAGCCATTAGTTAAGTAATTAGTAATAAGCGATAAGATAAGTAATTAGTGATAAGATATGTTATTAGTAATTAGCGATAAGATAAGTAATAAGTGATAAAATATGTAGTTAGTCATTAGTAATTAGCGATAAGCCATAAGATAAGTAACTAGTGATAAGCGATAAGATAAGTAATTATAATTTATATTCCGTGGGAGGAAGCCGCAGCATTCCTCAGCAAAGGTAAGTCCAATTTGAACTTTTTCCTCAACTTACTATTTTGATTATAATAAAAATACTTATAAGTTAGTCCGCTACCATCTTAGACTGCATCGTTACTTACCATCAGGTGAGATCGCAGTCAAGGACTATCTTGTCATAGATAAAAAAAAAGTGTATGTCAGCTCCGGCCTCCGAAGCACGACTGGAGTTTACGCGCGACGCTATATCCTTCTCTATGCGCGCGACTCGGGTCCGAGCGCGCCCCGATCGACTTTCGCTTCGGGGACCGGCGGGGTTATCTTATAGCTTATCACTAATTACTTATCTTATCGCTTATAACTAATTCCTTATCTTATCGCTTATAACTAATTACTTATCTTATCGCTTATCACTAATTACTTATCTTATCGCTTATCACTAGTTACTTATCTTATAGCTTATCGCTAATTACTAATGACTAACTACATATTTTATCACTTATTACTTATCTTATCGCTAATTACTAATAACATATCTTATCACTAATTACTTATCTTATCGCTTATTACTAATTACTTAACTAATGGCTATTTACTAATGACATATCTTATCGCTTATCACTAATTACTTATCCTATCGTTTATCACTAATTTCTTATCGCTAATCAATAATTTCTTATCTTATCGCTTATCACTAATTTCTTATCTTATCGATTATCACTAATTACTTACTTTTACTAATTACTATCTTATCGCTTATCACTAATTATTTTACTAATCACTAAATACTAATAACATAGCTTATCACTAATTACCTATCTAATCGTTTATCACTAATTACTTATCTAATCGTTTATGACTAATAAGTATAGATTACTTATCGCTTATCACTAAACATCTTATTGCTAATTACTAATTACATATCTTATCACAAATTACTTATAAATTATCATTAATTTCTTATCTTATCGTTTATCACTAATTTCACATCTTATCGCTTATCACTAATCTTATCGCTTATCACTAGTTACTTATCTTATAACTTATCACAAATTACTTATCTTATCGCTTATCACTAGTTACTTATCTTATAGCTTATCACTAATTACTTATCTTATCGCTAATTACTAATGACTAACTATATATCTTATCACTTACTTATCTTATCGTTTATCACTAATTTCTTATCTTATCGCTTATCACTAATTACTTATGTTATCACTAATTAACATATTATCTTATCACTAATTACTTATCTTATCGCTTATTACTAATTACTTAACTAATCGCTATTTACTAAACATATCTTATCACAAATTTTTTATCTTATCGCTTATCAGTAATTACTTTTCTTATCGCTTATCACTAATTACTTATCCTACCGTTTATCACTAATTTCTTATCCTATCGCTAATCAGTAATAACTTACCTTATCGCTTATCACTAGTTACTTATCTTATAGCTTATCACTAATTACTTATCTTATCGCTAATCAATAATTTCTTATCTCATCGCTTAACACTAATTACTTATCGCTAATTACTAATAACATATCTTATCACTAATTACTTATCTTATCACTTATTACTAATTACTTAACTAATCGCTATTTACTAATGACATATCTTATCACTAATTTCTTATCTTATCGCTTATCAATAATTACTTATTTTATCGCTTATCACTAATTACTATCACTAATTTCTTATCTTATCGTTTATCACTAATTTCACATCTTATCGCTTATCACTAATCTTATCGCTTATCATTAATTTCTTATCTTATCGCTTATCACTAATTACTTATATTATCGCTTATTAACATATTATCTTATCACTAATTACTTATCTTATCGCTTATTACTAATAACTTAACTAATCGCTATTTACTAAACATATCTTATCACAAATTTTTTATCTTATTTTATTTTATTTTATTTTATTTATTTAGGAAAACCAACAGCTTGTAATTCTATATATACTTAAGAAATAATGTAACTAACAGCTAATAATAGGTTTTCGCAGGTAAATACTAAATACACACAGGAGTACCTGGATAGACAAGAAAGATTCTGAGAATTATATATATACTTTAAGAAATTAAGGATGCACTAGACTGGATTAATAACTTAGTTAAATTCCGACGTAAACTATTCAAATTGCCACGAAACAAGTCAACATTAGGTTCATTGTAAACAGAATTTAAAAGGCGAGAAGCACGAATAATAAATGAGTTATATCTGTAATTGGTTTTAGCTCGGGGAATATTAAATATCTTATTGTTTCTAGTCACACGGAGTAAGCGTCGTGAAGGCACTATTATACCTAGCTTCGCAAGTAGTTCCGGACAGTCAATTGACCCCCTGACTATCTTGAGTAGAAAGCAAATATCAGCAATATTTCTACGTATGTAAAGAGGTACAAGGTGTAATTCGGAACAGGCTTTAACATAAGATGTTTTTGGAAGGTGAAATTTTTGATTTAGAAATCTAATGAATTTGCGTTGGATACTTTCAATTTTGTTAATGTGAACTTGATATGCAGGGTTCCATATTTGGCAAGCGTATTCAAGATGACTGCGGACCAAAGAACAATAAAGAACCTTTATGGTTTTCATTTTCTTAAATGGTTTCGTAGCGCGAATAATAAAACCTAAAGCTTTGTATGCTTTACTCACAATAGCATCTACATGCTGGTTTAGAATCAATTTAGAGTCTAGTTGCACTCCAAGATCCCTTATTGTGTCAATTCTAGTTAATAGTTGATGTTTTAGACTAAAGTCATAACAAAAAGGCTCTTTTTTCCTAGTGTAAGATATCGAATTACATTTCGATACATTAAGATCAAGTTTATTTTTGATACAATAGTTATCAAATCTGAGCAAATCATCTTGCAAAAGCTTCGCTTCTGTAATGTTGTTCACTGGACGGAAAACCTTCAAGTCATCGGCGAAGAGTAAGAATTTGGAATTAATAAAGCATTGATCTATATCATTGATGAAAATGATAAATAGGAAAGGTCCCAGCAAAGACCCTTGAGGTACACCAGAGGGTACTGGCATCCAGTTTGATTTGAAACCATTGAGCACCACTGATTGTAACCTGTTATCTATGTAGGATGAAAACCAACGGTACAAGTCTCCTCTGATCCCA
The DNA here is from genome assembly GCA_029955525.1 of Oeneis ivallda. Classification (NCBI taxonomy): domain Eukaryota; kingdom Metazoa; phylum Arthropoda; class Insecta; order Lepidoptera; family Nymphalidae; genus Oeneis; species Oeneis ivallda. The sequence goes on along the minus strand of JARPMR010000018.1, from coordinate 1,378,323 downwards.
AGAGAAGCTAGTTTTTCCAAAAGCAGGCTGTGGTCGATTTTATCAAAGGCTTTACTGAAATCCGTATACACAACGTCCACTTGATCGTGATTATCCAGTCTATCTGTCAGATAGTCAGAGAACAGTATTAAATTTGAGACTGTCGATCTGCCCTTTAAGAAGCCATGTTGGTTAGGAATAAATTGTGATTTTAGAGCATTGTAGCATTGATTGTATATTATACGTTCAAAAATCTTTGCAATTAGGCAAAGTTTAGAGATGGGGCGATAATTTTCCACTGCTTTTTTAGAGCCTTTTTTATGAATGGGTGTAATGTACGCAGATTTCCATAAAGAAGGCATGTAACCTTCATGGATCGATCTCTGAAAAAGGATAGAAAGAGGAGTGGCTAGAGTAAATGAGCAATTAATTAGAAAACAAGCTGGAATTTCATCAGGACCAGCGGATTTATTGTATTTCAAGGCTTGAAGTGCTTTTGCAATATGGCAGGGTACGATCTCAATTGCAAAAATGTCACTCGTTACTAAGTTATTTGAGGCGTTTACTTGCATGCACGACGGTGAAGTTGATGATTGTTGGTAAGTTGAATGAAAGTAAGAGGAAAAGAGTTCGCAGATGCCAGTCCCAGAGTCAGATGCCTGTTTAGAGTACGTCATGAACTTAGGATAGAAGCTGATTGAACGATTTGCTAAACTACGTTTCATATGAGACCAGAAAACTTGAGAATCTTTTGTAATGGACTCTTCTATTTTTTCAATATAGCGAGAATAACAGTCGTCTTCTATTATTTTAACACGTGATCTTAGTAAGTTGAAGGTGAGTTGGTCTTCCAAGTTTCCGTATTTGCGATATTTACGTAAATACTTATATTTTTCTTTAATTGCCTTAATGAGCGGTACACTATACCAAGGTGGGTATTTGCTATCTTTTATTTTAACTAGTGGAACATATTTGTCACGCAATTCATATAATATTTTATAAAAGGATTTGACAGCAGACTCAACATCACCTGCACTTAGTAACGAATTCCAGTTGTACAATGAAAGGGCTTCATTAATTTTAGCATAATCTCCTCTCCTATAGGCATAAATAGTTCTAGGTGCTAATGGAAGTGTTTGGGTATTGGTAAATGGTAAGTTGACGCAGAGCGCTTTATGATGTGGATCTTCAGGAACAAGCGGGTCAACGCAGAGCGAAACCTCTACAGCCGAATCATTGGATAAAACTAAATCTAATATGCGGTTAAAATTGTTTTTTATATCATTGAATTGACTGAGATTACATGTACTGAGAGCATCAATAAAGTTCCTTGAATTGTCGTCAGATAAGTTGAATGCTTGAAGTCCATCATCAGTTTCGATCCATCGAATAGAACTCATGTTAAAATCTCCTAAAATTAAAAACTTGTCATTGGAATGTTCATTGATTAATTTCTCTAAATTAGATAAAAAGTTCAGTAATTGTTGTTCAAATGAATTACCAGTATTTTCAGAACAGAGATAGATAGTACAAATGTGAAGACGAGAAATATTCCTACAATCCTTGTTAGCCTGAGAGATTGTAATCCATAGGTCTTCAGCAGAGGATTGCCAATCGGTCAAACATTCAACACGCAGGCTCTTCTTAACAGCAATAGCCACACCTCCCCCTCTTAGTTGACACGTTTTGTTATAGTCACGATCACGCCGCCATACACAGTACCTAGCATCAAAGAGTTCTGAGTCAGAAATACTATCTATTAACCACGTTTCAGTTAAAGTAATTATGTCGTAATTATCCAAGAGTAGATTTCTTGCAAAGGTATCCGTCTTAGTCCGCAATCCCCTTACATTTTGGTGGTATACATTCAAGTTAGCCAGGTTGGAAATAGTACATTGAAACTAACTGGGAAACAAAGCAAGTCTAATAGGCCGTAGCCTACCGACCAAGTTTTGAAGCAATTTGAATAGTACAGCCTTTCTAGTAAGATACAAGTATTACACCAAACCATAACAACCAATAATAAGAGTAAAAAAGAATAGTAACAATTATTAAGAACACTTCTCAAACGTGTTGTAATCCATACATTCGAGATCGTAGTATAATGAAGTATTAATTTATGACTTGTTGAAAACAGTACCGCAGCAAAACTAATTATTTTCGTACGACTAAGATAGTAGTAATTATATAAGTTAACTGAGTACTTCGTAGTAGTTACATTAGCATGATCAAGAATTATATCCATTACAAAGGGTAGGTATGATGAGAAATAACAGAATACCGCAGCGAAACTAATTATTTTCATACGACTAAGATAGTAGTATTTATATAAGTTAACTGAGTACTTCGTAGTAGTTACATTAGCATGATCAAGAATTATATCCATTACAAAGGGTAGGTATGATGAGAAATAACAGAATACCGCAGCGAAACTAATTATTTTCATACGACTAAGATAGTAGTATTTATATAAGTTAACTAAGTACTTCATAATAGTTGCATTAGCATAATCAAGAATTATATCCATTACAAAGTGTAGGTATGATAAGAAATAACAGTCATAGCAACGATTCCACACATTCACAAAATGAAATACGCGGGCGCTCAAAACAAGACGTCGTACGAGTACCATCGAATAAAGGAGCGAGATAAGGAAGACATTGATTCTCAACTTAGCGGGACTAACGAGTTTCACCTTTAATATAACACTAGTTGGATCGAGATATAAACGGGGCACTATGAGTAACACTATTTTATTTTTACCACATCCTTCTCGGATTTGATGTTTAAAACATGAGACGATTCACTTTTTCGGACGTATATCTTGGAATGTTTCACCCAGACGAAACGGTAGTTTTTTTCCTTGGCGAGTGATTTTATTTTAGTTAATAACTGTTTGTTCTTGATCGTCAAATGATCATTGATGTAAATTCTATTGTTCCCCGGAATACCGATGTCAAATGAAGAGAGCGTCTTCACTGCCTTTCCAGCGGCTACAAAATCTTCTTTTATGTATCTGTTAGGAAACGATACTATAATGGGTTTGACTTTGTTATCAGCTGGATTCCGGGCCTGAACGCGTGCTATGAAATCAATGTTATTTTTGGAGACAGGGTACATGATCTTAGTTCCAATCTTAGTCAAAATATCAAACAGATTTTCATTGTTAGTTAAGGGTACACCTTTAATCTCGACATTCTTACTGCGCAACCACTGTTCCTGCTCATCAACCTGTTCCTGCAATTTTGAGATGGTGATCTTCACTTCGGGAAAAGCTTCACTGATAGTCTCGATATTGCTCACCCTCGATTCCAGGCTGTCGATTCTATTAATTAATTCCTGGGTGGAGGTCGTCAGCACCGCTATATCTGATTTAATAGCCTGGATATCCTTAACAAGTCCAGGAAGGGGTTGCAGCTGGAGCGAGAGCTTTGCAAGTTCCTCCATTACAGTATCCATTGACAAAATTGTTGGAGAAGGAATGGGAGAGCTCGGCTGTTTTTTGGTGGGTTGCGTACTTTTACACAATGTACACTTCCACGCAGCTTGTCTATCTCCTAACTTGCGGTAACCTATCTCCGTTATGCCTGAACACGGATAATCAAAGTACTTGTTGCAGACACAGCACTGTATTGCTTCCTGAGTTACCTTATTACACTTTCCACAGTTAACCATTTTTTTTAGACGGGGAAAGGTTTGGAACTACTGGTCTGTTACACTACTGCACCGGTGCTCAGCAGGTACAACGAAACGCGTGCGCTCGGGACTTGAGCGCGCGCGCGACTGATCTTATCGCTTATCACTAATTACTTTTCTTATCGCTTATCACTAATTACTTATCCTACCGTTTATCACTAATTTCTTATCCTATCGCTAATCAGTAATAACTTACCTTATCGCTTATCACTAGTTACTTATCTTATAGCTTATCACTAATTACTTATCTTATCGCTAATTACTAATGACTAACTACATATCTTATCACTTATTACTTATCGTTTATAACTAATTTCTTATCTTATCGCTTATCGCTAATTACTAATAACATATCTTATCACTAATTACTTATCTTATCGCTAATCAATAATTTCTTATCGAATCGCTTAACACTAATTACTTATCGCTAATTACTAATAACATATGTTATCACTAATTACTTATCTTATCGCTTATTACTAATTACTTAACTAATCGCTATTTACTAATGACATATCACTATTTTTTTATCTTATCGCTTATCACTAATTTTTTATCTTATCGCTTATCACTAATTTTTTTATCTTATCGCTTATCACTAATTACTTATTTTATCGCTTACTAGCTGATGCCCGCGACTTTGTCCGCGTGGATTTAGTTTTTAAAGTCCCTCGGGAACTCCTTGATTTTCCGGGATAAAAAGTAGCCTACATGTTGACCCGAGTAATAAGCTACCACGGTATAAAATTTTGTAGAAATCTGTGCGGTAGTTTTTACGTGAAAGAAGGACAAACAAACAGACAAAAATTAAATAAAAATCTGTTTTGGGCTCAGTATCGATAGTAAAGCATCCCCCAATTAAAATTTTCAAAATATATTAAATGTACAGAAATCTTCCAGTTACAGTTTTATTATATGTATAGATCACTAATTACTTATTGTTACGGCCCTCAGTTGCCCAAACGAAAGTTGAGAGGGCTAGGGCCCATCAGTAGCCACTCAACGAGCAACAGAAGGGTCGGGCCCAAAGTGACCGATGGAAAATTGTATAGTTATAATTTTAGCGTAATTGTTGTTACTCACATGGGGTTTCCGCGGTGGGTTCCTTCAAGGTACCTAGAGGCGTAAGTAGGTGTGATGGTTCAAAAAGGCACTCGCGACGACTCAAAACACGCGATGCTAGCAAAAAAGGGGGCGGCTTCAAGATGGCTGACACCGATAAAGTTCTATGAGATTCGTTCAATGCGCACGCGAACACTCAAAACTAATTACACCGCCGACTCCCTAAGGATTTTCGCACGTACAACAGGCCTATCCAGCCCGCGATATCGCTGCAGAAATCGCAGAACAGCAAAAATGGAGGATAACTAACTGCGTAATAAATTCACGCTTTCTAACAAACACAAACGGCGCGCGCGAGCTGTCACTCGATCAGGAAGCGAATGGGAGCAGCGCGCGGCGAGGGCGCGCGGCGAAGCCGATCCGAATGAACGGTAGACGAGCCCGGATTGGCTGACGCTCGTAGGGTCATTTCAAAGACGCAGCGATTGTATCAAAACATTTCGTTTCTGATACAATTCACAAAACCCTCCAATATTTTTGGCGCAAACACTTATTTTATCGCTTATCACAAATTACTTATTTTATCGCTTATCACTAATAACTTATCTTATCGCTAATCAATAATTTCTTATCTTATCGCTTATCACTAATTACTTATCGCTAATAACTTATCTTATCGCTTATTACTAATTACTTAACTAATCGCTATTTACTAATAACATATCTTATCACTAATTTTTTATCTTATCGCTTATCACTATTTACTTATCTTATCGCTCGTCACTAATTACTTATCCTATCGTTTATCACTAATTTCTTATCTTATCGCTAATCAATAATTTCTTATCTTATCGCTAATCAATAATTTCTTATCTTATCGCTTATCAATAATTTCTTATCTTATCGCTTATCACTCATTACTTATCTTATCGCTTATCACTCATTACTTATCTTCGTTTATGACTAATTACTTATCGCTTATCACTAATAACACCTTATCGCTAATTACTAATAGAATAGAATAGAATAGAATAGAAATGTTTTTTATTCAAATAAACTTTTACAAGTACTTTTGAATCGTCAATGAGTCTACCACTGGTTCGGAATGCCGTTCCTGCCGAGAAGAACCAGCAAGAAACTCGGCAGTTGCTCTTTTCAAAATACTTTTACAATATACTTAACAGATATTCTATGTATGCAGAGTTTCCACAATGAGGGAAAGGTCCACAATTACGTATCTTATCACAAATTACTTATAGTTTATCACTAATTTCTTATCTTATCGTTTATCACTAATTTATTATCTTATCACTTATCACTTATCACTAATTTCTTTACTAATCGCAAAGTACTTATCGCTAATAATTACATATCTTATCGCTTACCACTAATTACTTATCTTATCGCTAATCATTAATTGCTTATTGCATATCAATAATTACTTATCTTAACGCTAATTACTCAAAACATATCTTATCACAAATCACTAACGAGACCAGACGAGACCAGACGAGACCAGACGAGACCAGACGAGACCAGACGAGACCAGATGAGACCAGACGAGACCAGACGAGACCAAACAAGACCAGAAGAGACCAGGTCAGACTAGACGAGACCAGACAAGACCAGACGAGAAGAGACCAGACAGGACCAGACTAGACCAGACCAGACCAGACGATAAGAGACCAGATGAGACCAGAGGACTAAACGAGACCAGACGGGACCAGACGAGAACAGACAAGACCAGACGAGACAAGACCAGATGAGACCATACGAGTCCATACGAAACCATACGAGACCATACGAGACATTACGAGACAAGACGAGACCAGACGAGACAAGACCAGACAAGACCAGACCAAATGGGACCAGACCAGACCAGACCTGACGAGACCTGGCGAGGCCAGACCAGACGAGACGAAACTAGACCAGAGAGATGAAACTAGACCAGAGAGACGAAACTAGACCAGAGAGACGAAACTAGACCAGACGAACCAGACGACACCAGACCACACGGGACCTGACGAGACCAGACGCGACCAGACCTGACGAGACCAGACCAGGCGAGGCCCGACACGACGCAGCAGACAGGTGACACCGCAGACAGGTGACACGCAGTGGCACCGTGCCTGGTCTGCGTGTTCGGCAGGTGAGGCGCAGACGCTCCGTAGCCGTCGCTGCGACGAGCTCAAACGCGCTCGGCAGTGCACCGGCAGGTGAGGCGGAGACGCGCCGTGACTGACGATGCGCCGTGCTCCAACGCGCACGGTAGCGCACCGACAGGTGAAAGGCAGACGCGCTGTGGCCGGTGCTGCAAGACGCCTCTGCGTGCTCGGCAGCGCACCGACAGGTGAAGCGCAGATTCGCCGTGGCCGGCACTGCGTCATGCCTCTGCGTGTTCGGCAGGTGAGGTGCAGACGCACCGTGGCCAGGCTTCGCCATGCTCCAACGCGCACGGCAGCACACCAGCAGGTGCGACACAGACGAGCCGTGGTCGGCGCTGCGACGCACGTCTGCGTTCTCGGCAGCGCACAGGCAGGCGAGACGCAGACGCGCCGTGCTCCAACGGACACGGCAGCGCACCGGCAGGTGAGAGGCAGACGCACCGTAACCGGCGCTGCGCTGTGCTCCAACGCGCACGGCAGCGCACAGACTCGCCTCTGCGTGCTCAGTAACACACCGGTAGGTGAGGCGTAGACGCACAGTGGCCGGTGCTGTGCTTCGACGCGCTCAGCAGCGCACGAGCCGTTGTCGGCGCTGCGCTCCCATACGCTCGGCAACGCACCAGCAGGTGAGGCGCAGACGCGCCGTGGCCAGCGCTGCGACACGCTCCATTGCGCACTGCAGCGCACCGGCATGTGAGGCGCAGATGCAACGACGTGCTCGGCAGCGCACAGACACGCCTCTGCGTGCTCAGTAACACACCGGTAGGTGAGGCGTAGACGCACAGTGGCCGGTGCTGTGCTTCGACGCGCTCAGCAGCGCACGAGCAGGTGAGGCGCACACGAGCCGTTGTCGGCGCTGCGCTCCCATACGCTCGGCAACGCACCAGCAGGTGAGGCGCAGACGCGCCGTGGCCAGCGCTGCGACACGCTCCATTGCGCACTGCAGCGCACCAGCATGTGAGGCGCAGATGCATCGTGGACGGCACTGTGCAACGACGTGCTCAGCAGCGCACCAGCAGGTGAGGCGCAGACGCGCCGTGGCCGACGCTGCGACACGCCCCTGCGTACTCGGCAGCGTATCGGCTGGTAAGGCGCAGACGCGCCGTGGCCAGCGCTGCGACACGCTCCATTGCGCACTGCAATGTGAGGCGCAGATGCATCGTGGCCGGCACTGTGCAACGACGCGCTCGGCAGCGCATCAGCAGATGAGGCGCAGACGCGCCGTGGCCAGCGCTGTGACGCCCTCCAAAGCGCACGGCAGCTTACTGGCAGGTGAGGCGTAGACGTCCCGTGGCCGGCGCTGAGACACGCTCCATTGCGCACTGCAGCGCACCAGCATGTGAGGCGCAGATGCATCGTGGACGGCACTGTGCAACGACGTGCTCAGCAGCGCACCAGCAGGTGAGGCGCAGACGCGCCGTGGCCGACGCTGCGACACGCCCCTGCGTACTCGGCAGCGTATCGGCTGGTAAGGCGCAGACGCGCCGTGGCCAGCGCTGCGACACGCTCCATTGCGCACTGCAATGTGAGGCGCAGATGCATCGTGGCCGGCACTGTGCAACGACGCGCTCGGCAGCGCATCAGCAGATGAGGCGCAGACGCGCCGTGGCCAGCGCTGCGACGCGCTCCAAAGCGCACGGCAGCTCACTGGCAGGTGAGGCGTAGACGTCCCGTGGCCGGCGCTGCGACACGCTTATGCGTGTTCGACAGCGCACCAGCAGGTGAGGCGCAGACGCACCGTGGCTGGCACTGCGACAAGCTCCGACCTGCTCGGCAGCGCGCCGGCAGATTAGCCGTGCTGAGCTGAGCTGCGAACGGTCCACCAACTAGAGCGAGAATGACACGCTGACGCAAGGCACCAGCCACCCGTATTTATAAGAAAGCATGCTTGTAATCAATGCAACAAAACAACTACAAGATAATGCACCACAATACAACAACAAGACAAGACAACAAAAGACAAGACTAGATTAGCAAAGCCGAGAGACGCACCGTGGCCGGCGCTACTACGCGCTCCTGCGTGTTCGACAGCGTACCAGCAGGTGATGCGCAGACGCGCCGTGGCCGGCGTTGCGACACTCAACTGCGTGCTCAGTAACACACCGGTAGGTGAGACGTAGCCGCACAGTGGCTGGCGCTGCGCTTCGACACGCTCAGCAGCGCCCGAACAGGTGAGGCGCAGACGTGCTGTGGCCGGCACTGCGAGGTGCTTCAACGCGCTCGGCAGCACACCTGCAGTTGAGGCGCACACGAGCCGTTGTCGGCGCTGCGACATGCCCCTGCATGCTCGGCAACGCATCGGCTGGTGAGGCGCAGATGTGCCGTGGCCAGCGCTGCGACACGCTCCATTTGCGCACTGCAGCGCACCGGCATGTGAGGCGCAGATGCATCGTGGCAAGCACTGTGCAACGACGCGCTCGGCAGCGCATCAGCAGATGAGGCGCAGACGCGCCGTGGCCAGCGCTGCGACGCGCTCCAAGGCGCACGGCAGCTCACTGGCAGGTGAGGCGTAGACGTGCCGTGGCCGGCGTTGCGACACGCAACTGCGTGCTCAGTAACACACCGGTAGGTGAGACGTAGCCGCACAGTGGCCGGCGCTGCGCTTCGACACGCTCAGCAGCGCCCGAACAGGTGAGGCGCAGACGTGCTGTGGCCGGCACTGCGACATGCCCCTGCGTGCTCGGCAACGCATCGGCTGGTGAGGCGCAGATGTGCCGTGGCCAGCGCTGCGACACGCTCCATTTGCGCACTGCAGCGCACCGGCATGTGAGGCGCAGATGCATCGTGGCAAGCACTGTGCAACGACGCGCTCGGCAGCGCATCAGCAGATGAGGCGCAGACGCGCCGTGGCCAGCGCTGCGACGCGCTCCAAGGCGCACGGCAGCTCACTGGCAGGTGAGGCGTAGACGTGCCGTGGCCGGCGCTGCGACACGCCTCTGCGTGTTCGACAGCGCACCAGCAGGTGAGGCGCAGACGCGCTGTGGCTGGCACTGCGACAAGCTCCGACCTGTTCGGCAGCGCACCGGCAGATTAGCCGTGCTGAGCTGAGCTGCGAACGGTCCACCATCTAGAGCGAGAATGACACGCTGACGCAAGGCATCAGCCACCCGTATTTATACCAAAGCATGCTTGTAATCAATGCAACAACGTGGCCGGCGTTGCAACACGCAACTGCGTGCTCAGTAACACACCGGTAGGTGAGACGTAGCCGCACAGTGGCCGGCGCTGCGCTTCGACGCGCTCAGCAGCGCACGAACAGGTGAGGCGCAGACGTGCTGTGGCCGGCGCTGCGAGGTGCTCCAACGCGCTTGGCAGCACACCAGCAGGTGAGGCGCACACGAGCCGTTGTCGGCGCTGCGACACGTTCCATTGCGCACTGCAGCGCACCAGCATGTGAGGCGCAGATTCATCGTGGCCGGCGCTGTGCAACGACGTGCTCAGCAGCGCACCAGCAGGTGAGGCGCAGACGCGCCGTGGCCGACGCTGCAACATGCCCCTGCGTGCTCGGCAACGCATCGGCTGGTAAGGCGCAGACGTGCCGTGGCCAGCGCTGCGACACGCTCCATTGCGCACTGCAGCGCACCGGCATGTGAGGTGCAGATGCATCGTGGCCGGCGCTGTGCAACGACGCGCTCGGCAGCGCATCAGCAGGTGAGGCGCAGACGCGCCGTAGCCATGCGCTGCGACGTGTTTTAACGCGCAGGCAGCTCACTGCCAGGTGAGGCATAAACGTGCCGTGGCTGGCGCTGCGACACGCCTCTGCGTGTTCGACAGTGCACCAGCAGGTGAGGCGGAGACGCGCGCCGTAGCCAGCGCTGCGACGTGCTCCAACGCGCAGGCAGCTCACCGCCAGGTGAGGCGTAGACGTGCCGTGGCCGGCGCTGCGACATGCCTCTGCGTGTTCGACAGCGCACCAGCAGGTGAGCCGGAGACGCGCCGTGACTGACGATGCGCCGTGCTCCATCCAACGCGCACGGCAGCGCACCGACAGGTAAGGGGAGAACGCGCTGTGGCCAGTGCTGCGAGACGCCTCTGCGTGCTCGGCAGCGCATAGGCAGGTGAGGTGCAGACGCACCGTGGCCAGCGCTGCGCCATGCTCCAACGCGCACGGCAGCTCACTGGCAGGTGAGGCGTAGACGTGCCGTGGCCGGCGCTGCGACACGCCTCTGCGTGTTCGACAGCGCACCAGCAGGTGAGCCGGAGACGCGCCGTGACTGACGATGCGCCGTGCTCCATCCAACGCGCACGGCAGCGCACCGACAGGTAAGGGGAGAACGCGCTGTGGCCAGTGCTGCGAGACGCCTCTGCGTGCTCGGCAGCGCATAGGCAGGTGAGGTGCAGACGCACCGTGGCCAGCGCTGCGCCATGCTCCAACGCGCACGGCAGCTCACTGGCAGGTGAGGCGTAGACGTGCCGTGGCCGGCGCTGCGACACGCCTCTGCGTGCTCGGCAGCGCATAGGCAGGTGAGGTGCAGACGCACCGTGGCCAGCGCTGCGCCATGCTCCAACGCGCACGGCAGCGCACCAGTAGGTGCGGCGCTGACGAGCCGTGGTCAGCGCTGCAACGCACCTCTGCGTGCTCGGCAGCGCACCGGCAGGTGAGAGGCAGACGCGCCGTAAGCGGCGCTGCGCTGTGCTCCAACGCGCACGGCAGCGCACAGACACGCCTCTGCGTGCTCAGTGACACACCGGTAGATGAGGCGTAGACGCAGAGTGGCCGGCGCTGTGCTTCGACGCGTTCAGCAGCGCACGAGCAGGTGAGGCGCAGACGCGCCTTGGCCAGCGCTGCGACACGCTCCATTGCGCACTGCAGCGCACCGGCAGGTGAGAGGCAGACGCGCCGTAACCGGCGCTGCGCTGTGCTCCAACGCGCACGGCAGCGCACAGACACGCCTCTGCGTGCTCAGTGACACACCGGTAGGTGAGGCGTAGACGCACAGTGGCCGGCGCTGCGCTGTGCTCCAACGCGCACGGCAGCGCACAGACACGCCTCTGCGTGCTCAGTGACACACCGGTAGGTGAGGCGTAGACGCAGTGGCCGGCGCTGTGCTTCGACGCGTTCAGCAGCGCACGAGCAGGTGAGGCGCAGACGCACCGTGGCCGACGCTGCGACACGCCCCTGCGTACTCGGCAGCACATCGGCTGGTTAGGCGCAGACGTGACGTGGCCAGCGCTGCGATACGCTCCATTGCGCACACTGCAGCGCACCGGCCTGTGAGGCGCAGATGCATCGTGGCCGGCGCTGTGCAACGACGCGCTCGGCAGCGCATCAGCAGGTGAGGCGTAGACGTGCCGTGGCCAGCGCTGCGACGCGCTCCAACGCGCACGGCAGCTCACTGGCAGGTGAGGCGTAGACGTGCCGTGGCCGGCGCGGCGCTGCGACACGCCTCTACGTGTTCGACTGCGCATCAGCAGGTGAGGCGCAGACGCGCCGTGGCTGGCACTGCGACAAGCTCCGACTTGCTCGGCAGCGCACCGGCAGATGAGCCGTGCTGAGCCGAGCTGCGAACGGTCCACCATCTAGAGCGAGAATGACACGCAGACGCAAGGCATCAGCCACCCGTATTTATACCAAAGCATGCTTGTAAGCAATGCAACAATACAACTACAAGATAATGCACCACAATACAACAACAAGACAAGAAAAGACTTCGACAGCGCACCAGCAGGTGATGCGCAGACGCGCCGTGGCCGGCGTTGCGACACGACTCTGCGTCCTCAGTAACACACCGGTAGGTGAGACGTAGACGCACAGTGGCCGACGCTGCGCTTCGACGCGCTCAGCAGCGCACGAGCAGGTAAGGCGCAGACGTGCTGTGGCCGGCGCTGTGAGGTGCTCCAACGCGCTTGGCAGCACACCAGCAGGTGAGGCGCACACGAGCCATTGTCGGCGCTGCGCTCCAATACGCTCGGCAACGCACCAGCAGCTGAGGCGCAGACGCGCCGTAGCCAGCGCTGCGACACGCTCCATTGCGCACTGCAGCGCACTAGCATGTGAGGCGCAGATGAATCGTGGCCGGCGTTGAAACGGTCCTCTGCGTGCTCAATAACGCACCGGTAGGTGAGGCGTAGACGCACAGTGGGCGGCGCTGCGCTTCGACACGCTCAGCAGTGCAAGAGCAGGTGAGGCGCAGACGTGCTTTGGCCGGCGCTGCGAAGTGCTCCAACGCGCTCGGCAGCACACCGGCAGGTGAGGCGCACACGAGCCGTTGTCGGCGCTGCGCTCCCATACGCTCGGCAACGCACCAGCAGGTGAGGCGCAGACGCGCCGTGGCCAGCGCTGCGACACGCTCCATTGCGCACTGCAGCGCACCGGCATGTGAGGCGCAGATGCAACGACGTGCTCGGCAGCGCACAGACACGCCTCTGCGTGCTCAGTAACACACCGGTAGGTGAGGCGTAGACGCACAGTGGCCGGTGCTGTGCTTCGACGCGCTCAGCAGCGCACGAGCAGGTGAGGCGCACACGAGCCGTTGTCGGCGCTGCGCTCCCATACGCTCGGCAACGCACCAGCAGGTGAGGCGCAGACGCGCCGTGGCCAGCGCTGCGACACGCTCCATTGCGCACTGCAGCGCACCAGCATGTGAGGCGCAGATGCATCGTGGACGGCACTGTGCAACGACGTGCTCAGCAGCGCACCAGCAGGTGAGGCGCAGACGCGCCGTGGCCGACGCTGCGACACGCCCCTGCGTACTCGGCAGCGTATCGGCTGGTAAGGCGCAGACGCGCCGTGGCCAGCGCTGCGACACGCTCCATTGCGCACTGCAATGTGAGGCGCAGATGCATCGTGGCCGGCACTGTGCAACGACGCGCTCGGCAGCGCATCAGCAGATGAGGCGCAGACGCGCCGTGGCCAGCGCTGTGACGCCCTCCAAAGCGCACGGCAGCTTACTGGCAGGTGAGGCGTAGACGTCCCGTGGCCGGCGCTGAGACACGCTCCATTGCGCACTGCAGCGCACCAGCATGTGAGGCGCAGATGCATCGTGGACGGCACTGTGCAACGACGTGCTCAGCAGCGCACCAGCAGGTGAGGCGCAGACGCGCCGTGGCCGACGCTGCGACACGCCCCTGCGTACTCGGCAGCGTATTGGCTGGTAAGGCGCAGACGCGCCGTGGCCAGCGCTGCGACACGCTCCATTGCGCACTGCAATGTGAGGCGCAGATGCATCGTGGCCGGCACTGTGCAACGACGCGCTCGGCAGCGCATCAGCAGATGAGGCGCAGACGCGCCGTGGCCAGCGCTGCGACGCGCTCCAAAGCGCACGGCAGCTCACTGGCAGGTGAGGCGTAGACGTCCCGTGGCCGGCGCTGCGACACGCTTATGCGTGTTCGATAGCGCACCAGCAGGTGAGGCGCAGACGCACCGTGGCTGGCACTGCGACAAGCTCCGACCTGCTCGGCAGCGCGCCGGCAGATTAGCCGTGCTGAGCTGAGCTGCGAACGGTCCACCAACTAGAGCGAGAATGACACGCTGACGCAAGGCACCAGCCACCCGTATTTATAAGAAAACATGCTTGTAATCAATGCAACAAAACAACTACAAGATAATGCACCACAATACAACAACAAGACAAGACAACAAAAGACAAGACTAGATTAGCAAAGCCGAGAGACGCACCGTGGCCGGCGCTACTACGCGCTCCTGCGTGTTCGACAGCGTACCAGCAGGTGATGCGCAGACGCGCCGTGGCCGGCGTTGCGACACTCAACTGCGTGCTCAGTAACACACCGGTAGGTGAGACGTAGCCGCACAGTGGCTGGCGCTGCGCTTCGACACGCTCAGCAGCGCCCGAACAGGTGAGGCGCAGACGTGCTGTGGCCGGCACTGCGAGGTGCTTCAACGCGCTCGGCAGCACACCTGCAGTTGAGGCGCACACGAGCCGTTGTCGGCGCTGCGACATGCCCCTGCATGCTCGGCAACGCATCGGCTGGTGAGGCGCAGATGTGCCGTGGCCAGCGCTGCGACACGCTCCATTTGCGCACTGCAGCGCACCGGCATGTGAGGCGCAGATGCATCGTGGCAAGCACTGTGCAACGACGCGCTCGGCAGCGCATCAGCAGATGAGGCGCAGACGCGCCGTGGCCAGCGCTGCGACGCGCTCCAAGGCGCACGGCAGCTCACTGGCAGGTGAGGCGTAGACGTGCCGTGGCCGGCGTTGCGACACGCAACTGCGTGCTCAGTAACACACCGGTAGGTGAGACGTAGCCGCACAGTGGCCGGCGCTGCGCTTCGACACGCTCAGCAGCGCCCGAACAGGTGAGGCGCAGACGTGCTGTGGCCGGCACTGCGACATGCCCCTGCGTGCTCGGCAACGCATCGGCTGGTGAGGCGCAGATGTGCCGTGGCCAGCGCTGCGACACGCTCCATTTGCGCACTGCAGCGCACCGGCATGTGAGGCGCAGATGCATCGTGGCAAGCACTGTGCAACGACGCGCTCGGCAGCGCATCAGCAGATGAGGCGCAGACGCGCTGTGGCCAGCGCTGCGACGCGCTCCAAGGCGCACGGCAGCTCACTGGCAGGTGAGGCGTTGACGTGCCGTGGCCGGCGCTGCGACACGCCTCTGCGTGTTCGACAGCGCACCAGCAGGTGAGGCGCGGACGCGCTGTGGCTGGCACTGCGACAAGCTCCGACCTGTTCGGCAGCGCACCGGCAGATTAGCCGTGCTGAGCTGAGCTGCGAACGGTCCACCATCTAGAGCGAGAATGACACGCTGACGCAAGGCATCAGCCACCCGTATTTATACCAAAGCATGCTTGTAATCAATGCAACAAAACAACTACAAGATAATGCACCACAATACAACAACAAGACAAGACAAGAAAAGACAAGACTAGATTAGCAAAGCCGAGCCGTGCCCAGTAGAGCACCAGCAGGTGAGGCGCAGACGCACCGTGGCCGGCGCTACTACGCGCTCCTGCGTGTTCGACAGCGTACCAGCAGGTGATGCGCAGACGCGCCGTGGCCGGCGTTGCGACACGCAACTGCGTGCTCAGTAACACACCGGTAGGTGAGACGTAGCCGCACAGTGGCCGGCGCTGCGCTTCGACACGCTCAGCAGCGCCCGAACAGGTGAGGCGCAGACGTGCTGTGGCCGGCACTGCGAGGTGCTTCAACGCGCTCGGCAGCACACCTGCAGGTGAGGCGCACACGAGCCGTTGTCGGCGCTGCGACATGCCCCTGCGTGCTCGGCAACGCATCGGCTGGTGAGGCGCAGATGTGCCGTGGCCAGCGCTGCGACACGCTCCATTTGCGCACTGCAGCGCACCGGCATGTGAGGCGCAGATGCATCGTGGCAAGCACTGTGCAACGACGCGCTCGGCAGCGCATCAGCAGATGAGGCGCAGACGCGCCGTGGCCAGCGCTGCGACGCGCTCCAAGGCGCACGGCAGCTCACTGGCAGGTGAGGCGTAGACGTGCCGTGGCCGGCGCTGCGACACGCCTCTGCGTGTTCGACAGCGCACCAGCAGGTGAGGCGCAGACGCGCTGTGGCTGGCACTGCGACAAGCTCCGACCTGTTCGGCAGCGCACCGGCAGATGAGCCGTGCTGAGCCGAGCTGCGAACGGTCCACCATCTAGAGCGAGAATGACACGCTGACGCAAGGTATCAGCCACCCGTATTTATACCAAAGCATGCTTGTAATCAATGCAACAACGTGGCCGGCGTTGCGACACGCAACTGCGTGCTCAGTAACACACCGGTAGGTGAGACGTAGCCGCACAGTGGCCGGCGCTGCGCTTCGACGCGCTCAGCAGCGCACGAACAGGTGAGGCGCAGACGTGCTGTGGCCGGCGCTGCGAGGTGCTCCAACGCGCTTGGCAGCACACCAGCAGGTGAGGCGCACACGAGCCGTTGTCGGCGCTGCGACACGTTCCATTGCGCACTGCAGCGCACCAGCATGTGAGGCGCAGATTCATCGTGGCCGGCGCTGTGCAACGACGTGCTCAGCAGCGCACCAGCAGGTGAGGCGCAGACGCGCCGTGGCCGACGCTGCAACATGCCCCTGCGTGCTCGGCAACGCATCGGCTGGTAAGGCGCAGACGTGCCGTGGCCAGCGCTGCGACACGCTCCATTGCGCACTGCAGCGCACCGGCATGTGAGGTGCAGATGCATCGTGGCCGGCGCTGTGCAACGACGCGCAGGCAGCTCACCGCCAGGTGAGGCGTAGACGTGCCGTGGCCGGCGCTGCGACATGCCTCTGCGTGTTCGACAGCGCACCAGCAGGTGAGCCGGAGACGCGCCGTGACTGACGATGCGCGGTGCTCCATCCAACGCGCACGGCAGCGCACCGACAGGTAAGGGGAGAACGCGCTGTGGCCAGTGCTGCGAGACGCCTCTGCGTGCTCGGCAGCGCATAGGCAGGTGAGGTGCAGACGCACCGTGGCCAGCGCTGCGCCATGCTCCAACGCGCACGGCAGCGCACCAGTAGGTGCGGCGCTGACGAGCCGTGGTCAGCGCTGCAACGCACCTCTGCGTGCTCGGCAGCGCACCGGCAGGTGAGAGGCAGACGCGCCGTAACCGGCGCTGCGCTGTGCTCCAACGCGCACGGCAGCGCACAGACACGCCTCTGCGTGCTCAGTGACACACCGGTAGATGAGGCGTAGACGCAGAGTGGCCGGCGCTGTGCTTCGACGCGTTCAGCAGCGCACGAGCAGGTGAGGCGCAGACGCGCCTTGGCCAGCGCTGCGACACGCTCCATTGCGCACTGCAGCGCACCGGCAGGTGAGAGGCAGACGCGCCGTAACCGGCGCTGCGCTGTGCTCCAACGCGCACGGCAGCGCACAGACACGCCTCTGCGTGCTCAGTGACACACCGGTAGGTGAGGCGTAGACGCACAGTGGCCGGCGCTGCGCTGTGCTCCAACGCGCACGGCAGCGCACAGACACGCCTCTGCGTGCTCAGTGACACACCGGTAGGTGAGGCGTAGACGCAGTGGCCGGCGCTGTGCTTCGACGCGTTCAGCAGCGCACGAGCAGGTGAGGCGCAGACGCACCGTGGCCGACGCTGCGACACGCCCCTGCGTACTCGGCAGCACATCGGCTGGTTAGGCGCAGACGTGACGTGGCCAGCGCTGCGATACGCTCCATTGCGCACACTGCAGCGCACCGGCCTGTGAGGCGCAGATGCATCGTGGCCGGCGCTGTGCAACGACGCGCTCGGCAGCGCATCAGCAGGTGAGGCGTAGACGTGCCGTGGCCAGCGCTGCGACGCGCTCCAACGCGCACGGCAGCTCACTGGCAGGTGAGGCGTAGACGTGCCGTGGCCGGCGCGGCGCTGCGACACGCCTCTGCGTGTTCGACTGCGCATCAGCAGGTGAGGCGCAGACGCGCCGTGGCTGGCACTGCGACAAGCTCCGACTTGCTCGGCAGCGCACCGGCAGATGAGCCGTGCTGAGCCGAGCTGCGAACGGTCCACCATCTAGAGCGAGAATGACACGCAGACGCAAGGCATCAGCCACCCGTATTTATACCAAAGCATGCTTGTAAGCAATGCAACAATACAACTACAAGATAATGCACCACAATACAACAACAAGACAAGAAAAGACTTCGACAGCGCACCAGCAGGTGATGCGCAGACGCGCCGTGGCCGGCGTTGCGACACCACTCTGCGTCCTCAGTAACACACCGGTAGGTGAGACGTAGACGCACAGTGGCCGACGCTGCGCTTCGACGCGCTCAGCAGCGCACGAGCAGGTAAGGCGCAGACGTGCTGTGGCCGGCGCTGTGAGGTGCTCCAACGCGCTTGGCAGCACACCAGCAGGTGAGGCGCACACGAGCCATTGTCGGCGCTGCGCTCCAATACGCTCGGCAACGCACCAGCAGCTGAGGCGCAGACGCGCCGTAGCCAGCGCTGCGACACGCTCCATTGCGCACTGCAGCGCACTAGCATGTGAGGCGCAGATGCATCGTGGCCGGCGTTGAAACGGTCCTCTGCGTGCTCAATAACGCACCGGTAGGTGAGGCGTAGACGCACAGTGGGCGGCGCTGCGCTTCGACACGCTCAGCAGTGCAAGAGCAGGTGAGGCGCAGACGTGCTTTGGCCGGCGCTGCGAAGTGCTCCAACGCGCTCGGCAGCACACCGGCAGGTGAGGCGCACACGAGCCGTTGTCGGCGCTGCGCTCCCATACGCTCGGCAACGCACCAACAGGTGAGGCGCAGACGCGCCGTAGCCAGCGCTGCGACACGCTCAATTGCGCACTGCAGCGCACCAGCATGTGAGGCGCAGATGCATCGTAGTCGGTGCTGTGCAACGACGTGCTCAGCAGCGCACCAGCAGGTGAGGCGCAAACGCGCCCTGGCCGACGCTGCGACATGCCCCTGCGTGCTCGGCAGCGCATCGGCAGGTGAGGCGCAGACGTGCCGTGGCCGGCGCTGCGAAGTGCTCCAACGCGCTCGGCAACGCACCAGCAGGTGAGGCGCAGACGTGCCGTGGCCGGCGCTGCGAAGTGCTCCATCGCGCTCGGCAGCACACTGGCAGGTGAGGCGCACACGAGCCGTTGTCGGCGCTGCGCTCCCATACGCTCGGCAACGCACCAGCAGGTGAGGCGCAGACGTGCCGTGGCCAGCGCTGCGAAGTGTTCCAACGCGCTCGGCAGCACACCGGCAGGTGAGGCGCACACGAGCCGTTGTCGGCGCTGCGCTCCCATACGCTCGGCAACGCACCAGCAGGTGGGGCGCAGACGTGCCGTGGCCAGCGCTGCGACACGCTTCATTGCGCACCAGCATGTGAGGCGCAGAGGCAACGACGTGCTCGGCAGCGCACCAGCAGGTGAGGTGCAGACAGGTGACGCACTGTGGCACCATGGCTGGCGCTGTGTCAGGAGGTGACGCGCTCGCCAGCGCGGACAAGTGGCGTGCTGTGGCGCCACGGCTGGTGTTGCGTCAGGAAGTGACTCGCTCGCACGCACACCGACAGGTGGCGCACAGTGGCGCCGAGGCTGGCACTGCGACAGTCCCCTGCGAGCTTGACAGCGCAATGGCAGGTGAGGCACGGACGTGCTGTGGCTGGAGCTGCGACACGCCCCTGCGTGTGACAAAGCACCGGTAGGTAAGGCCATATATTAAGGCTTATCACTAATAAATTATCTTATCGCTAAACAATAATTACTTATTTTATTGCTTATCACTATTAACATCTTATCGCTTATCACTAATAACATATCTTATCACAAATCATTAACGAGACCAGATGAGACCGGACGAGACCGGACGTGGCTAAACAAGACCAGACGAGAGAAGACCAGACTAGATGAGAACACACAAGACCATAAAAGACCAGAGCAGACAAGACCAGACTAAACCAGACGGGACCAGACAAGACCAGACGAGACGAGACCAGACCAGACGAGACAAGACCAGACCAGACCAGACGGGACCAGACGAGAACAGACGATGAGATCAGACCAGACCAGACGAGACCAGACCTGGCGAGGTCAGACCAGACGAGACGAAACTAGACCAGAGACAACACTGAAGCGCACCGGCATGTGAGGCGCAGATGCATCGTGGCCGGCGCTGTGCAACGACACGCTCGGCAGCGCATCAGCAGGTGAGGCGCAGACGCGCCGTGGCTGGCACTGCGACAAGCTCCGACCTGCTCGGCAGCGCACCGGCAGATGAGCCGTGCTGAGCTGAGCTGCGAACGGTCCACCATCTAGAGCGAGAATGACACGCAGACGCAAGGCATCAGCCACCCGTATTTATACCAAAGCATGCTTGTAATCAATGCAACAATACAACTACAAGATAATGCACCACAATACAACAACAAGACAAGAAAAGACTTCGACAGCGCACCAGCAGGTGATGCGCAGACGCGCCGTGGCCGGCGTTGCGACACGACTCTGCGTGCTCAGTAACACACCGGTAGGTGAGACGTAGACGCACACTGGCCGGCGCTGCGCTTCGACGCGCTCAGCAGCGCACGAGCAGGTGAGGCGCAGACGTGCTGTGGCCGGCGCTGCGAGGTGCTCCAACGCGCTCGGCAGCACACCAGCAGGTGAGGCGCACACGAGCCGTTGTCGGCGCTGCGCTCCAATACGCTCGGCAACGCACCAGCAGGTGAGGCGCAGACGCGCCGTAGCCAGCGCTGCGACACGCTCCATTGCGCACTGCAGCGCACCAGCATGTGAGGCGCAGATGCATCGTGGCCGACGCTGCGACACGCCCCTGCGTACTCGGCAGCACATCGGCTGGTGCGGCGCAGACGTGCCGCGGCCAGCGCTGCGACGCGCTCCAACGCGCACGGCAGCTCACTGGCAGGTGAGGCGTAGACGTGCCGTGGCCGGCGCTGCGACACGCCTCTGCGTGTTCGACAGCGCACCAGCAGGTAAGGCGCAGACGCGCCGTGGCAGGCACTGCGACAAGCTCCGACCTGCTCGGCAGCGCACCGGCAGATGAGCCGTGCTGAGCCGAGCTGCGAACGGTCCACCATCTAGAGCGAGAATGACACGCAGACGCAAGGCATCAGCCACCCTTATCTATACCAAAGCATGCTTGTAAACAATGCAACAAAACAACTACAAGATAATGCACCACAAACAACAACAAGACAAGAAAAGACTTCGACAGCGCACCAGCAGGTGATGCGCAGACGCGCCGTGGCCGGCGTTGCGACACGACTCTGCGTGCTCAGTAACACACCGGTAGGTGAGACGTAGACGCACAGTGGCCGGCGCTGCGCTTCGACGCGCTCAGCAGCGCACGAGCAGGTAAGGCGCAGACGTGCTGTGGCCGGCGCTGTGAGGTGCTCCAACGCGCTTGGCAGCACACCAGCAGGTGAGGCGCACACGAGCCGTTGTCGGCGCTGCGCTCCAATACGCTCGGCAACGCACCAGCAGCTGAGGCGCAGACGCGCCGTAGCCAGCGCTGCGACACGTTCAATTGCGCACTGCAGCGCACCAGCATTTGAGGCGCAGATGCATCGTAGTCGGTGCTGTGCAACGACGTGCTCGGCAGCGCACCAGCAGGTGAGGCGCAAACGCGCCCTGGCCGACGCTGCGACATGCCCCTGCGTGCTCGGCAGCGCATCGGCAGGTGAGGCGCAGACGTGCCGTGGCCGGCGCTGCGAAGTGCTCCAACGCGCTCGGTATCACACCGGCAGGTGAGGCGCACACGAGCCGTTGTCGGCGCTGCCCTCCCATACGCTCGGCAATGCACCAGCAGGTGAGGCGCAGACGTGCCGTGGCCGGCGCTGCGAAGTGCTCCATCGCGCTCGGCAGCACACCGGCAGGTGAGGCGCACACGAGCCGTTGTCGGCGCTGCGCTCCCATACGCTCGGCAACGCACCAGCAGGTGAGGCGCAGACGTGCCGTGGCCGGCGCTGCGAAGTGCTCCATCGCGCTCGGCAGCACACCGGCAGGTGAGGCGCACACGAGCCGTTGTCGGCGCTGCGCTCCCATACGCTCGGCAACGCACCAGCAGGTGAGGCGCAGACGTGCCGTGGCCAGCGCTGCGAAGTGTTCCAACGCGCTCGGCAGCACACCGGCAGGTGAGGCGCACACGAGCCGTTGTCGGCGCTGCGCTCCCATACGCTCGGCAACGCACCAGCAGGTGAGGCGCAGAAGTGCCGTGGCCAGCGCTGCGAAGTGTTCCAACGCGCTCGGCAGCACACCGGCAGGTGAGGCGCACATGAGCCGTTGTCGGCGCTGCGCTCCGATACGCTCGGCAACGCACCAGCAGGTGGGGCGCAGACGTGCCGTGGCCAGCGCTGCGACACGCTTCATATCGCACCAGCATGTGAGGCGCAGAGGCAACGACGTGCTCGGCAGCGCACCAGCAGGTGAGGTGCAGACAGGTGACGCACTGTGGCACCGTGGCTGGCGCTGTGTCAGGAGGTGACGCGCTCGCCAGCGCAGACAAGTGGCGTGCTGTGGCGCCACGGCTGGCGTTGCGTCAGGAAGTGACTCGCTCGCACGCACACCGACAGGTGGCGCACAGTGGCGCCGAGGCTGGCACTGCGACAGTCCCCTGCGAGCTTGACAGCGCAATGGCAGGTGAGGCGCGGACGTGCTGTGGCTGGAGCTGCGACACGCCCCTGCGTGTTTGAGAAAGCACCGGTAGGTAAGGCCATATATTAAGGCTTATCACTAATAAATTCTCTTATCGCTAAACAATAATTACTTATTTTATTGCTTATCACTATTAACATCTTATCGCTTATCACTAATAAAATATCTTATCACAAATCATTAACGAGACCAGATGAGACCGGACGTGACCGGACGTGGCTAAACAAGACCAGACGAGAGAAGACCAGACCAAACGAGAATAGATGAGACCATACGAGACCAGACAAGACCAGATGAGACAAGACGAGACAAGACAAGACGAGATAAGACGAGACCAGACCAGACGAGACCAGACCAGACTAGATGAGAACACACAAGACCATAAAAGACCAGAGCAGACAAGACCAGACTAAACCAGACGGGACCAGACAAGACCAGACGAGACGAGACCAGACCAGACGGGACCAGACGAGAACAGATGATGAGATCAGACCAGACCAGACGAGACCAGACCTGGCGAGGTCAGACCAGACGAGACGAAACTAGACCAGAGACAACACTGCAGAGCACTTGCATGTGAGGCGCAGATGCATCGTGGCCGGCGCTGTGCAACGACGCGCTCGGCAGCGCATCAGCAGGTGAGGCGCAGACGCGCCGTAGCCAGCGCTGCGACGTGCTCCAACGCGCACGGCAGCTCACTGCCAGGTGAGGCGTAAACGTGCCGTGGCCGGCGCTGCGACACGCCTCTGCGTGTTCGTAGTGCACCAGCAGGTGAGGCGGAGATGCGCCATGACTGACGATGCGCCGTGCTCCAACGCGCACGGCAGCGCACCGACAGGTAAGGGGCAGACGCGCTGTGGCCAGTGCTGCGAGACGCCTCTGCGTGCTCGGCAGCGCATAGGCAGGTGAGGTGCAGACGCACCGTGGCCAGCGCTGCGCCATGCTCCAACGCGCACGGCAGCTCACTGGCAGGTGAGGCGTAGACGTGCCGTGGCCGGCGCTGCGACACGCCTCTGCGTGTTCGACAGCGCACCAGCAGGTGAGGCGCAGACGCGCCGTTGCTGGCACTGCGACAAGCTCCGACCTGCTCGGCAGCGCACCGGCAGATTAGCCGTGCTGAGCTGAGCTGCGAACAGTCCACCATCTAGAGCGAGAATGACACGCTGACGCAAGGCATCAGCCACCCGTATTTATACCAAAGCATGCTTGTAATCAATGCAACAAAACAACTACAAGATAATGCACCGCAATACAACAACAAGACAAGACAAGAAAAGACAAGACTAGATGAGCAAAGCCGAGCCGAGCCGTGCCCAGTAGAGCACCAGCAGGTGAGGCGCAGACGCACCCCTGCGTGTTCGACAGCGCACCAGCAGTAGCAGCCAGCGCTGCGACACGCTCCATTGCGCACTGCAGCGCACCAGCATTCTAGGCGCAGATGCATCGTGGCCGACCGCCGGCGTTGCGACGGTCCTCTGCGTGCTCAGTAACGCACCGGTAGGTGAGGCGTAGACGCACAGTGGGCGGCACTGCGCTTCGACACGCTCAGCAGCGCACGAGCAGGTGAGGCGCAGACGTGCGGTGGCCGGCGCTGCGAAGTGCTCCAACGCGCTTGGCAGCACACCGAAAAATGAGGCGCACACGAGCCGTTGTCGGCGCTGCGCTCCCATACGCTCGGCAACGCACCAAAAGGTGAGGCGCAGACGCGCCGTGGCCAGGGCTGCCACACGCTCAATTGCGCACTGCAGTGCACCAGCATGTGAGGCGCAGATGCATCGTAGTCGGTGCTGTGCAACGACGTGCTCAGCAGCGCACCAGCAGGTGAGGCGCAAACGCGCCCTGGCCGACGCGACATGCCCCTGCGTGCTCGGCAGCGCATCGGCTGGTGAGACGCAGACGCGCCGTGGCCGACGCTGCGACATGCCCCTGCGTGCTCGGCAGCGCATCGGCTGCTGAGGCGCAGACATGCCGTGGCCAGCGCTGCGACACGCTCCATTGCGCACTGCAGCGCACCGGCATGTGAGGCGCAGATGCATCGTGACCGGCGCTGTGCAACGACGCGCTCAGCAGCGCATCAGCAGGTGAGGCGCAGACGTGCCGTGGCCGGCGCTGCGAAGTGCTCCAACGCGCTCGGTAGCACACCGGCAGGTGAGGCGCACACGAGCCGTTGTCGGCGCTGCGCTCCCATACGCTCGGCAACGCACCAGCAGGTGAGGCGCAGACGTGCCGTGGCTAGCGCTGCAAAGTGCTCCAACACGCTCGGTAGCACACCGGCAGGTGAGGCGCACACGAGCCGTTGTCGGCGCTGCGCTCCCATACGCTCGGCAACGCACCAGCAGGTGGGGCGCAGACGTGCACCAGCAGGTGAGGCGCAGACGCGCTTCAACGCGCTCGGCAGCGCACAGGCAGGTGAAGCGCAGACGCGTTGTGGCTGGCACACACGCCTCTGCGTGCTTTGCAGCGCATCGGCAGGTAGCCACACCTGCCACCTGCCACCGGCACGAGACCAGACCTAGCGAGGCCAGACCAGACAAGAGGAAACTAAACCAGAGAGACGACGAGACAGACGAGAGTCTGCGCCTTACCAGCAGGTAAGGCGCAGACGCGCCGTGGCCTGCGCTGCGACAGGCACCGACGTGCACGGCAGAGCAGCGGCAGCCGAGCCGTGCTGAGCCGACCTCCGAACGGTCCAACGTCTCGAGCGAGAATGACACGCAAGGCATCAGCCACCCGTATTTATACCAAAGCATGCTTGTAATCAATGCAACATAATATAACAACAAGACAAGTTAAGACGAGACGAGACAAGCCGAGCCGAGCCGATCCGATCCGAGCCGATCCGAGCCGAGCCGAGCCGAGCCGTGCCGAGCCGAGCTCCGAACGGTCCGACGTCTCGAGCGAGAATGAAACGCAAGGCATGCTACCCGTATTTATACCAAAGCATGCTTGTAATCAATGCAACACAATACAACAACAAGACAAGTTAAGAAGAGACGAGACGAGTCGTGCCGAGCCTAGCCGAACCAAGCCAGTCGAGCCGAGCCGAGCTGAGTCGAGTCGTGCCGAGCCGAGGCGGACTGAGCCGTGCCGAGCCGAGCCGAGCCTAGCCGAGCCGAGCCGAGCCGAGCCAAGCCGAAATACAAAACACTATTTGCATTTGAAATAGGTCGATCAAAAAGTATTTGCATTTTTTATTTTAGTACATTTCTTAAACTATTTTGTACAACTCTGCAAGCTACACTAGCGGCACGCTATGATGGCCGGTTTGACGTTTGTCCGCTCATGAAGTTCCGTATTAATTGATAACGACTTTGAAGGAAATAATTGTATTACTTTATTGACGATAGTAATGTGTAGAGATTCATAAATTTTATCGAATGTAGTTTTAGGTTTAGGACTCAAAATTTATTTATTAAATTGATTTCTAAAATGTATACAAGTGTAGAAAAATCAGTTTGCACCATTTAAGGGGTGAATGTACTTGTGAATATGAACAATTTTCACTATGTGGACAAACCTCTGAAATCGCAAAAAAATATCAGCTGTTTCATACAAAAGGTAAAATTTTTATTTTTATATGATATATACCACAACTCGGCATTTGGTTTTCTAAATTGAAAATTTTTAAAAATGGAATCTAATACGATCGTCACATAGGATCGCTGGCTAGCACAACTACTACCTCCGGCAAACTCGCGTCAATGCTCAATGCAAAACAAAGCAGTTTCGAATTGACGTTGCTTCGAAAAGTATAAACTGTCAGTGCAATGCGATTGTGATATAGTTTTGACCTGGCTTTGGATTTCAAATATTGATACTGCATTACTGTTGACCCTTGCTCGTTAATTTGGACTCTGTTCAAGCCCTTTGTTGTGGATTTCGTCGATATGACCGAACGTACGCAGAGAACTGTTCTAAATAGTCAGACACGTGAGTTCGTAATACGCCTTCGTAACTATTTCGATCGTGAAGCTCAAAATGGAGGGCCAATTTTACCTATAACGTCAGTGGTTGAACGCGTAGCTGATGCGCTTAATATTGGACAACGAACTGTTAGACGGATAACTAAAAAAAAATATGGCGAGACTGGCACAGAAGAAAATAAACTTCACACACCAAAAAAGAGAAAACGAGCAAAACCAGTCGTAGGCATCGATAGCTTTGATGCCGATGCTATCCGAAGACATGTTTACGGCTACTATTTACAGAAGGAGTATCCAACAAGAAAAAAGTTGGTGCATTCACTGAAGGAAGCTGGATTATTCTTCGGTGGGGAAAGTTCTTTAACGAAGATTTTGAAGACCATTGGATTTCGATACAAAAAATGTAACAAACGCAAAATATTGATGGAAAGATTTGATATAGCGATGGCAAGGTATACTTTTTTACGGCAAGTGAAAGAAATCAAAAATTGGCAAAATGTTGTGTTCTTGGATGAAACATGGCTTAATGCTAACCATACTGTAGGCCGTTCTTGGAACGATGACACAGCAGCATCTACTTCCAAAGTTCCTGTAGGAAAAGGATCGCGACTTATAATTTGTCACGCCGGAACCATCAACGGGTTTGTCGAAGGTTCTCTCATGGCTTTTGCGTCAAAAACCACTGGAGACTATCATGAAGACATGAATGGAGAAAGGTTTACTGAATGGTTTACCTCAATGTTGTGTAGCCTCCCTGAACCATCTATTATAATTATGGACAACGCCCCATACCACTCGATGCAAATTGACAAGCCACCTGCCCAATCCCAAAAGAAAGCTGATATCGTCGCATGGCTTCGTAAAAATGGCGTAGATGCAAACATGAATATGTTAAAAGCGGAATTAGTACGTCTTTTAAAAGAAAACAAACCAACCAAGATCCGATACGTCATTGACGAAATAGCATTAGAACATGGGCACTGAGTTATACGGTTACCGCCTTACCATTGTGAGTATAATGCGATTGAGTTGGTGTGGGCTCAAATTAAGGGATATGCTGCAAGACACAATACAGAACCCCCATTTACCACAAAAAAAATGCTAAAATTATTAGAAGAAGCTTGTGAACATGTGACTAAAGGAGACTGGGAAAAGGTTGTGAATAGAACTGTTAAATTAATAAGGGAAGATTATGAAAGAGATGTGAAAATAGATAATATTATAGAAAACGAACATATAATTATTAATGTAGGTGATGATAGCAGTGACGACAGTGAAAATAGTAGTATGGACGAATCTGATTAATTATGGCCTTTTGTGGCACCTTTTTTGGTATCTTTTGTATTCATATGTTTCTTGTGTGCATATAAAGTATGTATATTCATTTTCATTCAAATATTCAGTTCGTTCAAATAAATTAAATAAACATATACATTTTTGTTTTATTAAACCTATTTAATCAGGTACAAAAACAAAACTTAATTGTTTTTTGTTCGAGAATAAATTGACATTCCACATCACTATTGTAATGTGTCAAACCGGCCATCATAGCGTGCCGCTAGTTTAGGTAGGTTCAATTTCTAGAAAGAGATCAACCTTCGAATCCAACTCGGCTGGGCAGCGTTCGGGAAGCTCCGAGATGTCTTCTCGTCCAAAATCCGTCTCCGAACAGTGCGAGCATCCGCGAGATCAAAGTAGAGAGAGAAAAATATTCGGTTTCAGTAAACGGTTTTCGTTTCGGTGTTTATTGGTTTTTACGAAAACCGGTATTTTTTAGGTTTTTTTAAAACCGGTTCACACATCACTAATTGGTTCTATGTGGTTTTAGGTTAGAATTTTACGAATCTACTAATTTTGAAAACAGGAAAAGTAACTTAGCCCCAACAAAACAATATTAGTTTCCTTAAGTAATCTTTTAATGTCAAGCTGTTATTTTTAGTTAAAAAACGGCAAATCTGTTTTGGTAAACTAAATGTACTTTACCATTTAAGTTTACAACCTATTTTACAACAATGAATTCGAATACCCTGAGAATACGGGGCAGCGACATCAAAAACACAAGAGGTAGCATCACTTTTGTGCCAGTTAGCCTCCCAGGTGGCTATAAATGTAAGTAATGTATCACATTGGTGCTAAAACATTTGTATATTATCTATCCATGGGCGTCGCCAAGGGGGGGTAGGTAGGGGCAGCTGCCCCCCTAGACATTTGAAAAATATAGTACTAGTACTTTCATCATTGAAATCCAAATACTTACCGCTGCCAAATTGGTACCTCTGCAAAAAATCACTACAATCCGTTGCTGCCATGGCCATCGGCTGGCGACGCTCTTGTATCTATATTACAAATAATTACACAATAGAATAGAATAATTTTTTATTCAAATGAACTTTTACAAAGTGCTTTCGAATCTAATGTTGGAATGCTATCCTTTTGCGCAGGGCTTAATGTGAAGTTTTCTAAATTTAGTTTAGAGAGTGAACTTACAAAATATTTAGATCCTGAAATTCTAAAAATATCAATACAAAATGTATGTCGGTTACTTGTTCACACCTGAACCAACTTTAAACCAGAGAATCAAGGAGTCTCTATGGGATCTTTATTAATTTAAATTCATGTGTTTGGGGGCATCAGAGAAAAGTTAACATATAGTATATTTGATGCAATATGATATATTTTATGCAACCACAAGCAAGCAAGAGTGAATGGGCATCTTCTAGGCAAACGTGTTTCACCTTAGGCCACATCATCACTTTCCATCAGGTGTGACAGTGGTCAAGCATGTGCCTATAATGTATAAAAAAAAACATCACAAAATAGCTGGTTGAAATGAAAAAGTTTGTAAGTTTGAAATATTTTCAGATAAAGATAAAGAAATATACCATAAGTTTACAACAGCAAATGCTGAAGGTCAGCTGATAATCCTGAAACAGATTCTGTGCACCATCAAGGAGAACTGTGACCATGAGACGGTTCATTTTCTTGTTGTTACCTACTTAAGTGCTGATATCAAGCATCCAGCTAAGTGTATGATCACAAGGTTGGTATAAATATAAATAAATAAATAAATATAATATAAGCAGTGATAGCCTAGTGGTTAGAACTGTGGTCTCCTATTCGGGGGGTCGCAGGTTCGATCCCGGGTACGTACCTCTGACTTTTCGGAGTTAAGTTCATTTAAGCAATTAACTATCACTTGCTTCAACAGTGAAGGAAAACATTGTGAGGAAACCTGCACATCTGAGAGTTCTTCATAATGTTCTCGAAGGTGTGTGAAGTCCATCAATTCGTATTGGGCCAGCTTGGGGGCCTATAACCCTTCTCTGATAGGAGACCTTTCACTCAGTAGTGAGCCGTTGATGGGTTGCTAATGATGATGAAATAAATATAATATAGTTCGAAGACCTCATGGTAATCACAGCCGGGAAGTGCAGTGATGGTAGACCCCCCCCCCACTAGGGGGACTGATGACATCAAACGAGTTGCAGGGAGCGGCTGGATTCAGGCGACGCAAGACAGAGGCCTGTGGAGGAGATCTTTGTCCAGCAGCAGTGGACATCTATTGCTTGATAAAGAAGAAGAAGATAAAATATATAAATTGTTTATTTGCAGGAAACATTGCAGAAATAGATGACATAAATTAATTAGTACTTAGTAGTAAATAGTAGGTTCAATCATGTTCCGTCAAATGACATGTAAATTATTAATTTTCCAACGATGTATTATATTACATACATAATAGCCGATACTGGTGAGTTCCCTCGGGAACTCTTTGATCAGGTCCTCAACTATGCCCATGCAAAAAGTCACATCGATCCTTAGCTCTGTTGCTTGTTTGTCTGTGTGAATGAAGGACCAACAAACAAACACACATTTGCCACATACTTTAATATTATAAATGCAAAAGTGTGTTAGTTTGTTGGTTTGTCCTTCAATTACGCCGCAAGACAGGGATCAACGTGATTTTTGCATGAGTATAGTTGAGGACCTGGAGAGTGACATAGGCTACTTTTCACCCCGGGAAATCAAATAGTTCCCAAGGGATTTTAAAAACTAAATCCACACAGACGAAGTCGTAGGCATCAGCTTGTTTATGTTTATATGTATTAGTATGATACTGTTATATTAATTGTTATATTATGGACTGAAATAAAAGATTATTTATTAACATTTCAGATATGTTACCAAAAACAGTTTCATTCAGCGTCAATTCTGTGACATCCTCACTCAAGAACTAGAGTCCATGACAAACAAACCCTGTAGAAGTCACAAGAGCTATTTGGACTCAGTGTGCAAAGTGAGCAGTTGCACCGAGAACTTCCCCATAGGAGCTGATGCTGTGAAGAAACTGGAAGTATTACTGGCTGGATATTTCAGAGATTGCTTAACATGTTGCATTACCACTTTGAGGTGATTTAATTGATATTTTAACTTTGAGCCCATAAATTAAGTGATCATTAGGCTTTAAGCTCATGTTAAAAATAAGTGATCAAACTTGAAAATAGGGCTTAGATCCATATCTCATTAGGGTGCCAGGGCGAAGCCGCCAGCAGCATAAATAATTCATAATTATCTTACTAATCTAGTAAGTAAGTAGTCTAGTATCTCAGAGAATCCCTTTTTTATGTATCACTTTATACTTTATGTCTTTTGTGAC
Organism: Oeneis ivallda; assembly: GCA_029955525.1. Classification (NCBI taxonomy): domain Eukaryota; kingdom Metazoa; phylum Arthropoda; class Insecta; order Lepidoptera; family Nymphalidae; genus Oeneis; species Oeneis ivallda. The sequence continues at coordinate 1,346,829 of JARPMR010000018.1, read as the reverse complement.
TGTGATATTTTTTTTTGTGTGTGTGTTCAATTATAATGTTGTCTTTTATGTGAACGGACTTTTTATTATTTGACCCTTATTACAAGAGTTTATTAATTATTAATTAAGAGTTTTTCACAGGATTTTAAAAACTTGCAGGCATCAGCTAGTTAAAATATAATATTATATACTTGGCTACTCTTTGGCAACTTTTGGTTATAATGGTAGCCATGAGGTATGGCTCTTATTATGATTTGCTTTTTTAAATAATTATTTAGTTGGAGATTTTTTAATAATGATTTATGATTGACATGTTGATAGATATTATCATAACGCTTACTGTGGGCTTCATAAGGAGGCTCAGGGTCACTCAGCTGGCGCTGGAGAGAGCTATACCCAAAGTATCCCTGCAAGGTCAAATCAGAAATGAGGAGATCCGTAGGAGAACCAATGTCACCGACATAGCTCAGCGAAACTGAAGTGGAAATGGGCGGGCACATAGTTCGAAGAGCTGATGGTCGATGGGGGTCCCAAGGTGCTGGAGTGGCAACCCCGCACCGGGAAGCGCAGTGTTGGCAGAGCCCCACTAAGTGGACCGACGACATCAAATGAGTTGCAGGGAGCAGCTGGATTCAGGCGGTGCAAGACCGAGGCCTGTGGAGTGTGGAAGTCCATGCAAGAGACCTTTGTCCAGCAGTGGACGTCTATCGGTTGACAAAGAAGAAGATATTATCATTATATTTATTTACAAGTATGTAGAGGTAAGGACTTAAACTTTGCTTTGTTTGACATTAACTAAGTGAATTTATTTCCAGTGATACCCAGCCTCTATCGCCTACAGAAAAAAATGAGATATTCAACCTGACACATTCAACACTAAGACTCCTTCTATACATAATACAAAGAGTAAATGATGAAAATACTGCAAAACTGATCTCTATGTTCAGTGAAATAAGAGCCAGTTTGAAACAACTCATGTTTGATGGCGACGCGCCTATGGATACCAAATCAGTTTGTGGGATCCTGTATGTTCATATGTATGTTACAGAAAATGGCTCGGATTCGTGGGTTGACGTAAGTATCTTACATGGTGGACTATGGCCTATAACAGAATTGGGCATTATTCGAATAAATTTTTATTTAGAAAAAAAAAATTATTAAATTTTCGAATAAAAATTTATTCCCAATATAATTCGTGAATAAATCATTCGTAAATAAATTGCCTATGAATTCATCATTCATTCAATTCATGATTTTATTCGTTATAAAATAACAAAATCACGAATAATTTATTTGTAGGCAATAATAAATAATAATTATTGAAAACTCATTTATATCACTTAGAAACACTTTTTTGGACTATTTGGTACGCACGTGCGTTGCCGAGACGTATTATATAGAAGAAAAGCGATAAGAGGAAAAGGTACAAATCACATTTCGTAAATAAATAAACCTGCCAAAGTCAAGCAGATTGATAACATGTTTGTAGAAGAGTAGTGATGAAAACTAATATTAGAAAATAGTCATAAGTGGAAATACTTGATATTGAAGGCATTGACATATTCGATTTTAATACGGTTATTTTTATTCATTAATCGAATAACGAATAAAATAATTTATTCTTCATTCGAATAATTTTTCTTTGAATAAATGAAGTTATTTATTATTTGAATAATAAATAAATCAAATAATTTATTCGTTATTTGTAATTCGAATAAATTTTGCCCAACTCTGGCCTATAACCCTTCTCTGAGAGGAGACTTGCGCTCAGTAGAGAGCCATTGATGGGCTGCTGATGATAAATGTAATAAAATCATTCATATTTCAGATATTAAACCCAAAACAGTACAGCCATAGTCTTCAAGATATCTTAGAGAACGAGTCATCTAAGCTGAGTCTGTACTCAGCAATAGCAACTGTGATACCAATGTCAAAGCTACACTCCCAGATTGTGAACAACAAACCTGCCATTGTTGTATTGACTGATAACATACTGGACATTGGTGAAAGGTAAATTTAAGCCTCCTGGGAACCTTCACTCGGGTCCATTATTGTGTCCTCTTCCTGCGATATTTATTTTCATTTATTTTCGCATTATTATCAACTAGATGATGCCCGCGACTTCTTCCGCGTGGATTAAGGTTTTTAATTATCCCATATCTTTTTATCGTGTTGACTCAGGACCTTGACTTTTATACACCTAATAGACAGTACCTACCTCAGTATCTGGTATAAATTTCATTTTGCTAGGTCCACCCGTTCCTGAGAAAATCGGTGGTGACACACGGACAGACGGACAAGAGTGATCTTATAAGGGTTCCTTTTTTACCGTTTGAGGTACGGAACCCTAAAAATGGGTTTTTAAAAACCTAACCTAGTTTATATATTTTTATTTCAGGAGTTCCGCCGAATCCACATTCGTCCTGGGTGTGACGCGAACATTGGTGCAAATTTGCAAAGGTTTGGACCAATCACGCGCCACGGGTCTCCAGCTCCTGGACGGGCTGCTGGTGTTCGTGTGGTCGCACCTGGAGCACCACACGGACAGCGTGCAGCACCTGACGGCGCAGGCTCTGGGCCACGTCATAAAGTACTGCGCTGAACTGCACAGAGACGGTAATTTCATCTTGGTTTGGTTTGACGACCTCCCTGGCGCAGTGGTGAGCGCTGTGGTCTTATAACTGGGAGGTCTCGGGTTCGATTCCCGGCGGGGTCAATTTGGGAATTTATAATTTCTGAATTGTCTCTGGTCTGGTCTGGTGGGAGGCTTTCGTTGGCCGTGGCTAGTTACCACCCTACCGTCAAAGACGTGCCGCCAAGCGATTTAGCGTTCCGGCACGATGGCGTGTGGAAACCGATTAGGGGTATGGGTTGAATTTTCACTGCCGTACCCCTTCCAAGTTAGTCCGCTACCATCTTAGACTACATCGTCACTTACCATCAGGTGAGATCGCAGTCAAGGACTATCTTGTCATCGAATAAAAAATAATAATAATAATTGGTGCTACGACCATCGTCGTTGTCGTTCCAACCTTTGGACGTCTAATTCAAATTCAAATACAAAATTATTTATTTCACGTAGGCCAACCTGTGTCTCTTATGACAAGTCATGATTCTACCACCGGTTCGGAAAGCGGATTCTGCTGAGAAGAGCCGGCAAGAAACTCAGCAGTTGCTCTTTTCAAAATAATCATTTTACAATATTATTATGAAGCTATTACATTGTAATAAGTTTTTTATACTATCTTGTGGGCAGCTGGATGCCAAGCCGATTTAACCTCTATGCAACTTTGTTAGAATAAAATATAATATTTCCACAATGAGGGGTTCCACAATCTAGTGCTTGACATAAAGCCAATTTAAAAACCTACCAACCGTCCACTTCAAGGAGGACGGCGACGACCGTTACAAAATGACGTCATACTGTACCGCTGACGAAAAAATTGTTGCATTGTTGCAATGTAAAAAGTTGCTATCTACCTCAGTCATTTGGTGCTCAAAAGGGGGGGTTACCTGGAAAGTTTTGAAAATTGGTGATTTTAAAGCTTTCGACGTGCTCTTTCTGAATTTTCATTTTGCCACATCGTATCTTCGCCGCTCGCGCCGTCATATTGGAAAAATGGCGGCCAAAAACAGTTTTTTGACAATAACTTCTTTCCGACTCATTTTACAATGAAAATAGGTATTACTAAATTAAACTACAGAAAATTTACTATAATTTATGTAGTAACTTTTTGTTTGTAGAATCAATAGTTTTAGCGTACATGTACATATGTTGAGATAGTCATCTCAGTCATCATTCAGTCATTCATTCAGTTGAATGAATGAAATTCCATGAATTTTATATCCAATTGCTTCAGGTAACGAAGAAGCAATTAGCAATCAGTCATTCATCCAGTCGAATGAATCAACTCCCATGAATTTTATATCCAATTCCTTCAGGTAACGAAGAAGCAATAAACAAGCTATTCAGTACTCTGAGCGCATTGGACCGCGGTCGCAAGAGCTTCTACGTGAGCCTCAGTTACCTGACGAGCGAGCTGGGAGCGGAGTGCGTGCTGCAGCGATGGCCGCACATCGTCGCCGAGCTGCTGTCCGCGCTGAGCGAGCAGGCGGTGCAGGCGAGCGTATGTATACTTGTAGAAGCCATGAGCAAGCTATTCAGTACTCTGAGCGTACTGGACCGCGGTCGCAAGAGCTTCTACGTGAGCCTCAGTTACCTGACGAGCGAGCTGGGAGCGGAGTGCGTGCTGCAGCGATGGCCGCACATCGTCGCCGAGCTGCTGTCCGCGCTGAGCGAGCAGGCGGTGCAGGCGAGCGTATGTATACTTGTAGAAGCCATGAGCAAGCTATTCAGTACTCTGAGCGCACTGGACCGCGGTCGCAAGAGCTTCTACGTGAGCCTCAGTTACCTGACGAGCGAGCTGGGAGCGGAGTGCGTGCTGCAGCGATGGCCGCACATCGTCGCCGAGCTGCTGTCCGCGCTGAGCGAGCAGGCGGTGCAGGCGAGCGTATGTATACTTGTAGAAGCCATGAGCAAGCTATTCAGTACTCTGAGCGCACTGGACCGCGGTCGCAAGAGCTTCTACGTGAGCCTCAGTTACCTGACGAGCGAGCTGGGAGCGGAGTGCGTGCTGCAGCGATGGCCGCACATCGTCGCCGAGCTGCTGTCCGCGCTGAGCGAGCAGGCGGTGCAGGCGAGCGTATGTATACTTGTAGAAGCCATGAGCAAGCTATTCAGTACTCTGAGCGCACTGGACCGCGGTCGCAAGAGCTTCTACGTGAGCCTCAGTTACCTGACGAGCGAGCTGGGAGCGGAGTGCGTGCTGCAGCGATGGCCGCACATCGTCGCCGAGCTGCTGTCCGCGCTGAGCGAGCAGGCGGTGCAGGCGAGCGTATGTATACTTGTAGAAGCCATGAGCAAGCTATTCAGTACTCTGAGCGCACTGGACCGCGGTCGCAAGAGCTTCTACGTGAGCCTCAGTTACCTGACGAGCGAGCTGGGAGCGGAGTGCGTGCTGCAGCGATGGCCGCACATCGTCGCCGAGCTGCTGTCCGCGCTGAGCGAGCAGGCGGTGCAGGCGAGCGTATGTATACTTGTAGAAGCCATGAGCAAGCTATTCAGTACTCTGAGCGTACTGGACCGCGGTCGCAAGAGCTTCTACGTGAGCCTCAGTTACCTGACGAGCGAGCTGGGAGCGGAGTGCGTGCTGCAGCGATGGCCGCACATCGTCGCCGAGCTGCTGTCCGCGCTGAGCGAGCAGGCGGTGCAGGCGAGCGTATGTATACTTGTAGAAGCCATGAGCAAGCTATTCAGTACTCTGAGCGCACTGGACCGCGGTCGCAAGAGCTTCTACGTGAGCCTCAGTTACCTGACGAGCGAGCTGGGAGCGGAGTGCGTGCTGCAGCGATGGCCGCACATCGTCGCCGAGCTGCTGTCCGCGCTGAGCGAGCAGGCGGTGCAGGCGAGCGTATGTATACTTGTAGAAGCCATGAGCAAGCTATTCAGTACTCTGAGCGCACTGGACCGCGGTCGCAAGAGCTTCTACGTGAGCCTCAGTTACCTGACGAGCGAGCTGGGAGCGGAGTGCGTGCTGCAGCGATGGCCGCACATCGTCGCCGAGCTGCTGTCCGCGCTGAGCGAGCAGGCGGTGCAGGCGAGCGTATGTATACTTGTAGAAGCCATGAGCAAGCTATTCAGTACTCTGAGCGCACTGGACCGCGGTCGCAAGAGCTTCTACGTGAGCCTCAGTTACCTGACGAGCGAGCTGGGAGCGGAGTGCGTGCTGCAGCGATGGCCGCACATCGTCGCCGAGCTGCTGTCCGCGCTGAGCGAGCAGGCGGTGCAGGCGAGCGTATGTATACTTGTAGAAGCCATGAGCAAGCTATTCAGTACTCTGAGCGCACTGGACCGCGGTCGCAAGAGCTTCTACGTGAGCCTCAGTTACCTGACGAGCGAGCTGGGAGCGGAGTGCGTGCTGCAGCGATGGTCGCACATCGTCGCCGAGCTGCTGTCCGCGCTGAGCGAGCAGGCGGTGCAGGCGAGCGTATGTATACTTGTAGAAGCCATGAGCAAGCTATTCAGTACTCTGAGCGCACTGGACCGCGGTCGCAAGAGCTTCTACGTGAGCCTCAGTTACCTGACGAGCGAGCTGGGAGCGGAGTGCGTGCTGCAGCGATGGCCGCACATCGTCGCCGAGCTGCTGTCCGCGCTGAGCGAGCAGGCGGTGCAGGCGAGCGTATGTATACTTGTAGAAGCCATGAGCAAGCTATTCAGTACTCTGAGCGCACTGGACCGCGGTCGCAAGAGCTTCTACGTGAGCCTCAGTTACCTGACGAGCGAGCTGGGAGCGGAGTGCGTGCTGCAGCGATGGCCGCACATCGTCGCCGAGCTGCTGTCCGCGCTGAGCGAGCAGGCGGTGCAGGCGAGCGTATGTATACTTGTAGAAGCCATGAGCAAGCTATTCAGTACTTTGAGCGTACTGGACCGCGGTCGCAAGAGCTTCTACGTGAGCCTCAGTTACCTGACGAGCGAGCTGGGAGCGGAGTGCGTGCTGCAGCGATGGCCGCACATCGTCGCCGAGCTGCTGTCCGCGCTGAGCGAGCAGGCGGTGCAGGCGAGCGTATGTATACTTGTAGAAGCCATGAGCAAGCTATTCAGTACTCTGAGCGCACTGGACCGCGGTCGCAAGAGCTTCTACGTGAGCCTCAGTTACCTGACGAGAGAGCTGGGAGCGGAGTGCGTGCTGCAGCGATGGCCGCACATCGTCGCCGAGCTGCTGTCCGCGCTGAGCGAGCAGGCGGTGCAGGCGAGCGTATGTATACTTGTAGAAGCCATGAAAAAGCTATTCAGTACTCTGAGCGTACTGGACCGCGGTCGCAAGAGCTTCTACGTGAGCCTCAGTTACCTGACGAGCGAGCTGGGAGCGGAGTGCGTGCTGCAGCGATGGCCGCACATCGTCGCCGAGCTGCTGTCCGCGCTGAGCGAGCAGGCGGTGCAGGCGAGCGTATGTATACTTGTAGAAGCCATGAGCAAGCTATTCAGTACTCTGAGCGCACTGGACCGCGGTCGCAAGAGCTTCTACGTGAGCCTCAGTTACCTGACGAGCGAGCTGGGAGCGGAGTGCGTGCTGCAGCGATGGCCGCACATCGTCGCCGAGCTGCTGTCCGCGCTGAGCGAGCAGGCGGTGCAGGCGAGCGTATGTATACTTGTAGAAGCCATGAGCAAGCTATTCAGTACTCTGAGCGCACTGGACCGCGGTCGCAAGAGCTTCTACGTGAGCCTCAGTTACCTGACGAGCGAGCTGGGAGCGGAGTGCGTGCTGCAGCGATGGTCGCACATCGTCGCCGAGCTGCTGTCCGCGCTGAGCGAGCAGGCGGTGCAGGCGAGCGTATGTATACTTGTAGAAGCCATGAGCAAGCTATTCAGTACTCTGAGCGCACTGGACCGCGGTCGCAAGAGCTTCTACGTGAGCCTCAGTTACCTGACGAGCGAGCTGGGAGCGGAGTGCGTGCTGCAGCGATGGCCGCACATCGTCGCCGAGCTGCTGTCCGCGCTGAGCGAGCAGGCGGTGCAGGCGAGCGTATGTATACTTGTAGAAGCCATGAGCAAGCTATTCAGTACTCTGAGCGCACTGGACCGCGGTCGCAAGAGCTTCTACGTGAGCCTCAGTTACCTGACGAGCGAGCTGGGAGCGGAGTGCGTGCTGCAGCGATGGCCGCACATCGTCGCCGAGCTGCTGTCCGCGCTGAGCGAGCAGGCGGTGCAGGCGAGCGTATGTATACTTGTAGAAGCCATGAGCAAGCTATTCAGTACTTTGAGCGTACTGGACCGCGGTCGCAAGAGCTTCTACGTGAGCCTCAGTTACCTGACGAGCGAGCTGGGAGCGGAGTGCGTGCTGCAGCGATGGCCGCACATCGTCGCCGAGCTGCTGTCCGCGCTGAGCGAGCAGGCGGTGCAGGCGAGCGTATGTATACTTGTAGAAGCCATGAGCAAGCTATTCAGTACTCTGAGCGCACTGGACCGCGGTCGCAAGAGCTTCTACGTGAGCCTCAGTTACCTGACGAGAGAGCTGGGAGCGGAGTGCGTGCTGCAGCGATGGCCGCACATCGTCGCCGAGCTGCTGTCCGCGCTGAGCGAGCAGGCGGTGCAGGCGAGCGTATGTATACTTGTAGAAGCCATGAAAAAGCTATTCAGTACTCTGAGCGTACTGGACCGCGGTCGCAAGAGCTTCTACGTGAGCCTCAGTTACCTGACGAGCGAGCTGGGAGCGGAGTGCGTGCTGCAGCGATGGCCGCACATCGTCGCCGAGCTGCTGTCCGCGCTGAGCGAGCAGGCGGTGCAGGCGAGCGTATGTATACTTGTAGAAGCCATGAGCAAGCTATTCAGTACTCTGAGCGCACTGGACCGCGGTCGCAAGAGCTTCTACGTGAGCCTCAGTTACCTGACGAGCGAGCTGGGAGCGGAGTGCGTGCTGCAGCGATGGCCGCACATCGTCGCCGAGCTGCTGTCCGCGCTGAGCGAGCAGGCGGTGCAGGCGAGCGTATGTATACTTGTAGAAGCCATGAGCAAGCTATTCAGTACTTTGAGCGTACTGGACCGCGGTCGCAAGAGCTTCTACGTGAGCCTCAGTTACCTGACGAGCGAGCTGGGAGCGGAGTGCGTGCTGCAGCGATGGCCGCACATCGTCGCCGAGCTGCTGTCCGCGCTGAGCGAGCAGGCGGTGCAGGCGAGCGTATGTATACTTGTAGAAGCCATGAGCAAGCTATTCAGTACTCTGAGCGCACTGGACCGCGGTCGCAAGAGCTTCTACGTGAGCCTCAGTTACCTGACGAGCGAGCTGGGAGCGGAGTGCGTGCTGCAGCGATGGCCGCACATCGTCGCCGAGCTGCTGTCCGCGCTGAGCGAGCAGGCGGTGCAGGCGAGCGTATGTATACTTGTAGAAGCCATGAGCAAGCTATTCAGTACTCTGAGCGCACTGGACCGCGGTCGCAAGAGCTTCTACGTGAGCCTCAGTTACCTGACGAGCGAGCTGGGAGCGGAGTGCGTGCTGCAGCGATGGCCGCACATCGTCGCCGAGCTGCTGTCCGCGCTGAGCGAGCAGGCGGTGCAGGCGAGCGTATGTATACTTGTAGAAGCCATGAGCAAGCTATTCAGTACTCTGAGCGCACTGGACCGCGGTCGCAAGAGCTTCTACGTGAGCCTCAGTTACCTGACGAGCGAGCTGGGAGCGGAGTGCGTGCTGCAGCGATGGCCGCACATCGTCGCCGAGCTGCTGTCCGCGCTGAGCGAGCAGGCGGTGCAGGCGAGCGTATGTATACTTGTAGAAGCCATGAGCAAGCTATTCAGTACTCTGAGCGCACTGGACCGCGGTCGCAAGAGCTTCTACGTGAGCCTCAGTTACCTGACGAGCGAGCTGGGAGCGGAGTGCGTGCTGCAGCGATGGCCGCACATCGTCGCCGAGCTGCTGTCCGCGCTGAGCGAGCAGGCGGTGCAGGCGAGCGTATGTATACTTGTAGAAGCCATGAGCAAGCTATTCAGTACTCTGAGCGTACTGGACCGCGGTCGCAAGAGCTTCTACGTGAGCCTCAGTTACCTGACGAGCGAGCTGGGAGCGGAGTGCGTGCTGCAGCGATGGCCGCACATCGTCGCCGAGCTGCTGTCCGCGCTGAGCGAGCAGGCGGTGCAGGCGAGCGTATGTATACTTGTAGAAGCCATGAGCAAGCTATTCAGTACTCTGAGCGCACTGGACCGCGGTCGCAAGAGCTTCTACGTGAGCCTCAGTTACCTGACGAGCGAGCTGGGAGCGGAGTGCGTGCTGCAGCGATGGCCGCACATCGTCGCCGAGCTGCTGTCCGCGCTGAGCGAGCAGGCGGTGCAGGCGAGCGTATGTATACTTGTAGAAGACATGAGCAAGCTATTCAGTACTCTGAGCGTACTGGACCGCGGTCGCAAGAGCTTCTACGTGAGCCTCAGTTACCTGACGAGCGAGCTGGGAGCGGAGTGCGTGCTGCAGCGATGGCCGCACATCGTCGCCGAGCTGTTGTCCGCGCTGAGCGAGCAGGCGGTGCAGGCGAGCGTATGTATACTTGTAGAAGCCATGAGCAAGCTATTCAGTACTCTGAGCGCACTGGACCGCGGTCGCAAGAGCTTCTACGTGAGCCTCAGTTACCTGACGAGCGAGCTGGGAGCGGAGTGCGTGCTGCAGCGATGGCCGCACATCGTCGCCGAGCTGCTGTCCGCGCTGAGCGAGCAGGCGGTGCAGGCGAGCGTATGTATACTTGTAGAAGCCATGAGCAAGCTATTCAGTACTCTGAGCGCACTGGACCGCGGTCGCAAGAGCTTCTACGTGAGCCTCAGTTACCTGACGAGCGAGCTGGGAGCGGAGTGCGTGCTGCAGCGATGGCCGCACATCGTCGCCGAGCTGCTGTCCGCGCTGAGCGAGCAGGCGGTGCAGGCGAGCGTATGTATACTTGTAGAAGCCATGAGCAAGCTATTCAGTACTCTGAGCGCACTGGACCGCGGTCGCAAGAGCTTCTACGTGAGCCTCAGTTACCTGACGAGCGAGCTGGGAGCGGAGTGCGTGCTGCAGCGATGGCCGCACATCGTCGCCGAGCTGCTGTCCGCGCTGAGCGAGCAGGCGGTGCAGGCGAGCGTATGTATACTTGTAGAAGACATGAGCAAGCTATTCAGTTCTCTGAGCGTACTGGACCGCGGTCGCAAGAGCTTCTACGTGAGCCTCAGTTACCTGACGAGCGAGCTGGGAGCGGAGTGCGTGCTGCAGCGATGGCCGCACATCGTCGCCGAGCTGCTGTCCGCGCTGAGCGAGCAGGCGGTGCAGGCGAGCGTATGTATACTTGTAGAAGCCATGAGCAAGCTATTCAGTACTCTGAGCGCACTGGACCGCGGTCGCAAGAGCTTCTACGTGAGCCTCAGTTACCTGACGAGCGAGCTGGGAGCGGAGTGCGTGCTGCAGCGATGGCCGCACATCGTCGCCGAGCTGCTGTCCGCGCTGAGCGAGCAGGCGGTGCAGGCGAGCGTATGTATACTTGTAGAAGACATGAGCAAGCTATTCAGTTCTCTGAGCGTACTGGACCGCGGTCGCAAGAGCTTCTACGTGAGCCTCAGTTACCTGACGAGCGAGCTGGGAGCGGAGTGCGTGCTGCAGCGATGGCCGCACATCGTCGCCGAGCTGCTGTCCGCGCTGAGCGAGCAGGCGGTGCAGGCGAGCGTATGTATACTTGTAGAAGCCATGAGCAAGCTATTCAGTACTCTGAGCGCACTGGACCGCGGTCGCAAGAGCTTCTACGTGAGCCTCAGTTACCTGACGAGCGAGCTGGGAGCGGAGTGCGTGCTGCAGCGATGGCCGCACATCGTCGCCGAGCTGCTGTCCGCGCTGAGCGAGCAGGCGGTGCAGGCGAGCGTATGTATACTTGTAGAAGCCATGAGCAAGCTATTCAGTACTCTGAGCGCACTGGACCGCGGTCGCAAGAGCTTCTACGTGAGCCTCAGTTACCTGACGAGCGAGCTGGGAGCGGAGTGCGTGCTGCAGCGATGGCCGCACATCGTCGCCGAGCTGCTGTCCGCGCTGAGCGAGCAGGCGGTGCAGGCGAGCGTATGTATACTTGTAGAAGCCATGAGCAAGCTATTCAGTACTCTGAGCGCACTGGACCGCGGTCGCAAGAGCTTCTACGTGAGCCTCAGTTACCTGACGAGCGAGCTGGGAGCGGAGTGCGTGCTGCAGCGATGGCCGCACATCGTCGCCGAGCTGCTGTCCGCGCTGAGCGAGCAGGCGGTGCAGGCGAGCGTATGTATACTTGTAGAAGCCATGAGCAAGCTATTCAGTACTCTGAGCGCACTGGACCGCGGTCGCAAGAGCTTCTACGTGAGCCTCAGTTACCTGACGAGCGAGCTGGGAGCGGAGTGCGTGCTGCAGCGATGGCCGCACATCGTCGCCGAGCTGCTGTCCGCGCTGAGCGAGCAGGCGGTGCAGGCGAGCGTATGTATACTTGTAGAAGCCATGAGCAAGCTATTCAGTACTCTGAGCGTACTGGACCGCGGTCGCAAGAGCTTCTACGTGAGCCTCAGTTACCTGACGAGCGAGCTGGGAGCGGAGTGCGTGCTGCAGCGATGGCCGCACATCGTCGCCGAGCTGCTGTCCGCGCTGAGCGAGCAGGCGGTGCAGGCGAGCGTATGTATACTTGTAGAAGCCATGAGCAAGCTATTCAGTACTCTGAGCGCACTGGACCGCGGTCGCAAGAGCTTCTACGTGAGCCTCAGTTACCTGACGAGCGAGCTGGGAGCGGAGTGCGTGCTGCAGCGATGGCCGCACATCGTCGCCGAGCTGCTGTCCGCGCTGAGCGAGCAGGCGGTGCAGGCGAGCGTATGTATACTTGTAGAAGCCATGAGCAAGCTATTCAGTACTCTGAGCGCACTGGACCGCGGTCGCAAGAGCTTCTACGTGAGCCTCAGTTACCTGGAGGTCTCCTCGTTTTTAAGTCACACCGCCTCCCGTCCAATTCGCCTGGACTGATGACGGTTGGCAGCGTTGCGAGAGCACTCCACCCACTGATTTCTATAATCTATGATTAACAGTGGATTGGCTGCTCCTATACACAAATGACAGCACAATTATTTTGGATCAATTTGAAGCGCCACATTTGACATACGAGTGTCTCTGGAACTAATAATGTTCAATATTATTGGCGCACCCACCTTTACAATTATTCATACATTAATTATAGAAGTTGCATGGTGCGCCATTTATTTTTTTTACTATATATTAGGGGAACTCATGGTGCGCCATTTGCAAAATTATTTGTTCCAGAGACTCGTTTATTTGCTAACAACGCCTAAATGGCGTCAATCCAGTATAAAATGGCGTCAATAAAGTCAATCCAAAAAAATGTGACAGCAGCTTCTCTAGTGATAATAATCATAGGATAATTATATAGCTCAGTGACTCCACCACAGTTTTCTGAGTCACCACTTTAAATATATATGTCCTTCGAGAAGCTCCTCCTCCATCCTCTAGCTCCATCCATCGCCCGCTGTCAATATTACCTTGATTTAATTTACACATGGAAGTAGGAATAGTAGGCATGGAAGTAGGACTAAAATAAAAACTAAGTGCACATATATTTTATCCAATTTTTGTTTATTACCATCACGTAAGTGTGGGTGAAACAAAACATCGCTGTTTGTGTTTATCCAATTATCAACTGGTCACTAAACTACGGCCGTTCAGAGAATGCGTTCCTGACACGTCGCGATTGAACTGACGACTTAACTTTGTAATGGCGTTGCAGTTACGATAAAAATATTATTGCTGGTTGTTTACCGTTTTAACAATTTGACGACACCTTTCCTCTCTTCTGGCCGAGCGTCTAATAAGGGCAATCACACACTATCTCAGAACAGAACATCATTCTCAGCAATCACCTTCTCTCAAAGATAATAACTATCCACAAAGAAGGTACATTGTAATCTTTACATGACAAGCATGGAACCCAACATCTCCATGTCTAACTAGACAAAACCGGCTAACTACTCTAGCCTAGGCGCAGCCTCCACCATCCCCAAATAGCTGCCCGTCTCCACCAAGAGAAGACCCTAAGCAAAACTCCTGTCTAACTCGCTGATGGCCCATCACTAGGCAAAGAATAGTAACTCGTTAACATCGCATATACATTGCAACAAACCCACCAAATAACCAATTCATCACTCACTCACTCCACAACGACTGATCCATCTTTCCGCAGCATCACCAATTACACTATCAATCACTTCAGATCACAAATACATCGCAACCAGAACCAACCATGGCACCAACGCCATAACCAAAAGCCTACAACCATATCGGCGAACCTAGAAACCACTATGCAGCCAGCAACACTCCGACAACAATGGCATAATCACTCTACACCAACATTTTATCACAATTCAATCACTAATCCTATAATAATCCTCAATCCAACCAAATAATGAGAAAAACCGCTAAAAGACCACCTGCCACCCTATCTAACCGAATTCTGAATCATTCTGAATCATCGACCATGAACACTAGAATATCTGACCATAGATCACATCGTTACACAGACACCGAGACTAGCATCCCTGACAAATTCCGCCATAGACTACAAACATTAAGGAGTGCAACTCGATAGAATCATCCACAGATCAATCGATAATACATGGAACTAGGAATTACGACTACGTCAACAGATGGCACCTCACCAATATGCTACACGGCCAACCTGACATTCGCACGTCCCCGTGCGTCCGCCTGCCTTCGTGCGTCCGCCAGCACCAAGAGATTTCCGCACAGAAACACAAAGTCGAGTACACCTCTAGACCTGCTCGTCCATCCCTGACCTCTGGACCCGCTCGTCCATCCCTGACACTGCACTTCATCCAAGGCCACCAGCCAAAGTCATAATAATATCATCTGTCCATTGCGTCAATTATCCACACACTTCAACCAGTTAACGTCATTGTCAACTTCAACATCATCTGGCAAGAGTGTGTCCCTTCAACCAACTCCCATGAGTCTGGCCCGGACTGCACTCTCCACCAGGATAAACTCTAGAGCTCATCTGGGAGGCACCAGTGAATCCCTTCAATCAACACAAACAATGTGTATGACCCGGATTGCACCACCAAAGCCCAGGATAGACAGGAAATCATCTGGGAGGCACTAGTGAATCCCTTCAATCAACACAAACAGTGTGTATGACCCGGATTGCACCACCAAAGCCCAGGATAGACAGGAAATCATCTGGGAGGCACTAGTGAATCCCTTCAATCAACACAAACAATGCGTATGACGCGGATTGCACCACCAAAGCCCAGGATAGACAGGAAATCATCTGGGAGGCACTAGTGAATCCCTTCAATCAACACAAACAATGCGTATGACCCGGATTGCACCACCAAAGCCCAGGATAGACAGGAAATGAAACACATACACTAGAACATTCACTTGTCACTCAGTCAAAAAGGTCAAGGTCATTGTCATAGTCATTCTCACCTTGATCTAGACTGACAAGTATGTCCTCTCGACCAACCCAGCTCTCCAGGGTCTGGTCCGGACTATACTAGGTCTGATCAACGTCATTGTCATAGTCATGTTCAAATGTAGTCTGTTTGAGAACGTCGACCCATATAGGCCAGTCCTCCAGTCCTTTCAATCAACTGTCTGTAAGTCTGGCCTGGACGATTACAGTCCCTCATTGATATTCTTAACTTAGCTTAACATTAATCTCAACTTTATTAACCAAGAAGTCTCTACCAAAAATCATTGAATAAACTCAGAAACTCAAAGAATCATTGCATTGACATACGTCAATCAATATCATGTCAAATGACTTCATTTTTAATCACAAATATCGCAATAGCTTTACCTTCTCAAGTCTCACACATCGACATACTGAATCGCCATAGTCATCGTGCATCCCTACAGGATCGCCCCGACACCATGCATCCAAGTACGTAATTTCCACCAATAACCGTGTATCCACACAAGGATCACACAACACCTGGTTTCCACGAAACCACAAGAATGCAAGCTATTTGATCACACAGGAATCTCATCATCCCTTTATCTTAACTTTACACAATAGTCATCAATGATTCTTTGTTCACCTCATTGCATTGACATTCCTCAATCAAAATTTTTTTGTTCTTTGTTTTTTTTTTTGTTTCTTTCTTTTCTTTGTTTTAAGGAATATCATCTAAGCCGATACTTGACCTATATTCCCCCTTCCCCTCCAAAAAAAAAAGAAAAAAAAGAAAGAAAGCTAGTGATTCGACCACACAAGAAACTTACTGTCCCATTTATCTTAACTTGACACAATAGCAACTCGTCAAAACTCCTGCATTCAACATCAATCAAATTCGAATCAAAAACTTGCAATAATTCTTACAAAAATGAAATCTTAACGTGGGCATGAAGTTCTAACGTGGGCATGGAATTCTACCGTGGGCATGAAGTTCTTAATCGTGGGCATGAAGTTCTTTATCCCACGCCTGATGACGGCTCCTCTCCTCTGGCCGAGCGTCTAATAAGGGCAATCACACACTATCTCAGAACAGAACATCATTCTCAGCAATCACCTTCTCTCAAAGATAATAACTATCCACAAAGAAGGTACATTGTAATCTTTACATGACAAGTATGGAACCCAACATCTCCATGTCTAACTAGACAAAACCGGCTAACTACTCTAGCCTAGGCGCAGCCTCCACCATCCCCAAATAGCTGCCCGTCTCCACCAAGAGAAGACCCTAAGCAAAACTCCTGTCTAACTCGCTGATGGCCCATCACTAGGCAAAGAATAGTAACTCGTTAACATCGCATATACATTGCAACAAACCCACCAAATAACCAATTCATCACTCACTCACTCCACAACGACTGATCCATCTTTCCGCAGCATCACCAATTACACTATCAATCACT
The DNA here is from genome assembly GCA_029955525.1 of Oeneis ivallda. Classification (NCBI taxonomy): domain Eukaryota; kingdom Metazoa; phylum Arthropoda; class Insecta; order Lepidoptera; family Nymphalidae; genus Oeneis; species Oeneis ivallda. The sequence continues at coordinate 1,330,390 of JARPMR010000018.1, read as the reverse complement.
TCAGATCACAAATGCATCGCAACCAGAACCAACCATGGCACCAACGCCATAACCAAAAGCCTACAACCATATCGGCGAACCTAGAAACCACTATGCAGCCAGCAACACTCCGACAACAATCGCATAATCACTCTACACCAACATTTTATCACAATTCAATCACTAATCCTATAATAATCCTCAATCCAACCAAATAATGAGAAAAACCGCTAAAAGACCACCTGCCACCCTATCTAACCGAATTCTGAATCATTCTGAATCATCGACCATGAACACTAGAATATCTGACCATAGATCACATCGTTACACAGACACCGAGACTAGCATCCCTGACAAATTCCGCCATAGACTACAAACATTAAGGAGTGCAACTCGATAGAATCATCCACAGATCAATCGATAATACATGGAACTAGGAATTACGACTACGTCAACAGATGGCACCTCACCAATATGCTACAAATTGATGAGCATTAAAACAACATTATTATATCAATAATCAATTAATGTTATAATTTTGTGACAGTTGTCGTGACTAACTGACAGGTGTCAGGAACGCATTCTCTGCACGGCCGAACTTTTAAGTTGAAATTGTTGGGGCTGGCGTGTCCGTGTCGGACGAAAGCCTCTAAAAAATTAAGATTAAAAAAAAAAAAAAAAAAAAGTTGAAATTGTCAAATGACACCAAATTACCCCATCCGACTTTTATACTGTCAAATTTAAAATACCATATTCCTGGTCAGACTACACGTGTCGTTCCTTGTGCTTAATTTTGTCGCATAATACTTACTTGAAATTTTAGTGACAAACTACATAGACAATCCTTCTTCCATGCTTTAATAGTTCCATGAATTTTCAGGCCACTACAGCCCTAGAGACTCTGCTGAGGAACCACGCGCGGCGCGCGAGCAGTGACGTCACGCACGCGTGCTGGGTGCGCCCGATCGTGGCGCACGTCGCCAAGAGAGAACTTCACTCCGCTGAGCTCAACATTCTGGAGAACCTGCTCTCTTTGGCCGCCAAGTTGGACCAGGGCGTCATGGATTATATGTAGGTATTCTTTTTGATGTGAAACATTTATAGCGGCGGGTCAGACCGACGCCAACAGTATTTATGTAGTATGTATGTATGTGGTACGAAACAGTGTTGTTTACTACGGTATACGTAACCTGTGTCTTACTGAAAATAAGTAATTTAAACAATAACTTTAATTTCTGATTATCTGATAGGGATAGTTTAGAGTGTGCATTTATGTGTGTACTAAGCTCGATATTACCTGTACAAAACAATTTCGATGTTTCAAATGACGTGAAACACTTTTAACATTCATCCGCTATTTATCCCCTTTCATTTTTAATTGAAAGCCCAAATACAAATTTTAATGAATATAGTTTGAAAGATGATGGTCTTTCGTACAAAATTTTAGTCCCTACTGAACTCCTTGGAGATGAAATGTCGAAAAATCTTCTGTGCCTACATCATAAAAATAACGTACTGTAAAAATTTCAACTTTCTAATTCCTGTGTGTGACTGTGTGTTGATAAATCAGTTATCACTTATCAGTCAATCAGTCAATCAGTGAGTGAGTCAGTCAGGTCTCGGGACAAGTCTTTTTAAAAGTATAGATTAATGCCCTCGTCTTTGATCTCACTTGATGGTACGTGACGATGCTGTCTAACATGGCAGCGGGCTAACTTGGAAGGGGTACGGCAATGGAAATTAACCCCCAAACCCTAATCGATGTCTACACGGTTGTATCGGAACGCTATATCGCTCGGCGGCACGTATTTGATGGTAAGGTGGTAACTAGCCTTCCACCAGACAAGACTAGAGGCATTTAAGAAATTATAAATTTCTAAATTGTACCCGAGACCTCCCAGGTTATGGCAGTTTTAACTATAGAATAGAATAGAATTTATTTTTTTATTCAAATAAACTTGTACAAAGTGTTTTCGATCTAACCCCAACTAAACCCAAACCTCTCGGTCTCTACACACCATCATTCCAAAGCCCTTTGAGGTTTATGCCCGTTTTCATCAACCATATCTAAAACATCCTCTAAGTGGGAGTCTTTTTACGTAAATACAATCTTTTACCTAATGTCATTTTCACATTAAGGTGTCCCCTAAAGGTTCGTGACAACGAAATTGACGAAAAGCGTCTACTAACTTAGCTAAGGTAGCCCGTAAAAGTTAGGGTACGTTGGTAAAAACGGGCATTAGTCAAGTTAGAATAATCGGTTCTTTGTCAGCCTCCCCTACATCAAGACGGTGTGTTCGCAAGCTCCGTCTCACATGTACGGGGACGTGAAGTGCGTTCTGATGCTCCTGAGCGTCGCGCGCAAGACAGGGGAGCTGGTGCAGCTGGCCGGCGAGCCCGGAGACACCTGCGGGGACAGGTGGAAGGATATCATCAGCTATGACGTGCTGAAGATGGCCGCCGTCGACTCGCAACAAGAGGTATTTCTACTGTTTTTGACGTAGGAAGCGCGATATGCTCCTGAGCGTCGCGCGCAAGACAGGGGAGCTGGTGCAGCTGGCCGGCGAGCCCGGAGACACCTGCGGGGACAGGTGGAAGGATATCATCAGCTATGACGTGCTGAAGATGGCCGCCGTCGACTCGCAACAAGAGGTATTTCTACTGTTTTTGACGTAGGAAGCGCGATATGCTCCTGAGCGTCGCGCGCAAGACAGGGGAGCTGGTGCAGCTGGCCGGCGAGCCCGGAGACACCTGCGGGGACAGGTGGAAGGATATCATCAGCTATGACGTGCTGAAGATGGCCGCCGTCGACTCGCAACAAGAGGTATTTCTACTGTTTTTGACGTAGGAAGCGCGATATGCTCCTGAGCGTCGCGCGCAAGACAGGGGAGCTGGTGCAGCTGGCCGGCGAGCCCGGAGACACCTGCGGGGACAGGTGGAAGGATATCATCAGCTATGACGTGCTGAAGATGGCCGCCGTCGACTCGCACCAAGAGGTATTTCTACTGTTTTTGACGTAGGAAGCGCGATATGCTCCTGAGCGTCGCGCGCAAGGCCGGAGAACTGGTGCAGCTGGCTGGCGAGCCCGGAGACACCTGTGGAGACAGGTGGAAGGATATCATCAGCTATGATGTGCTGAAGATGGCCGCCGTCGACTCGCACCAAGAGGTATTTCTACTGCTATTGACGTAGGAAGCGCGATATGCTCCTGAGCGTCGCGCGCAAGGCCGGGGAACTGGTGCAGCTGGCTGGCGAGCCCGGAGACACCTGTGGAGACAGGTGGAAGGATATCATCAGCTATGACGTGCTGAAGATGGCCGCCGTCGACTCGCACCAAGAGGTATTTCTACTGTTTTTGACGTAGGAAGCGCGATATGCTCCTGAGCGTCGCGCGCAAGGCCGGAGAACTGGTGCAGCTGGCTGGCGAGCCCGGAGACACCTGTGGAGACAGGTGGAAGGATATCATCAGCTATGATGTGCTGAAGATGGCCGCCGTCGACTCGCACCAAGAGGTATTTCTACTGCTATTGACGTAGGAAGCGCGATATGCTCCTGAGCGTCGCGCGCAAGGCCGGGGAACTGGTGCAGCTGGCTGGCGAGCCCGGAGACACCTGTGGAGACAGGTGGAAGGATATCATCAGCTATGACGTGCTGAAGATGGCCGCCGTCGACTCGCACCAAGAGGTATTTCTACTGTTTTTGACGTAGGAAGTGCGATATGCTCCTGAGCGTCGCGCGCAAGGCCGGGGAACTGGTGCAGCTGGCTGGCGAGCCCGGAGACACATGTGGGGACAGGTGGAAGGATATCATCAGCTATGACGTGCTGAAGATGGCCGCCGTCGACTCGCACCAAGAGGTATTTCTACTGTTTTTGACGTAGGAAGTGCGATATGCTCCTGAGCGTCGCGCGCAAGGCCGGGGAACTGGTGCAGCTGGCTGGCGAGCCCGGAGACACATGTGGGGACAGGTGGAAGGATATCATCAGCTATGACGTGCTGAAGATGGCCGCCGTCGACTCGCACCAAGAGGTATTTCTACTGTTTTTGACGTAGGAAGTGCGATATGCTCCTGAGCGTCGCGCGCAAGGCCGGGGAACTGGTGCAGCTGGCTGGCGAGCCCGGAGACACATGTGGGGACAGGTGGAAGGATATCATCAGCTACTACGTGCTGAAGATGGCCGCCGTCGACTCGCACCAAGAGGTATTTCTACTGTTTTTGACGTAGGAAGTGCGATATGCTCCTGAGCGTCGCGCGCAAGGCCGGGGAACTGGTGCAGCTGGCTGGCGAGCCCGGAGACACATGTGGGGACAGGTGAAAGGATATCATCAGCTATGACGTGCTGAAGATGGCCGCCGTCGACTCGCACCAAGAGGTATTTCTACTGTTTTTGACGTAGGAAGTGCGATATGCTCCTGAGTGTCGCGCGCAAGGCCGGGGAACTGGTGCAGCTGGCTGGCGAGCCCGGAGACACATGTGGGGACAGGTGGAAGGATATCATCAGCTATGACGTGCTGAAGATGGCCGCCGTCGACTCGCACCAAGAGGTATTTCTACTGTTTTTGACGTAGGAAGTGCGATATGCTCCTGAGCGTCGCGCGCAAGGCCGGGGAACTGGTGCAGCTGGCTGGCGAGCCCGGAAACACCTGTGGAGACAGGTGGAAGGATATCATCAGCTATGACGTGCTGAAGATGGCCGCCGTCGACTCGCACCAAGAGGTATTTCTACTGTTTTTGACGTAGGAAGTGCGATATGCTCCTGAGCGTCGCGCGCAAGGCCGGTGAACTGGTGCAGCTGGCTGGCGAGCCCGGAGACACCTGTGGAGACAGGTGGAAGGATATCATCAGCTATGACGTGCTGAAGATGGCCGCCGTCGACTCGCACCAAGAGGTATTTCTACTGTTTTTGACGTAGGAAGTGCGATATGCTCCTGAGCGTCGCGCGCAAGGCCGGAGAACTGGTGCAGCTGGCTGGCGAGCCCGGAGACACCTGTAGAGACAGGTGGAAGGATATCATCAGCTATGACGTGCTGAAGATGGCCGCCGTCGACTCGCACCAAGAGGTATTTCTACTGTTTTTGACGTAGGAAGTGCGATATGCTCCTGAGCGTCGCGCGCAAGGCCGGGGAACTGGTGCAGCTGGCTGGCGAGCCCGGAGACACATGTGGGGACAGGTGGAAGGATATCATCAGCTATGACGTGCTGAAGATGGCCGCCGTCGACTCGCACCAAGAGGTATTTCTACTGTTTTTGACGTAGGAAGTGCGATATGCTCCTGAGCGTCGCGCGCAAGGCCGGGGAACTGGTGCAGCTGGCTGGCGAGCCCGGAGACACCTGTGGAGACAGGTGGAAGGATATCATCAGCTATGACGTGCTGAAGATGGCCGCCGTCGACTCGCACCAAGAGGTATTTCTACTGTTTTTGACGTAGGAAGTGCGATATGCTCCTGAGCGTCGCGCGCAAGGCCGGGGAACTGGTGCAACTGGCTGGCGAGCCCGGAGACACCTGTGGAGACAGGTGGAAGGATATCATCAGCTATGACGTGCTGAAGATGGCCGCCGTCGACTCGCACCAAGAGGTATTTCTACTGTTTTTGACGTAGGAAGTGCGATATGCTCCTGAGCGTCGCGCGCAAGGCCGGGGAACTGGTGCAGCTGGCTGGCGAGCCCGGATACACCTGTAGAGACAGGTGGAAGGATATCATCAGCTATGACGTGCTGAAGATGGCCGCCGTCGACTCGCACCAAGAGGTATTTCTACTGTTTTTGACGTAGGAAGTGCGATATGCTCCTGAGCGTCGCGTGCAAGGCCGGGGAACTGGTGCAGCTGGCTGGCGAGCCCGGAGACACCTGTGGAGACAGGTGGAAGGATATCATCAGCTATGATGTGCTGAAGATGGCCGCCGTCGACTCGCACCAAGAGGTATTTCTACTGTTTTTGACGTAGGAAGTGCGATATGCTCCTGAGCGTCGCGCGCAAGGCCGGGGAACTGGTGCAGCTGGCTGGCGAGCCCGGATACACCTGTAGAGACAGGTGGAAGGATATCATCAGCTATGACGTGCTGAAGATGGCCGCCGTCGACTCGCACCAAGAGGTATTTCTACTGTTTTTGACGTAGGAAGTGCGATATGCTCCTGAGCGTCGCGCGCAAGGCCGGGGAACTGGTGCAGCTGGCTGGCGAGCCCGGAGACACCTGTGGAGACAGGTGGAAGGATATCATCAGCTATGACGTGCTGAAGATGGCCGCCGTCGACTCGCACCAAGAGGTATTTCTACTGTTTTTGACGTAGGAAGCGCGATATGCTCCTGAGCGTCGCGTGCAAGGCTGGGGAACTGGTGCAGCTGACCAGCGAGCTCAGAGACACCTGTCGGGACAGGTGGAAGTATATCATCAGCTATGACGTGCTGAAGATGGCCGCCGTCGACTCGCACCAAGAGGTATTTTTACCCGACAACGGCACAGCCTTTGGTTTTTTGAGGAAGGGTTATGATTTTAGCATTATATATATATGTCGGCGAAGTGGTCTCGCCAGTGTTTTTAAGAGGAGCAGAATCGTTGACCTCACATGGGTCACCGATTCTGCCATCACTATCCATTTTAACGAAAGTCAATATCTAAAGCGAAAGCTAATTCAAAATAGGAAATCAAAGTTAATTATCCTAATATTTAAATCCATAATAATAAAATAAGTAGGTAGTTTTAAAATTACAACTTGTCTCGACTTGGCTCGATACCCACAAAAGGAACTAAAAGAAACACCACGCTATTTTTAGGCGTTGATTATAATTTGAACGAAAACACCGTAGGTTCACTTATCACGATCTGGTTTTATTACAATAGTTTAAGCTAGGAAAAATTCCACAATGAATTTAAAAGTTAGTTTTTAATAATTAAATCGTCTTATCCAAAAATATTGCAAGTAACAATTTCAACTCAAAAGCACTGAAAACTAAACTACAAAATGAAGCCTAGGTATAACCTAGACTTCTGATTTTATTGAATACTCAAATCGACAAGAGTTTCCCCTTACAACCTATCGCTGGCAAGTGCCCAAAAATTAATGTGAAAAAATACGCCATCTTAATCGAATGCAAGCTGCGTGAGCCCTTCCACGTGCTTTTCTCCTATTGGTCGGGCGGCATTGCATTCGATTGGATGGTAACAGTCATGTTAAGTGCTTACTTATTTAATAGACGAGTAAATAATAGTTTAAACACATAGAAATTACTTCTAAAATCATTCTAATAATTAAACATTAATTTTACAACAATTCGGATAGCAAAATCTTTACATGAAAATAATTAGGAAACAAACAAGACGCAATCATGACAAATTGCTTACTTATTTAATGAACGAGTAAATAATAGTTTAAACACATAAAATGACTTCTAAAATCATCATAATAATTAAGCATTAATATTACAGCAATTTGGATAGCAAAATCTTTACATGAAGATAATTAGGAAACAAACAAGTACTTACACCAAAAACTCGTCCTTTTTAAAGTAAATTAACTATTCCTTCACTTGTTTTGCACAATTTGGATATTAATAATAAGATTAAATTTAAACTTAATTAATTAATAATAAAAATCGGGGAGAATGGTTTAAAGGTTGAAGCCCGTTTAGCCTCCACGGCGACATAAATATTGTATCGTCATCATCATCATCATCATCAACCCATCAACGGCTCACTGTGGAGCGCGTGTCTTCTCTGAGAAGGGTTATCGGCCATTGTACATCACGCTGGCCTAATGCAATTTATCAGACTTAACACACCTTTGAAAACATTATGGAGATCTCTCAGGCGTGCAGGTTTCCTCACGATGTTTCCTTCACCGCTGAAGCATGAAATATTTAATGTATGTGTGTTCCAAGCTTAGTTTGTCAATCATTTCGTTATTATGGTCCAGGTGACAGGCTATATTTATATAAACAACTAGCTGACCCAGCGAACTTCGTACCGCCAACAAAAATATTTAGGGGTGGGTCACCCTTATCATTTAGGGGTATGAAAAATAGATGTTGGCCGATTCTCAGACCTACCCGATATGCACACAAAATTTCATAAAAATCGGTCCAGCCGTTTCGGGGGAGTTTGGTAACCAACACCGCGACATGAGAATTTTATATATTAGAAAATCAATATGACTTACGTTTGCATATTCGGGTTACAGTTTTGAAACTTTTGTCCTTGAGTATTGAAAGTTTATAATTTCCAGAATCGAATCTTGACCATATCCCTGATAGTGGATTCGCCCAAGTCGACGGAGATTTTCGCTCGCGGCGAACTCGACTTGGTGCTCTGGTTCGTCAAGTATAACATCAACTCACAGACTCCGCACTTTAGGCAGCTTGTGCTCTCTGCTATGAAAAAGGTATTTAATTAAGTTTTTTTTTTAAATTTAATAAAAAAAAATAACACAAAGTTTAAACAATAGCAGTAGTAGCTATTCGATCTTACGAACAGTATTCATAATAGTATGGGTGCAAAAAAATTCACTTCGCAAAATCAATTTAATAAATAGTGACTCTTGTTACCACACACTAAAGTGCAATTCAGGTCGTACAGCGCTAAATTTCAGTAAAATTCACCTAAAAGTTTCCTCCCTTTCTATCGCGTAATTCTTATCTCTTCGCACTACGTTAGCCCATTGAGTTGGCCCGTTCGGACGGAATAACGCCGGGTACTTTATACATAAAATGAGGAGTGCGCCTGGCCTGCTTAGGTACGAAATAATTATTTATGATACTCGATGACAGGTTAGCGCCTAACTTCCTTTTCTCTGCAACGTAATCCTAATTTATGAGGTCGCTGTCCACTTCCATTATATCACAATACAGTCTTTCTCCCATCCAGTTAACCAACTCGAGTCACAAATTGCGTACCGAATACAGTCAACTGATTCGTATCTCAAAAGCTACTCATCGGTCCGCTCGGACAAAATATAGTCATATCATACTTCATACTAATATTAGGAATGTGAAAGTGTGATTGTTTGTTGGTCTTTTGGTTTGTTGGTTTATCCTTTAATCACGCTGCAACAGAGCTACGGATCGACGTGATTTTTTGCATTTTTTGCATAGTTGAGGACCTGGAGAGTAACATAGGCTACTTTTTATCCCGGAATATAAAAGAGTTTCCGAAGGAATTTTAAAACTAAACCCACGCGGACGAAGTACCGGGCATCAGCTAGTCAAAAATAATATTTTTCATTGCAGTTTATAAAACGTTTGGAGAACAGTTACAAAGTCCTGCTACGGGAAAACGCTACTAATTCTGGACCACATAAAGATCAATATTATTTGAGATTCGTAGAGGATTTTACAGCCCTATGTTTCGATAGTTTAGTGAAAGGAGCCAACTTTAGTCGACGCCATGTTGCTTTACAAATTCTAGTTTGGCTGGAAAATATACAATTGGATGCATACAAGAGGTAAATTTAATCACTCGACTACGAAACGGTTTTAGCAGTATGATATAGTCTTCTTCTTTATCAACCGATAGACGTCCACTGCTGGACAAAGGTCTCTTGCATGGACTTCCACAGGCCTCGGTCTTGCGCCGCCTGAATCCAGCGGCTCCCTGCGACTCGTTTGATGTCGTCGGTCCACCTGGTGGGGGGTCTGCCAACACTGCGCTTCCCGGTGCGGGGTCGCCACTCCAGCACCTTGGGACGCCAACGACCATCAGCTCTTCGAACTATGTGCCCCGCCCATTTCCACTTCAGTATCGCGACTCGCTTAGCTATGTCGGTGACTCTGGTTCTCCTACGGATCTCCTCATTTCTGATTCGATCCCGCAGGGACACTCCGAGCATAGCTCTCTCCATCGCCCGCTGAGCGGTCCTGAGCCTACTTATGAGGCCCTTAGTTAGCGACCATGTCTCGGATCCGTAAGTCATCACTGGCAACACGCACTGTTCGAAGACTTTAGTCTTCAGGCACTGAGGAATTTTGTACGAGAAGACATCTCGGAGCTTCCCGAACGCTGCCCAGCCGAGTTGGATTCGGCGGTTGATCTCTTTCTCGAAATTGGACCTACCTAGCTGGACTGTGTGTCCCAGGTAAATATACTCGTCGACAATTTCGAGTCCAGAGTTCTCAACAATTACTGGTTGGTGCGGAACATGAGCATTGGACATGATTTTCGTCTTGCTCATGTTCATTTTCAGGCCCACCTGTTGAGAAACCCTGCTGAGATCGTTGAGCATTGTATTGAGGTCTCTCAGAGTCTCTGCCATGACTACTATGTCATCGGCAAATCGCAGGTGAGTGATGTACTCGCCGTTTATGTTGATGCCAAGCCCGTTCCAATCCAGAAGCTTAAAGACGTTCTCCAACGCAGCGGTAAAGAGCTTCGGGGAGATAACGTCTCCCTGTCGCACTCCACGCTGCAAGTGGATTGGTCTCGTAGTCTGGTCCTGTATACGTACTGACATTATGGCGTTTTCATACAAGCACTTCAACACTTGGATATACCGGTAGTCAATCCGGCATCTCTGCAGCGAGGTCGCTGCAGAGATGCCGGATTGACTACCGGTTGGCTTTGTTGAGGTCAACACAGCCCAAGTTTCCACCGAATCGAAGGCTTTCTCATAGTCCACAAACGCTAAGCAAAATGGCCCGTTATACTCTTCCGTCTTTTGTATAACCTGCCGCAGCGTATGAATGTGATCTATGGTACCAAAGCCTTTTCGGAATCCGGCTTGTTCGGGAGGCTGGAAGTCGTCTAACCTACGAGTGAGACGATTCGTAATGACTCTCGAGAACAACTTATAAACATGACTCAACAACGAGATGGGTCTATAATTCTTCAACAAGGTATTATCACCCTTTTTGAAGAACAGAACCACCACGCTCCTGTGCCATGCTTCCGGCGTTGTGCCCTCGTGGATGACGGAATTGAACAATCGCTGAAAGATCTTAAGTACCGGTTTTCCACCCGCTTTCAGGAGTTCCGCAGTGATTCCGTCATCACCTGGCGCCTTGTTGTCCTTGAGCTGTTTGAGAGCCATTCTAATCTCGTATAGGCTGACGTCCGGGATATCTTCGGTATAGTGTCGGGTCAGTTTGGCTCTGGGATCTTTCGCCAAATCTTCAACAGGTTTTTGTGTCGTGGTATATAACTGTCCATAGAACTTCTCAACCTCTCCCAAGACCTCAGGTCGAGAAGAGACGAGACGGCCGTCATCAGTTTTCAGCCGCGTCAGCTGGCTCTGTCCGATAGACAGATCTCTCGCGAACACTTTTGAGCCTTTGTTCCGCTCAATGGTATCTTTAATACACTTGGTATTAAAGACACGGAGGTCGCGAGTTTGTGCCTTAGAGATCTGCCTATTAATCCGGCGGTAGGCAGCCGCGTCTGCCGATGACTGCAGCCTCATCTCTTGTCTCTCCTTCATTAGCTTGAGAGTATGGTCAGAGAACTTTTCGGTTCTTATCCTGCGATGGGTCTTGATCATGATATAGTACGTATGTGAAATGTTTATTAAACTTCATAATGTTCCCTTGTTACTCTCAAAGTATTCAATAGATTTTAATAAAATACTATATTCGGATATTAAAGAAAATGAATCGAATTTGATATCTATCAAATTAAGAGCTTCACTGTGTAGATTCCACATAATATATTCTTTCTTCTTGCTTTCCAAATTTCAGAGCTTGGACGGAAGATCAGGTGGAAACACTCCTGTACCATCTGGGAGACAGCTATGAGATCAACAAGGCTTTAGCATTAGAACTGCTTACTCGATGTCCAGATGAATTGTTAAAGGTTTAATTATAAGTTTTACACAACTATTTTCTTTATCTTGTGTTTGTTAAGATAAGTATAATCTCTAAATATATAAAAGGAAAAGTTGACTGACTGACTGATCTATCAACGCACAGCTCAAACCACTGTTTGGTATACGGATAGCTAATAACAGATAGCTAATATGACGGAGGCATCTGCTAAGAAAGGATTTTTGAAAATACTACACCTAAGGGGATAATGAAGGGGTTTGAAAAATCTAACTTAGCGTGAGCGAAACCACGGGCAAAACCTAGTTTATTATATTTTATTATACTGTTGTTTTATTTTGTTTATTTTTTCTAGTAAATTTTCTGCATTACCAACAATTTAAAACTAAAGCTAAAAGTGTTATAGACAGGCTGATATGGGAAACCCGATGCGGATTCTCATAGATTACAATTTTCAGGTTAAAAATTACGCGACAAGTCTAGAATTGGCAGACATTTTGACAGAAGCGTCGTCTGTGAAGCCGACGGACTGCGTCAGCGCGGTGTACAAGCTTAAACTGTTAGCACGAAAACTGCCCGACAAGATAGTACAAGGCGCCGACAGGTGAGAAAGAGAGTTCGCATCTATGTGGGAACGGAACGTAAGCTGAAAGGAATGAGAAGGAAGATGTATGCAAGCCTGTGTGCGAGTGAGAGAGGATTTGAGAGATGACGTATGGAGGCCTCTGAAAGAATCCCGAGTGTATTCGGTCCGCTGTGTTATTTTGTGCAATAAAAAAATCGATATCCACGACATCAAAACACGGATTTATCTTTTACGTTATTTGCTTCGATAGCCGAAATCTATCAACGTTGTCGAGACATGAAATCTTGGAATATTTGTCTTTGAACTTTAATTTTTAATTTTCCTACATTTTTAAGGCATTTAGAAGAAGTCTCTACAGTCGAAATAAAATAATATGTCTTAGACTTACATTTTTGGTACAATAATAATGAACATTTTTGACGTGATAACATCTTATTAATCGATGAACACCGGCTGCACGCACGAAAAAGGGTCACGTTCCGATTGAGCCTGCGCGTGCAAGCGAGAGCGCGGAACGAGCGATAGAGAGGCACGACCGGCCCAAGCGTTGGCTTGTGACTAGAGAGCGCCCGTACGTCATCACGTAAGACTATCGTCCGTAAACCGACTTTACAGACAACCATTTTTTTCAGCGTAACACCCAACAAAGTCAAGTACGCGCTACTGAGCATACTACTGAAGGAAGCACAGAAGCAACTAGCCACCTGTGAACAGAGTATAGTGTTGGGCGCTAGGAGCGCGCCCATGTACGGCGTACTGCATTGCATTGGACACACTCTACAAATCGGCCCTTTGTGAGTGTCATTTAACTATTTTGTCACTATCACTGCATAATTATTATAATACAAAGTCCCCCGCTGCGTCTGTCTGTCTGTTCGCGATAAACCCAAAAACTACAGAATGGATTTTCATGCGGTTTTCACCAATGGATAAGGCGATTCATGAGGAAGTTTTAGGTGTATAATTTGTTAGGGTTTTGTGTAAATTGGTTGGAATATGACGATAGTTGTTGAAAATTTCGGAAAAAGTCAAGCCGCCTGGGAGCTTTCATCGAAAACGCTACCTAATACCTTTGAGATATAACAAAACAAAAAAGTATGGTGGTGGTATGGTGGCATGGGTCTAAACATAAAAGTCCGCGATGGCATATATCTATCTTTTAAGGATAGCTTACTATACTCATTTTAACTAGAGTTGCCGCGAATAGTCGCTATTATTCGGTATTCGGCATTATTCGACATTTTTTTGCTATTCGTCGAATACCGAATAATAAAGTCTATTATTCGACATTCGGCGAATAGTTGTCTCAAATAAACTATTCATGGAAATTAAACCAATCATGGAAAATATTACCACAAATATGTTTCCTTAAAAAGTTTTTATGTAATTTTTGGTAGAAATAAGTAACTGTCCATTTTTAGGGTTCCGTACCAAAATGGTAAAAATGGAACCCTTATGGTGAGACTTTCTCCGTCCGTCCGTCCGTCCGTCAGTCCGTCCGTCCGTCCGTCCGTCCGTCCGTCCGTCCGTCTGTCACAGTCGATTATTTCAGTAACTATTAAAGTTATCGACATGAAATTTGGCATAGTTGTGTATAATAGTGGCCCAACATCATTGGAATAAAGAAAAATTGAAAATTATTTTTAGTTTTATTAAAAAAGGGGGAAAATCGGGGGTTTGAAATTTCAAAGTAAAATAACTATACCGAGTGGGGTATCATATGAAAGGCCTTTACTTGTGCATTCTAAAACAGTTTTTTATTTATTTCTAAATATAATAGTTTTTGAGTAATCGGCCAAAATGTCGAAAAAAATATCGTTCCCCATCCCCCCCCCCCCCCCCCCCCCTTATCTCCGAAGTTTACCAATCGAAAAATCTGAAATAATTATGGTCAATAGAGGTTTATGTATATTTTACAGGAAAAATAAAAGCAACGCGAAAATTATTTTAGTTTCATTAAAAAAGGGGGAAAATCAGGGGTTTGAAATTTCAAAGTATGATAACTATACCGAGTGGGGTATCAGATATAAGGCCTTTACTTGTGCATTCTAAAACAGTTTTTTATTTATTTCTATATGTAATAGTTTTTGAGTAATCGGCCAAAATATCGAAAAAAATACCGTTCCCTCCCCCTTATCTCCGAAGTTTACCAATCGAAAAATCTGAAATAATTATGGCCAATAGAGGTTTATGTATATTTTACAGGAAAAATAAAACCAACGCTCTAACTAGCATAGTTTTTTTTATATTAACAATAAACCTCTACAAACAAAGTTAACGATAAATAAGCAAATTAATATAATCGACCGAGCGAAGCGAAGGTCTTTGAGTTAACTAGGGCGATTTGCACTTGTCCGTCCGTCCGTCCGTCCGTCCGTCCGTCTGTCAGAGCCTTATAACTTTTGAATTACTGAACGTAATTACTTCAAATTTAGATATAATATGTAAACCGATGGCCTCCAGCCGAAAATGGCTTAAAAAGTTATAAAAATCTTTATTTCAGGGGGGCTCTCATAGAAGCGAATGCGAAGTAAAAAAAAAAAAATCGCGTTACATAAAATTGTTACGTATCATTTTAAAGATAATTTTGAACTGAGTACAAAAATATTTTTTTTTTAATTTTTCCCTTAAAATTGACGAAATGGGGGGCTTTCAAAGTGGCGATTTTATACGCTCGCTTGAAGACGCTCTCTAGAAAAATCCGCTATGGATTTTCAAACTGATTTTATGTTTTTAGGTCACTTATATCCTGTACTTGAACAACAAATACTAAAATTATATGAATATTATAAAGAAACGAGATTATTTAATTTTTAATGGGCGTCAGTAATTCATATAGCATCAACATAGCTTCACAATAATGCTAATAGATGGCGCAGTCAGTAACTATTCCCATGGAACTACGAGTTAAATTCAATGTTTGATAAATAATTCAATGTTTTCACTAACGTTCCCTAACCTTTACGGGCTACCTATAAGTTAGGTGATTGATGTTTTCTGTCAACTTATTTATCACGATCCTGTACGGGACACCTAAAAGGATATTGGGACGGATGTTAGGACTTAGGATTGTATTTAGGAGCTACCTACGTTAAGAGACTCCTACTTAGGGGATGATTTAGGTATGTTTGGTGAAAACGGGCATAATAATAATGTCAGTTTTGGTTATCATGTATCGATTGAATGAATAATCATGGGATACCGTTACCGCGAGGTCTCAGTTCGGGGCGAACCACTAGTATTATCGTTTTACTTTTACTTTTGGAGTACGGAACCCTCGGTGCGCGAGTCCGACTCGCACTTGGCCGGCTTTTTAAAATCTGACGGGTATCGGGACACTGACGACATTACCAGCGTATCCCTTATTCCCCGTAAAATAGGTAAGTATATAACGTATAGTTCGAAGAGCTGATGGTCGTTGGGGTCCCAAGGTGTTGGAGTGGCGACCCCGCACCGGGAAACGCAGTGTTGGCAGGCCCCCCACCAGGTGGACCGACGACATCAAACGAGTCGCAGGGAGCCGCTGGATTCAAGCGGCGCAAGACCGAAGCCTGTGGAAGTCCATGCAGGAGACCTTTGTCCAGCAGTGGACGTCTATAGGTTGATAAAGAAGAAGAAGAAGATATAACGTACAAGAAAAGAGTTGCCAGCATTTAAAAATGTTAAATCAGTATAATATCAGAATAGACTGATTTCCTAACTTCATTTTCTTTTCTCATAACCTTAGAAAAAAAATAGATTACAGTAGGTAAAAAATTAATGATTCTACAAGCGTGATAGGTACATTCGATAACAAATAAACTATTTTTTAACCGACTTCCAAAAAGGAGGAGGTTCTCAATTCGGCCGGTATCTTTTTTTTTTATATATATATTCCTATGTTAATGTCGAATAATAATAGCGAATTATTCGACTATTCGCCATACGGAATGGCGATTAATCGGTATTCGATTATTCGCTATTACAACTATTCGTGGCAACTCTAATTTTAACCTCTAAAGAAATGGTTACGTACAATGCGGTAATTGGAAATCTATTTAGACGGCTACAGTATTAATCCTTATAAATACGTTAGTTACTATAAGCATTTCATGCACATTATGATACTCCTTCACACCATATAATTTAAATGTATATCTTAGGAGTTATTGCAAAATAAAAACGAACGCGCGCGAAAATAAATCCACGTCATATTCGATGCACCAAGCTGATGCGATCCATCGACAGAAAAACATGTAGGCATAATTATGTTCTGCTACCCGTGCGAAACCGGGGCGCTAGTTAGATGTTAAATGACATAGAATAGAAGAGAATAGTTTTTTATTCAAATAAACTTTTAAAAAAAGCTTATGAATAGTTAAA
The DNA here is from genome assembly GCA_029955525.1 of Oeneis ivallda. Lineage (NCBI taxonomy): Eukaryota > Metazoa > Arthropoda > Insecta > Lepidoptera > Nymphalidae > Oeneis > Oeneis ivallda. The sequence continues at coordinate 1,313,720 of JARPMR010000018.1, read as the reverse complement.
CGAATCTACCACTAGTTTTGAATGCCGAAAAGAGGTTTTTCTCGAAGAAATGCGTAAGTTACTCGCTAAGCACGGCGCATAGGACCTTCTTACCGAAACCGTGCTGCAAGTGTAAAACCAAACTAAAACTTCGTAAGCGCCCTGCATCGGGCGTCGGTTATGTGTTTCTCCGAAATATTTTCTACGCTTTGTTTACCTTTTAAGTTAACTAAGGAAAATCAGCAAGAAAAGGTTAAAATTATTTTGCTATAATCCGCCAACAGAAAACTGAATGGTCAAACATGCAACTAAAAGCTAAGAACCACTCACCTACCCAGCCAAGCAAGAAAGCCAAGTTCCCAAGCAAGCAATGCCACCACCACTCACATGCACCACCACACAAGGTGTAAAAAAGACCATACAGATTTTTCTGTTGGCGGATTATAGCAAAATAATTTTAACCTTTTCTTGCTAATCATGAACTTCCGCAAAGTAACGCCTGCTTCTATCCAATATAAGGAAAATCAGACTATATGTTACAGCGGCATCTCTCCAGATAGTTGGTCGGACGTCGTGCAGAGCTTGGTGACGACCTGCGTGCGAGTGTGCGGGTGTGCGGGCGCGGTGCTGGCCAGCGCGGCGCCCGAGGGGTTGCTGCCAGACGTTTGTCCCCGGAGTGCCACCTGTGACCCCACTGCGGGGTGAGTTTGTTGTTATTTCGGGCTCAAAACCGCTCAGCGGACGATGAAGAGAGGAGTGTCTTATCATTTCAGGCTCAGAACCGCTCAGAGTATCCCTGCGGGATCAAATCAGGATTGAGATCCCTGCTGGACATAGGTTCCTTGCGTAGTCTTCCACATGCCTTAGTCCTGCGCCGCCTCTATCCAGGGGCTCCCTACGACTCGATTGTCAACACTGCGCTTTCCGGTGCCAAGTTGCCACTCCAGCACCTTGGGGCTCCAAAAACCCTCTTCAGCTTTGCGACTCAATGAGCTATTTTCAAATGCTAATTTTAATCATCATCATCAACTTATCAACGCCTCACTACTGAGCGCAGGTCTCCTCTCAGAGAAGGATTATAAGCCGTCCACCACGCTAGCCCAATGCGAATTGGCGGACTTCACACGCCTTTAAGAACATTCTGGAGAACTCTCAGGTAGGCGTAGGTTGAGGCATGCGATATAATTGCTTAAACGCATATAATTCTGGTGCGTGCCCGGGCTCGAACCCGCGCCCTCCCTACAGGAGACCGCAGTTCTAACCACTAAGCTATCACTGCTGCTGCTAGCTTTAGTAAAAGTTTGCAATGTTTTGCAGTCACGTTCGTCTGGAGGATGGCAGCGAAGTGTCTGCACAAATGGTTCTACTGTGCGCTTGGAGATCCGTTAAAGAGGTAACCATGTAAAAACCTACTAAATACTTTTTAGGGGAAGAAATTAACAGGAAAAAAGATTGTACTATGCTGTTTCTCGATATGTCAAAGGCATTTGATTGTGTTAGGCACTCTGTTCTATTAGAAAAATTAAATAATCTTGGAGTACGTGGCATAGCCTCAGATCTTCTTCAATCGTATTTGAATAAAAGAATGCAGTCCACAGTAATTACTAAATTTAATCATTCTTCCAAAACTTTGCAACAATTTGAGTCCAAATATGAACAAATTAGGGTAGGAGTCCCACAGGGCAGCATACTTGGTCCCCTTCTATTCCTTGTTTACGTGAACGATTTGCCAGAACTAACAAACCACCTGTGTGTCATGTTTGCTGACGATGCGACTTTACTGTTTATCAGAAATAAAGAATCTGTAGAAGAATATAAAAATGAAATCAATTTCTCGCTAGAAATAGTACAAAATTGGCTTCATAATATAGGTTTGAATGTTAACCCATCCAAAACAATGTACATGCAGGTTAGGAACTATAAGAAGCAGCCACTACCTCTAAATCTAACATTAAATGGATTACCAATCCAGGAAACCAATAGCACATCATTTCTAGGTGTTATATTGGACAATCACTTGAATTGGAAAGAGCATATTGACAAGGTCAACAAAAGATTATCCAGTTGCATATACGCCCTATCAATGCTAAAGGATGTATCCTCCACGTCGGTGGCCACCGCGTTTTACTACAGTAGTGTCTATTCGATTCTGCTTTATGGTGTCATTTTCTGGGGGAACTCTGTCAATGTTCAAAGTACGTTTATTTTGCAAAAGCGATGCTTAAGAATACTATATAATAAGAAAAGAGAGGATTCTGTACGTCCAATATTTATAGAAAAAAAGTTTCTTACTCTTACAGGAATATACTTGTTAGAATGTCTACTCGTAAAAACCAATAATCAGTTCTTCACAAAAAAATCTGAATTGCGCACAAGACCTAGTAGACAAAAAGATAAACCACATTTGCCTCCTGTAAGTTGTAATATTTACCGTAAAAGTGCATACATCATGGCCATTCGAGTATATAATAACTTACCTGATGATATCAAGGAACTTCCCTTAGCTAAGTTTAAGAAAACTTTGAAAAATTGGCTTATAAATAAGGCCTACTACACACTAGAGGAATTTTTTAATGAAACAGTGAAATGAGTAGGTATACATAAAATTATTTAGAGCAGTTTTCTTTCTTTTTTTTCAATGCCTTGTGCTTCAGATATTCTATTTTATTTTATTATTTTTTTAATTTTTAAAAATAAGTAATTAATTTTATCGATAATAATAATTTCAATGAAGTAACGTGTTATTATTTATTTTAAATTATTGACATTACTAGATTTGATAAACAATTGACATATTAATTATTATATTATTTTATTATCGATATAATTAAGTGTGTACTGTGAAATATCCAATTTTTAAATTTAATTGTATAATTTTCTATTGTTATTGCACACCATTAGATTGGTAATACACTACGGCCAACAATCTATTGTACCTACCATCTCTTGTATACTACTAGTGTATAATGCAATAAATAAATTCTGATTCTGATTCTGATTCTGACGTGAAACATCTATAGCGGCGTGGGCGTATAAAGAGCAGTGTAAAGAAACTCGCATACATACATGAACTCTGAAAACATCAGGGTTCATTTATACCTATAAGATAACCCGCCACCTCCCATGGCCCCTCCAACCTCGCGGTTATATGGGCTGAAGCACTGGGAGGGCGCCCGGTACTTGCTCTTGGCGTGTTTCCCGGTGCGCCTTCTTGACTCCCTACAAGTTCTTTTTATCTCTCTTCCTTTGTCCCTTAGTCACTCTCCCCATTCTGGGACTGGACGTCACTACACAGGCTTGACTCACGTCGTCGCTCTGTGACTCCTTGCCTGGTCCCTGTTCGCTCCGATCCGCTTCGCCTCTTGTGCCATTGGTGCGTGAACTCCCGCAGCCGGTTGTAGTTCTCCGCCGATGCAACGAGGTCCATGTAGTAAACTGGTCCCTCTTCCCCGCGAACGATCCCATCCAGCATCTTGTCCCGTAAGTCCTTATAGAGGTGGCATTCCCACAGCGCGTGGTGTCTGTCCTCGTCTCCACCACCACCTACCTACCTATAAGATAAATTCGACTTTCGAATGAAAATTAAGACTGGTTCTAAATTTTTGAAAAATAAAAAAAAAACATTATGGTGGATGTATGGCGTCATTTTCATTTATCAGGGCACTCGTGTTTTTAATTTTTTTTAATAAAAACTGCCTTTTTAAAAACCTGCTTAGTTTATCTACAGGTGTCACTAATCCTCAGCACGATAGTGAATCAGATTCTGCAGCACGACGAATTTGAACCTGCGTCTCTGAGGTACGCCCTAGTGAGGTGTATCGGAGAGCAGTTCACATCGCTGCTGACCGAGACCAAGCACAGGGGTGCTTTTGAGCAGGTCTACGTTGGGTTCACTAGGCTGCTCACCAGGTATGGAAAGTTTTTATTTGTTTCTTTGAATAGTTGTTTAATGCAAGAAAATGTTAGAATTATTTTGCTATAATCCGCCAACAGAAAAAATCTGTATGGTCAAACGTGCAGTAACAGGCTAAGCACCACTCCCCTTCCCAAGCAAGCAAGACAGTAAAGTTCCCAAGCAAGCAATGCCACCACCACTCACATGCACCACCACACAAGACTTTTACAATAATCTCTACGTACGTTTCGCCCCGACACCGGAGCATTCTCAGGAGATGTCGACTTTACAATGCAGTATTGTCTAACAATACTGCATTGTAAAGTCGACATCTCTTGCTAATCATGAACTATAACGCCTGCTTCTAAGTTCTATACAATAGTTGTTTAATTCTTGAACACTTAAAACAGGTTATAAAAATATATTTGTTTGTAAAGAAGGATGGCCAAATTGAACCAGACCAAAAAATAAAAATGTCCCTGTCTAAATACTATGTAAAAATAAATTTGAGTATTATTATTGAGTAAAAAAAAAATGAGTATTTAATGAGAACTATTGCTTTTTTTTATTCAAGCCGGAATAAACAATAAATTAATTTACTTGCAAAATGCTGTAGGGTATCTAATCGTATTACGGTACGCATCATATTTCACAAATACGTTTCGTTTCACCACAAGAATTAACTTAGTTACTTTTATTTTACCGTTAAATTATTATTATTAAATTAATATTAGCTTTCATAATGTTTTTTACTTAAAAAATATATATGAATAAATTTTTTGCCGGTATGGTCGTTTTCTGGCAAAAAAATGAAGTTAAAATAAATAGAGCAAGATCCCAGTGCCGCCAGACCTAAGTTATTTTCTCAGCCATGATTTGTGTACGATAGAATAGTGTTCATAAGTCCTTTCAGTGTATGCGTACCTGTTAGCTTGTGCCGACGGCCAATTTCCAGATACCAAGTGCTAAAGGTAGGTAAAAACTAGATTAACTTATCTTAAATTCTCAGGGCTGATTTTCATATATGTTTTAAAGAATATTGTAAAAATTAATAAATTAATACTGCCAGACGCTTACCGCCGGCGGTAACTTTTGCCAGACGCTTTGAAGCTCCCAAAAAATATATAATTTAAGTTAAGTTATATTCTCAGTTATGATTTTTATACATAATACTCAGAGAACTATTGCAATATCATCTGCAAGCTGCCAGACCTATTGGAGGGGTCAAACATCCCCCCAGACACACATTAAGCGTCCCCATATGTATGAGCGCTAGAACATGCTTCACTCGTTTACTTCTACTACTTTTTAGGGTTCCGTAGTAAACAAGGAACCCTTATAGTTTCGCCATGTCCATTCGTCTGTCTGTCTGTCTGTCTGTCCGCTGTTTAGCTCAGAGACTATTGGTACTAGAAATCTGTAATTTGACAAGGGTATAAATATCAATCACGCCGACAAAGTCGTGAAATAAAATTGTGAAAAATATTTTTTTAGGGTACCTCCCCTACATGTAAAGTGGGGATGAATTTTTTCATGAAGACAGACAGACAGACGGACGGACATGGCGAAACTATAAGGGTTCCTTGTTTACTACGGAACCCTAAAAAGTATTAGAAGTAAACGAGTGAATCATGTTCTAGCGCTCATACATATGGGGACGCTTAATGTGTGTCTGGGGGGATGTTTGACCCCTCCAATAGGTCTGGCAGCTTACAGATAATATCGCAATAGTTCCCTGAGTATCATGTATAAAAATCGTAACTGAGAATATAACTTAACTTAAATTATATATTTTTTTGGGAGCTTCAAAGCGTCTGGCAAAAGTTACCGCCGGCGGTAAGCGTCTGGCAGTATTAATTTATTAATTTTTACAATATTCTTTAAAAAATATATGAAAATCAGCCCTGAGAATTTAAGATAAGTTAGTCTAGTTTTTACCTACCTTTAGCACCTGGTATCTGGAAATTGGCCGTCGGCTCAAGCTAACAGGTACGCATACACTGAAAGGACTTACGAACACTATTCTATCGTACATAAATCATGGCTGAGAAAATAACTTAGGTCTGGCGGCACTGGGATCTTGGACCAAAATGAAATGAAATCTAAATTAAACGGATCGCAGACGTTAAGCAAGTGACAGCTTGTCATCTGTCAAAGCGCGTATTATGTCATGTCACTGTCACTGATCACTCAATAGCTATGTACTCAAGTGTTCATGGTCTATGTCTATGGTTCATTTCATTTCCCTTTGCGTCGTCGTTGCATTCTTACCGAGCGATTTGTAGAGTTTTCTGTTTTAGCGTGTTTGTAGTGTTTGAACTTATATGCGTGTATAATAGTTCATTATTATTAGTGTGGAGTGTGTTATCGTAGTTCATAGTTGATCACTAACACATATTATCTTAAGATGTAAATCCTTGCTAATATTATGCATGTGCATAATATTAGCATGATTTTTAGCATGGGTATAATTGAAGACCTCCCAGTTATAAAACCACAGCGCTCACCACTGTGCCAGGCAGGTCGTCAAAGCCCTTGAGGGCTATAAGTTATATTTTTTTAATTTTAGGATTTTACGAGTTCGTAGGGAGGTGCATGAATCTGTGATCCCTCTTCTTCTTCTTCTTCTTTATCAACTTGTAGACGTTCACTGCTGGACAAAGGTCTCCTGCATGGACTTCCACAGGCTACGGTCTTGCGCCGCTTGGATCCAGCGGCTCCCTGCGACTCGTTCATGTCGCGTCGGTCCACCTAGTGGGGGTCTGCCAACACTGCGTTTCCCGGTGCGGGGTCGGCACTACAGCACCTTGGGACCTCAACGACCATCAGCTCTTCGAACTTTGTGCCCTGCCCATTTCCACTTCAGTTTCGCGACTCGCTGAGCTATGTCGGTGACTTTGGTTCTCATACGGATCTCCTCATTTCTGTTTTGATCTCTCAGGGATATTCCGAGCATAGCTCTCTCCATCGCTAGCTGAGTGACCCTGAGCCTACTTATGAGGCCCATAGTTAGCGACCATGTCTCGGATCCGTAAGTCATCACTGGCAACACGCTGTGATCCCTCATTTTATCCCAATGTTCAGTCTGTGGCGCAGTCCCGACGCAAAGTTCAACGAGTTGCCGGCGGCGTGGCTCGCGGAGCTGATGGCGGCCATCGCGAGCGGCGATAGCAACGGTAAACTGTGCGCCACGCGCCGCAGTGCTGGCCTGCCCTTCATGATACAGGTACGAGACATCTACCTTATCTTTATTTATTTATTGGTTTGCCAACAGGCACTCGCACAAGAATGACAAAAAAATAAATTACATCTAAGGATTTTTTTTTGTTCCATGACAAGATAGTCCTTGACTGCGATCTCATAAGATGGTAAGTGACAAAGCTGTCTAAAGATGGTACCGGGCTAACGTGAACATTCAACCCATACCCCTAATCGGTTTCTACACGCCATCGTGCCGTAACTCTAAATCGCTTGGTGGCAAGTCATTGATTCTTGTTCAAAATTAAAACTTTCCCTTGCAGGCCCTAGTAATAACTGAGTTGCAAGTGAAAGTGAACTCGCAAAGCTTCGATGCCTGCATGAGCACGCTGCTGCGCCTCGCGCGGAGGTCCCCCGGCGCGGAGACTCGCTGCCACTGCCTCAACATCCTGCGCGCGCTGTACCGCAACTCGCAGCTCGACGAGGTGGTGGGCGCCTACGTGGGCGAAGGGCTCATGGTGGCTCTCTTGGGCTTCGAGAGCGGGACTTGGATTGTAAGTGAAAGTGAACTCGCAAAGCTTCGATGCCTGCATGAGCACGCTGCTGCGCCTCGCGCGGAGGTCCCCCGGCGCGGAGACTCGCTGCCACTGCCTCAACATCCTGCGCGCGCTGTACCGCAACTCGCAGCTCGACGAGGTGGTGGGCGCCTACGTGGGCGAAGGGCTCATGGTGGCTCTCTTGGGCTTCGAGAGCGGGACTTGGATTGTAAGTGAAAGTGAACTCGCAAAGCTTCGATGCCTGCATGAGCACGCTACTGCGCCTCGCGCGAAAAAGTCGATTTCAAACGTATCTCAGTTATATTTAACTGAGATACGTTTGAAATCGAATCGACTTTTTGCACTGTCATTTCCACGCGCGAGGCGCAGTAGCATGTATTCATCATGGCAGCCTAAAGATTTTTCTGTGACGACATCCGCCGTAGGATTGGGGTTTTCATGCAAATCAAATTTGAATTATTTGTTTAAACGCTGCCCGCGCTCCCTCTGACCACCTCCCGCCCTTTCGTCACCTTTCGTTCTGCAAGCGCGCGTATTTCAGCGTGCGTACATTCTTTTATATTTCCCCCCAATTATTTTTAGACTGAAAATGGTTGTTTTTTATGGGACGTCACAATAATATTCAGGGCCATTTTCACCACCTTCTGATAAGTGTCGGATAGCTTATTCGCATATTTTGTCTTTGTCACTTGACATAAAGTAAGAATGTGACAAAATTTACGGTTAGGCTATCCGACACTTATCAGAAGGTGGTAATACAGGCCCTAAAAATAGTGCGTCTGTTGCGGGGTGAGGACAGTGCCCATACAATTTCTTGCATAGTCCTTCATCGAAGAATACGAGGGTGCGTTTTTAAGTTCGCGGAATGGAGGGTTGGAGAGGGGGGAGGGGTCTCATTAGTACTTCAACGTGTTGAGTGATTCCCTATTAGCAAAAATACCGAGTTTTATTACAATCGGCTCATTAGTCTCTGAACTATCATCAACCAAACAACTTAATCGGGAAGACGGCGTTCACAAATGGAGAAAATCGAGCACCGCGTCGTTATAAAGTTCCTTACCAAGCAAGGAAGAAAACGTAGAAACCATTTCAAAAGATGGCCTTCGTTTACGAAGACTCTTGCCCTTGTAAAACCATGGTTTACAAGTGGTATCGTCTATTCAAGCAAGGACGAGAATCACTTGAAGACGAGACGAGACGACTTGAGGGCCTGGGCGCACCATTGAGGTGACCACGCCCGAAATCATCGCTAAAGTCGAAAAATTAATATTGGAAGATGCTCGAAAACAGCTTGCAGAAATGGTTGGAGTATCCGAAGCAACTATTTTAAAGTGAAAAGACGGGGAAAATTGACGAAAGGTGTGCTGCTTTTGTACGACAATGCGTCCGTCCACAAGAGCCGCGTTGCGTTGGCTACCCTGCTTAAAGTGGGCTTCGATATTTTGAACCACCCACCCTACAGCCCAGACCTGGCCCCGAGTGATTATTACCTCTTTCCAAAAATGAAAAAAGAGCTGCGGGTTAAAAAAATTACCACCGATGATGAAGTTAAGGAAGCAGTTTCAGCGTATTTTGAGGACAAAGACAAAACATTTTTTTATGAGGGTATAAATAAAGTAATTGAAAGATCTGAAAAATGTGTCCGTCTTGCAGGTGAATATATTGAAAAGGAAAAATAATTTGGTTTTTTTATTTCAACCCCTTACCCTTCATTCCGCGAACATAAAAACGCTCCCTCGTATATCCTGTCGGCATATCCAAAACTAAAGTTTCTTATAAGATGCGCGTATAACGAGGAACCGGATAGATCAGCCAAAGTCGCTTCTATATCTGGAAATGAAATATTTGTTATTCCAGCAGACTATACCGAAGTTCTATTAAAATGTAAATTAGAGATCTATAATAGTTGGAAAAACTATTTTAATGAAATATCAAATTCAAAAGGAATTTGGTACAAAACTATACAAAACGATCCTCCTTATATACCATGGTTTACCAATTTTAAGTTGCGTAGAGAATTGATAGTTGTGGCTCTCAGACTACGTTCCGGGCACACTCCGTTAAAGTTTTAAATACCTAATGAAAAAGGCTGAGTCAAAAAATTGTTCCCTCTGTAACAATCTAGAAGACACACAACATCTTTTAATGGAGTGTGCACGGAGTGAAGTTATGCGAGCCTCAATGATAAATAATTATAAGTTAAATCTCGCAGATGTGGGTATTTTCCAAAGTGTTCTCGCGGCGCCATTTTCCTCAGCCGCGAGATCTCTTTGTGAGTTAATACTTAGAATTTTTAAACAACAAGGAAAGAGTAGTTTAAGTTCAATTTTTTTTAAAGTTTTAAGATAGTTTAATATAATTTAATTAGGTTATTATAGGTCTGGCATAATCTCATGTGAGATTCAAAGACCTCTCAAAAATTGAGAATTAAAAAAAAAAAAAGATGCGCGTACATTTCCAGGAGCGCAACTCTGCGACGCTGCTGTTCAGTGCGCTGATGGTGCGCATATTCGGCGTGCAGCGGTCGAGGGACTCGGAGCAGCTGTGCGTCAGGAACCGCATGACGGGCCGGATATTCTTCCTCAGATACCCCCAGCTGTACGACTTTATGCTTGTGAGCAACGTTCACTTATAAATCTACGGACACCGGCTGCACGCACGAAAAAGTGTCAAGTTCCCTGAGCCTGCGCGTGCAAGCGAGAGCGCGGAACGAGCGATAGAGAGCCACGATCGGCCCAAGCGTTGGCTTGTGATTTTCAATTAACTCCTTCTTTGTATTATACAAAATAATGATAATTCAGTGATAATAATTCAATTCATTTCATAAAAGTGCATTTTTCATCAATTTTTTTATGGCGTTATCACGTAAAACTATCGTCCGTAAACAGATTTTACAGACAGCCAATTTTTTTCTTGTTCTTTTTTTTTCAACCGATAGACGTCCACTTCTGGACAAAGGTCTGTTGCATGGACGTCTACAGGCTTCGATCTTGCGCCGCCTGAATCCAGCGGCTCCTTGCGACTCGTTTGATGTCGTCGGTCCACCTAGTGGGGGGTCTGCCAAAACTGCGCTTCCCATTTCAGCACCATAACTAACTACTCCAGCACTTCATGAGACGTTAATAACTCTAAACTACATACAACATAATGTTTTAAAAAGAACAACCGCCAAGTTTCTTGCTGGTTTTTCTGGATTGGAATGGAATTCCGAACTGGTTCTGCATTTTGCAGCTGTCTGGGGATCTCCTTAAGGTAGTTAATATATTCATCATCGACAACCCATCAACGGCTCACCACTGAGCGCAGGTCTTCTCTCAGAGAAGGGTTATAGGCCATAGTCCACCACGCTGGCCCAATGCGAGTTGGCGGACTTCACACACCTTTGAGAACATTACGAAGAACTCTCAGGTGTGCAGGTTTGTTCACGATGTTTTCCTTCACCGTTGAAGCGTTGTGATATTTAATTTCTTAAACGCACTTAGAAAAGCCAGAGGTGCCTGCGAACCTGTGACCCCCGAATAGGAGACCCCGCAGTACTTACCACTAGGCTATCACTACTTAAATAAATTAAGTCTATGTTATTATAGTTCTTGCAATTCACGAGGGCGACTGACTTATGGTTGTGTGTGTGTCGTATCTGTATAAGTGTGAGCGAGCGCAATGCTCGCGCCTGCCCGCTCCCACTTTTGCGTTGACAGGCACGCACACTTATGCAATGTGCATGTACACGAAGTAACCACGAGTAAAGCTCACTCGCCTTCGTGAATTGCAAAAACTGTATTACATTTTATTTTCAGGGTAAATTGAAGGAAGTAAGCTCTAACGGCAAGGAACAGTTACTGCACCCGTCGCTGTATCCGGTGCTGCTTCTACTGGCCCGCCTCTACCCCTCCTCGCTGGAAGGGACTGTATCCAATTTAAAGGTACTACTTTCCTTGGTTGTTTTCCTTGACTTATTTCGTCTTAGAGGAGTTAGAAAGTAGTTAAAATGTATTCTTTGATTTCATTGATCAAATTCTAGTAAAAAGTATCAATATAAATTTAAATTGAAAAACTACACAACGATTATTTAAATATCTTACTAGTCTCGGAAATATAAAGTTTCCTGTTAGAAAAAAAAGGAGCGCTATTGAGGTGTGAGTGTGACGTCACACCTCAATTGCACCTTACACTCAGCCTGGGAGAACGATCTGTACAATCCATAAAAATAATAAAAATACAAATATCAACCACTTTCGACTGTTAAAATTTTATGCTCATTTTACAGCAAAATAATACTTTGATAGATAGAAACACTTGACATTTTTTGTTCATTGCGGCTTTCACTTCACAAAGAGTATAAATAGCCCATGCTGTTGTTTGCTTCTCTATGGCTATTTGTACTGCGGATTGGATTGATTGGCGTTTTTTCATATATACTACATAATTATAGTCGTCCCCAAATGGACCGTATCCTTTTGTGTTTAGAAAGAGACAGTTACAGTCGCAGTAAAACAGCTTATAACTTATTTGTTCTTGGACCGATTTATTTTCTGTTTTTACAAATGTTATTCTTACGTGGTACATTTTCGATTACAATTAATGAATATCAATATTTTGAAAAGTCTAAGTCAAACATTCAAATTCAAAATTATTTATTTCACGTAGGCCAAACCTGTGGCTCTTATGACATGCTTTCCGAACCGGTGGTAGAGTCATGCTCTACCACCGCTGGTTCGGAAGGCGGATTGTGCTGAGAAGAGCCGTCAAGAAACTCAGCTCTTTTCAGAATAATCATTTTGCAGTATTATTATGTAGCTATTACATTGTAATAAGTTTTTTATACTATCTTGTGGGCAGCTGGATGCCAAGCCGATTTATTCCATGCAACTTTGTTAGAATAGAATATAATATTTCCACAATTTCAATACGATATGTTAAGACGGGCAGACAGAAGGTAACCCCATTCCCGCCGGCGTCACCCGTTCACGAGCATGATGCATGATCCAGCCGTTGCTTATTCAAAATTCAAAATTCAAAATCATTTATTTCATGTAGGCCAACCTGTTGCGCCTATGACAAGTCATGACTCTACCACCGGTTCGGAAAGCGGATTCTGCTGAGAAGAACCGGCAAGAAACTCAGCAGTTGTTCTTTTCAAAATTACACATTTTACAATATTTTTTTGTAGGTAATATGTATTTACATTTTAATAACTTTTTATAATATCTTGTGGGCAGCTGGATGCCATGCCGATTTACCCCATGCAACTTGTTAGAATAGAATATTTCCAACAATACGATGATATAATATTTATAGAACAACTCCAAAAATACATAAGTACAATATTCAATACATGTCAAGACTGGCAGACCAGCAGCCCCGCTTCCGACGGTGGCACCCGTTCACGAGCATGACGCATGATCCAGCCATTGCTTCGCTCAACCATATTTGAGCTTACTACCCAATATCCAATTAATCAGTCCTGTCCGGTGCACAGCTGGCGACGTTCGTGCCGCTGGTGGTGCGCTGCGCGCGCGCCGCCGCGCTGCACGCGCGCCGCCTCGCCGCCAGCGCAGTGGCGCCGCTCGTGCCGCCCGACGCGTGAGTGCTTCTTCGTTGTCTATCGATTACAGTGCCACAACTATAAGGTGGCGGTGGCGTTTCGAGGAACTAATTCGGTCATCCAATTTTTAAGCTCCATGGCTACCTTAAAAATTCACTATTGGATCTCGTTGTGTGCTGTTGCGTTTATTGTGTAAATTAAAAATGTTTTTTTTTCCCCAAAAATGGGACAAAAACTGGGACATGTCGTCCCAGTTCAGTATGAAGGGTGGTTTTTATTCCGAGTGTCCATGAACTTGAACCAAACTGCCATCACGTGAAAGAGAAAAATAAATAAAATTAAACGCCATCAAAAAAATAATTTTAGATACCTCGGTTTTTTTTTAATTAATTTTGAAAAATATTGTTGGTAAAAAATATTTTTTGATGACTGGCAAGACTAAAAACTTTTTCTAATATAGTGATCTATCAAATCAGACACCTGTTACTGTCACTGTTGAGGCCAACGGCTTGGCCAACGAGTCAAACCTGGACCACTAGGTTCAGGGGCCCATCAGCTAAACCTGAGTCCAGAGTCGCTGCCCAAAGCGGCCTTTCACCGCGGTCAGATCTGTTCTCAACGTAGTGGTGACTTAATGATGGTAGGGCTGCACTGACCTTCCTTGCAGCAGTCAATCCTTGTACGACCTGAGATGGTATGATAGTGGTGATTATGTGGGGTGTGTTGTGAGGTTAAGTGTAAGGTGAACTTCTCAGGCCGCTAGCCGCAGCAGGCAGGCAGCCAGTTATGACCTGCAGCTGTGGACGCCGGGTTGGCGTAGCACTGTACACTTGGTTTATCACTAGTTAGACCAACTAGAGGTGGTCAAAGTCACCTTTTCACACACACTTCCGCCGAGCGCGTGGCGAGCAAAGGTCGGCGGGTTCCAAAAAAAGGTTCTTTGTTACGGACAACAGTTAACAATTATGCTTATAGCTAGGTCGACACATAGACGGCTTGACGGCGCAACTAAACCGTAAAGTAAACTAAATCTAGACACCCAAAAACAGCAAACGGTGCGCGCGACCCGGATTTTCGTGAACGTGTTAGCTGTCAAAAAAAGGAACTTGCAAAAAACCACGCCCCAAAAAAGCGGCAAGTTTAAAACTAAGCATCTGTCAACTTCATTGCGAGCCAAAGAGATTGCCAGCGTCACGACCATGGAACTAGGAATTCTGGACAGGTACATGGCGCGAACAACCCCCCCGCCTGTGGTCGTAAGGATTTACGTCCACTTACTAGTAAATAGGTAAACGTGATAAGGAGCAAACGGCTCGCTGCAAGACAGAGTCTCCGACCATTACCTCGGCAACCCTGGGAACCCCATCAGACCCGTAGATCAGCTTAAGAATGCGCCCACGGCGCCAGTATAAAGGCAACAAATTAGGTTCCTTAATCAGCACTAGGTCACCAACTTTGGGTGGATCAGATTTGTCAGCCCACTTAACCCGCTGCTGCAAAAGATGCAAATACTCTAGTGACCAACGGTGCCAAAAACTCTGAGTCATCTGTTGCAGCAGCTCAAACCGGGACAAACGTGAGACCTTCACGTCCCTGAAGGGGTATTCGGGTAGAGCGTTAAGGGGCTGACCAATCAGAAAATGACCGGGAGTTAAGACCTCCAGGTCATTTGGGTCAGATGAGAGGGGACAGAGTGGCCGAGAATTGAGTACAGCCTCAATTTTGCAAAACACGGTGGCGAGTTCTTCAAAGGTTAAAACAGTTTCGCCTATAACGCGCCGGAGATGAGTCTTGGCCACCTTAACCACGGCTTCGAATATTCCACCCCAATGAGGGCAAGCTGGGGGGTCAAACTTCCAGGTTACCCCCATCTTGGACAATGCTGTACTTAATCTAATCTTATTGCTAGACAGGAATTCGACAATTTCTTTTAAATATCTATCAGTGCCCTTATAATTGGTGCCGCAATCAGTGCGAATCAGGTCAGGCAATCCTCGACGAGAGACAAATCTACCTAGCGTGGCTACAAAAGCTTCAGTGCTTAAGGCACTCACAAGTTCTAAATGTACCGCCTTGGTAGCGAGACATACAAAAACGCAGAGGTAGGCCTTGAGCGATCTGGCGTTGCGGAGGTTAGAGCTCTTGATGGCAAACGGGCCAGCAAAATCAGTGCCAACCCCAGCAAAGGGTCGAGTGGCTAGAACGCGGTCTGAGGGCAGATCACCCATCATCGGCTGTGAAGTATTAGCCTTCAAGCGGTAACACGGAATGCATCTGAAAGTGACGTTCCGGATGGTGCGTCTCCCTGCCAGAATCCAAAACTCGCGCTGTAAAATAGCCGAGAGTGCATTACAACCAGCGTGGGCATTTTTAAGATGGTAGTGTGTCACTAGCAATTTGACAAAGGTGCCGTCCTTAGGTAGCAAAAGGGGGTGGCGAGCACCATAGGGCAGATTGGAATTCTTGAGGCGTCCTCCAACGCGTAGAATTCCGTTATTGTCCAAAAAAGGGCTTAGGCGAGCAAGGGGGCCCTGCAAAACTAAACCTCTCTTTAGGGTGTCAATCACGGATGAAAAATGCTCCACCTGAACCACACGCACCCAGTAGTTCCGGGCGTCTTGGCGTTCAAGAGGGGAAAGCACAGGACTCAAATTTTTATTTTCTGAATTCCACCCATTATGGATAAAACGTCGAATCCAACCGGTAACACCAATTAGTTTATCAAGGGAACTGTAACGGTTCAAAAGAAAGTTCAAGTCGGGAATCTGTTTATCCTCAACCACTCCGACTCTTAAGCCCGGCAATACTTCGGGAGCGGAGAACCTATTTTGAGGCCAAGCCGTCTCGGATTGGGATAGCCAACTTGGATCCCACCAAAGGTGATGGTGGACCAGTGAAGAGGCCTCACAGCCGCGGGAGGCGCAATCGGCCGGGTTCAGTTCTCCGGGTACGTGTCTCCAAATCACCGGTACTGCAGAGCTCTGAATTTGGGAGACCCGATTCGCAACAAAGACCTCTAAGTTGTGAGGCGCGGCTCGTAGCCAGCAAAGGACAATCTCACTGTCCGTCCAAGCATAAACGTCGGTCAGATCGACCGCAGATGCCAAAGAGGAGCGGACGTGGTTCAAGAGGCGTACCAGAAGGGCGGCGCCAGACAATTCTAATTTCGGGATAGTTAACCGTGACCGAATAGGGGCCACCTTGCTTTTTGCCAAGACGAGATGCGTCGCGACCTCACCGGCGACATCGACAGTCCTCAAATATACCACGGCGGCGTATCCTCGTTCGGAGGCGTCGCAAAACCCGTGGAGACTGGCATGACACCTTCCTGTTGGTAGGAAGCGTCGAGGCATGGAAATTCGGTTAACTTCAGGAAGTGAAGACACAAGGGAGTTCCACTCCTTCAATAACTTCCCAGGGAGTGGTTCGTCCCAACCGAGTTCAGCAATCCAAAGCTTCTGGAGGAAACATTTAGCCAAAAATATTACGGGAGTGATCCATCCATTGGGATCGAAGGTGCGAGCAACCGTAGACAATACGGAACGCTTAGTCCAGACCTTAGGAGGTGGGTCTAATTTGACCCGGTAGGTGAAAACGTCTTGGACGGGCTGGTACTGTATTCCAAGGACCGTCAGCAAATTGGGATTTTCGGGATTTTCAAAAATATGAGGATCCTGCTGATCCTTTCCCGGAAGATCCTTCAAGACGTGAGGGGAGTTGGACAGCCACTTGCCCAACTCATAACCTCCGGACTTCAGTATTGCAATCAATTCATCGCGAAGAGTCAGAGCTTCCTCAACGCTCGAGGCTCCCGTGCAAATATCGTCCATATAGACTGACGATTCCAAGGTGGCTGATGCGCGAGGGTAATTCAGTCGCTCCCGGTTAGCTAGTTCTAACAAGGTCCTGATAGCAATATAGGGGCTTGACTTGAGTCCATAGGTCGTGGTGTTCAATTCAAAGACACGCATTGGCTCATTAGGATTTTCGCGCCACAGAATCATTTGGTATCTCCGATCATCGCGATGTACCATCGACTGTCTAAACATCATCTTGATGTCAGCTACGAAAACAATTTGATGCCGGCGGAAATGCGTGAGGATATCGGAGATATCCTTGATCAGCTTAGGACCGGAGTGCAAGCATTGGTTCAATGTCACCCCGTTGGATGTGGCCGCGGAGCCGTCAAAAACCACTCGAATCTTCCCCCCAGGGGTCTTCAAGACGGCATGGTGGGGTAAGAAGTAGTGCTCGTGTGCGCGCCAATCAAAATTGGATGGTGACATATGCCCCAGGCCCTCGTACTCGCGCATAAATTCAACGTACTTGGAGCGGAAGGTGGAGTCGCGCCGCATGCGCCGTTCCATAGACAAGAGCCTCTTTTCCGCCAAGGCCCGCGATTGACCAAGCGGGGGGCGAGAAGCGAGAAAGGGCAAGCGAGTTACAAATCACCCATCAACACGGCGGCCTGTGTTGTTTTGATAAAACAACTCACATTCAAGGTCAAGAGGGTCAACTCGTGCGGCATGCGGCGGCTCCTCAACTTCCCAAAAGCGCTGGACCACGTCCGACAGCGTCAAGCCGGCTGCTTGCAATTGGTCCAGCACCGGTAGGTCCGAAGACCGTAGCACGGGTCCAAAAAAGCTAGAACCGAATATAGTGGACATGGCACATAGGCCGTCCTTCTGCAAAACCCTAATTTCACCTGACAAGACCAGGCCCAACACGTCGGAACCCAACAAAAGGTCCGTAGGACCGGGTTCAGTCCAGTGGGGGTCAGCTGGGTTTAGGCCCGATGCACAGGACACCGCAACGTCAGTTATTCGGACCTGCGGTAGGGGACCTAAAATATTGTCAAGGACTGACACCTTGACCAAGACCCTAAGATTGCCCGTAACGGGGCCAAACATTAATTCCGCTTCCCCGTTAGGAGTCGAGGGCTCTATACCCCCGATACCTATCACCCGTCCTGTTCGAGGACTCCAAGGGAGCCCTAGCTCACCCACCAAACGAGAAGAAGCAATACAGCGCTGTGAACCCGAATCCAAAAGGGCGCGAACGATTAAAAATTCACCCTTCGGGTTGAATACCTTCACTGAGACAGTCGGCAAAAGAATGGTCTGACAGACGGACTGCCGGAGATTCAAGGTCTCAGGAGAAGTTGCTGTGGTGGGGGCTAGGGCGGCAACTACCTATTGGTGGTCGTCCTCATCAAACCGGTCCTCTAACCGGGGAATCTCATATTGAGACTCAGGGGGGACCTCCAAAGGTGAATGGGACGGACCTCCATTTGGATAAACCCATGCGTCATCTCGTGGCGGCAGCACGGGCCTAGTCATACGGGCTGAGGTCGGTAGGCCGTAGTAAGGCTGTCGACCCGCTCGAGGTGGGCGGCGTTCGAGGCGTGGCCACTCATGAAGCGGAGGTGAATAGCGGGCAGGCTGAACCGTAGACGGAGCCGCCACCAATCTCCCATCAGAACGTCGAGGGGGGTTGGCGCCCCCCTCACGGGGGGGTGAAGCCCCCATAGGCGGGGTCGAAGTCCGGACGCGTCGGGATTCATGGCCCTGATCAGGAGACCGACGCAAGTAATCCGGGGAGCGATCGGTAAGAGCGCCCCCGCCCGTGCGGGGCGCGCCCTCACTCTCCACCCGGCGGCCAACACCATTCTTGTTGGCGCACAAAATCTCCAGGTGGTTACCCCTACAAATTGGGCATGGCCGTTGCTGTTGGCAGTCCCGTTGCATGTGAGCTCCCAGACAGCTATAGCACCAGTGGCGGTCTCTTGCAATGCCCCTCCGATCCTTGATCCGCTTAGAGAGAAACTGGGGGCAAGAAAGCACCCGGTGGCCTGGACGCCTGCAATAGTTACAGGGGGCGGGTTCAGTGGCAGCAAGTCCAGTGTAAACGGGCATTGGTCTCCGGTCGGAGGCCCTTTTACCAGGGACGCCAGTGTGACCCTTTTCCTTCCTCAGCTGGGCAGGCCGCTCTGGGGTCCTTGAAGGACCAGCAATACCAGAGTTATCAGCCTGCCGGCACTCTTCCTCAAGGAACTTTAAAAGGTCCGAAAAGGGGGGCAGGTAGCTGGCCCCGTCCCCACCATACCTTTGCTCAAAACGCAGTTTCAACTCGGGAGGTAGGCGGGACAACACAATGTATTACACATTGTGTTGTCCCGCCTGGAGAGAAAAGGAAGGACCACTGGTCCACGGGAAGCTCTAAACGCTTAAGAGCGTTGCAGGCTACAATCAGTGGATTTAAGAGCGATTCTCTTAAATGGGACACCCCATAGACACGTGGCAGCGCTAGAATTTGTGCCACGTGTGTGTCTGCTAACCGGCGCACGTTGGCATACCGCCGAGTCAGTAGTTCCCGCGCGGTGGTATAACTCTCCTCGGAGAGGTCTAGGTGGCTAACTAAACCCAGAGCCTCTCCCTGCAGGGAAGAGAGTAGATAGGCCAGTTTCTGGCAGGGAGACAGGTCCCTTCTCGCGTCCACCAGGCTATCAAAGAGGCTGAGAAAGCCTAGCCACTCGCTCAGGTTGCCAGAAAAGTGGGGCAAGTTTATTGTTGGCAACTTGCCCTGTAACGCAGGCTGCGTGGTGGGTCTGGTGGGAGACTCAAGAATAGAGCTCATTCTCGCCTCCTTCTTGAGCCTCGCGGCCTCCTCCACCAGACCGTCTGTCAGCTCAAAAAACTGTTCGTAGTCCCGCACTGAGGACTCCAGCGATTCCGGAGGTAGCTCCAATGCCATGAGGTCTCGGAAGGCCTCTTCGACGACCGCCTGCCTGGTCCGCACCTGCTCGCACCGCTGGAGCAGTGCGGATGCCCGGTCCACCCGGCCTACCAAGGCGTTGGCTGTAGCAGCCCAACGCAGCTCTGATTGAATTTGCACGCTCAATTTTTTGTGGGCTGACATCTTAGGTAGGTACAAAACAACTTAAATAAAGGTAGTTACAACAAATAGATAACAAAATCAAAACAAAGTTATTTGTTACAAGTTATGTTTCAACTTCAACCAAACAAATTAATAATCAAACAAGAATTACCCACTTTAAACACAAACAAATTACTACTTAAATACTATTTATTAATTAGAATTATTTACTTTAAAACAAGAATTATTTATTTTAAATACATCAAACAAACTACTCTGTTACCTAACCACGAGGGGTTCTAGTAAACAAACAAAGTATTTGTTGGTTAAAAGTTCCAAAAGATACAAATTAAGCTATCAATAATTTATGTTAAGTCAATCAATAACATAAATTAAGATAAAAGAAAAATTAAGTTTTTAATTACCCGTACTAAGCCACTAGACTCATACCAGGCACTGCAAATCACAAATTGGCTTGGTAAGAACCTACAATTATCAAATTATATTAATATTAAGTTTATTTATTACAATCTACATCTAACTGTTGGCCAGTTACGGGCCACAAACAACAATTAGATACTATTAATTATTAATCAACAAAAATTAACAAAACAAAATCTCAATAATTGCAATCATTATACAGGCCTACATGTGACAAGGTAGGCTATGTACTAGTAACTCAATAAGCCTGTGTATTAATAAGTTATAAATTATAAGTTTACAATTAATGAGTTAACCCTAGAACGGCAAAGTTAAGTCACAGTAATGCCAAATCTGTCCGCGGAATCAATTAAACCACGCTCTGCCTACCAAATGTTGAGGCCAACGGCTTGGCCAACGAGTCAAACCTGGACCACTAGGTTCAGGGGCCCATCAGCTAAATCTGAGTCCAGAGTCGCTGCCCAAAGCGGCCTTTCACCGCGGTCAGATCTGTTCTCAACGTAGTGGTGACTTAATGATGGTAGGGTTGCACTGACCTTCCTTGCAGCAGTCAATCCTTGTACGGCCTGAGATGGTATGATAGTGGTGATTATGTGGGGTGTGTTGTGAGGTTAAGTGTAAGGTGAACTTCTCAGGCCGCTAGCCGCAGCAGGCAGGCAGCCAGTTATGACCTGCAGCTGTGGACGCCGGGTTGGCGTAGCACTGTACACTTGGTTTATCACTAGTTAGACCAACTAGAGGTGGTCAAAGTCACCTTTTCACACACACTTCCGCCGAGCGCGTGGCGAGCAAAGGTCGGCGGGTTCCAAAAAAAGGTTCTTTGTTACGGACAACAGTTAACAATTATGCTTATAGCTAGGTCGACACATAGACGGCTTGACGGCGCAACTAAACCGTAAAGTAAACTAAATCTAGACACCCAAAAACAGCAAACGGTGCGCGCGACCCGGATTTTCGTGAACGTGTTAGCTGTCAAAAAAAGGAACTTGCAAAAAACCACGCCCCAAAAAAGCGGCAAGTTTAAAACTAAGCATCTGTCAACTTCATTGCGAGCCAAAGAGATTGCCAGCGTCACGACCATGAAACTAGGAATTCTGGACAGGTACATGGCGCGAACAGTCACCTAAATGTCATTTTGAACCATGGCACCAGGAAATAGGTAATCTTGCCTTTTTTGGCTTTACCATGGAACTAGGAATTACGACTACGGGCTTTAGGTACTATCTAAAATAATCGACATTCGATAGTATACGAAAATTGTCGAAAATGAAATTCCTGCAATTCCTGACAATCACCTGACATTGACAACTTACATAGACAAATGATATTTTCATGTTTTTTTTAAACCGGTGTGTAATCACAAGCAAAGGTCGTTAAATAAGTCAAACATGGACCTGGGAATATGGAGTCAAAACAAAAAATATTTTTCTTATTTTCGGAGGCTTTAAAAATATCTGTAAATTATTTTGATAGAAGCGTTTTTGGACAAAACCTTTAGTCTCATGTTCTATACAATTGCAATAGTAACGTTGAGCACAGTGGCGCACAGCCGCGCCAAGTTATACTTGTCGCACTGTAGCTTTTAGCTTTTACAACATGGTTGTCAAAGAGTTGCGTAGTAGTGTAAGACGTCATCATAAATTCAATATGGCCGGTACAAGATAACATATGCGATTGTTTCAGGTATGTATCACACGTGGAGAGTATGCTCCAGTTGTTATGTGATGAAAACATCAAGAGGAATTATTGTCACGGTATATTATTACAGGTGAGCCTGGAATACATAATTTTGAGTGAAAATTTGATTAATAAATACATTTAGGGCTGATTTTTCAATCATCAGATAAACTTTATCTGACGTTTTGACAGATATACTATATAAAAACTGTCATAGGTACCTCTTTATTCCTCAAATAAAAGTTATTCGACTGGTGAAGAATCGGCCTTAGGGTGGAACCACATTTGTGAGGATCGATTCGGATTTTGCCTATACAAAACTGTCATTTTCCATACATTCGTGTACGCATCGAAAAGCCGATTTGATCCGTACACGTTTCTATGGAATTTGACACTTTTGTATGGGCGAAATCCGAAACGATCCTCACAAATGTGGTTCCACCCTTAAGTGTCAATTTCACTATCACCGACGTTAAACTGAGAATTAAATTTGACGTTAACTGACAGTTTTTTATTGAAAATCTGTCATGAAATGTCAAAATTCATCGGTTCAATTTAGACGTTGTCGTAATTCCTAGTTCCATGGGTTCAATAGTACATTGAAGCCTAGATAGCCTAGTGGTTAGGACTGCCATCTCCTTTTCAGGGGTCATGGGTTTGATTCCAGCAGGCACGCACATCACATTTATCGGAGTTAAGTGCGTTTATAGCATTTAAATATCACTTGCTATAACGGCGAAGTATAACATCGTGAGGAAACCTGCACGTCTGAGCGTTCTCCATAATGTTCTTCAAGGTGTGCGAAGTCTGCCAATCTGTACCTACTTAGCCGACGTGGTGGACTATGGCAAATTCATATTCAAATTCAAAATTATTTATTTCACGTAGGCCAACCTGTGGCTCTTTTGACACGTCATGACTACCACCGGTTCGGAAAGCGGATTCTGCTGACAAGAGCCGGCAAGAAACTCAGCAGTTGCTCTTTTCAAAATAATCATTTTACAATATTATTATGCAGCTATTACATTGTAATAAGTTTTTATACTATCTTGTGGGCAGCCGGATGCCAAGCCGATTTAAACCATGCAACTTTGTTAGAATAGAATAGAATATAATATTTCCACAATGAGGTGAAGTTCCAAAAAAGAACTTAAACTGGCATAAACCTTTCTCATTCGAGACCTGTACCCAGTAGTGAATTGGAGATGGGTTAAGATGAATGAATGAATTAATTAATTAATTATATCCTTAATTTTTAGGTCCTTAAACTACTAAGCTGTCGTCCTGAAAATCTCATAATCGATCATGAGACGCAACATCGTTTGGCTCATTTGTTTAGAAAATCCGTTTGGATATTAAAACAATGCTCAGGCTATTTCCCGTGCTATGTCATAGCCGATGAGTATTTGAAGATCATCAATGTACTTATAAGAAGGTAAGAAATACAAAACTTGTAAGTATATAATTTTCTATATATGTTAACAAAAGATTGATCATTTTAACAAATGTTTGTGTATTGTATGAATTAAAAGGTCTTATAAACTTTTATTTTTGTAGGTTTGACTCGCTTCTTGAAGAAGTATTCATAAATGAAATCCAAGTATATTTAAATGACTTACTTTTTAGAAATAAGCAATCCAAAATAAACCCTGGAAAGGAACTGTGTTTGGCAAATGCTACATATTTGTACTTAATAACGCTAAATACGCGGAACAAAATAGATGAAACGTGTCTTTTGGTGTTTAAATGCCTGTCACATGACATCTACGAAGTTGTTTTAGCAGTTCTTAACTATTTGCTAATACTTTACGGGAAACTTGAAGTTGAAAACCCTTTTCAGCAACATCTATTCGAAATTGTAGAGAAACCCGATGTAACTCCCAGGGAAAACTTAAAATATGAAATATCAAAGAACAGTGACGTAAAATGTAGTGAAAACTCAACTTTTGAAAAACTAGAGAGCAATGTTCTGAATGCTCTAAGAAAGGACACGAAATACATAGATGTATTGTGCGATTTACTAAAAAGTACCAAATATTTGGAGTGCACTCAAAAATGTTTAAAATTGATAACATTAGAACCCAACACGCAAATTGATATTCTAAACGCGAAAGAAATTGTGAATCCTGAACTTTTAACTGACGATATTTTAATAGACCAATTGATTTCATACATTGAAAATGAACACGAAAATTTAACTCACATATTCTTAGCAAGTCTATGCGAATTTTTGACACGCAAATTAAAGGAAAATGGAATTAAATGTATAAGGATATTGGATGTATTAAGGGTCATATTCGCTTGCAGTCTGTCAGATAACAGTTGTGATACGAGGAGCGTTGTAGGAGAGTTTTTGGAAGATAACTTAAAACTCCTTTGGAATTTGGATCTAGAAGAATTGAACTTAGCTGATCAATGTAAGTTTGACTTTGTAACAATTAATATCATCGTGATATTGTTATATAAAGTTAGGTAACAAAAACCAATATTTTAAGTTGGATTATACGGGTTCGCCCGCGAAATTCAAATTTAATTTGTTTTTTCGCAATTTGTATACTAATACGACAAAGTAGGCTTATGGCATTCTAATTGCGCCAGTGGCAGTATCATCTTCACAGGTTTATGTAAAAATCTTTACTTGAAAGTGTCCAGTTTCAGAAATTAGTCAGAATATCGACTAATTTTTGAGTAACTCACGTCCAACTCGATATTCTGACTAATTTCTTAAACTGGACACTTTCAAGTAAAGATTTTTATTATAAACCTGTGAAGATGATACTGCCATTGTCGCAATTAGAATGCCATAAGCCTACTTTGACGTATTAGTATACAAATTGTGAAAACTAAATTAAACTTTAATTTCGCGGGCAGACCCGTATAGTCCACCTTAACCTTTAGGACATCAATGTGACGGCCACTTTTTTATGTTTTTTTAATGTTTTCAAGTTTGTTTTGTTAAGCAGTGATATCCTAGTGGTTAGGAGTGTGGTCTCCTATTCGTAGGGTCGCAGGTTCGGTCCCGGGTACGCACCTCTGACTTTTCGGAGTCAAGTGCGTTTAAGCAATTAAATATCACTTGCTTCAACGGTGAAGGAAAACATCTTGAGGAAACCTGCACATCTGAGAGTTCTTCATAATGTTCTCGAAGGTGTGTGAAGTCCGCCAATTCGCATTGGGCCAGCGTGGTGGACTATGGCCTATAACCCTTATCTGAGAGGAGACCTACGCTCAGTCTACTGAGCGCAGGTCTCCTCTCAGATAATAGAGTGAGCCGTTGATGGGTTGCTAATGATGATGAATAATAAATGTTTTTCAATTTCCAGTTGAATTCCAAGCGACATTATGCGCCACCATAGTCACAATCCTCGAAGACGATGAAGAGATAATCCGTTCGCGTGCATCACGGACCATCACCTGCTTATCATCATCATCATCACAACCTCATCACCCGCACGTGATACCGAGCAAGGCGGGCGACGTTTTGCTGGCGATCGCACGAAATGATCCGAGGCACGCGGTGGGGCTGTTGACAGTGATCGCTCTGTTGGACTTCAAAGCTGAAGTCTGTATGAACGACGAAATTAATGATGAGGTATGTATACCTACTTTTTTAACCGACTTCAAAAAAGGAGGTTTTCTATTCGTCGGAACCTTTTTTTTTATGTATGTTCGCCGATTTCTCGAAGACGCCTGAACCGATTTGGAAAATTGTTTTTTTGTTTGAAAGGATATACTTCCCAAGTGGTCCCATTTAAATTTAATCGAAATCGCTTGAGCTGTTTTTAAAATATCTATACTTATAATAAAATTGTAACATGTCAAATTCTGTACATTGAAGAAGTTTTTAATTTATTTTTTTTGAGGGCACTATAATCGATACTGAAACCAAAACAATTTTTTTTTTAATTTTTTGTCTGTCTGTCTGTATCTTGGCCGCGCATCACGCCGAAACTACTGGACGGATTTAAATGAAACTTGGCATGATTTAAGTTCATACTACGAGGTATGATATAGGGTACTTTTTATCCCAAAATTCTGCACGGTGTCCTTGGAGAGGAGATGAAAGTCAAAATGTGTAGGTATTTAGCTGTAATTCATTAAGGCGTATTCCGATTTCATTCATTTTTTTGTTAGAAAGTAGGTACTTTAGAGATCTTCCTGTAATTATTTCAAGGTCGTCATTTTAGTAGTTCAGAAATTATAGACATCACAATCTTCAGTATAAGGTCCAAATAACTTGAACCTCGGAATGTACAGGATACTTTGAATGTACGGCTCATCTTAAGCTGGCATATACTCTTTATCGTATAAAGCCATGATGGCTATGGACAGCGCTATTTTGTCAAAGTCAAACTACTCAAAAGGCGTCAGATATTGCCAAAAGATCATTATACCTACATAGTAGGTATGGATGTAATATTACAGTGTTTTCCTATGCAATTTAATATTCTAAGCATACTAACATTATAAATGCGAAAGTGTGTTTGTTTGAAATAAATTTATAAACACATATCAAAAGTTCCGAGGCCAGCGGGATTCGAACCCACATCTCATGGGAATCGCGCCCGAGTGTCTTACCGTTACACCATGGCCGCGCACACGTCAGCATCGAAATTAGGGATATGTATCTGTGTTTGTTTGTTGGTTTGTCCTTCAATCACGCCGCAACAGATCCACGGATCGACGTGATTTTTTGCATTGGTATAGTTGATGACCTGGACCTGAGTGACATAGGCTTTTTATCCCAGAAAATCAAAGTGTTCCCGAGGGATTTTAAAAACTAAAATCCACGCGGACGAAGTCGCGGGCATCAGCTAGTCAACAATAAATTACTACTTCTACAGTTTTTGCAATTCACGAAGGCGAGTGAGCTTTACTTGTGGTTACTTCGTGTACATGCACATTGCACAAGTGTGCGTGCCTGTCAAAGCCTAGGTGGGAGCGGGCAGGCGCGAGCATTGCGCTCGCTCACACTTATACAGATACGACACACACACAACCATAAGTCAGTCGCCCTCGTGAATTGCAAGAACTATACTTATTACTAATAATAAAAATGCGAGAGTTTGTGAGGATGGATGGGTGTTTGTTACTCTTTCACGTCACAATGAATGAACCGATTTGGTTGAAATTTGGAATAAAGATAGCTCGTACCCAAGATTAACACAGACTATATTTATCCCGGAAAATTAAAGAGTTTTCGCGTAATCCACGCGACGAAGTCGCGGGCATAATCTAGGATGATAGAAAAAATATGTCTAAAATATAATAATAGACCACTTTTTATCAAAAGTATCTGAGATTTTTACAATCATTGAAAATATTAGAATGTGCGAGAGAGAGGGATGCAAAATGTAACAGTTCTATTAAAAATAAACTATGCATTGCACACATTTATGTGGAAAGGTGGAGTAAATGGAAAACTCTCATGCCCTGTTTCATCACTTGCTGATAAGGTGCCTGATATATATCTAACAGATAAAATATTGACTGGATAAATCTGTGTGATATCTTCTTGAGTTTAACTGCCAGATTGACTTATCAGATACTTATGAAATGTAATAGTCCTCTTGCTTCTTTCTTGTTACAGTGTCGAGTCTTCGACCAAAACGAGAGGTACAACATCCACCTCGAAGAAACGATATGGGCGCGCGCGTGCGCCGACGCCGTCAGGGAGATGTGTACAACGGACGCCGCGACGCGCGTCCACGGCGTCATTGCTGGCGCAACGTACAGACAGACATTTGAAAAGTTGTGTGGTGATCATTTTAAGGCATATGTAAAACTTGAAAGTGCTGAACAAAATAGAACTGAAATTAATCCTAAAATTGAAATTTTTTACAATCGGCTGTTTTCTTGAAAATGGCTCATAAAAAATTGTTTGCTTTTCGGGAACAGCGATGTGCTACACCCACTGATCTATGATTAACACCGGCTGACCCTATACAAGCACCTAGCAGTGATAGCTTAGTGGTCTGTGATCTCCTATTCGGGGGGTCGCAGGTTCGATCCCGGGTACGCACCTCTGACTTTTCGGAGTCAAGTGCGTTTATGCAATTAACTATCACGCGGTTCAACGGTGAAGGAAAACATCGTGAGGAAACCTGCACACCTGAGAGTTCTTCATAATGTTCTCGAAGGTGTGTGAAGTCCGCCAATTCGCATTGGGCCAGCGTGGTGGACTATGGCCTATAACCCTTCTCTGAGAGGAGACCTGCGCTCAGTAATGAGCCGTTGAAGGGTTGCTGATGAATGAATGAAAATGACCCTATACAAATGATAGCTTAATTTCAAATCATTTGAAGCGCCACATTTAACATACGAATTCATTTATTTTACTTTAACGCTAATGCCATGAAATGAATAAGATTTTGATCGGAAACTTTAAGACAGTGGGGGGGGGCTGATTGGTTTGTGGCGTTCTTGCTGCATCCATGTTTTTTAAACACTAGCGAGAGAGTACCAGCCAACCAGAGGAGACAGCTTTTAGGTATACCACTAATCGGTTTCTTATTACTTTGAGTTATGAATTTCCATGTAACTTGATGCAATATTCTGTCTTAAAGACCAATTCCAATTTTATCATTAGATGAGTAATGTAAAATAATAGTTTTATGAAATAATATGTTATTATAGATGAATTATTTATGTAGAAATGTTAGTGTAAATAATGAAATAAATTTCTTTTAAATGTTTTTTTATTAATAAATGAAGGATTTTTAAATCAAATAGTCTTTTTTCTTTATTATGTATCTACACTAATGTAAAAAAATATTTGCCGAAAAACTGTATCTTCAGTTATTAATCAGTAAACTCCATCAAATAACACAAGCATACGTTAATAACGTAATAATAACAACTACAAAAGAATCGTTCTGGGAAATTCTGCCATGATTCAACATAAAGATTTTGTATTGGTGTCAGTTGGCACCGCACGTACTATTATTGCAGTATAAAGTTTATCGAAAACCATAGCAATACTGCAAAAAAGTTTGCAGTAACGATATGTGAACAGTCTATGGCTCATACTGTATGAGCCACTATGTTTTCGATACAGCTTGTCTTGCAAAAAAACGCGCGGTGTATTGCTGTGTTAACCTAGCTATACAATTAAGTTTCAACTTAACCACCAAAAAACAAGCGAAGTTTTACACAGGTATTCGTATTATGTCTTAACAAATGTAAGAGGAGGTAAGAATAATTCTGAATCTTTCAAAACAGACCCCCCAACCCTTTTTGTTAAACACAAAATATAATATTTGTTTGGGTGGTAAAATGTAAAACTTAACTTTACCCTGACAGCCTGAGTTCTGACCCAACCAAACTAAAAATTGATGGTCCCAAAAACCACAAGTAGGTAATAGTTTCAATCATTTGTGGAAATATAAAATAATATGTGTGAACTTGTTGAATTGTAGTGTTGATGCGTGCGCACCGTTAGCCATCTTTCGTGTATGTATAGTCTGTTTAATAAATCAGTTTAAATGGGTAAATTAAAAAATAGGTTGTAGCAACACTGTGAAAGAGTCATGAATGAATCAAACAGTTTTACTAATTTACAAAGAATTCTAATTTTAATAAAAATAAACTATGCACACATTACTGTGAAAAGTATAAATAAATGGAAATAAAACCGGCCAAGTGCGTGTCGGGCCACGCGCAGTGTAGGGTTCCGTAGTTGAAAGTCTCAACATACATTTTGAGTTCCATGGTTTAAATACTATAATATACTACAAAATATGCAACTTACACTACGTGTAATATCTAACTTAGAAAAACCGATATAACTCTTTCACTAATGAACCCTACTTAGCCGTGATAGTTTTCCTTTAAAATTCATTATATATACTACTGCTGTGAATTTTTTTTTGTATCCTATATACAACCATTTAGCTGGCAGAGGGGGGGGACACTTGACTCTAATAAAATTTAGCACTTTAAAATATCATATTTCACAAACGGATCCCTGAATTGAAAAATGGTGTTCCCACACCCACAACGTTTTTGAAAGACCTATTCAACGACACCCCACACTATGGGATAGATGAGAAAAAAAATAATTCATCCCCACTTTACATGTAGGGGAGGTACCCTAAAAAAAATTTTTTTTCACAATTTTATTTCACCACTTTGTCGGCGTGATTGATATTTATACCCTTGTCAAATTACAGATTTCTAGTACCAATAGTCTCTGAGCTAAACCGCGGACAGACAGACAGACAGAAAGACAGACAGACAGACGGACGGACATGGCGAAACTATAAGGGTTCCTTGTTTACTACGGAACCCTAAAAAGGAACCAATGTAAGAAAGCTGACTTATTGTTATTG
The DNA here is from genome assembly GCA_029955525.1 of Oeneis ivallda. Classification (NCBI taxonomy): domain Eukaryota; kingdom Metazoa; phylum Arthropoda; class Insecta; order Lepidoptera; family Nymphalidae; genus Oeneis; species Oeneis ivallda. Next base: position 1,283,222 of record JARPMR010000018.1, on the reverse strand, counting down.
ATTGTACAGACACGGCCACTACATTTCTAGAAATGTCTAACACTAAAATACTTCCACATGCACAAATGAGTTGAGCCGTTCCCATTCAGTTGTACATGCGTCTAATTCCTAAACTTAGAATAAAAGTTTTTTAGACGTTTGGTGAGAATCTGCAAGAGTGAAAAAATACTGGCTGGCCAAACCAAAATGGCGGTGACTACAAATAAGAAAAATTATAACAAAAGGCCTGTTTTTCATAGAAAACGAAGCTGATTCATAAAAGATTTTCAATGGACTATGTTATAAGATATGTGACCTTCGTTTTAAAATCAATCCGAACGTCTTATTAAACCCATAAAAGACACAGGTTTTTGTCAGATTATTCCGTAAACAAAAAGTCATTTTCCAAACAATAGTTTAAGTAAATGTCTTTTCCATAGATTTAGGATTGGCAGTAGCTTTGCACACTACAAGCTACAAATCCTGAATTTATGGTATTTTTATTAATCTCAGCAATCAATCGTTACATCCATTATTTCATAATTTTCTATGAAAAAAGGGACATTGTGCTCATATTTTTCATAAAAAATGTATTCTATACTAGCTGACCCAGCGAACTTCGTACCGCCAACAAAAATATTGGGGTGGGTCATTTAGGGGTATGAAAAATAGATGTTGGCCGATTCTCAGTCCTACCCGATATGCACACAAAATTTCATAAAAATCGGTCCAGCCGTTTCGGAGGAGTTTGGTAACAAACACCGCGACATGAGAATTTTATATATTAGATATAAATAAAATTTTATATTTGCATAGACAGAACAGAAATCTACAGCTACATGTATTTTACAAATATAGATACTCATTTCCACATAATATATCACTCACTTTCTGTAAGCACTCAATTTATAACTATACACTATACACGAAGTCAATCATCCTCAAATAAGTTTATCCCTCCGTATCCTGTACACTTCTTTGGCGGTCTGGCTGTTTTTAAACTTTATCTCGCTCTTTTTCTCTCTAATGTTTACCTCGCTTACACTAGCTTCCTTTAACTTATCAGTCTTTTTGTATTTTTCCATTTTCGACTTTATCCCCTGCTCCGAAGGTTCGAAATCTTCACTGTCGTCAAACAAATCTTTTACGGACACCAATCTATGCGAGTTTCCCACTCTTAGTAATCTTTTTAACCCTCTCGAAGATTTTTGTTCGATGAGGCCTAAAATACCCCAGTCGTCTGATTTTTGACCATCCATGCAAGATTCCAAATGCCAAGCCGCGTTTCTAACTTCCAAACGTAGCCTTTCGCATTCTTCGTAACTGACATTTCTGCTCACATTAAGGGCTTGCTCTAAAGGGTTAACTACGTACAGGGGAAGCGAATTAGGTTTCCGTATGGATCTGCCTTCGTTAATCGATATGGCTTTGTCATTGAAGTCGAACTGGGAGTAAAACTCGAAGAATTTAAAGAGCAACGTCTGCAAGTCGTCGCTGTTTTGTGCGTAGGACTCCGAGGGCAATTTGTTGAGATCTCGCAGGAACGTACAGTTGAGGTTCTCCTCGGCTATTCTTACGTCGTCTTTGCCTGTAAGCCGCAAAGAGCAGCACGGTATAATACCCGGAAGATAATATTTTTACATTACTATACAGTACAGGCTAGGACAAAATGATCAAGCTTTAATATATTTCCCATTTAATTACCTACAAATATAATTCTGATTCTATACATTTTGACACGAATTATAGTTTTTAAGCTATAGCGTCAATATTGGCAAAAAATCTACGCAAAGCAAATCTTTTCGCTTATTTAGAGGGTAGGAAAGAATATTAAGTCAAGTTCAGATTGGCTAATATTCTTTAAAAAAATACAGAAGGATATCTCACCAGCTAAGTTGACCAGCTGCTTGAGCGTGGGCAGTACGGGCCCGTGCTCCTTCTGCTGCAGGAAGAACAGCACCAGCAGCGTGAGCGGGAAGTTGGTGAGCCAGCGGCCGGGGTGCGCGTTGGTCAGCCCGACGGCGCGCGCCCAGCGCCGCACCGCGCCCACCAGCGGCCGCACGCGCGGGTCCAACGCCCCAAGCTGCCAGAGCAGCTCCGACATGTACACCCCCGACCTACCGGCGCAAGGAGTCTGAGTGCGTGATTCCGTGCTCTCCGGGGCTGTGAGACCTTTAGATAGCACTCTCACTCAGCTCAGACTCAAGACTGAGTTAAAACGATACAAAAATCTGTCAGGACATTTTAACTTTATCTTGAGTCTTGAGCAGAACCTGAGTACAATCTATAGATCTCAGCCTGAGTCTATAAGGAAGATTTTACACTAGTTCTGTACTAGACTGACTGTTTTTCTCGAACTTTACTACTCTGAATTGCGGCTGCGTAAAGTTCCAGTGGGATCCCTCTGTTTCCTGAGATATAAGCTGTTGTGCTCAACAATACCCCATGCATAAAATCACGTCGTTCTGTAGCTCTGTTGCAGCATCATTGAAGGACAACTCAACTACCTAACACACTTTTGCATTTATAATATTAGTAAGGATTATGCCCCTCTCTGATGACATTAACGTTATAATGTTTTTCAACTAGTTCATGTTCCCTTTGCCAAATGCCTCCTCAAATCCTTTCTTATCTTTTCTATTTGCTGCTCGTATTGTCCATTTTCTTTACATACTTGTTTGTGACGTTTGTTAAGATTTTTTTTTAGTTTAAATCAAATATTTTTACAGCAGCTTCTTAATTAGTGTCTTATGTTTTTATTTATTTTTAATTCGTAAGTGTCATGTTGGGCTTTAATACACTTCATCACTGATTTTAGTTATTGATTGTCATTTGTCGTCAAGCGCAAGTCAATCTTGTACCTAATAAAAAAATTGTGAGCTGTCACGGGACGCCTGGCAGATGTGAAACATTGAAATTATTTTGTACAGATAATATCGAGCTTAGTACACACATAAATGCATTATTGTTAAAATTATTTCTTATAATTTAGCAAGACACAGGTTATGTATACCGTAGTAAACAACACTGTTTCGTACTACATACATACATACTGCCAACAGTCGGTATGACCCGCCGCTATAGATGTTTCACATACAAAAAAACTTACGTGTTATTGCAGCACAGATCGCAATCGACAGCGGCCAAGTCGTGCGAGTACTTGACGATGGGCACCCGCGCGTTGAGGATCTTCTGCACGCGCGCCGCGCCCGGCACGCGCAGCTCCAGCAGCGCGCCCACCAGCTCCATGTGCCGCTGCCAGGGGCTGCGCCCGCCTTCCGACTTCTTCTCCTGGTACACCAGCCGGCGGTACGCTGAAGTCTACAATCACATTCTAGGTATCACCGACAGCCCTCTGTGCAGAGCATGCATGGAGGGTGACGAGACACCGGAACACGTACTGCTTAAGTGCAGAGGTGTATCCGACTAATGTCACAAATACATTTGCTCTCCAGCTACACTTCCGGAAGTCCTCGCCGACCTGGGTGGCCTGCTCGGATTCTGGAAGGAGCTCGGCTGGCTGGAGTGATCCGGCGGGGAGCTGCACCAGAGGAATAACGCAAAACGGGTGAACATCGCCTACTTGCGGAGACAATTCCCAGGAAGAAGAGAAGAAGAAGAAAGTCTACAATCACAACAAGCTATAATTTAGGAAAAATTAAACTGACCAGTAATACCGAAATAAAGAATAACTGAAAACAACATCCAATGTCCATATCTTGACACCTGCGGAACTTATTTTGATGAAATCTTTACTGTCACAGAAATCGAACCTAGGGCCTCGACATCCATAGGCAAACACACCACAGAACAAACGAGGCAGTTGACCTACACTTGGAGATGTTGACTCACAATGCACCAGCTTTGCGTTATTCATCATTAGCAACACATCAACGGCTCACTACTGAGCTCAGGTCTCCTCTCAGAGAAGGGTTATAGGCCATAGTCCACCACGCTGGCCCAATGCGAATTGGCGGACTTCACACAAGTTCGAGAACATTATGAAGAACTCTCAGATGTGCATGTTTCCTCACGATGTTTTCCTTCACCGTTGAAGCAAGTGATATTTAATTGCTTAAATGCACTTGACTCCGAAAAGTCAGAGGTGCGTACCCGGGCTTGAACCTGCGACCCCCCAAATAGGAGACCACAGTACTAACCACTACGCTGTCACTGCAGTTGCAAAGTTGCCAACTGGAGATGTTGACTCACAATGTACCAGTTTTGCGTTATTATGTAAACAATAATTGTTAATTCTGTTGTGACTAAATTGACAAGTCTAAATGTAATGCTATCCTTTTCTGCAAGAAACTTTGTGAAAGGATAACACTATTTTTAGATTAGTAGATTAGATTATGGGCAAGTGATTTAGTACAAAATATATTTCACTTACCATATTGTCAGTCAAACTATTGGTCAGAACTAGGTCCAGGTCACAGCCCATCTTCCCAAACCCATTGACGGATGAACCAAATGGCTGCACTTTAATATTTGCATATAAACTAGTAAATATAACTTCCAACTGAAAGTAATAAAATGGTTAAAATAAGAAGCCACTCCTTACTAGAATAAATATTTCACTTTTTCAAACAGAGACTCTAATTTGAGAACTTTTAAGGTGGAAGACAAGGGTCTGCCCGCGAAATTCAAATTTAATTTGGTTTTTCGCAATTTGTAAACTAATACGACAAAGTAGGCTTATGGCCTTCTAATTGCACCAGTGGAATTATCAAGTTTAAGAAATTAATCAAAATACTGAGTTGGACGTGAGTTACTCACAAATTAGTCGATATTTTGATTAATTTCTTAAACTGGACACTTTCAAGTAAAGATTTTTATATAAACCTGTGAAGATGATACTGCCATTGTAGCAATTAGAATGCCATAAAGCTACTTTGTCGTATTAGTTTACAAATTGCGAAAAACCAAATTAAATTTGAATTTTGCGGGCAGAACCATGTCTACCACCTTAATTGTCTTATTTAAATTATAATTATATAATTAATTAATAAATAATTGCTGATGCCCGTGGTTTTTTTTTAATTTTTTTTTTAAAAGAATATCAGCCAAGTAGAACTTGACTAATATTCTCCTCTCCCCTCCAAATAAGCGGAAAGCTTGTGTTAGGAGTGGGTACGACAATAGTGCAATGGGTAGGATTCGAACCTGAGGCCATTCAGTTTTCAGTCCGCACCTTTAACCGTTGGGCTATTGAGGCTTCAATTCAGGCAAAAGTGAAAAAAAAATATATGGGAACTCTGATTTTCCTGAATGAAAAGTAGCCTATGTTACTCTCCAGATCCTCAAGTATATATGCTCCAAAAAGTCATGCTGATCCATTGCTCTGTTTCTGCGTAATTTAAGGGCAAACCAACAAATAAACACATTTATTATCTTAGTAAGCATATATTAATCAGTGCCATCTATTCTTCCCTTAACATAAACCACATGACATGGGCGTCGCCAAGGGGGGGGGGGGGGGGGGTAGGTAGGGGCAGCTGCCCCCCCCTCCTAGACATTTGAAAAATATAGTACTAGTAACTCAACGCCTAAGTTTTATTTATTCATACTTTTCCCGTCCTCCATAATAATATCAACTTGCTCCCCCTTGGCCATCGGCTGGCGATGCTCTTGCCACATGATTAGTTTATATATGATTTATGTTATTAATAAATAAAACAGCTACCTGTCTGGCTACCATGTATCTCAGCCTCACTCCTATGTCGTTCAACACAGTCCTATCGTACAACATCTGTATCTGCTGGGACACAGTCTCACAATTCAATAAATCCTCACATAACACCTCTTCGTCTACACCTGAACTGCCGTCATTGACCGCCAACTGTTTTTCACTCTGTGGATATTTCTCTTTAGCACCAGTAGTGGCTCTGAACCAGAGGAAGGGTGATTGTACTCCCATAACATCCTGGTCTTTTTGATGTGAACTGCATGACTGTAGTACATCTTTAAAGTTTTCTTCTGTGCTGAATTCTATGAGCATAAAATGCTGGAAATGAAATCTTTGTTTAAGTCACTTAAACTTCACTCCTTTATTAATGTAGGCTAACAACAGGTCAGTGACAAATCAATTCATTGGATCAAAAAATGATGCAAAATGGGAGGAAGAAGGTCACATGATCCTAAAAATTGCAAAGTTCAGATGTAATTTAATACATCTGTGCATAGATTGCATCTATTCTATCTATACAATTGCAGTACTGCTGAAGCAGGACTTTTTTTTACCATTACGCAAATTTTAAGTAATGCCCACGATAATGTCTGTGCATTTTTAGGGTTTTAAAAATCCCGCGGGCGCATAGTGAGACAAAAAATAATTGTTTGGGTTTTTGCTCTTGTTAAAATAATCTTAAGAGCTTGGTAAAAATCGGCCAAGTGCGAGTCGGGCCTCGCTCTTTTAGGGTTCCATTAAAAAAAATTAAATTAAAATATTTCCATGTACCCATGGAAATATTTTAATTTAAATTTTTTAATTTAATTTAATTTTTATTATTTGTTGTTATAGCGGCAATAGAAATACACAATATGTGAAAATTTCATCTGTCTATCTATTACGGTTTACGAGATACAGCCCGCTGACAGACGGACGGACGGACAGCGTAGGCTTAGTAATAGGGTCCCGTTGGTACCCTTTGGGTACGGAACCCTAAAAATCACAGAAAAACACTTCAATTTTGTTTATCTATGTATATATAGGTATTTAAAGCTAAAACAATGTAAGGCCAAAAGTAAATTATAGATTTCACCTCTCCTCCTGAATTCTTATAATGATGAATGTCATTGATAGTGGCGTATTTCGAGCAATACCCGTACAATTCATTGAATGAGGACTCTGAGTTTACTTGAACGACGAGACTTCGACGCGCTTCTGCTCTCCTTTGAGCCACAATCTCATCAAAAGTTATAAATTTCCGCGATACATCTGAAACAAACGTAACCTCTAAAATCTAATTTATATGCAATATTACTTAGTGAAAATGAATATGTACCTGATTTTTTTCTATGAAATATATATTTACTGAAACTAATGTTGAATGGCTTCCTTAATAAATAAACTTTTCCTGTCTGAAATAACACAGACATTTTATGGAACTATGAAATTCACTGTAGAATTTAAAAAATTAAAACAATGAATGAAATGAATTCTAATATGTCAAAAATGACTGAAAATGACAATGACATTGACATGAAATACAACAGCTGACTAACCTTAGTTCAGAAATACAAAGAAAACTTTTTAAACATGGCTAATGTATAATTTTCATTTTTTTTTAAATAAAAAATATTATTGAGCATTTTAAAAATTACATGAGGGAGTTGTTAAAATATGAACAAAAAGCTTGGAGATTACATGAGAGAGTTGTTATAATATGAACAAAAAGCATGGAACTAGGAAAATGACTAGTCTTCCTACTTCCATGACAAAAGGGTTTAGTTTCAGGTCATCAAGTTAAAACGTCAACAAGTATTTTTACTTTTTAGTTTTTAGCTTTTAGGTTAATAATAAAAACACCTGTAAAGAAAGTGTAAGTTTTTTTATTGCGTTTCTAAAATATTTCAATCAATGAAATGAATTAAATATTAATAACGGCTAAGCTCAAAGCTATAAAATGACGACCAGGCTTTTGGGACGAATACTTGTTCCTTTAGTTATAAACACACGAACGGTTCCCGCAAACCTTCGGCACAGTGAAAAAGTAGTTTCCACTGTTAACCTCACTTATGTCAGAAACTATGCTAAAAGTAAAGACAGAGGAAAGGATAAGAAGAGCAAAGGAGGAGGGAAAGTGGAGATCAACCCCATGGTCATGTCGGAGTTAGTGCCTGTGGAGAAGCTCAAGGAAAGGTGTCAAAGTGCCATTGAAAATATGAAGGAGGACTTCGCTAAAAACCTTTCTCTGCGATCAACGACCGGCGCTATAGACTCATTACCAATCAAATATGATGGCAAAGAGTATGAGCTACAAGAACTCGCACAAATTGTTAGAAAGAACCCTAAAACTATTGTTGTAAACTTTGCCTCCTTCCCACAAGCTATACCGGATGTTATAAAGGCAATTCATAGTTCCGGGCTGAATTTAAACCCTCAGCAAGATGGCACGACTTTGTACATCCCCGTACCTAAAGTAACTAAGGAGCACAGAGAAGCATTAGCAAAAAATGCCAAAGCTTTGTATATCAAGTGTAGGGACACAGTAAAAGACATTCAAAATGAATATATCAAGAAGAACAAGAAACAGACTGGTGTCTCCGAAGATTTAGTTTTTAATGTAAATAAACAAATAACTGCACTATGTGAACAATACATAGAGGAAGCTAAAAATATCTATAACGTTAAGCATAATGAACTGTTGGGCAAATAGTGATTGTTTATAACTTTTGCATTTATTATAAAAAATTAATTTTTGTGTTCATTGAACTAGATCTGTAATAAAGTAGAGCTTTCTAATCAGTTAAGTAATTTTTATTTCTACCTGATATTTTTCTCTCAGGAATCTTTTTTTTATAAGGCTCTAGATCTTGTTAAAACTGTTCAAAAAAAGTTTGTTAGCTTAATCATCATCACCATCAACAGAGCATAGATGCATAAATCTAACTTGATCTGCCTTAGTATATATTAGGGTATTTGACTACTTTTAGAAAATCATCTTAAATTGTTAATAATGCTATGCTGAAGCTAAAAAAACGTATATTTCGGCATAATTTTCAGTATTTTTCATAAAAATCGAGAAATAAATTCAAAAAAATAAATTGCCGCCGAAACGTTCCATTTGCTCTCATGACGTCACAGTTCACATTTCAAACAATGACAATTCCACAGCCCATAGGTAGTGTGGACTGTGACGTCATTCGAGATCACGGAACGTTTTCGATCACGTGACCATGGCCGGAATTATAGCAATTTTATTTAATGTTTTCTAATTAAATAAAACTTTATTTTTTAGTTTTGTCGTATGGAATAATGTTTTTAGATAATAATCTTTTAGGATGACACCATGACACCAAATGAAGCGATAATTTTTAATATAGTCAAATACCCTATTGGGCAAAGGCGGAAGGCCTCCTCTTTCTAAAATAAGATTTTCAGTGTCAACTGATGCTTGGCTTAGGATGATAGTGGGTATGTTCTGATATACACTGTGAGCACTACTAAGTGCTGAGTGCTCTCACTAGTGAAATATTAAATTCGTTATGTACTGCCAGTACACTGCCGCAGTACCTTAGAAAATATATGTATATGACGTCAAAAATAAGCACTGGCGCTTTCAAGGCAAAGTGCTCTCAGTACCTTGATCACGTGATCAAAAAACTCAGCTCCTAGAGATTTAACAGCTTCCATGAATTATTGTTATTATTATTAATTAATATTGTTATTTGTTAATCAAAAACGTGTACATGATAAAATATATTTTCAGAGGTGCGATTGCCTGTTATGTATTTTAATCACGTAATCAAAGTACTGAGAGCATCCTACTTCCTACTAATATTATAAATGCGAAAGTTTGTGAGGATGGATGTATGGATGGATGGATGGATGGATAGATGGATGTTTGTTACTCTTTAACGCGACAACGAATTAACCGATTTTGCTGAATTTTGGCACAGACATAGATTATAGTCAGGAATAGCACATAGGCTACTTTTTATCCCGGAAAAGCAAACAGTTCCTGCGGGATAGCATCGCTATTTTTTACGCATTTTTCCTTCAAAATACGCGCAATGGCGTTTTAGATTGACGTGATTTTTTTGCACAGGTGAAGTTAAGGGCCTGCAAAATGACAAAGGCTACTTTTTATCCCGGGAAAACAAACGGTTCCTGCGGGATATTAGGATGCTACTTTTCACATATTTATCTTTTAATTAGGCGGCATTTATGTATGTATGTATGTATGTATGTATGTATGTATGTATGTATGTATATATGTATGTATGTATGTATGTTTATATATATATCCATTTAGAGGGCGCCACAGTGCCGTTGTTGTCATCGTGCTCGTAAATAAATTAACTTTAAAAATAATCAAGTGCATAAAGAAACGTACAAAGTGTTAAAATATATAAACAGTGCGTAATCTCACCTGGTAAATATAAAGTTCACAGTTTATAAGGAGCAAAAATTGTGTAAAAGTGCAAAAAAGGAACCGTTGAAAGACCACCTATAAAACGCTTAGGACGCGTAAATAAGAAACAATCAGTGTAAAAATCTATTGATGTGCGAGTATATTATCGGACAGAATCCGAAAATAATTGTCAAAAGTGCTTAAAAAGAAAAATTAAACTATTAAACAGTTTTAATAACCTCAAAAGTGCAAATTAATGACTCACCAATTGTAACGAACTCCAAGTTAATTTAATTTCGCAACCGCCATCTACTGATATTCCTCGAAATCACTCAGCAATATTCTGTTGGGTGAACCCTACCGATATTACAGCGCCAACTAGCGGAAACGGTGAATTGCCAACTGCAAAGAGTTCTAACTTTGAAGATTTGCTCACCATCGCAGCCGCCACCTAGCGTCAACAGCTGACATCGCTACACAACTACAGATTGCCCGATCTACAAGAGCGAAAGCCGATAATCTATAGCCGATAAGACATTCCAAACACAGTTCATAGAGGTCGCTTGTTATCGCATCCTAATAAAATATGGAAGAAATAAAAAATATGTTATTAAATATGCAAAAAGATTTAAAACAGCAAAAACAAGACATGTTAGATATGAAGGAAGATATAAAAAATACAATAAACAACAACATTAACGAAAAGTTTAATAGTTTGGAAATAAAAAATGAACTTTTAGAGAAAAAAGTGCAGGAACAAAGCACAAAAATAAACTACCTAGAAAGACATGTTAGACGCAAAAACTTGCTCTTGTTCGGACTAGAAGAACGAGAAAAATCTTACCACGATTTAGAAGAAACAATAATTAATTTAATTAACACTTATTTCAAAATTACATGCGATAGTAGTAACATCGAAGCTGTCAGGAGACTGGGCAAGAAAGATGAGAAAGTCAGACCAGTTGTGATATCTTTCTCTACATTGGGATTTAAAATAAAAATTCAGAAAAACAAGCAATGTCTACAAAACACACCATACTACATAAAAGAAGACTACCCAATAGCAGTCCTCAACAAGCGCAGGGAGCTGCAAAGTCAATTACAGAAGGAAATAGAGGCAGGCAATACTGCCTTTATCAAATACGACAAACTGATTATTATCAACAAGAACAAGAGAGATTCTCGCAAGCACTTAAACAAGAGGAACCTGTCCGAATCCCCGGAGACATCCCATCCTACCACTCAAACACCTCTACATGGAAATAAACAACCACCTAAGAAAAATAAAGCAACCAACATGGAAGATTTTATACTACAAAAACCAAAACTAAACTACACTCAAACAGCCTCCTCTCAAAGCCAAACGAAGACAACAGAGCCCAACGCAATATAGCAACCACAAAAGGACCCTCTACCTCCCTCAAATCTCCCAGTACGGCTGGTCACCGCGGGAGAGTTCGACCAAAACCCTTCAAGGAAAACACATTCGGTACAGAAAAGTAACTTCAATATTTGTACTCTCAACGTGAAATCACTGTCATCAGCAACAAAACTTATCGAGCTAAAGGCAGCTCTACATAACATTAACCATGATATTTTAAGAATGAGTGAAGTCCGTCGACTAGGAGAAAATATCATCGAAGAGGAAGATTACATCATGTATTACCTATGTAATACCAAAGGTCTATATGGAGTGGGCTTCCTAGTCAAGAAAAAATATAAAGGAAATATTAAAAAATTCACTGGAATATCAGAGAGAGTCTGCGTGCTAGAAATTGAGCTTGAAAACTTACTTTTTGCAATAATACAGGCATATGCACCTACTGAAAGCTCATCTCAAGAAGACATAGACAACTTCTATCATGACTTGGCAAAAGCTCATGACTCTATCTCCACGAAAAACATAATCTCTATGGGGGATTTCAATGCACGAATTGGGAAACCTAAAAAACATGAACATTTAGTTACCGGTAATTATGGATATGGGAAAAGGAGCATTCGTGGAGAGAGACTCATCCAATACGCATACGAATACAATCTAAAAATTATGAATACCATGTTTAAGTTAAAAAATAAAAGCAGATGGACATGGATCTCTCCAGACAAAAATACAAAAAACGAGATAGATTATATTATGACTACAAAACCACACTTATTTTCGAAGTATGAAGTACTGTCATCATTCCCCTTTGCTAAGAGCAACATTCAACCTGAAATCAAGGAAAAAGTGTAGGCGGAACTTTTCTAATATTCCAACAACGCTGAAAACTCTGGTAGAGCAAGAAATATACCTGGAAAACCAAAGAAATTTTATACCAGAACTTATATCTTCACATGAAAATTATGAAGCGGACGAATACTGCCAAAAAATAATGCAGTCTATACTTAAAAGTTTAAAAAATATTAAAAAGAAAGAAAGATACAGAATTTTGTCAAAAGAGGCACTAGAGCTTATGAAAGAAAGAAGCAGCTTACAAAATAAGCAAAGAATAAACAAGTCTGATAAAGAAAAGCTGTCCAAACTACAAAATTACAAATAAAGAAGTAAAAAGATGCTACGAGACTCACAGAATAAACACTATACAAAGACACCTAGAAAAGTCTAGATCAACTAAAAAAGCCAATAAAGAGTTAAATAGTCAGAAAAATTGGATTCTATCACTTCAGCGTGGCTCTACCAAATGTAAATCCAGAACAGAAATCATAAATATAGCTACGGATTTTTACACAAAACTGTATAGCCAACCAAACTCATTAAGGCAAACAAGTATTGTTATCCAATGCGACGCTAACTTCCCTATTCAAGAATTCACGGAGCCTGAAATCCTGAAACAAATTATGAAGTTAAAGTCAGAAAAAAGCCCGGGGCCAGACGGAATTACAAACGAATGCCTCAAATTTGCAAGAACTCTTCTACTGACACCTATTACACTTTTATGGAACAAAATATTGCATGAAGAGGTTGTGCCACAGATATGGACGGAATCTGAAATCATCTTACTGTATAAAAAAGGTGACCCAGCGGACATAGGTAACTATCGCCCAATAAGTCTTATGCCTTGTCTCTACAAGCTATTTGCTTCCTGCCTGCTACAAAGAATATCGTCAGACATTGACGCACACCAACCGATAGAGCAAGCCGGATTTAGAAGCTGTTTTAGCACAGTGGACCATATTCAAGTAGTCGACCAGGTAATAGAAAAATATTTAGAATTCCGTAGACCAATATACTTAGCTTTCATTGACTACAAAAAAGCCTATGATTCAATAACACACGATAGCATCTGCGAAGCATTAAAAACGCAAAATATAAATGAAAAATACATAAATATCTTGAGAAACATTTATGCCAACAGTACGAGTAGAGTCAAACTAGACAGAACAGGTACAAAAATTAGCATAAATAGAGGCGTAAGGCAAGGCGACCCAGTCTCCCCAAAGCTGTTCATAGCCGTCTTACAGCATATAATGGAAACCTTACCATGGTCTAAGCAAGGCATCAACATAAATGGGACTTTTCTAAGCCACCTCAGGTTTGCCGATGACATAATCCTGTTCTCAGAATCTGCACAACAATTAAATAACATGATAGAGAACCTACATCAGGCTAGTATCAAGGTAGGGCTAGAAATGAACCTCGATAAAACGAAAGTTATGACTAACCACAATAAATCACCCATTTTGGTAAATAACATCCCTCTCGAGTTGGTAGAAAAGTACATCTACCTGGGCAAACAGATCTCTTTTAATAATGAAAGAAATATAGAGGAAGTAAACCGAAGAATAGCGATCACCTGGAATAAGTACTGGGCTCATAAACAAATATTTAAATCACAGCTCCCGCTGCCGGCTAAGGGAATAGTTATGGATACAGAACTACTACCATGTCTTACCTACGGTTGCCAAACCTGGACATTTGATCTCAAAACCAGAAATAAAATCCAGACTACCCAGAGAAAAATGGAAAGAAGCTACCTAGGCATAAAATTAAAAGACAAGGTGAAGAATGTGGACATCCGAAAGAAAACCAAAGTGACTGACGCCTTAACCTTCTCGCTGCAAAGCAAATGGAAGTGGGCAGGTCACGTGGCTAGACACATTGACAATAGATGGACTTTGAGATCCGTTAAATGGCCGGGACCAAGTGGCACTAGGGCGAGAGGCAGGCCATATGCCAGATGGTCGGACGAAATAGTGGCGATAGCAGGTCAATGATGGCTAGCCACTGCTATGGACAGAGAGAAGTGGAAATCCTTGGAGGAGGCTTTTACCCGAAGGGGGTCCATACAAAACTATTAATCTATGACGCACTTTTAAAATACATTTAATTTTTTGTATCTTATATTATTATTTCTAGCTAATTGTAAATTCTATTATTGTATTTGAAAATTGTATTGTACCTATTAACTTTGTATGGAATCAAATAAAGCTTTTATCATTATTTTGCTATATCTTTCGACTCTCACACCCGCGTACAAAATAAATACATATAAAACCAAAGAGAAATATAATAAACATAAATATATATATACATATAATAAACTTACATATAGATTACATAAATAAATACTTGTAGCGGGCGGAGGATTACGCCCCGGCAGGGGAGACCAGACGGCCGGGGGTCAGGGCGACAGGCTGAGAAACCGACGGACTATCCTAGCCGAGTCTAGTAACACCGCTTTCTGCATCTTGGCCGCGAGCGAACCGCCACGAAACCCCAGTCGCCTCAGATGGTGAGCGAGACTGACTGGGATCAACCCATTCGCAGAAATGACGATTGGGATGGTTTCAGTGGACTCCACATGCCACATGCCAGTAACCTCGTGAGCCAGATCTAGATACTTTCGTTTTTTCTCTGTCTCCGCTCTCACAAGGTTCTCGTCATGTGGGATGGTGATGTCCACTAAAAACACCCTCGACTGTGCCCGGTCCATCAGCACGATGTCAGGCTTATTCGCCAGAATCGTCCTGTCCGTGATGATGGACCGGTCCCAATAGAGCCGGACTCCGTCACGCTGAAGTACCGGCACCGGTGTGTACCTATAGTACGGCACTCTCTCATCCTGGAGACCGTACTTCAGAGCAAGCTCTTGGTGAAGGATTTTAGCCGCTTGGTTGTGTCTGTGCAGATACTCAGTGTTAGCAAGAGCCGAACATCCCGAGAGCACATGCCTGAGTGACTCACCGGGATGGCGACACGCTCGACAGATGTGAGTGCCATCCTTCAGGATGTACTTTCGGTAGTTCCGCGTCTTAACCACCTGATCTTGTATTGCACACACAAAACCTTCGGTTTCCCCAAAGAGGTCACCGAAGCGCAGCCATTGCACGGACGCTTTTCTATCTACGTGAGGCTCGTTAAGAGCTTTAAAAAAGCGTCCATGCAACTCCCTCTCCTTCCATACGGTCTCCCGGTCAGAGGTGCTTAGTACCACCGGTTTCTGCCACTCGAGTTTGGCCAAAGATAGGGGAGTGAGTCCTTTATCACATTCTATGACGTCTCTATGCATTGGACACTCCCTCTTCGTCTCAAAGTAGGTTCTGAGGCTGGATATCTCCCGATTATGCATGGTCTTGACGCTTAATACGCCTCGACCACCACATTTTCGGGGTACATACAACCTCATAACAGACGATTTGGGGTGGTGCATGCGGTAGAGAGTCATAGTCGTGCGGACTTTTCTATCCAGTGCGTCTAGTTCGGTCTGAGTCCATCTGAGTACGCCAAAGGTGTACATGAGAACGGGCAAGACCCAGCCGTTATATGCTCGGACCTTATTGGCGCCCGACAAATAGCTTTTACAAACTTTTGTCAGGCGGCCAAAGAAGACCTCGCAAACTGACTGTTTCACGTCCGCCTCTTTCACCCCCACGGATTGTGACATACCCAGATACCGGTATGACTCAGCTTCAGAGAGGGTCCTGATGTTGGATGGCTCGAGATTGATCTCGGCCGAATGAGTAACCTGTCCCCTCTCCACATGTAAGACCGCACACTTTTCTAGTCCAAGCTCCATCCTGATGGAGTTACTGAACTCAGTGGTGATATTCAGCAACTCCCTCAGGCGGGTGGCATTGGGTGCTAGCAGCTTGAGGTCATCCATGTAGAGAAGGTGAGGCACTTTTGTCCCTCCTCTCCGAAACTGAAAGCCTGTCCCTGATCTCTCCAGCAAAGAGCTAAGAGGGTTCAGCGACAGACAAAACCATAATGGACTCAGACAATCGCCCTGGAAGATACCCCGCCGTATCTTGATCCGGTCACCCGCAGCCGCCAACCGCTCGCCATGGAGACAAAGGATCGTACTCCATTGCCCCATACACTCTCCGAGGAAGTCTCGAACTGTACTATCGACTTTGTACAGCTCAAGGACCCTCAAGAGCCATGAATGGGGCACCGAGTCGAATGCCTTCTTATAGTCAATCCAGGCGGCAGAGAAATTCCGGCGATTGCGTTTCACCAGTTGGCCCGCGACGGAGTCGATGAGAAGGAGCTCCTTAGTACCACGACCACCACCCCGACATCCGTTCTGAGCCCCAGACATGATGTTGTTCTCGTCTACGTGACGGGAAATCTTAAGGCTCAGAACGGATGTCAATGTCTTATAGATGGTAGTAAGACATGTGATGGGGCGGTACTTGGCTGGGTCTGTGGTATCGGTGGACTTAGGAGCTAGATGAGTGATCCCGGTGGTGAAAAGGCTCGGGAGTGCCCTTTGCTCGAGAGCGTCTTGGAATTGTCGAGCTAAGGTAGCATGGCAGAGCGAAAAACCCTTCAACCAGTAGTGATGCAGTCCATCGGGTCCCGGACTTTTCCAGTTCGGGGCCCGGCGCACCGCACCAGCTACATCCTCCGAAGAGATGGTGACGGGGTTCATCGGCTCTATTGAGGCACATGCTTCCTCTACCGCCGCAATCCAAGGGCCCTCCTCATGCTCCACCTCTCTTGACCATACACTTCGCCAGAAGGCGACGAGGTCAGCCGGGCTCGGCCGCTGAGAGGTAGAACAGACTGCTGGGCGCTCCAGTTTTTTATAGAACCTTTTCTGATCACTGGAGAAGAGGCGATTTTGCTGAAAGCGCTCGACTCTTTCCGAGTATCGTCGAATGCGGTTCCCCCATGCAGCGATTTTCTGCTTCAAGTCGTCGATGCGCTCCGTTAGTTTTTGGGTTATATCGGGCTGATCGAGCCGCACCCCCAGCCCGTTAAAGGCTATTCTAACGGAGCGCACAATCCTTGGCCTAGTGTTGCCCGACCTGAAACTCTGCAGTCTGCCAATGAGAGCTCTGGCCAGGGTGATACGGTGTTCTATTCTCCCTTTCCAAGCTGGTTCCGTGCTGCGCCTTAAAGTAGCGTGTCCACGTTCCTGGGTCTTGACACCCATGAAACGGTGAACAGCTAAGGCCGCACCAAAGAGAATAGAAGCCGTATCATCCAGGCCAGTGCTGCACTCAAAGTATTGAGGCAGCATTTGGTTTATGGCCTCAATGACATCCCGCGTCGCTACATTTAATGTGAGTCGGGAGAGCCGCGGACGGTTCTCTAGAGGAGCACTGCGGATCTCAGAAATCGCCTCTTCTAAAATCCTTCCCATCCGCTCTATGTCAAGGGAAACTGTTTCCTCCGTGTCCTCCTCCACAGGCAAATCTTGCGCGTTAGCGTCGGTCTCTTCGCGGACGGGTTCCGCCAGAGAGACAATTTGCTCTGTGGTTGGGGTTGTCACCTCGGGAACAGCCTCACGTCGTAACCGTTCGAGCTCGGTAGTGCTGAAGATGTTCGAGCGCTGAATATACCGAGCCCGGTCTGCCAGGTTTTGCTCCGTGACAGTTAAATTCGGCTCAAGCAGCAAGAACTCGCGGTACATTGCCGCTCGGTAGCCAGTCCGTCCGGTTTCCCCTCCCGTCGCCCTGTAGTACGCACGCATGACATTCTCGTTCATTTGAGATGTCCATCTCATGCGGCGCACTCCACCAGCGGCGGGCTCCGAAGATTGGGTCCTTGAGGACCCTGCCGGTGCCAAGCCCTCTGGTGGGGATGATGGATTGGCCAGCCGCCGAGATGGTAGTGGCGGCCGGCTGGTGTGACTGGCGGTCCGCATGCTGTCACGTCCAGCGCCAGTCCCAGACGCGCCCTGGCGCCCTCCAGGCAGCGGCCCTGTTCGCGCATTCTCGTTATCTTTGTCCATCATCATAAAGGGGGGTGGGGGGGGGGGTGAGTGGCAGTTACGTCACTCGGGGTCCACTCAGGTCCCCAAGGAGGCTGTTTTAGAGCCAGCTCGCTCGGTTTAGGGGAACCTAGATGTTATTTGGTTCCCCAATTCCCTTAGTCGCCTCTTACGACACCCACGGGATAGGAAGGGGTGGCAACATTCTGTTCTGCCGGTGCCACACGGCGTTTATTATTATTATTATTATTATTATGTATGTTCCTACTACCTACCTATCCGACTATCCTACTTCCTCCTACTTATATTATAACTAAATGCGAAAGTTTGTGAGGATGGATATATGGATGGATGGATGGATGGATGGATGTTTGTTACTCTTTAACGCGACAACGAATGAACCGATTTTGCTGAAATTTGGCACAGACATAGATTATAGTCTGGAATAGCACATAGGCTACTTTTTATCCCGGAAAATAAAAAAGAGTTCCCGCGGACGAAGTCGCGGGTATCAGCTAGTCACTTATAAAGCGCCAGTGCTCACAGTACAAAAATGGCGGCGATTTATGACGTCATATATTTTTAGCAGTGATAGCCTAGTGGCTAGGACTGCGGTCTTCTATTTGGAGGGTCGCAGATTCGATCCCGAGCACCCATCTCTGACTTTTAGGAGTTATGTGCGTTTAAGCAATTTAATATCACATGCTTTAACGGTGAAGTAAAACATCGTGAGGAAACCTGCACTCCTGAGAGTTCTCCATAATGTTCTCGAAGGTGTGTGAAGTCCGCCAATTCGCATATGGCCCACATGGTGGACTATGGCCTATAACCCTTCTCTGAGAGGAGACCTGCGCTCAGTAGTGAGCCATTGATGGGTTTCAGATCATGATGATGATATTTCCCTAGGGTACTGCGTACCCGTATATTTAATGTAGAATAGAATAGAAATGTTTTACATGTGTAATGTGTATACTGTGGTACTGCGTCAGTGTTTTGGCAGTTCATGACGGAACGAATTTTTCACCAGCGAGAGCATGGAACAGTGCTTGCAGTGTTACACATCGGAACATACCCCTGATCTGACAGTGACAGTGACTTTGACATGTGTTTGACAGTAGTTTATTTGTCAATAGGGTATTTGACTATAATAAAAATATCGTTTCAACTGGTGTCATCCTAAAAGATTATTATCTAAAAACATTATTCCATACGACAAAACTAAAAAATAAAGCTTTATTTAATTAGAAAACATTAAATAAAATTGCTATAATTCTGGCCATGGTCACGTGATCGAAAACGTTCCGTGATCTCGAATGACGTCACAGTCCAAACCACCTATGGAATTCTCATTTTGTCAATACATTTCGACGTGTTTGTGCGGCGTAATAGGCTAATTTCGTCTGTTTTTCATCGTTACTATTTTATTAAATACCAAATAGTATGCGACACGCGGCCTAAACACATATTATAAAATTGTCATTGTTTGAAATGTGAACTGTTACGTCATGAGAGCAAATGGAACGTTTCGGCGGCAATTTATTTTTTTGAATTTATTTCTCGATTTTTATGAAAAATAATGAAAATTATGCCGAAATATATGTTTTGTTAGCTTCAGAGTTCAGCATAGCATTATTAACAATTTAAGATGATTTTCTAAAAGTAGTCAAATAGCCTATTGTCATAACAAGGCGCCCCGCGCTGCCCCGTGCCACGGTTGTGCACGGTTGTAAGTGGATTTGTTTTCGAATTTCGTGTCGTAACAGATTTGTTTGTTGTTTTGCTAGAAATTCATAAAAAAAATGGATGAAAGCAATTTAAAACGCACGACGTCCTACGACAGAGTTATGCCCCGCGTATACAATAGATCTCATCCAAGTACTAAGGCTAATTCCAAAGTAACTCGCCACGATACTTCTTCCACACGTATTGGCGCGAAAGCGAGTTCTTCAAACTTAAGTTCTAGTGCTTTTAGAGAGTTGCCTGTAGTTTTAAGTGGTTATGAACCTGAGACGCCTCTTGATAAACCTATTGTTCCCAAATATGTAGCCAAGCCGAGAAGAACTGTTAAGTCGCTCGATCCGGGAAAATCACCGCTAATGCCCGGTAGGAATCGTCAGGGACGTGAAAATAATCGTAATATGCGCGTTCGTAGCTCTGCTCCTTGTGTGACAGACTCTGAGCCTGTGGGCTGGTCAGACTCTCACCTTAGGCAGTGTTACTCTAGCAGGTCTCATACAAGACTGAAAGAGTTAAAGGTATAGTAAAAGTTCAAATAGGTGTCTTATTCGACTTATCTACTACTATTTTGCATATTACTTAAGACTAGATGATGTCCGCGATTAAGGTTTTTTAATTCCTGTGGGAACTCTGTAATTTTTTGGATAAAAAGTAGCCTATCTTATAATCCTGGGTATGAGCTAGTTCCATTCCAAATTTCAGCCAAATTGGTTCATTCGTTGTGGCGTTAAAGAATAACAAATATCCATCCATCCATCCATACATCCATGCTCACAAACTTTTGCATTTATGATATTAGTAGGATAGGATAATGCTGGTAAGATGCTTGAGAGACAAAAATGATGATGAAAAGATGTCTATTTCCAATGTGAAATAACTAAATTTTGGCCCATTTAAACATGGGTCATAATATATGGCCACTAAAATTCTAAATTATGATGAAATATAATTAAATATAAAAAAATCTTTTTAAAAAACCGACTTCATACGCCCGTGCCGCTACAAAGTATATAAATTATTGTTGATATTTTAAAAATCGCTTGACCAATTTCGATAAAGTTTTAATGGGACCAGCTATGAAGTATACCCTTTAAGAATTTTTCAAATTGGTTCAGGTGTCTTCGAGTAATCGGTGAACAAACATGAAAAAAAAAGATTCCAATGAATTGAGAACCTCCTCCTTTTTTGAAGTCGGTTAAAAATTATAAGCAATAATTGAAGCAAACAGATTGGAACTTTGTTTTATACTACAGGAGATTATCACAGTAATTATTTTCCTTCAATCCCTTGGATGTAGTATAAATTAATGGTTTCTTATAATGTATTATATGAGTACATACCACTATAATTGTTGTTTTTATGATGTCGATATTTCGATCGAGTTGCATGGGCAGTGGTATCGATACCACTGCCCATGCAACTCGATCGAAATATCAACATCATAAAAACAACAATTATAATGGTATGTACTCATATTATACATTATAATTATGTCATTGAACCAAGAAATAAGTCTAAAATCTTTAATGGTATCTTTTCAGGATGAGATCAAAGCATTTCAAAAGACAGAGAAGTTAATGCACCTCCGGAGTCACCTGTACAAGAAGTGTGGTGTACTGCTGGATGATGTGGGCCAGGTGGCAGAGGACAAGGCGGTGCAGGTGCAGGTGCCAGGTGAGGCATTCAATTCAATTCAATTTCAATTCAATTCAAATTGATTTAATTCACATAGGCCAACCTGTGGCTCATATAACACGTCCTAACTCTGCCACCGGTTCGGAAAAGTGGATTCTGCTGAGAAGAGCCGGCAAGAAGAAAGAAATTCATAGTCTTATAGTCACCCATAAGCTCCAGCCTCCGCACTACATTAGCTTTGCTTTAATCTGAAAGTCCATGTTAGATTAGCTAATCAAACATGGCAAATTAAATGTTTAATTTAACATGTAATACTAATAAGGTTGAAACTGGTTTTTGTTGTAAAAATAAAATCTTTTTGCCAAGTTCGGTAACATAGATATAAATGGGAACTTGCCCTTATGTTTTGTCCCTATGTACCCCTCTAATTTATGGCACTAAACTTACAAATTAAAAATAGGTATTTCAAAATTCAAAACTTCCTTGTAGATTTTGTTGAAGCTTCCAGCCTAAAATGTAAGTAAAAACTTTGCCAGTGAAACTTTTTTAAAAGTGAAAAAGCGCCATCTATAATAAATGAACATTTTCTCATCCAACTGCAGCAAGTTAGTCTCTGAATAATAGCGTAGGTGGAGCCACTTGGTTTTATGAAGATAAACTCAGCAGAGCAGTGATTTATAACAATTATAAAATTAATTAGGGTCTGTTATTTTTTAACAGTACAATAATTTTAGTTTCATAAAAAAAATGTCAATTTTAATACAATTTAAGAGCCTATACTGATATTTTGGACAGTTATCAACCAGCCGAAATAGCTCAGTTGGGAGAGCGTTAGACTGAAGATCTAAAGGTCCCTGGTTCGATCCCGGGTTTCGGCAATCCTTTTTGATAATTTTTTTATGGAATTTATGTCCTTGTTTTTGTTGGATCCCTTGTATTAGTCAAATTAGTTAGTTATTGCGGGTTTCGGCAATCCTTTTTGGTAATTTTTTTATGGAATTTATGTCCTTGTTTTTGTTGGATCCCTTGTATTAGTCAAATTAGTTAGTTATTGTCCTTAAAATAAAGCCATAATCAGTATTTTTTATTTTTACAGATAATGCTTCAGGAGATGAAATAAGGTGAGAAAGAGCTTATATTAATGTATTATTATGAAATAAATGAGATAGGTTGACACTTTTTGATAAATTGTCCATACTGTAAGCAGAAAGACGCAGACGGCAATTTTTTTTAAAAACATTAACCATGCTTACCATGACTAATATTACTTTAGCCTTCCAAATAAGCGTAAGTAAAGCTTGTTTTAAAAACAACAGTATTGCACCACAGTTGGGGTTTGAAAGTTGAAACTTCGAACTTCAAGATTATCAGTCCGGGCCTTAAAGCGCAGGTCACATTGGGAGCGAAGCGAAGCGAAATTGACTTAGTTTCGTTTCGCTTCGCTCCCAATCCGTTGCGCTTTTGCGCTTTTGGCTACCAACACTTTAGGGTAAGATCTATAGATTGCACTCTCACTCAGCTCAGACTCAAGACTAACTTAAAACGAGACAGATATTTACGTCAGGACATTTACCTATTTGTGTCTCATTTTAACCTTTTCGACCGTGTACGTAACGTATCGGTTCGACATTATAAGAAATAAATGTATTAATTTTATTTCTTTATAAAGAAGTAAAATTAATACATAAAGTAGTATTAAAATACTTACTAACCAGAAATAAAGTTTAATTAAAATTATTTGAATGATTGCTTCTTAACTTCAGGGTATGACTGAAATTAGATAGACCCTGTGACATAGAGGTCTAAAAACTGCGATTTTGACTGTCATTCATTTGAAGTAGGTACATATTTGAAGTAAAATTGAACACTTATTTTTGTGTTTTGAATCAAAAAAGTTCTTATCAACGACGGTACCACACGACCAAATGATTGCGAAAATAATTTTTTGCGTCCCATTTGCTTCTATAGTCGCTTCCCCTCAAAGTTTTTTTATAACTTTTTTATTATTATTTATATTCAATTTTGGGCGATAGTTTTACAAATATTATTTCAGAACTAAAAGTAATTAGTAAATAATAATAGGTACTTACCTATGTTCATTAATTCCTATAATTATACTATCTAACTTAACAGCTATGATTTTATTCAAAAACTGCTTATGGAGAGCGTATCAGGAGATAACCGTAGTCAACTAACTAAGAATGTTTCTATTTTTATTTTCATCGTCATTATTGTAGCATTCCTCTGTGATTCTTCGTCATGAAAAAGGCTAGTGTGAGACACAGGACTATTTGGCGAGGTCCGATATCGCCTCTTTAGCTCAGTGGTAGAGCACTGGTCTCGTAAACCAGGGGTCGTGAGTTCAATCCTCACAGGAGGCATTCGGAATTCCTAATATTTTTTCTCTGTTCGTATTTTTTAAATATTTCCATACAAAAATAATCTTATCATAATTTAGGGAATTACAGAATTTTTAACACAATTTCCATTGATATTTAGCTACTTACCCGAGACATAATACTTACTTACTTACTTATCGAGAGCACTGGAAGAAAGGTAATGTTTTTAAAATAATTTCCTTGATAGGTGACTGATATGGCATGCGCGGGACAAAAGCAAACAAATGCGTGGCCCCGCCACATCTCACCATAAGTTTTTAATTTGTTATAATAAAAGTAACGTGATTGATTGAATTAAGAATTATGCCCGTCACATAATTAAGTTGAATCATAGTATTACTATGTAATATGTTAATTAGTTCTATGAAGTGGCTGTCATCCTACAATACAAACAAACGGACGGTCAGGGAGACGGTCAAGACGAAACCAGTGAATGATTCCTCAAATAATTATATGAAACCATTACAGTATTCAGTTAAATAATTTATAAGGAGAGATATAACTGCCCTAATAACTCTTTGATATTAGTTAGGAATTAGGATTCGTTAACCCAAAACAATATTATTATAAACATTATAACTAATAATATTATAAGCAGTGATAACCTAGTGGTTAGGACTGCGGTTTCTTATTCGGGGGTCGCAAGTTCGATCCCGGGCACGCACCTCCGACTGTATCGGGAGTTATGTGCGTTTAAGCAGTTAAATGTCACTTCGCTTTAACGGTGAAGGAAAACATCGTGAGGAAACCTGCAAGACTGAAGCTGGGTCCTCACCAAAGACTTTTGTCACCAACACGTGTTGACAACACAAAAGTTGGCAACTTTTCTTCAGATTGCTGGGTCTCCACCAAAGAATTTTGTCACCAACACGTGTTGACAACACAAAAGTTGGCAACTTTTCTTCAGATTGCTGGGTCTCCACCAAAGAAAAGTTTCCAAATCTTTTCTTTGGTGGAGACCCGCCTTGAGAGTTCTCCATAATGTTCTTAAAGGTGTGTGAAGTCTCAAGTCTAAGAATTCGCATTGGGCCATCGTGGTGGAAATGAAAAAAGTGCTGTACAACCGCAGTCTTAAGATTTCCTTGCGCACTCGTTTACTACGCTGTTACATCTGGCCCGTACTTCTATACGGATGTGAGGCGTGGACGATTAAAGAAGACCTCAGGAAACGTATAGAAGCTTTCGAAATGTGGGCTTATAGACGCATGTTGGCCATTAGCTGGACTCACAAGGTCACGAATGTGGAAGTTCTGCGACGCGTCAATCAAAAACGCGAACTCATGCAAACCATCAAGATGAGGAAAGTCGCATATTTGGGGCACGTGCTCAGGCACGAGAGGTACGAACTCCTGCAACTCATCATGATGGGAAAAGTTGCCGGAAGAAGAGGCGTCGGTCGCAGAAAAAAGTCCTGGCTGCGCAACATCCGTGAGTGGACCGGAATCGCGAGTGCGGCGGAACTGTTTCGCCTCGCGAGGAACAAGGCTGAATTTACGAGGCTGACTGCCAACCTTCGCTAGTCGGAGAGGCACGCCAAGAAGAAGGTGGACTATGACCTATATCCCTTCTCTGAGAGGTGACCTGCGCCACAGAATAATAACTAGTAACTAGGCGCTCAGTAGTGAGCCGTTGATGGGTTGCTGATGAAGATAGATGATGATGAACCCAAAACTGTAGCCCAATTTAGCAAAAGCTAGGTAACATAGTTAAACGGGAACTCCTCCTGATCAAGTCACAGGCGAGGTAAACATCCGGAACGCGGAGTGTACACAAGTAAACAGGATCTCGAGCGTGGGACGTGAGTCGTGACGCGTAACGGTACATAGTAACGACTAACTGTACACAGACACCCACCGGACCTGTGTACCGCTCACTGGAGCACTGGCGATCAGATAAAGGGATAGAGGCATTAGGCCCGCTTGCAGAAACGCCGGGTTATCCTTTTAACCCAGAGATTATTTTTTCATTCGATGAAAAGTTAGTCCTTGACTCCTCGATGCAGTCTAAGATGGTAGCGGGCTAATTTAAAAAGGGTATGGCAGTGAACATTCAACCCATACCCCTAATTGGTTTCTACACGCCATCGTGCCGGAACGCTAAATCGCTTGGCGGCACGTCTGGGAAGGTAGAGTGGTAACTAGCCACGGCCAAAGCCTCCCACCAGACCAGACCAGAGACAATTCAGAAATTATAAATTCCCAAATTGACCCCGCCTCATTTATAAGGCAACAGCGCTCACCACTGAGCCAGGGAGGTCGACAAAAAGTTAGCTGCTGCTTTGACAGATTTCGTATAAAGCCTCTGTCAAAATTACAAATTTATTCCTGGGTTAAACCTAACCCGGCGTCTCTGCAAGCGAGCCTTAGAGCTACTTTACGTTATATGACTGGTAGTGGTAATATGCAAATTGAAACGGTGGAGAAAACCTGCACGCCTGAGAGCTCTATAATGTTCTCAAGGGTGTGTGAAGTCCGCCAATCATGAATCCACCTAAACACTTCTCGTTCTGATTCTGCGATAAAAGGAGATTGGCGAATTTTGACCCAGCATTTTCAAAAACCGTTCAGATTCAGAAAACATTTATTTTTATTAATATATTTCAGATTATTTTTCTGTATAAACCCCATATTTTTAGAAGATGGGGATCAAAAATATAATTAATCACAAGTACACATTATAAATAACCGTTACATGGCAATACAAGTGAATATCTTTTTTCTCTCAACTTTATTTGATGGACTTTGATGAATTTTTTGTTAGTCTGGTTTACTAGAACAAGTAGGTATGAGAAGTTTGATTCGTGAACGTGGGCGTTCAGTGTTCAGTTCAGTTCGTCTGGGTCAGAAACTCTATGGAATTCGCCAATCTCTTTTATTCCTGGGTTAAACCTAACCCGGCGTCTCTGCATATTAGAGCTACTTCACGTTATATGACTGCTAGTGGAAATATGCAAATTGAAACGGTGTGGAGAAAACCTGCACGCCTAAGATTTCTATAATGTTCTCAAGGGTGTCCGCCAATCAGAAATCCGCCTAAACCCTTCTCGTTCTGATTCTGCGATAAAATTTGAGTGATGTGATTTTTAAACAATTGAATATCACTTGCTTTGATAGTGAAGGAAAACATCGTGAGGAAACCTCGGCCGGTGAGCTCCTCAAAGTTGAAATCTCTACGTACTTACTTTTTTTCGTTAGTTAATAAATACACTTGGAAAATTAAACTGTCGACATATTGTGAACTGTACCTATCTAAGTCTTAGATACAGTTTACAATACCACGAAGTTTTTTTACAATATCAATATAAGCTTTTTAGGGTTCCGTAGTAAACAAGGAACCCTTATAGTTTCGCTATGTCCGTCCGTCTGTCTGTCTGTCTGTCTGTCCGTCCGCGTTTTAGCTCAGAGACTATTGGTACTAGAAATCTAATTTGACAAGGGTATAAATATCAATCACGCTGACAAAGTGGTGAAATAAAATTTTGAAAAATATATTTTTTTAGGGTACCTCCCCTACATGTAAAGTGGGGATGAATTTTTTTTCTCGACTATCCCATAGTGTGGGGTGTCGTTGAATAGGTATTTCAAAAATATTGTGGGTGTGGGAGCACCATTTTTCAATTCAAGTGTCCGTTTGTGAAATATGATATTTTAAAGTGCTAAATATTAGAGTCAAGTGTCCCCCCCCCTGCCAGCTAAATGGTTGTATATAGGATACAAGAAAAAATTCACAGCAGTAGTATATATTGGCGTCCAGGGGTTCTCCAGTGTCGTATACGTCTTGTATCCGGTCTCATACCAAAACGAGACTCATCAGAAAAGCACACGAAACGCCATTGTTCTTCTGCCCAATTTCTGTGTTCAAGAGCCCATTGATATCGAATCCTACGATTGTGCATTGCTATAGGTGGTACCCGTAGCGGTCTTCGGGAATGAAGGTTCACTTCATGCAAGCGGTTTCTGACTGTTTGGTCGCTAATTAAGTTCCCTGAAGAGTGATGAAGCCTCACGGCTAACATCATGGCGGTTATTGTTGGAGCTCTTCGAGTTAAGATTTGAATGTATCGGTCTTGTCTCCGTGTGGTGCAGCGATACCGTCCTCCATGGCGCTCAGCCACGGTACCAGTGCTTCGGTAACGTGTCCAAAGTCGACTGATAACACTCTGACTTGTATTGAGAGCTAAAGCCACAGTACGTTGCCGGGAACCAGCTTCTATCATTCCCACGGCTCTGAGCATTTCTTCCCTGCTTAAATGACGTCGCCGCTCCATAATAACGTTGGTTTTAATCAGTAGTAGGGAAACAGTAGCACTAATAATGTCTTCAATGCGTTGTATGTTTTTATAGGGAAAATATTGACAGCTGATTTTCATCTTTTACTCGAATTTGATTGACAGTTCCTGATTCAAATTATGAAATGCACCAAAAAGGATCCATATAAATTTATAAAATCATAAATTTATTACAAAGCCACATGACACATCTCAATCTCAAGAAATCCGCATAAAAATGCTTGATCCCTAGACACTTTTGAATGTGTGTATTATACTGAATTTAAAAGGAAAACTATCACGGCTAAGTAGGGTTAATTAGTTAAGGAGTTATATCTGTTTTTTCCAAGTTAGGTATTACACGTAGTGTAAGTTGCATATTTTGTAGTATATTATAGTATTTACCATGGAACTCAAAATGTATTCAAAATTCATAAATAAAATAAAAGCCCTAACCTAGGTCAGCAATCATATTTGAGACTTTCAACTACGGAACCCTACACTGCGCGTGGCCCGACACGCACTTGGACGATTTTATTTTTTATTAGGCGGAATATTATTTATTAGCAACGGGATTTTGTTTTTCTTAATTGAGTTGATGTCTGAATCTGAATAGAAGAGGTAATGATAATTTTAATCAGAGGTGTCGCGGACGTCGGATGTGGGTCGGGAATAGCTTGGAGCGGAGCCAGGAGCCGGCCACGCGCGGAAGCGGACGTGACGTGCTGCCAGGGATTGACGCGCGATCAGCCGCTACTAATGCTCTGTGAAATATTAATTGTCCCGGATTATGATGGGCGATTTTTTTAAGCTATTGCATAGCTTTTATCCGCCAATTATTAGTCCGCCAATTCGCATTGGGCCAGCGTGGTGGACTATGTATGGCCTATATAACCCTTCTCTGAAAGGAGACCTGCGCTCAGTAGTGAGCCGTTGATGGGTTGTTAATGATGAATGATGATGATAGCTTTTATCGCGGTCTTTGAACTAGGACAAACAGTTTGAGCGCGGCAACCGAATCAAGAAATTCCGTTACGAAAATAAACCTAACACCGTCGTTCAGTAAGCGTTCAACATTTTAGAGTATCACAAGTAGCTCTGTTTGGCGCAGTCGGCGAGCGGCCGCTTTCTTTACCGTATGGTGTATGATGTCGCAGGTTCGAATCTCACTCGCGAAGTAGTGACAGTTCGCTTTTCTTGTTTGTTTGTTGTTAAAATTTTTTTTTTGCATAATTTTTATTATGCAAAAAAAATATTGCATGTTATAATTGCATAAGTTATTAGAAAAATGCTATGCAATAGCTTTACCGCGGCAGTCCCCGAGTGCCACTTAATTTTTTTTTATTCGATGACAAGCTAGTCCTTGACTGCAATCTCACCTGATGGTACGTGACGATGCAGTCTAATATAAGGCAACAGCGCTCACCACTGAGCCAGGGAGGTCGTCAAAAATTTCATGTTTGAAAAGTTTTATCCCTGTGCTCTTTTTAAACCTGAACTCTCTCTACATTTGACCTTTACTAATCATACTAATATTAATTATTATACTTAAATGCGAAAGTGTTTTGGTTTGTCCTTCAATCATGCCGCAACAGAGCTTCGCATCGACGTGATTTTTTGCATAGGTATAGTTGACGACCTGGAGAGAGCTGAGACATAAACTACTTCTTATCCCGGAAAATCAAAGAGTTCCCGAGGGATTATAAAAACTAAATCCACGCGGACGAAGTCGCGGGCATCAGCTAGTAATATATAAATGCGAATGTTTTTGTTGGTTTGTCCTTCAAATCACCCAACAACGGAGCAACGGAATGACCTTAGGCCGAAATTAATCGGTGCCCCGTTCATCGTTCATTTTTGCGAACATTTTTTGCGCAAATGCACCCTAAGGCCTTTTGTCCTAAGGGCAAATTTAGACGGTTCATTTTCGATGACTCTTGATAAAGCCTCGCACATGAAAGTAAAAATGTCGAAAGCTAAATTCGCCCTTAGGGCGAATTAAGACAGTTCATTTTCGCAACGATGAACGAAGCACCGTCTAAATTGGGCTAATTTTTTGCATGGGCATTGTTGAGGACTTTGCTAGTGACGTCTATGTCTGTGTACCTTTTATCACGGAAAATCAGAGGATTCCCGCGTGATTATATTATATTATATTCTATTCTAACAAAGTTGCATGGGTTAAATCGGCTTGGCATCCGGCTGCCCACAAGTTAGTGTAAAAAACTTATAATGTATCTAATAGCTACATAATAAAATTGTAAAATGATTATTTTGAAAAGAGCAACTGCTGAGTTCCTTGCCGGCTCTTCTCAGCAGAATTCGCTGTCCAAGCCGGTAGTAGAGCCATGACGTGTCATAAGAGCCACAGGTTGGCCTACGTGAAATAAATAATTTAGAATTATTAATAATTGAAAAAAAAATTTGATTTTCAAAAATCTTAACACGGACGAATTGTCTCTGGCAGAGCAGATATTTAAGTGCTTAAACGCACATGACTCCGAAAAGTCAGAGGTCGAGAGAGAGAGAGACCCGAGATCGAGCCTGTGACCCCCGGGAGACCACAGTCCTAACCACTAAGCTACCACTGCATGCTACTTAAGCATTTTATAGTTCCCCTCAATAGCCCAACGGTTAAAGGTGCGGACTGAAAAATGAAAGGTCGCAGGTTCGAATCCCACGCGTTGCACTATTGTCTCCCACTCCAATAAGCTTTCCACTTATTTGGAGGGGAGAGGCGGATATTAGTCAACTTGAACTTGACTAATATTCTTTAAAAAAAAAATTATCAACAACAATACCCACGGCGCGCTGTGACCTGTGAGCCGGTCCTAGAATAGGTTTGTAAACAAAAGGAAAATAACCCACCGCTTGGCCACGCTCCAACGCGCCCTGCAGCCGTATAAGGGCAACGGCCCAACAGTTCTTGACGCAGGCTTCTGAATGAAGCCAACGTCATTCGTGACAGCCCTTCGAGATGTGGTATTTTAATTGCCCACCCACGATATGTTATACGTCTTTCTGGTGATATTTTCGATTCTTGAATGCAAAATAGTAATATGTATGTATTTAATACCATTGAAGCTTCTATGTTCACAATAGTAATATGTATTTTATACCATTAAAGCTTCTAGGTTCACCAGACTTTTAATTCCAGTTCATTATCAACTAGCTGATGCCCGAGACTTTGTCAAACAAACAGGCATTTCAATTTTTTTTTTGTATGGATTACAAGTTTTTCAGTAGGTATCTCTACTAGCTTATGTCAGCGACTTCGTAGTTTTTTATAAATCCCGCGGGAACACTTTCCGAGAAAAAACAGCCTATGTCACTTTCCAAGTCCTCAATACCCATCCAAATAATCACGTTGCTTGATGCGTTGCTGCGTGATTGAAGGACAAACTAACAATTACACACTTTCGCATTTATAAAACTAGGTGTGTCCCGCAACTTCGTCCGCGTGGATTTAGTTTTTAAAATCCCTAGGGAAGTCTTTGCTTTTCTGGAATAAAAAGTAGCCTATAATATTAATATGTCACTCTCCAGGTCCTCAACTATACACATGCAAAAAATCTCGTCGATCCGTAGCTGCTGTTGCGGCGCGATTGAAGGACAAACCCACAGTACTTTCGCATTTATAATATTAGTTTATTATTAGTAATGTTGAGAAAATATACAAATTCAAATGCTTGCACCTGCACCCTGCATAAAAAAAATTGGTTGTCTGTAAAGTCGGTTTACGGACAATAGTTTTACGTGATAACGTCATAAAGAAACATTGATGAAAAATTGCATACTTTTATAAATTGAATTATTATCACTGAATTATCATTATTTTGTATAATACAAAGAAGGAGTTAATTTAAAATTACAATTTTCTCTAGTTACAAGCTAACGCTTGGGCCGATCGTGCGTCTCCATCGCTTGTTCCGCGCTCTCGCTTGCACGCGCAGGCTCAGGCGGAACGTGACACTTTTTCGTGCGTGCAGCCGGTGTTCATCGATTTATAAGACGTTATCACGTCAAAAAACTGCAGTCGTGTGGACTGTCAACAGAAGTGAAAACACATATTCATGGCTACAGATATACTGTAACAGCTAATATATACTGTAACCAAAATACTGTAACCAAAAATCGCTCAACGCCCCTAAAGAAGTTTTCACTTTAAAATTATCACAAATAATTCATAATGGATCGTTAACTAATAGAGTCTTAACGTTATAAAATAGTATAAAATAGATAAGTACATCATAAAAAAAGAGATTGTAAAAAAAGACATTCAAGACATTAATTCAGGCGGCAGATCCAGCATCATTGCCAAACTATAAATCAATAACAATAGCACAAAATATAACTGAAAAACCTAAACACTTTGGCTCCTAACCAAATGCATATAACTGAGTCACTGCGCCTAAATATACCGAATCCATTATTTACTAGTTCAGTCTTCCTTTACAAATCCCATATTATTTGGGTGAGAATGAGAAACGTCTTTCTAGTTACGTTTTCTGATCTCATTTCCACTTCGTAGTGTTCTCGACCAATAGACAAGATGTTAAATTCCTAAATACTTATATTACGGAACTAGCTGATGCCTGCGAATTCGGCGGCGTGAATTTAATTTTTAAAAATCCCATGGGAACTCTGTTATTTTTATCCTTTTTATCCTGTATCACTCTCCAGTTCCTCAACTATATGCAAAAATCACGTTGATCCGTAGCACTATGTTTAAAATTTAGTTTTTAAATATTATAGCACAATGCTATTTTTCTTTTTTTAAATATCTTAACTAGTCTAGGAAATATAAATCCTTTAAAGTTTCCTGTTAGACAAAGAGAGCGCTACTGAAGTGTGATGTCACTCTCCATACTAATTTTTTTATCGTTTTAGAAAGAGTCAGATAAAGTCGATTATAGGTAACTAGCTGTTGCCCTCGCGACTTCGTCCGCATGGAATTAGGTTCTTTAAAAATCCCGTGGGAACTCCTGGTTTTATCGGTATAAAAGTGGCCTGTAACACTGCAGGTCTACAAACATACCCATGAAAGATTCACGTAGATCCGTTGCTCGATATAACTAACTCGAAAAATTATGGACTTTCATACAAATATTGAACCACCTATTTTACCCCTTCGGGGGTAGAATTTTCGAAAACTGTAAAATACGTACTACTTAATTTTTAATCAAGAGCCAAAATACCAAGTTTCGTAAACATAACTTGAAAAATAACTTCGAAAATGAAGGACTAGATACAAATATTCGACTCCTATTTAACCCCTTTGGTGGTAGAATTTTCAAAGACTGTGAAAGGCGTACTTATTTGTTTTTGATATATAGCCCAAACACCGAGTTTCATGGATATAACTTGAAAAATGACGGACTCATACAAACTGTAACCCCCATTTAATCCCCTTGGGAGTGGAATTTCAGAAAATCTTTTCTTTGTGCTCGCCTACGTCATAAAAGAAAGCTCCTGTCAAAATTTCAAGTTTCTAACTTCGGTGGTTTAGGCTGTGCGTTGATATATCAGTCAGTCAGGGCAAGTCTTTTTATAAGTGTAGTTATTAATGAATATCGACATTTCGACAACAGTCAAATACCCAATTGCGGCTGTGAAGGACAAACCAACAAACAAGCACACTTTCGCTATTAATGATAGAAATCTATAGAAACTCGAGCTTACTTAGGAAGTTAGGAGACTGTTAACAAAATTAGTTGGTATAAAGGACGGTAAATTTTGAATACCTAACCTAAAAATATAGGGGAAATGTTTAGTCCAAAATTCTCAAATAAAAAACAAAGGAAGGGTTGACTGAGAATAGCCCCATTGTATTGTGAATCACGTGCAAGGTCGGGGGCGCGGGTGAAGGCTTAGGTTTGGACGTGCGTGGGCTGAACTACCCCCTCTCCCCTCTTAATTGCAGCGACGTTATGCGCCCTCACGTACATTGTGGCTTTCATCCCTTAACAGTTTTATTTGTAGAGACCCTTGGGGAAATTTATGAAATTATCCTAAGAATTTCTCGTTGATTAATAATAATGTAGTGCTGGCAGACCCCCCACTAGGTGGACCGACGACATCAAACGAGTCGCAGGGAGCCGCTGGAATCAGGCGGCGCAAGACCGAGGCTTGTGGAAGTACATGCAAGAAACCTTTGTGCAGCGGTGGACGTCTATCAATCGTATTTCTCCAGTGCGGTCTGGTCTGAAATTCTAGGCTCTCGAAGCTGCATCTTCATCCCTATTTCATCTTAAGATAGAAGTTAGTCGGTATGCATTTTTGGAACTTCCGTCATTGTGGAAACACTGCATATATAGCATAGTATTTATTGTAAGTATTGTAAACTTGTTTTGAAAAGAGCAACCGCCGAGTTTCTTGCTGGTTCTTCTCGGCAGGAAGGGCATTCCGAACCAGTGGTAGAGCCAGACGATTCAAAAGCACTTGTAAAAAGTTTATTTGAATAAAAAAAATTTTATTTGAATAAAAAAATTTTCTATTATTCTATTCTATTCTATTCTATTCTATTCTATTCTATTCTATTCTATGCTCTTATTTGCATGTGACATCGCGATCTCAGACCGGTAGGAAAAAGTGGGGTTAGGTGGAAAAAGGTCTGAAGGTAATGAAGCTTTGAGATGTTGTTCAGGGATGGTTAATAACAAAAGCAGATGGATGCACTCCGGGAGTTGCCATTCTACAGATGTACCCAATTATCAATTTTATATTTGTAGCTCTTATTCACTGTAATACTACAAAAACGTATACGTTATTTCAATTTCTATGATTTAATACTATTTTTTGGTATAGCGTACAAGTACCTGGCCCAAGATGAAACAACCCCTTTCCCTTAATTCCTACGAGCCGGTAGACAAGTCCGCTCACGTGCCTGAAAACTTCTGAACCTAAGCACGTTCCAACTCCCCTCCATCCCCCCTTCACGGCCAAGTTACAAGTTTTTGCGATTTCTTGTTTGTTTCAGCTTTACCCAACTTTGAAGAGTTTTTATGACTTCGTTTTTTCTTTTCCCTTTTTTAACAAAGATTTTGAAACTTTTTGTCAGATAGAACATAGTAACAGTCCCAAAAAAGAGGTCATTTGGCAAAGTTACCATCTAGTGTGAAATTCAAATCGCTGGATCGCAGGTATAGTGTATTATCTATGGCGCTACCTTACTGAGCTAGACAAGCCTTCATACGTTTTCATCGAGATTTTTATTTTGTTTTTCTCGTTTGTCTAAGAGAATTAATGCGATCCGAACCTTGTGAGGATTATAATATTGAAACATGAAAATGGTCACGAACTAATTCTCAGGAATGTCGCTAGATGGCGCTGCGCTACAAATGTCGCAAATATTTCAATTTTTACGTATTATTTCATCATAGAGTTAAACTAGAAACATGCTTCACAGCAATATGAGACCGTTGACCTTTATATTCAGTATACATTTCAACTTAGTACTTCAAGTCGTTTCTAAGAAAAAAGGCCATGATACACGGACAGACAGTCGGACAACCGAGCGAGCCTATAAGGGTCCAATTTTTTTCCGGAACCCTAAAAAATAGGAAAACTTGCAGAAACAGATTACGGATTTATATTACGGAGAAATTACAGTAGGCGCAGCCCATTCATTCGTCAATTTCCTTGCCCTCTCTGCACTTTAATAAATATCTTTGGTTCTAACCAAGTTTAAAGTTTTTGCGACTTCTCATTTGTTGAGAAATTTTTTCCTTTTGTTAATTAAAATCAAAGCCGTTTATTTGCGTTACATTGCGGTTTGTTTACTGAAGACTATTGTTTCATAATAAAAAACCTTACCACCGTGTAGTTTAATAAAGTATCCCCTAGGTAGGTGAGTACCTGCAGAGATAGATAAGTGTTGAAAGTATACGCAAAGGCGACCTTATCTCCTCCAGGCAACTTTAATTTTAAAGGAAATTTATTGAGGGATACGGGAAGTAAGTGATTGTGAGTAGGTAGTACAGTTAAAGCCTACTCTAGTCCGGTATGGGATATGGAGCTTAAACCAATTAAGTTGCTTAGCGGTTAGTTTATATCCCGGTGTTTACATTCACTAGGTTTAAGTACTTATAGTACGCTTCGATGCGGATAAAAATCATGAAGGCAGTTAACTCAGAAAATGCTTGCCGTGTTACAAATGGCTGTTTTTGACGTGATTACATCTTATAAATCGATGAACACCGGCTGCACGCACAAAAAAGTGTCACGTTCCGCCTAAGCCTGAGCGTGCAAGCGAGAGCGCGGAACAAGCGATAGAGAGGCGCGATCGGCCCAAACGTTGGCTTGTGACCGCCGCGGCCGCCCGGCGCCCGCCAATCATCGCGTGCGCACTGTGCACTTCTAGTACTGTGTAGTTCACTTCTAGCAGCACGCTGTTCATCTTTATGACGTTATCACGTAAAAATATCGTCCGTAAACCGACTTTTTTTACTTTACTATAATTATGGCAAACCAAATATCATGATTTTAGCAGTCTATGTATGTATGTGACTGTTTAACGAATGTTCCACCGTAGCGAATAAACTACTGAGCCGATTTTGATGAATGAAGTGTCAATCTTTCCTTAGTTATACCATAAAGCGAAAAATTCATTTATGATAATATTAGTAGGGATTCAATTTTGTATCGGACCGCGTAGCTTGTAAATTATTTATTGATTGAAGGTACCTGCAACATAAAAAAGTTCCTCTACTCTATAGTGTATAGTTCTTGCAATTCACGAGGGCGACTGACTTATGGTTGTGTGTGTGTCGTATCTGTATAAGTGTGAGCGAGCGCAATGCTCGCGCCTGCCCGCTCCCACCTAGGCTTTGACAGGCACGCACACTTATGCAATGTGCAATGTACACGAATTAACCACAAGTAAAGCTCACTCGCCTTCGTGAATTGCAAAAATTGTAGCTGGTAAGTGATCCGATATTCACGGCATCAACCAATGGTAATCGGTGCGGCGCGCGCTGGTGCATACAAACCGATGATCGGTGAAGCGGTGATTCGCAAAGCGTGCGCGTCGCTGATCGCGCGATAACGCGACGCCGCACTCGATTACGAGTTGATACTTGATGCTTATCATGGCTGCAGGGAACGTGAGTTATAGTGTAGCTGGCAAGTGATCCGATATTCACGGCATCAACCAATGGTAATCGGTGCGGCGCGCGCTGGTGCATACAAACCGATGATCGGTGAAGCGGTGATTCGCAAAGCGTGCGCGTCGCTGATCGCGCGATAACGCGACGCCGCACTCGATTACGAGTTGATACTTGATGCTTATCATGGCTGCAGGGAACGTGAGTTATAGTGTAGCTGGCAAGTGATCCGATATTCACGGCATCAACCAATGGTAATCGGTGCGGCGCGTGCTGGTGCATACAAACCGATGATCGGTGAAGCGGTGATTCGCAAAGCGTGCGCGTCGCTGATCGCGCGATAACGCGACGCCGCACTCGATTACGAGTTGATACTTGATGCTTATCATGGCTGCAGGGAACGTGAGTTATAGTGTAGCTGGCAAGTGATCCGATATTCACGGCATCAACCAATGGTAATCGGTGCGGCGCGCGCTGGTGCATACAAACCGATGATCGGTGAAGCGGTGATTCGCAAAGCGTGCGCGTCGCTGATCGCGCGATAACGCGACGCCGCACTCGATTACGAGTTGATACTTGATGCTTATCATGGCTGCAGGGAACGTGAGTTATAGTGTAGCTGGCAAGTGATCCGATATTCACGGCATCAACCAATGGTAATCGGTGCGGCGCGCGCTGGTGCATACAAACCGATGATCGGTGAAGCGGTGATTCGCAAAGCGTGCGCGTCGCTGATCGCGCGATAACGCGACGCCGCACTCGATTACGAGTTGATGCTTGATGCTTATCATGGCTGCAGGGAACGTGAGTTATAGTGTAGCTGGCAAGTGATCCAATATTCACGGCATCAACCAATGGTAATCGGTGCTGTGCGCACTGGTGCATACAAACCGATGATCGGTGAAGCGGTGCTTCGCAAAGCGTCTGCGTCGCTGATCGCGCGATAACGCGACGCCGCACTCGATTACGAGTTGATACTTGATGCTTATCAGGGCTGCAGGGAACGTGAGTTAATTACTCAGGGCTAGTGCAGTGCACAACTCGCTAGCGGGCTGCAAACTTGCAGTTTGGATTCGGTTTTATTGCAATTGTCATAGCTGCAGATCAGCGGGGCGAACACATAAAAATTGTCTCACATCTCACATCCAAAAATATTCATAAGGATCGTTATCGTTACAGTCCATGTGACCGGTACCACGTAAGCTTTTTCAGGATTGTAGCAATAGGGCCAATAGGTCGCAGTCAGATGACTATCACGTGACTATCGACATTTTAGTGGTGGGTCCTACTTATAATCCGACTAATTTGAATATACATTTTTATCGATAGTGTACTGCATCAATGT
The DNA here is from genome assembly GCA_029955525.1 of Oeneis ivallda. NCBI lineage: Eukaryota > Metazoa > Arthropoda > Insecta > Lepidoptera > Nymphalidae > Oeneis > Oeneis ivallda. Next base: position 1,244,515 of record JARPMR010000018.1, on the reverse strand, counting down.
TGAGAACATTTTTTGTCCTCAACGATCTTTTAAGGACTTTATCAATGATACGTGGAGCCAAAACCATGTTTTGACATTGATGCTGTCCTTTAATGATTGATATATTTTTTAGCTGATCGCCCAGCAGCTGCGCAGTTGGAATGCAATTGGTTTGTAAGTAGCTGAGTCGTCTGCAGTCATACTATCATACAAATAGTATAAATGCGAAAGTGTGTTTGTTTGTTGGTTTGTCCTTCAAGCACGCCGCAACAGAGCTACGGATCGACGTGATTTTTAGCATAGGTATAGTTGAGGACCTGGAGAGTGGCATAGGCTACTTTTATCCCGGAAAATCAAAGAGTTCCCGAAGGATTTTAAAAACTAGATCCACGCGGACGTAGGCGCGGGCATCAGCTAGTAAAATTATAAATTTGCAATCTGCTTGTAATTATGACGATTCACATAACATCAGACGTCTGTAAGAAAGGTTCCAATTGGTAATTTTTGGGGTCTACCAAACTAACACTATGCTTACGCGTTAAGAGGGTCACTGTCTTAACACCCTAAAGTCCAAACAACAACCCCATCTTCTCTTAGCTCTCTTCAGCTTAGAATCTTCAACTAAAGCTACGTAGGCTGCTCTGGTCCATTATTGTGTGAATCCAGTGATGGGGCTGAAGGCAGATGGAATCCATCCGGACCAATGGTAGATCACAGTGAACTCTAGAATGCTATTCAGTCTACTATAGGATCCAGTCAGTGGGATCCTACTGGATGGAAAGATAAAAATGTTTTTTTTTATGCTGGAAAGCACTGATGATGTGTAGGTTGGAGCGCGCTTGCCCATAAAATGCCTATTCACTCTTGCCTTGAAGGTGAACGCCGGAAGTTCTTTCCACACCTTAGCGGTTCGTTTCAGAAACGTTGGATTTCTACGCGAGTAGGTTGGATTTCAACCACGTAAGAGTGCCCACGCTCACGACTTATTGAAGTTCTGTGGTAAAACGGTGAAGGGGGCACAAGGTTGTGAATTTCCACTCACCAAAGTATATTCGATAGTGTAAAATGTAGTGAAACCCACAAAACTGAGAATATCTCGGTATTCCGTTTGCAACAGATGTAACATACATCTGCCATTAAAAAAGTCAATAAAGCATGCAATAAAGAACTGCTAAAAATACGGCCATTCCGAATCGTATTTTTTGCAGTTATCTACAGCCACAATGTCAGTAATTGCGGGACCCTGCCCAGTTTGGGAACTGTGCCAACTCGCCAAGTCCAATCCATATACAATTTGTGGTTTTCACTGGCACGTTTTACGAATACAATGAACTCTCCAACTGAATATTTATTTACTAGATGGACGAAAGCCACTGCTCAAAATTATTAATTTCATCAAATATGCTTTCAAGCATATCTTCTAATCTATAAGGTCAGTTGACCACATCCTCGGCTGACATTAAAGCTAGAACGCGATTCGCAACTAAAAATGGTAGTGCGTGAAAATGGAATGTGTTCTTGAAATTTTGGCAATTTTTTTATTCGTCCATAAAGACAGATACGACATATCAAGAAACCATCAACAGCTAGGCAGCTCTTGATCCTATGACTATTGACTGCGATGCTTTCAGGTCCGCGCTTGCAGGGTTTTGTCGCCGCTAAGGGTAGAAAAACATTATTGCCAGTTAGTTGCTATCTGCCAGCACTGGATTGAATGATGTCATACGACGATACTAAGCACTAAGTAGTGATAGCCTAGTGGTTAGGACTGTGGTCTCCTATTCGGGGGGTCGCAGGTTCGATCCCGGGTACGCACCTCTGATATATCGGAGTCAAGTGCGTTTAAGCAATTAAAATTTATCACTTGCTTCAACGGTGAAGGAAAACTTCGTGAGGAAACCTGCACACCTGAGAGATCTTCATAATGTTCTCAAAGGTGTGTGAAGTCCGCCAATTCGCATTGGGCCAGCGTGGTGGACTATGGCCTATAACCCTTCTCTGAGAGGAGACCTGCGCTCAGTAGTGAGCCGTTGATGGGTTACTAATGATGATGATACGACGATACGGTCCAGTTATAGCTTTCACTTGTGACTAACTGTCGAGTAAGAGCATCAGTAGCCCAACGGTCAAAGGTGCGGACTGAAACTGAAAGGTCGGCGGTTGTATCCTATGATGACTTAATAAGACGTCTGCCCAATATAGCCCACATAATGCTTTTGATTTCATCTAATGGTCCAAGATCCCAGTGCCGCCAGACCTAAGTTATTTTCTCAGCAATTATTTGTGTACGATAGAGTACTGTTCGAATGTCCTTTCAGTATATGCGTACCAGCTAGATTGTGCCGACGGCCAATTTCCAGATACCAGGTGCTAAAGGTAGGTAAAAACTAGAATAACTTATCTTAAATTCTCAGGGCTGATTTTCATATATGTTTTAAAGAATAATGTAAAAATTAATAAATTAATACTGCCAGACGCTTACCGCCGGCGGTTACTTTAGCCAGACGCTTTGAAGCTCCCAAAAAAATATATAATTTAAGTTAACTTATATTCTCAGTTCTGATTTTTATACATGATACACAGGGAACTATTGCGATATTATCTGTAAGCTGCCAGACCTATTGGAAGGGTCAAACATCCCCCCAGACACACATTATGCGTCCCCGTATGTATGAGCGCTAGAACATGATTCACTTGTTTAAGTGTGTGAGAGATAATATCATCATACTATAATATTATAAATGCGAAAGTGTGTTTGTTGGTTTGTCCTTCAATCACTCTGCAACAGAGCTATGGATCGACGTGATTTTTGCCTGGGTATAGCTTAGGATCTAGAGAGAGAGAACTATTGCAATATCTTCTGCAAGCTATACCCAGGCAAAAAATCACGTCGATCCGTAGCTCTGTTGCAGAGTGATTGAAGGACAAACCAACAAACACACTTTCGCATTCATAATATTAAAGTATGATGATATTATCTCTCACACACTTAAACAAGTGAATCATGTTCTAGCGCTCATACATACGGGGACGCATAATGTGTGTCTGGGGGGATGTTTGACCCTTCCAATAGGTCTGGCAGCTTACAGATAATATCGCAATAGTTCCCTGAGTATCATGTATAAAAATCAGAACTGAGAATATAAGTTAACTTAAATTATATATATTTTTTTGGGAGCTTCAAAACGTCTGGCTAAAGTAACCGCCGGCGGTAAGCGTCTGGCAGTATTAATTTATTAATTTTTACAATATTCTTTAAAACATATATGAAAATCAGCCCTGAGAATTTAAGATAAGTTATTCTAGTTTTTACCTACGTTTAGCACCTGGTATCTGGAAATTGGCCGTCGGCACAATCTAGCTGGTACACATATACTGAAAGGACATTCGAACAGTACTCTATCGTACACAAATAATTGCTGAGAAAATAACTTAGGTCTGGCGGCACTGGGATCTTGCTCTATAATTAAAGATTCATGCGACGGAGCATACCACGGATACGATACGTAAGAACTAAGAATAGGCCATCAGTCCACAGCATGAAGCCACTTCCGATTGAGTTATAATTAGCTATTTGAAGTCAACACACGTTTCCAATCTAGCTTGACGTCGCTTTTATTGGTACTTTGATATCCCTCTTTTTAAAATCAAATAATATACTGCCAACGAGTAGTATTGAAGTACATATTAGAGCACAATAGGGCAACTGTAAAACGATAAAGGTCGATGGTTCAAATTCCAGCTGTTTCACTATGGTCGTTCTTAGGTACTCTTAAATATTTTATGGCTCATATAATCTTCTTCTTTACCAACCCTTAGACGTCTTCTGCTGGACATAGTTCGCTCTTGCAATGACTTCCATATTATTATGTCTCGGTCTTGCGCCGCCTGTATCCAGCTGCTCTCGGCGACTCGTCTGATGTCGTCAGTCCACCTAGTGGGGGGCTGCCAACACCGCTTTCCGGCGCCAGCACCTTGATACCCCAACGACCATCAGTTCTTCGAACAAAGTGCCCTACCCATTTCCACTTCTGCTTCAAGACTCGATGTGCTAATACGCCTCCTACGGATCTCCTCCTCTTTCTGATTTGATCTCATAGATATTCGGAGCATAGCTCTCTCCATCGCCCCCTGAGCGACCCTGAGCCTGCTGATAAGGCCATATAGTTAGCGACTATGTTTCCGATCCATAAGTCATCACTGGCAACACGCAATAATGCCCTTGGCTGGGACTACCATATTAATTCGGCAGCATTGTGTTTCTCGCAGGGACCACGGGGAAAAAAATAATCGTGGTCCCTTCCAGGGACTACGGGAGAGACCACGGGGAATAAATCGCAATTTCAAAGATTTTTTCATGCCTATAATTCAATACCTAAAAGAGCGATGTGGAATATTTTTTATTGCGCGCAATATATTTTGTTTCTTATTAAATCACCTGATTGAGTGGACAAGTCAACCGTTGAAAAGTCCAAATGGTCACGCGCGGGGGCAGCAATGCGCAACTAATGCACTGGCGAGAAAACGCACGAACTTGTGACACAATCGGTCGTGACTGAAGGTGACTTTCCTCATGGCATGGCGTGGCGGTAAAAATGCTCGTTTATACCTTTTTTATCGCTTTAAGGGTACGTAGAACTTACCATTGGTACAATGTTGCAGATAACACCAACTACAAATTATGCTGTTTCAAAAGCATCACGTACTTAGTTGGAAACAATGTTTCGTAGTGAATATACATTTGTAAATTTAAAATTTAAAACACCCCCGACATGTGTATCCATGCCCGGACTATGTACTATATACCTGACATCCTGTTACCAATTTTCTGCTCCATCATCAGATCCTCCTCTTCGATCATCAATCATCATCTATCTTACACCTACTAATTGAGAAAATTCTAACTACTACTCACACCCAGTGTACCCAACCCAGCAAATATGTGTAGTGTACCCAAGTACACTCTACATATCTGCTGTAAGTTGCTGAAGAGTTGGGTATCCCGCAGACACTTGATGCTGCAGCTTCAGCTCAAGTTTACCATGCCTTGGAAATAATCCGAAGTAACAGTACACCAAATTCAAATCAATCGCATCAGTGAAAGTTTGTAAGACCCTTTAATCAAGTAAGAAATGAGCTGATGATCTTCAAACACCCGAGCATATCTTCTTATACCTAAGATCCATCTCGATTACGTTAGCTTTCAAATGGAAAAAAAATCGCAACATAATCGGTCCATTCGTTACGGAGCTACGAGGGAACAGACAGATACACACTTCGAACTTATAACACCCCTCTTTTTTGTCGGGGGTTATTAATATATGTGGCCAGTTCTTGTTCCAAAGTAGAAAGTTTTGTTTGATTCGGCAAATTTTACATAAAAGGTGAGTAATGCCCAATTTCACCAACATAATATGTATTATCTTTTTTTGGAATAATTACTGATTTATATGTAGTCAGTTAGGACTTCCTTCTTGCATGCATTATCGTTCTATGTAGGTAGATAAGTTCAGGTACAATTTGTTATTACATAATATTCTTTTAAACTAGTCTACAATAAGGTCTATTATTTCAAAGTAATTGTAAAAAAACAAATTGTGTTTCCTGTAGTACCTAATCTCCCGACTGCGGCTTCCGACAAGAGTTAATTTTGCAATAACCTAGGCCAGTTAGGTTTCAATTAAAAGAAACGTAGATTTTGAAAGTTAAAACTGAGACGCAGTAGTCGGATGTCACATTGCCGTGATGCAACCGGCTGCAGCCGCCGCGATAAGCTCGGAATGCAATTAAACGTGCCGTGACGAACTGCTTATGCCTTATCGCGACCTTGGCATTGACATTGCCTTGCATTTGTATTTTGCACCCGCGGAAACTGCGACGAAAACGGTCATGCTCGATCCGGCACATGGCAGTTTCCGCGGGTGCAAGTCGTTACCGTGACGCCTCATACCCCATGGATCGGTTATGGTCACGCTCGATCTGGTACGACGCGTCGTACCATTTGTCCGTTGTCCGTTATCGTTCTAAGAGGTATGAGACGTAAAGGTAAAATTCAAAATTATTTATTTCACGTAGGCCAACCTGTGGCTCTTATGACACGTCATGACTCTACCACCGGTTCGGAAAGCGGATTCTGCTGAGAAGAGCCGGCAAGAAACTCAGCAGTTGCTCTTTTCAAAATATAATCATTTTACAATATTATTATGTAGCTATTATTATTGGTAACGACTTGCACCCGCGGAAACTGCGACGTTGTATCAGATTGAGCGTGACTGTAACCGATCAATGGGGGTATAAGACGTCACGGTACCGACTTGCACCCGCGGAAAGTGTCATGTGCCGGATCGGGCGTGACCGTTCCAAGGGGTACACGTCACGGTAACGTCTTGCACCCGCGGAAACTACAGCTAACTAAGCTTGCTTGCTAAGCGGTTTGTTACATTAAATAAGTCAGATAACGATTATTATTAGCAAAATTCACACATCTTAGCTAAGCAATCACAAAAAATATCTTCGGTAGGTATTTGTACAGCGCGTTAAATCTCAAATCTGTCGTGATCCTTCGGCGGCCAGATTTATATTTGCTTAAGTTTGAGTCTCACTAGTCAATATGCACAACTTATTCGTGCACAAGATGTGAAAGACATATTATTTATTTAAATATTTAAAACAGAACAAGACAGCTCTCGTTTTGTATCACCACTTAGGTTCTCGATTCTAGGATAATAAATAAGTAATTAACATATTGACCTATGTTACACTGTTAAACTACATTTTAAATGTTTTCTATAAAACTAAATAGAAATGAAGTGTCTGACTATTGAAACAATTAGGTAAGTAGGTACTGTTTTACTACTGTTCTCGACTCTCGTTCAAATACTTATAATTATTAATTGTGTATTACCTTATCTATGATTTTTTTTTGCCAATTTGTCGAGTGACGTTTAACCGAGGATTAAAGGCGTTCTGACAGTTTTTGTAGGTATTGAAAGTCTGCCAAAGTATCTGCGTTCGGATAAGACTTATTTTACGTACTAAGGGCCGATATCAACAACGCGTCACTGAAATCGGCCCTTAGGCGACGTTGTCGCATAGGCGAAACGCCGCGCGCGGTTCGGCGTGTCGCGCGAGTCGTCGTCGCGCGATATGGCCAAGATATGAGGGCGAGAGCATAGCGAGAGAGAGCGAGCGAGCGACGCACCGCGCGTCGCGCGGCGATTCGCCTGTGCGAAAACGTCGCCTTAGTAGCCTATACACGATTTCTTTATTAGTCTGTCGGTTTGACTCCTTGCTTGTCCGGGCTAATTACGGCTGAAACGATTTTGACGATACTTTCATAGGCAAGGTACTTACACGATTATGCTAAGAACGATCTAGGTTACTTTTTTCCCGGAAACTTGAAAAATAATATGTTGATATTAGGGATAATTATTATAGGCTTACTAGTTAATAACTGACCCAGCGAACTACGTACCGCCAGCAAAAATATTTAGTGGTTGGTCACCATCATTTAATCATCATTTAAGGGTATGAAAAATAGATGTTGGCCGATTCTCAGACCTACCCGATATGCACACAAAATTTCATAAAAATCGGTCCAGCCGTTTCGGAGGAGTTTGGTAACAAACACCGCGACATGAGAATTTTATATATTAGACTAGCTGACCCCGCGAACTTCGTACCGCCAGCAAAAATATTTAGTGTTTGGTCACCCTTATCATTTAGGGGTAGGTATGAAAAATAGATGTTGGCCGATTCTCATATCTACCCGATATGCACACAAAATTTCATAATAATCGGTCCAGCCGTTTCGGAGGAGTACGGGAACGAACATTGTGACACGAGAATTTTATATATTAGATATATTTTCATTGCCTAATGTATAGCATAGGTCATAGAGATTGCCCACTAGAAGCTGCCACATATGGCTGTTAGGTCATAATTTCTGAAGGCTTTAAGGCTGCAAGAGGTTCATTACATACTTTTTCTTCTTCTATAGACGTGTCCACTGCTGGACAAAGGTCTCTTGCATGGAATTCCACAGGCTTCGGTCTTGCGCCGCATGGATCCAGTGGTTCCCAGCGACTCGTTTGATATCATCGGACCACCTGGTGGGGGGGTCGGCCAACACTGCGCTTCCCGGTGCGGGTTCGCCACTTTGGGGCGCCAACGACCATCAGCTCTTTAGATACAATAAGTATTAGATTAAACTGTTCTGCAAATTCATTATCCTTCATAAATATTAAAGTTATTGATCACATTGCAGCTACCATGAATACTAAGTACAGAGTTCCTCTATTACTTCGCGAATGTTTTCATTGTGTTTGCGCTAATTTAAATTCCTCACATAGCGGCCTGTACCTATTAAGGTATACTTTTATCGCCTTTGCTATAATGTTTGTTTTTTTTTTTCGTGACACCACCATACTATTTTGTTTTTGGGACAGTCTTGAAACGCAATAAAAAATAACAGCTATAGTTTATAATTTATCGACCGAGCGAAGCGAAGGTCTTTGAGTTAACTAGGGCGATTTGCACTTGTCCGTCCGTCCGTCCGTCCGTCCGTCCGTCTGTCAGAGCCTTATAACTTTTGAATTACTGAACGTAATTACTTCAAATTTAGATATAATATGTAAACCGATGGCCTCCAGCCGAAAATGGCTTAAAAAGTTATAAAAATCTTTATTTCAGGGGGGCTCTCATAGAAGCGAATGCGAAGTAAAAAAAAAAAATCGCGTTACATAAAATTGTTACGTATCATTTTAAAGATAATTTTGAACTGAGTACAAAAATATTTTTTTTTTAATTTTTCCCTTAAAATTGACGAAATGGGGGGGCTTTCAAAGTGGCGATTTTATACGCTCGCTTGAAGACGCTCTCTAGAAAAATCCGCTATGGATTTTCAAACTGATTTTATGTTTTTAGGTCACTTATATCCTGTACTTGAACAACAAATACTAAAATTATATGAATATTATAAAGAAACGAGATTATTTAATTTTTAATGGGCGTCAGTAATTCATATAGCATCAACATAGCTTCACAATAATGCTAATAGATGGCGCAGTCAGTAACTATTCCCATGGAACTACGAGTTAAATTCAATGTTTGATAAATAATTCAATGTTTTCACTAACGTTCCCTAACCTTTACGGGCTACCTATAAGTTAGGTGATTGATGTTTTCTGTCAACTTATTTATCACGATCCTGTACGGGACACCTAAAAGGATATTGGGACGGATGTTAGGACTTAGGATTGTATTTAGGAGCTACCTACGTTAAGAGACTCCTACTTAGGGGATGATTTAGGTATGTTTGGTGAAAACGGGCATAATAATAATGTCAGTTTTGGTTATCATGTATCGATTGAATGAATAATCATGGGATACCGTTACCGCGAGGTCTCAGTTCGGGGCGAACCACTAGTATAATTAAATACTATGTGTACTATGTCTCACTCACTCTCACATACACTAGCGGCACGCTATGATGGCCGGTTTGACGTTTGTCCGCTCATGAAGTTCCGTATTAATTGATAACGACTTTGAAGGAAATAATTGTATTACTTTATTGACGATAGTGATGTGCGGAGATTCATAAATTTTATCGAATGTAGTTTTAGGTTTAGGACTCAAAATTTATTTATTAAATTGATTTCTAAAATGTATACAAGTGTAGAAAAATCAGTTTGCACCATTTAAGGGGTGAATGTACTTGTGAATATGAACAATTTTCACCATGTGGACAAACCTCTGAAATCGCAAAAAAATATCAGCTGTTTCATACAAAAGGTAAAATTTTTATTTTTATATGATATATACCACAACTCGGCATTTGGTTTTCTAAATTGAAAATTTTTAAAAATGGAATCTAATACGATCGTCACATAGGATCGCTGGCTAGCACAACTACTACCTCCGGCAAACTCGCGTCAATGCTCAATGCAAAACAAAGCAGTTTCGAATTGACGTTGCTTCGAAAAGTATAAACTGTCAGTGCAATGCGATTGTGATATAGTTTTGACCTGGCTTTGGATTTCAAATATTGATACTGCATTACTGTTGACCCTTGCTCGTTAATTTGGACTCTGTTCAAGCCCTTTGTTGTGGATTTCGTCGATATGACCGAACGTACGCAGAGAACTGTTCTAAATAGTCAGACACGTGAGTTCGTAATACGCCTTCGTAACTATTTCGATCGTGAAGCTCAAAATGGAGGGCCAATTTTACCTATAACGTCAGTGGTTGAACGCGTAGCTGATGCGCTTAATATTGGACAACGAACTGTTAGACGGATAACTAAAAAAAAATATGGCGAGACTGGCACAGAAGAAAATAAACTTCACACACCAAAAAAGAGAAAACGAGCAAAACCAGTCGTAGGCATCGATAGCTTTGATGCCGATGCTATCCGAAGACATGTTTACGGCTACTATTTACAGAAGGAGTATCCAACAAGAAAAAAGTTGGTGCATTCACTGAAGGAAGCTGGATTATTCTTCGGTGGGGAAAGTTCTTTAACGAAGATTTTGAAGACCATTGGATTTCGATACAAAAAATGTAACAAACGCAAAATATTGATGGAAAGATTTGATATAGCGATGGCAAGGTATACTTTTTTACGGCAAGTGAAAGAAATCAAAAATTGGCAAAATGTTGTGTTCTTGGATGAAACATGGCTTAATGCTAACCATACTGTAGGCCGTTCTTGGAACGATGACACAGCAGCATCTACTTCCAAAGTTCCTGTAGGAAAAGGATCGCGACTTATAATTTGTCACGCCGGAACCATCAACGGGTTTGTCGAAGGTTCTCTCATGGCTTTTGCGTCAAAAACCACTGGAGACTATCATGAAGACATGAATGGAGAAAAGTTTACTGAATGGTTTACCTCAATGTTGTGTAGCCTCCCTGAACCATCTATTATAATTATGGACAACGCCCCATACCACTCGATGCAAATTGACAAGCCACCTGCCCAATCCCAAAAGAAAGCTGATATCGTCGCATGGCTTCGTAAAAATGGCGTAGATGCAAACATGAATATGTTAAAAGCGGAATTAGTACGTCTTTTAAAAGAAAACAAACCAACCAAGATCCGATACGTCATTGACGAAATAGCATTAGAACATGGGCACAGAGTTATACGGTTACCGCCTTACCATTGTGAGTATAATGCGATTGAGTTGGTGTGGGCTCAAATTAAGGGATATGCTGCAAGACACAATACAGAACCCCCATTTACCACAAAAAAAATGCTAAAATTATTAGAAGAAGCTTGTGAACATGTGACTAAAGGAGACTGGGAAAAGGTTGTGAATAGAACTGTTAAATTAATAAGGGAAGATTATGAAAGAGATGTGAAAATAGATAATATTATAGAAAACGAACATATAATTATTAATGTAGGTGATGATAGCAGTGACGACAGTGAAAATAGTAGTATGGACGAATCTGATTAATTATGGCCTTTTGTGGCACCTTTTTTGGTATCTTTTGTATTCATATGTTTCTTGTGTGCATATAAAGTATGTATATTCATTTTCATTCAAATATTCAGTTCGTTCAAATAAATTAAATAAACATATACATTTTTGTTTTATTAAACCTATTTAATCAGGTACAAAAACAAAACTTAATTGTTTTTTGTTCGAGAATAAATTGACATTCCACATCACTATTGTAATGTGTCAAACCGGCCATCATAGCGTGCCGCTAGTTTAGTGAGAGCTGTCAAAAAGAAAATAAACGGTTCGACAGGGTATAACTGCCGCAATCGGTATCGCTTATCGTTACTTAAGAATATCCTTAATATAGATTTAAAACCTCACTCTTAGTCATTTGAATGCTTCGTTAGTAGGTAGGTACATACGAATTACAGCTCATTCGGATATTTAAAGATAATAATTCGTTAATGACTTATTGAATATTTGATGAAGGTCTCTGAGTACGGAATATTGATTACTAGGTGATGCCCACGACTTCGTCCGCGTGGATTTAGTTTCTAAAATCCCTCGGGAACTCTTTGATTTTCCGGGAGGAAAAGTAGCCTGTGTCACTCTCCAGGACCTCAACTATACCCATGTAAAAAATCACGTTGATCCGTAGCCCTGTTGCGGCGTGATTGAAGGACAAACCAACAAAAAACACCATTTCGCATTTATAATATTAGTAAGGATTAGTAAGATAAGTAGTCAATTTGGGTTAAGACTATCTTGCAATCAAAATAATACTTGTGATAACATCGTTCGAGATTTAGGTTGCTACTGCTAGGTAAATCTCGAACTGTATATATGACTGTCGTGTAATTAGCATATTTTAATTTGCAATAACAAATATTGATGTCAATAATTAAGATAAAAACTATCCTATCTTTTAAGTTGGACCAGATTACAGATAGCTACAAAGTTTGATCAAAATTGGTTCAATAGTTTTCGAGTTTATCCCGAACATACATCGTGACATGAGATTTTTATATATATAGATATTTAACTTCTATAGCGTGATCAACTCTATTTTTTGGCGATGTTAAAGGTTGTACCACGATTGTGTACGTGACGAGACATATCCTAATTTTGCATAACAATAGATGGTGTTTAGAGTTATTCAGCACTGCCACAACGGCGTGGTCTTTGTCTTTGCCAAGGTCGCGCGAACTTGACTCACGCTCACAACATACCTACTGGTAGTTGGTACTACATCGCCTTAACTCATTTATCATTACCCACGTATTGTACCAACAATATAAGGCGCCGTCTAGGTACCTTATTTAGTTAGTTCTTACTCCATACTTGAGTACTAACTACATCTCTACATTCGACTCTACAGCAGTATGAGAACAAAGTAATAAATGATTTAGTTTTAAGTTGCGTGGTTCGTAAATTTCAGACTATCTTGTCTTGGGTTTGCATAATCTCTACAAGAGGTTAAAAGAAAGGCATTTTTACAAGCTTTTATTTAACTTGCAATGTTTTGTTTGGGTCAAATCTTGCAAGATGAATTAGACCCACTTCCCGGTTTCTGATCGAGCTGAAATTTTGCATGTATGTGTAAATCGGATGACAATGCAATATTATTGTGACATGGAGCTGATCTGATGTTGGAGACGGAAGATGGCTATCGGAACTCTGTAATAAAACGACGTAACCCCCATGTAGTTATGCTCGTTTGATTCGTCATAACAAGTACTCTGATCCTGGATGATATCCAGAGTCTAATGATGTAGCTACTAAAAGCTTGCATTTAAAAATAAATTTTTTAATTTACACTTGTTTGCAGCTGGATATGCTTTATTGTATAGCATTGACAAATTGAAACATGTTTGTTTGATTTATCTGTTTAATCAATTCCTTGTTATTATTGTTTTTTAAATTGTTTGACTCTCGTTTATTTTGATTCTCGTTTATCCAGTTTCTTTATCTTCTTGACAATTTCACATAGCAAGCGTAGGGAATTAGCAATCTTGTAAGCTTTAAGCAACCAATAATTTGCTTTATGTTGTTGTGATGATATGAACAGTGGATGATAAACGTACACGGAACAGAGTTCCACGTGTCTTGGTCTTGTTGCAGTTGTATCCAGCGGCATCCGCCACTCGTTTGTAGTACTTTGGGACCACATTGGCTATCGGTATTGGAGCCATGTGATGGTGGCCTACCCATGACCCAATAGGCATGAGTTGATGACCGATTTTGAAAACCTGTTGGATGATGTCCGGTAGTACTTATATCTACTATTTCGATCTTATATTTTCAGCAAATAGTTTGGTAGATAGAATTACCATTTCAAATTTTAAAATTCACACAAAAACATTTGTCGGTGTCATGGCGTCGTTTGTGACGTAACTCTATGTTTTTTCAAAGTAGTTTGTCAAAGTTATGATATGACGTATCGCTCTGATTGGTGTTCAATCCAATATGGCGGATTGCTGTATTTTATAGTTTTATTTTCAACAGACTTCAAAAAAGAAGGAGGTTATCAATTCGTCGGAATCTTTTTTTTATTCCACCACCGATTACTCGAAAACGCCTGAACCGATTTGGGAAATTCTTTTTTTGTTTTGAAAGGGTGGTCCTATATAAATTTTATAGAAATTGGTAGAGCGGTTTTTAAAATATACGTTAACAATAAATTATATACGTTGTATAGTATGTGTGTAATGTTTAAAGCGGGAGATTGAAGTCGGTTCTTTAAAAAGAATTTTTTATATTAAATTATATGAAAATAAATATCAATTTCGCACGTTAATAATCCGTGAATCCTATTTAATTAGTTAAATTCATAATTTTATTGATTCTTGGTTATACTGTCTTCATGCTTATTATACGCTTCAGTTTGAGGGTGAAGAGAACTACACCCAGAATTGTCTTTGAATGGTTAAAGTTAAACAAAGGAGGAAAACGCTTAAGCTTCAACAAGGATAAATATAGCACTAGGGTGTTCGGTAGGTACACAAGCAGCTTAATGCTTCGCCAAGTCGCCAATCATGCCCGGAATGACAATTAGTTTTAATGTGTTTTTTGATATTTTAGGAATGCCTTCAACGCTCGATCGTTATTTCATTGCAGGCATTAAAAATACCTGACCGGTTTTCCAAATAAACTTACGCGGTCCAATGCTGTACCAAGAGTTATTACTTATTACTTACTACTAAAGGTGTAGGCACATTTTTGTCGAAACCTTGGAGCTGTATTGTTATTTGTTATTTCAAGCATGCACCTATATTTTATTTGTACACTACACACTTACACATAGATATTTCAAGCTGGATACCGACACGCTCCACATAAATATTAGCTTGACCAGGCAGCAGGCTGTAGGAATATTCTCAGGCTAGTCTGTATTCCTGTGACTATCGACTGTTGGAACGAAGTTCCTTATCGCGCGTTGCGAAAGGCGGCTAGACGGAAATTAAGACCAAAAGTTGTAACGACACTTTCGACACTTTTTGATGGCCTAAAAAATATCTTATATAATAATTTCAACAAATTGTGCATTGCTCCCGTGGCTCAATTGACCCGCGCGCGGCCGCCAACCGAAAGGACTGGTGGTTCGAGCCCACCCGGGGGCGCGCAATCCTATTTTCATTTTTTATTTTATAAAATTATTTTTTTTATTTTAATATTTTATAAAATCGATATTTAGGCTTCCCTGGGGTCATTTTGATTTTCATCGATAAAAAAATCATGATAAAAAATGTATACCCGAATAATTATTTTCTTTATACCTCGAATAGAACTTGAAATTAATATTTTTATAATAATAACTTCGTTCCTATCTGGTGTCCCACGACACCACACGATTTTTTTTAGAAACTTGTTGTATTCCATAGGTAGCCATTGAAATCGAAAATGGCCCATCAGATTATGAAAGTGATAATATTATGTGATGGATACATGAAGTTAATGTTCGGAAAACAGTTTGTATTGCAAAAATTCGATTGACTAATGAGTTCCTTGCTGGCTTATACGTAGGTACCTATACATATATTTGTATATAGACGATTCAAAAACTACTACATTAACTACTACTAACTATTTCATTGTAGTGGTGTTCGAAAATAAATACATATTATTTTTATATTGTTTCTGCCAGTAGGTATATTGCCTAATAATTGTTATTATGAATAGAAATGGCCATAGTCCATGCAAGCAAGTTCATAATTGAGATCATTAATAAAATCATGTTAATTACTATTGACAAATTAAATTTGATAGTTGACAATTCTAAGATAACATCTCAGTTGATAATGTCAATCAGCCCGATAAATAACAGACAAGCAAATAAGGTACAAATATTGCTAGACTAAACCTGTTATCGGCTTATCGAAGGCCTTATATCTGTTGTACGTTATTAGTTATTATCTACTTAAAAATAACCGTTATATCACTGGTGGATACGAGTTTTACCTATTTGGAAAAGAGGAAAACCTTATTTTACTCACCAAAAATAATACTTTTGCAAAGCAGCAATTGAAGATAAATCTAAAAGCACTAATCACATAATTATTTGCTCTAATTGACTACCTATTTGAATAAGTTATATTTGGTAAAGGAAGGAAATTGTAAATAAAATGATATTATGAGGAAAGCAACCATTCTTGTCGAAGTACGAGTTAAATATTGCATTATGGGGAAAATTATGAGGAAAGAAATTATACCAAACATACCTAACAGATGAGACATAATTTAATATAAAAAATTATTTTCAAACAACCGGCTTCAAAATTCCGCTTTACTATATTACACACACACTATACAAAGTATATAATTTATTGTTGATATTTTAAAAACTGCTCGACCGATTTCGATAAAAATTATATGGGACCACCAGGGGAGTATACACTTTCAAATAAAAAAGAATTTCCCAAATCGTTTCAGGCGTCTTCGAGTAATCGGTGGACATACATAAAAAAAGATTCCGACGAATTGATAACCTCCTCCTTTTTTGAAGTCGGTTAAAAATATACCTAATGCCAAAATCGGTGGACATACATTTTTTTTTTTTTTTATAATATATTAGGTCTATCATGCGATCAGCTACAACAGCTATAAGCAGATCTTTTCAAGGTATGTTGGCATGAGAGGCTGTCCATCCAGTGATGGATCTGCCTCTTAGGTAATTAATAGGTTTTGCTCAATGCAAAATATGGTTGAGCGAAGCAATGGCTGGGTCATGCGTCATGCTCGTGAACGGGTGCCACCAGCGGCAATGGGGCTACTTTCTGTCTGCCCGTCTTGACATGTGTTGAATTATAATTAGAAATAATTACGTATGCTTTTGTGGACCTTTCCCTCATTGTGGAAACTCTGCATACATAGAATATCTGTTAAGTATATTGTAAAAGTATTTTGAAAAGAGCAACTGCCGAGTTTCTTGCTGGTTCTTCTCGGCAGGAACGGCATTCCGAACCAGTGGTAGACTCATTGACGATTCAAAAGTACTTGTAAAAGTTTATTTGAATAAAAAACATTTCTATTCTATTCTATTCTATTCAATCTGTAAAGTCCCATAAGGAACCGCGTTTAAGCCTTCTAAATTCCATTGGGAAAGCAAGTGATGTAGCTAATTCGTTTTGGTGAGTGTTCAACCGTTCTTTGTAGGTCTTTGCTCTGTGTTCGATTTCTTCTTTTATCGTTTTTATGTGGAGATGCTCGTGCAGTTCCGACTTCTTAGTGAACCATGGAGCATTTGCTATGTTTTTAAGGACTTTGTTTTGAAATCTTTGTAGTATTTCTAGATTTGAGTTCTTGGCTGTGCCCCAAAGCTCAATGCCATACGTCCACACTGGCTTTATTATGGTCTTGTAAATAAGTAGCTTATTATTCAGGGACACCCGCGAGTGCCGTCCCATAAGCCAGTTAAGATTTCTGAAAATTTGATTGAGTTCATCGCGTTTTTTCATTATGTGGGGCTTCCAGGTTTGTTTTTTGTCTAAGTGTATCCCAAGATATTTTGCTGTCTCACTATGAGGTATGATATTATGTCCGAGTTTAACAGGGGCATAGACGTCTTTGCGGAGAGTAAAAGTTACATGTGCAGACTTATTTGAACTGGCTTTTATACGCCATTTGGTCATCCATTTCTCTATCTTGTTCAGGTGGTTTTGTAATATGTCTGATGCCATCATTGGATCTTTATTGTTGCACAAAACTGCAGTATCATCAGCAAAAGTAGCGGTGAGTACATTTCCTAATGTGGGAATGTCTGCAGTGTAAAGGAGGTATAGTGTTGGCCCCAAGACAGAGCCTTGAGGTACTCCCGATTCAATGTTATGGAATTCTGAGTACGCATCATTAATTCTAACTCGAAATATTCTCTGTTGCAGGTAAGATTTCAAAAGCATATAGAGGTTATGAGGGAGATGATTCTTTGCCTTGAAGAGTAATCCATTGTGCCAGACTTTGTCGAAAGCTTGTTGGACATCCAGAAATACGGCCGAGCAGTACTCTTTATTTTCAAGGGCATTTCTTATTTTACTAACTACTCTGTGCACTTGTTCTATTGTGGAATGACCACTCCTGAACCCAAACTGATGTTGAGGGATGAAATCTTTTTCATTAAGGATAGATTTGAGCCTATACAAAGTTATCTTTTCAAACACTTTAGATAATGTTGGTAGTAGACTGATAGGTCTGTAGGATGATACCAAATGTGGTGGTTTACCGGGTTTGGGGACCATTATTATTTGTGATACTTTCCAAATATGTGGGTAGTGGGACGTTCTCAAGATACCATTGAAGAGTTGCGTCACAAAGACAATTGCTTTTCTTGGTAGTTGCTGTAAGACCTCTGCTGTTATTAAACAAAACCCTGGGGCTTTGTTCAAGTCCAGTTCTTTTATTACCCTATAGACTTCTTAAGGGGAGCAACTTTTTAGCGGTGGGCTGAGTTGTAAATCTGTAGCTAAAAACTCTTTAACTTCTCTATCAGTATCTGGATCGCCGTTGTTAGAGGTGAATACTTCACTTAGGAACTGGCCAAAAGCTTTAGCACGTTCACTATCTTTCCTAGCCCAGGTGCCGTTGTCCAGTTTTAAAGGATGCTGTGCTAAAATGGGTGCCGCTTTACTTGATTTTACTACCCTATAAAGTGAGTACTCGTTCTTTGCTGACGCAGACAAATTCTCCAATTTATTTTGTAACGTCGCGTCATCGATCTCTTTTAAATACGATCTTAGTTCTACGATAGCACGATTTAGAGCTTTTTTGTCTGAGGGATGGCGACTACTATGCCAAACTCTCCTAAGTCTTCTTTTTTCGAGCACTTTGTCTCTTATATCCTTCGGTATATTTTTGCTGCCTGGGATATGACAACGTTCTGGAGTGGAAATCCACGATGCAGTTTGTATAACATTAGTTATGGTGATGGCTGCCTCATCGATATCATCATCTGTTTTTAATGGAACTTTAAGTGACAGGTTAGATTCAATGTAGTTTCTAAATGCATCCCAGTCTGTACGTTTATTGTACAGAGTCTCTTTTGTTGGCCTTTCAATGATCGATGTACTGATTGTTCCTATCACCGGAGTATGGTCTGAACCCCCGTCGAGACAACTTTCGACACTGAGGTAAAGATTTGACAAGCCTTTATAAGCAAAGAAGTCTATAAGGTCCGGCACTTTTTTGGGATCTGTTGGCCAGTATGTGGGTTCACCCGTGCTTAGGATTTGTAAATTGTTTTTAAGTATACTTAGGTTAAGTTCTCTGCCTCTGGGTAGAGTTAAACGTGATCCCCATTGCACGTGTTTGGCATTCCAATCTCCTCCACAGATAAATCTATGTCCAAGGGTTTCAAAGTAGTTAGTAAATTGATCCTCCTTTATATTATGTTTCGGTGGACAGTAGATGGCCGACAGAACAAGAGACCCTTGTTTATCATATACCATAATAGTCGTAGCTTGTAGCTGGGATGTTTTATATTCTTCTAAGAGGTCATGTTTCAAGGTTTTTCTTACTATTATAGCAGTGCCAGCGTGAGCGGTTCCATCTGGATGGGATGTTGCATATATGATGTAGTCTTTAATCGAAAGGTTATGTTTTGCAGTAAGATGAGATTCTGATACAAGAAGCACGTCTATGTTGTGTAGTTTCAAAAATATTTCCACATCGCTCTTATGTCTACTAAGACCATTAAGGTTCCACGTTGCTACTCTCAAAGTAGCCATTAAATCATATAAGCTTTTGAATTACTGATGTCAATAAATTCATCATTATTGACATCTGATCTATTAATTTATCTAGCTTTTCAGCTTGTTTTAAGAGTAGTTCTTCTAATTTAGATTCTGTTGTGATTTTGTCTGTTTTTTGATTTTTAGTAGCTTCAGCATATTATGTCTTGTATTCATATGGCTTTCGGGAGTGTTCTCTTGTATGCCTACGGTCATTACTTTGTTCTTCTGGAGTTCGGTCCCTCTCATCCGCCCTCTGAGTGCTTTGTTTTCTAGCATTCTCATGAGTCTGGTTTTGATGCTTTTCATTCCTTGATTGATTCTTTGGCTTTGTCTGATCTCTTTTTATGGGATTTTTCTTTCTTTTGTTGATTTCCATGAAGACCTGACAGCCTTTATAGTTAGCAGGGTGACTGCCTAGACACAAGCAGCACTTGGCTGGGGTGTTGCGGTCCTTTTTAGGACAGTCTACTGTGTTATGGTTTTCTGCACAATTCACACACCTGTAAGGTCTGAGGCAGTTGTTTTTAGTATGCCCATACTGCTGGCATCTCTTGCATTGGGGCACATTGTTTGTTCTTATTGGATCCTCTATAACTACTCGTGTGTTATATATGTAACAAATTTTCTTAGCCTCTGAGTTGTTAGGGTGTGGGTCCAGGTTGACAAAGAATGTTGAGAGTGGTATTTTATCAGGATCATAACGGGCGTTCACTATTTCTCCACAAATGGTGTTGCCTGTCTGCTCTATGGCTTCTTTGATTGCTTCAATAGGTGTGGTATGGTGAAGATTCTTAATGACTATTCGATATGGTCTTGTATCTTTTCTAGAGAAAGTGTGTCCAATCAAGTTCTTTGCTCTTACTAAATCCATAAGTCGTTTATATGAGTCTATTGTTGAACAACTAATTCTTAATTGATTGCGAGTTGTAATTTTAATGGCGAATTCCTTCACATCCAACACTGTTCTTATTAGATTGGTTAATTTAGAGATATCTTCAATACCATAAAGCATGATAGGTGGAGGTTTAATTGTTTGTTGCCTGTTATCTGATCTTAAAGTCTCAGCATCGTCTACATCGATATCAAGAGAACCATATTTATTTGACTCAAATTCAGAGTCTTTAGGTGGAGATGGTGTAACAGTTGTTCTGCGTCGTTTGGGTGTTCTTGGGATTGGGACTCTTTGCCAGTCAACTGATCTTCCAGTACTACCTTGATTCTCAGTAGCATTGAAATCTTTGTTTGATGTTGTTGAAGCTTTATCTAGATCGGTGTGATCTTGAGTTGGCTTGTTTTTAGTGTTGTAAAACATGCTTTTATGAAAAGTTTGTTGGACTAGCTTACTTTGGGGTCTGCTGTCTTTACTTTTGTCTTTATTTTGACCTGTAGTATTGTCCTGTGGATAATTCTGTGTGTTTTGCGTTCTTCTTTCTTCTTCTCGTTCCAAAACTGCTTGCTTGTTTTTTCCAGTAACATTCACAGGCACCGGAGTCTGGTTACTCACTCCAGTGGTGTCTTCGGTAGCAGATTTCACACTCTCCAGCCCGGGTACCGGAGAGCGCCGGGGGTTAGCCGGATCGCATGACAGAACGTTTTCTCTAATAACTGACATTTCATGAAAAGGGGGGTTGGGAAAAGAGACCAGCAATACTTTCCCAAGGTACTACTGCCACGGTTATTTAGAGGGGATTTAGTCCCTCAAGGCTTGTGGTAGCCCAGGTACAGGTTATTTAACCGCCGCCTGTTGCTCGGCGTTGTCAGCTCGTTTAGCACCACCCGGGGGACACGTGTAGGGTAAGGGTGGACATACATAGAAAAAAAAAGATACCGGCCGAATTGAGAACCTCCTTTTTAGAAGTCGGTTAATAAAACTGGTTCGATCAAAAACTTTCTACTATTCCATCACTAACATGAATTCACTCAATGATTCAATACAAGCTTTCCGGTTAACGATATATAAAACTTGTGGTCACTCGCGCACAGGCGGGGAGGGATGACATTATGTTGGTGACGTCACACTCGCTGAAATACAACTTGCCCACCTAATCTCTCATCGCGAGCAGCTTACGCAACCGCGTACGTGTCGTATTACGGAACGTGTGTGATCGCGACCCGAGGCCCCAGTTATGCAAGATTAAACGACGTGACGCTAAAATTATTAGCTAAGAATTCTCTTTCTATTTATGTCTCTCATTGACATGTTTGTTCATACTTCGTGTGATGTAAGAGTTAGCTACCTTACAAGCTCTATGGCTAATTTATTTGATGATATGGTATTGTTTGCGTTTCAATTTAAGGTTAGCTATCCTGAGCATATCCTGGCCAAGGTCCAGTCTTACAATGTTGGAAATAAATAAAAGTAATCGTTATATATTTAAAGCCGTGTTTACTATTATCCAACATACATAAGTCAACAATGAAAAATCACAGAATCAAATATGTCATACCTGAGGCATGAAAAACTCATAGAAATTCAGATCCAACCCCGAAAATGGAACTGGATCGTTTTCTGAGTTGAGCATCAAAAACCATAGACAGAAGTTGAATTAGCTCCAGGAAGGCCAAATATTATGTGAACTTCCAAACCAAACCTGGCAGGGTATTGTTATCGATGAGGTAAGAAAGAGCGACATCACTGACTTTGAAAAGAGCAGTGTGGCACCTCTATCCCTTAGGCTTAGGGGATATTTAATGATTATGATAAAGTTACTTTTACTTCTTATATTCCATATTTTTTTAGGTTTTCTTGTTCATGGTTACTGGTTAGTCTTGTTATGAGATAAAAGTTTTAGTCGTATATTTTGGGACGAATACCAGAACTTTTAAATGCTATGTCTGTTACATATTTTTCAGACAAGGCACCATAAGCACGTCCGACCGACAACGCACCCTATCAGGTAGGGCCACACACTGTCAACCTCAGCCCAGCGTTTTCGCTGGTGAAGACGAGGCATCCAGAATTTCTAATGTCACCACTCACCTGGGTGTGCATCCTTATCACGATCACGGAGACGTACGGAGTTACGGACTAATCTAGTTCAGCCACTCCACCCATTCGTCCTAACGTCATCCTAAGCCGAGGTCCGAGCCTCGCAGGAGGCGCCCTTGGGAAGCCCCCCTTTGCCCCCGATGACGCTGTAGCGGCCAATAGGGCCGGCATCATACTCCATCTTCTTCTATTCCGCGACTCTATAAGTTGTCACTATTCACACTTAAGTAACGAGTTACTGCATTATGCAAAAAGTTACACTTGACGTTCCATTACAGTCGATATTACTTAATTTTTATAAAATGAGTAAAATATGCTGCAGTTGTTGTTGCTGGCTGCAACCAATATTAATGTAGCGTGGCATAATTTTAATTGCCTTACAAAAACGTAGGCATTCGACGTTCACATGTGGCGTTAAGTATCTTGCGTGACCTTATTTCATTAAACAAGTGCTGCGCGTTTGGTGGGGGGCCGCTGGGCCCCTTCACGTCACTCAACTAGGCTAAGGCCGGCCATCGAACCGAGACCTGTCACGAGTATGATTACCAAACAGATTGTGTACGCTGGATAGTTCTTCTTCAAGTCAAATTCAAAAATCTTTTATTCAGTTACAATCTTACGATCATGGTTAGGACTGCGGTAACGTAATGTCAGAGTCATGTCTTCGATACTGGGCATACGCTTCTGACTTTACGGAGCTTTGTGCGTTAAAGCAATTAATTAAATAACATGCTTGAACGGTCCGAAAAGCCAAAAGTTCCGAGAAAACCTGCACTCCTCAGAGTTCTCAAAGGTGTGTGGAGTCTGACAATTTACATTCGACCAGCATGATCGACTGTGGTCTACAACCCTTTTCTGAGATGAAACCTGCGCGGAGTAGTGAGTCGTTGATATGTTGCTGATATTGGTGATGGTCACGTGTGACAGTAAAAACTAATATTGTTCACTATACTGAGGTTTTTTGAGACCAGGGTCTTGTTTCGAACGCTCACAGCTATCGTTTCAAGTTTTCGTAAATAATTATCACCAATACCTCATTTGCATAGTTGTGTAACTACTTGTAAAATCATTGCCATTTAAAAAGTCTGGAGTGCGCTGACTTTGAATACAAAATACAGATGCTCTAGTGTAATCTAGTGTAACTTTCAAGCTTCAATTAATTGTACGTAAATCTGTCAATTAGTATGGACAGAAAAGAGAAAAATTCTACGTCCCTTTTCCGTCCATACTAATTGACAGATTTACGCTTTAGAGGAAACTTGAAAAAATACACTACACTAGCGGCACGCTATGATGGCCGGTTTGACACATTACAATAGTGATGTGGAATGTCAATTTATTCTCGAACAAAAAACAATTAAGTTTTGTTTTTGTACCTGATTAAATAGGTTTAATAAAACAAAAATGTATATGTTTATTTAATTTATTTGAACGAACTGAATATTTGAATGAAAATGAATATACATACTTTATATGCACACAAGAAACATATGAATACAAAAGATACCAAAAAAGGTGCCACAAAAGGCCATAATTAATCAGATTCGTCCATACTACTATTTTCACTGTCGTCACTGCTATCATCACCTACATTAATAATTATATGTTCGTTTTCTATAATATTATCTATTTTCACATCTCTTTCATAATCTTCCCTTATTAATTTAACAGTTCTATTCACAACCTTTTCCCAGTCTCCTTTAGTCACATGTTCACAAGCTTCTTCTAATAATTTTAGCATTTTTTTTGTGGTAAATGGGGGTTCTGTATTGTGTCTTGCAGCATATCCCTTAATTTGAGCCCACACCAACTCAATCGCATTATACTCACAATGGTAAGGCGGTAACCGTATAACTCTGTGCCCATGTTCTAATGCTTTTTTTTAGTTATCCGTCTAACAGTTCGTTGTCCAATATTAAGCGCATCAGCTACGCGTTCAACCACTGACGTTATAGGTAAAATTGGCCCTCCATTTTGAGCTTCACGATCGAAATAGTTACGAAGGCGTATTACGAACTCACGTATCTGACTATTAACAGTTACTATAGAACAGTTCTCTGCGTACGTTCGGTCATATCGACGAAATCCACAACAAAGGGCTTGAACAGAGTCCAAATTAACGAGCAAGGGTGAACAGTAATGCAGTATCAATATTTGAAATCCAAAGCCAGGTCAAAACTATATCACAATCGCATTGCACTGACAGTTTATACTTTTCGAAGCAACGTCAATTCGAAACTGCTTTGTTTTGCATTGAGCATTGACGCGAGTTTGCCGGAGGTAGTAGTTGTGCTAGCCAGCGATCCTATGTGACGATCGTATTAGATTCCATTTTTAAAAATTTTCAATTTAGAAAACCAAATGCCGAGTTGTGGTATATATCATATAAAAATAAAAATTTTACCTTTTGTATGAAACAGCTGATATTTTTTTGCGATTTCAGAGGTTTGTCCACATAGTGAAAATTGTTCATATTCACAAGTACATTCACCCCTTAAATGGTGCAAACTGATTTTTCTACACTTGTATACATTTTAGAAATCAATTTAATAAATAAATTTTGAGTCCTAAACCTAAAACTACATTCGATAAAATTTATGAATCTCTGCACATCACTATCGTCAATAAAGTAATACAATTATTTCCTTCAAAGTCGTTATCAATTAATACGGAACTTCATGAGCGGACAAACGTCAAACCGGCCATCATAACGTGCCGCTAGTTTAGATTGTTTTGAGTACATATTTTGAAGTGCTAAGGTGACGGCAGATATTTCGTTTACGTTAGCATCATGTTTAAAGTAATTATTGCCAATTGAACTCGCTTTAACTTTCTGTATTAAGTGTGTATGGTTTAATTAAATTGTAAGTAATTTTCCAGGCTTTCACACTTTCTTTTTAGACTACATCTTCACTTGCCATCAGATAAATTCGCTACTCTGAATATAGGTATTGTAACAAGTTCTTCTTCTTACGGCATTCTGCAACCGCATGTCCGGGGTTCTTACAAAATGGACACCTAATCCTTACGTTAGGTGAAAGTTGGGACCGAAAAGGTGGTTGGAAGGCTTGTCTTCTTTCCCTTGTTTGTCTGCTCTATACCTCTCGCAAATTCCAGCAACTGATTGTACGTGGCAAAAGAGGCTCTCGAAGCTTTATCTCTTATGTCCAATTGCAATAGGTGGAAAATCATATCAAGTTGTTGTGGCTCAGGATGTTTTGGTTCTGGTAGTAATGAAAAAAGCATCCTTATGTTTGTGATAAGTTTTCAGTTGTTTCAGAGGCGCTTTTTGAAATGGTCATCAATGGCTGATAAAGAATATGAGGAAGTTTCAATGGTGAAAACTTCTCTCTCAGGCGCGATTCGAAATCCGCCACGGCCGTTTTTCTTCTTTAACACCTTGCCACCAGTCGTCGTTTCCACAACGAAAAGCACTTGCTACGGCAGCTTCTTATTGTGGGCATTGTAATTCCCATAGCGCGAACTAGACTTGCAAACATACAATTGGCGCCATCTTACGATTGGTTAAATTAAAAAATGATTGAAAAAATTAAACAATGTTTTGTGCGTCCAAAATTCCTAATAGTATCCACCGTTCTGGAACTCTATGGCCAACCTACCAATGCGGCAATTTAAACCAGACCTCCCAGCAACGTGAACGTTTGCTCCGAATGTCCGCCTTGGGTTAGGTTTCTGCGTGCCAACACAAAATGGTTACAAGGATAAAAAGTAATCCACTATACTTGAAGTACATATATCTACTATATATACATTTTAAATTTTAATGAAAAGAGAAAGGTTTTATTTTATTGTATCTTTAAAGTTATTTTTACGCTTATGACAGTGTTATTTCAGTAAGCTCGCTATTTAAAGCTTTATAAGCTCTTAATAAACTTGCCTCTTGGCATAGTTTCGCACTCAATTATTCCCGAATTTGATTCCAATGTGGGTAAATTGGTAAGTAATAAATTGGTAAATTGGTAAGTGGGTAATTGGCTAGTAATTATAATTTTTCGCTTTTAATAATGGCGCTGAGTTGTGGACACTGACAAGTGTCTTATTCCACCAAGTGTAGTTCATCGCATTAAAGATTGCAATATGTTAGGACTTGGAGTTTCCCTGAACAATAAAATACCAAATGAAGAGCATGCATGAATCCTTAGCAAAGCAAATAGTAGTGATAACAGTTTTATCTCGTTATATTTTTGGGCTGATGCCTCTGTCTCACTCAGTAGTGTTTGGCCAGGTGCAGACCATTCTTATTCGTCAGATTAACAGAGCAGTACGCTCACGAGGTTTTAGTACTTCTTTGACAGTCTTTATGGCAGTTTTAAAAGTCAGGATCAAATTCAATATTAAACTAAACCAGCTGGACTACTTCGTATCTCAGTAGCTAGTCGTATATACCGTACTGTTGTAGACGAAACGTACGGTAGGTGTTAAGTTAGTACTGTCATACTATCCACTTTTTCACAGGCTTGTGATGTCATCTCGGTTGGCTCGAAGTAAACACACTTACCGTATACAAATAAGTTATATGGCCTCTGAGATGTGGAATTTGCCTGCAGGACTTAAAACTTACATGTACAGATGTAGCAATACCTCATGTTCAAGTATCCTTTTACGAGTTTTTATTGACATATCTAAACGAGTCGATCCACTTGACTGTTCCAATTTAAACCATACGTCTTCGATATCAATCGGTGCTCTTATCTCTATTGATCAATAACCGATTACCAAAAATAGGCACTTGAAGCGTAATGGTCTACATTAGCTGTACATCCATGTTATGGTGTTTAAGCGATATAGTTTTATAGTATCTCGTCTTCTCGTGTTGATGGACCTATTTCTGCACCTAGACGTCATAAAACTTAGACATTTTCATAATAATCTTTCGTCTGCATTTCTAATGTACCTATGTAGAGTAAGTATGTTCTGTTTATGACATCTTTATAAAATCTGCAGATGAGTAAATCCTATAGACGTTACATTATGTTAGAAATTTTACTTTAATTTTTAAGATAAGCTGTTGAGTTTCTTGTTTGCTCTTCTCTGTAGAATCTGCTTTCCGAACCGGTGCACGCCGCACGGTGGTAGAGTCCTTACGTGTCATAAACTCGAAAGATCTACAAGTTGACCTACATCAAAAATAATGAGTATTACTTCAATTTGTCGTATTTAATATTAGCTGATGCGCGCGACTTCGTCCGCGTGGATTTAGTTTTTAAAATCCCTCGGGAACTCTTTGATTTTCTGGGATAAATAGCCTATGTCACTCTACAGGTCCTCAACTATATATTATGCAAAAATCACGTCGATCCTTAGCTCTATTGCGACGTGATTGAAGGACAAATAAACACACTTTCGTATTTATAATAGTAGTATGATCAGAAATAGCATTTTTGTTTTCCGAATACTTTATTGCACAAAACCTGGTGCTTAGAGTCGAAAAGAAGTACCTTCTCATAGATAGCGATGTTGGTATCAGTAGGTACGTTCATAGCGTACGGTTACAGTTATTATAGAAAGGCGTTCGGAGGGCGGCCGGAGCGGAGTGAGCAGAAAACTTAAATTAGAAGCCCGGGAGCAGTGCCCTTGCTGTGTGGCGTGATATTTAAACCCAAGTGAAGGTAGAACGACCGGCCTTAACCAGAATGCTCGTGCGCTGACGTCGCGGCTCGGTTAGAAAGTTGCCGTACTTGCGTCACGCCGGTCGGGGTCGACGACCCCACGCGCCCTGCTTGCGCTGCACGTAGGGCTACTGTCGACCCGACGACGCATCAAACTAAACATAGATAAGTTACAACAAGAAATCAAAGACAAGCCCCACTACGAAAAGTTGGTAAACAAACAAAGTGTACGACTTAGGGCCGATTTCTCCAACGTAAAATAAGTCTTATCCGAGCGTTTTCTATATTTTGAGAGTACATATTTTCAATGCAAAAACTGTCAGAACGGCCATTTTATTCCTCGGTTAAACGTCTTCCTAGTTCCATGGTTAAACGTCACTCGACGTTGGTGACGTCGGCAGTTAGGTCCGCTTGCAGAGACGCCGGGTTAGATAGAGCGTTGGTTTTATTTTTCCTGTAAAATACTTTTTTTTTTTTTTTTTTTTTTTTTTTTTTTTTTTTTTTTTTTTTCAAAATTAAAAATTATTTATTTCACGTAGGCCAACCTGTAGCTCTTATGACAAGTCATGATTCTACCACCGCTCGGAAAGCGGATTCTGCTGAGAAGAGCCGGCAAGAAACTCAGCAGTTGCTCTTTTCAAAATAGTCATTTTACAATATTATTAAAAAAAAAAAAAAAAGTTTATTAAAAGTATGTAAACAGTAGGTAATTTTAACTTATACAATGGGGCAGTGACTTCCACACTAGGATTCCCTGTATCGTGGAAATCACTTCCTTCCGTAGGTAACTAAACACATAGAATGAGCTTAAATAATGAAACATAATATACCTAATATGTAATATTCTTGGTAGTTTGGTAGGATTGTACATGTCAGTTTTGATTGTACGAGCGTGTGTGTGTGCGTGTGTGTGTGTGTGTGTGTGTGTGTGTGTGTGTGTGTGTGTGTGTGTGTGTGTGTGTGTGTGTGTGTGTGTGTGTGTGTGTGTGTGTCTCTCTTTCTCTCTCTCTCTCTGTGTGTGTGTGTGTGTGTGTGTGTGTGTGTGTGTTTGCGTGTGTGTGTGTTTGCGTGTGTGTGTGTTTGCGTGTGTGTGTGCGTGCTCTGTGTGTTGTTGTTAGTAAAATTTTAGAAATTTTTCCGTGCCTTCGTAATTGGTATCTCTTAACCATTTATTTAATGTTTTTTTACATTTATACCGGGACATGTTCAAGATTTTAAGAGCTCTGTTGGCTTTGGTATACAAAAACGGACCAGCAAAAAGGAAGGCTCTTCGTGCGAACTGCGTGCGCAAGAATGGGCACCTCCACCTCTGGAGACGAGAGCGTGTAATTACTGTCGAGGCTGCCGACTTGTGAAATCTAAGTATTACGGATTTAACATATAGCTGTCTGACACTCAAAAATCCACACTCTCCGTAAAGGCTATCAGTGGGATAACGAAATGGTTTTTTATAAGCAGTCTTTAAAACTGCACGTTGAGCACGTTCTATTTTTACTAAAAACGTTTTACCAGCTCCACCCCAAGAGGGTAGGCAGTAATTTATTATAGATTGACAAAAGGATAAATAAACAAGCCTAAGTACCTCTGCATTAGCCACATTCCTAAGCCTTTTAAATATGAACATAAACTTGCGTAACCTACCACTCAGAGCGTTTATTTGTTTATCCCACCGTAGTCCTTCATCCAACACTACTCCTAAATACTTTAGGTTACTAACCTGTTCAATTATAGGACACTTGCAACTTTTACTATGATAGTCAGGACAGACGTGGAATTTAATTTTTAATTGTTTAATTGGGTCAGTTCTGCTAGATATTTTGAAAGTAATAAATTTTGTTTTGCTTGTGTTGACCGTAAGTAGGTTAGTTCTGAGCCACGAAAACACCTCTTGAAGTCCCTGTTGACATAGACGTTCTACCGAATCCCAGCTATCACCATAAAACACTATCGCAGTGTCATCCGCAAAAGTAAATAATTGAGCCTGTTTGAGGTTGAATGAGCACAGGTCATTTATATAGACTAGGAATAAAGTAGGGCCCAATACACTGCCTTGAGGCACTCCAAAATCAACTTCTGCTAGATCACTGGATAGGTCACCTACAGTAACTTTTTGCTTACGGCCTGTCAAATATGATTGAAACCATTGTAATGCAATACCACGTATTCCCAGAGCTTCTAGCTTGGTTATCAGAATTTTCCTGGATAAAGTATCAAAGGCTTTCGCTAAATCAAGAAAGACACCAATACATTTACTTCCTTGATCCAACTTTGCAGTTACAAGATCAGTCAGTTCCGTGACGGCGTCTTCCGTAGAACGATTAGCTCTAAACCCGTATTGGTTTCCAGAGAGAAGATTATTTAATTCTAAATAATTTAGCAATCTTTTGTTGACTACCTTTTCAACTATTTTGGACAGGCACGAGAGCAATGAGATCGGCCTATAATTTGACACTTCTGCAGGGTCACCGTCTTTTAGGATAGGACATATATTTGCTATTTTAAAATTATTTGGAACTGTGCTAGTAGATAAACTAAGATTACTTAAAAAGGCAATAGGGCTAGCTAAAACGAGTTTGCACTTCTTTAAAAGTTCATTTGTGATATTGTCCAAGCCAGCTGCAGATCTGTTTTTGAGGTTGCTTATTATTTTTAGGATTTCAATTTCATCTGTGGGTGTAAAAAAAAAAGAATGTTGGCTATTGTTCCTAATAAGTTGTTTTATGCAATCCTTTGCTAGTTCAGATTCAGTTTTCCTGGAATTATTTAATATATTCTTAGCAAGCTTTTCACCAATTGTGGAAAAATAGGTATTGGCTTCATTAAGTATGCGTCTTGGTTGCGAAGTATTGGTAATAAGCCGTTGGTTACTCTTTTTATTATTCAGGTAACAAATGTCTTTAAGAATATCCCAAGTCTTTTTGCAATCTCCTTTACTATCCAATAGTTTATTCCTGTCATATTCGTCCTTTAAATTTTGTATAATGTTATTGCAAGTATTCCTGTATTTTTTGTATTCATTCAGGATAGTTTGGTCATCCGGATGTTTTCGTACAGCGATATGGAGACGGTCACGCTTCTCTATAGATTTAATGAGGCTTGCAGTCATCCAGGGTTTGAGTATGCAATGCGAACGATGAATAAGTCTCAACTCTGTATTTTTAGTTACAGTAGTGTTTATTATATTAATAAATTCATCAGTGGCTGTATTAACATCGGTGTGTTCATATAGTTTAGACCAGTCAGTAAGTTGGAGATCTTTGTTTACCTGGGCGTAATTAATCTTTTTAATATAAGTATGTTTAGGTGGGCTAATAGTCTTCTCGTTTCGGATTGTAAATAACACAGATTCATGATCAGTAATGTCGGATCGGCAGACTACTACGTAATT
Organism: Oeneis ivallda; assembly: GCA_029955525.1. Classification (NCBI taxonomy): domain Eukaryota; kingdom Metazoa; phylum Arthropoda; class Insecta; order Lepidoptera; family Nymphalidae; genus Oeneis; species Oeneis ivallda. The sequence continues at coordinate 1,212,857 of JARPMR010000018.1, read as the reverse complement.
AGGGATTCGCGACTTTATTAGAACGTGGTCTAAGCAATTAGGGCCTCGTGTTGGGAGCGAATGACCAGGGACAAAGCCATATTGAGCTGTAAGATTTAAGTATTCGTCTGACTTTACATCATTTGTATCGTTTTTAATATCAATGTTAACATCGCCCACAATGAAGCAATTTTCACTTTTACAATTTCTAATTAGGTCTTCCAGTGAATTTAGAAAATTATCAATATTTTTAAATGACGGTGACCTGTAGATGCACACAATTGATGTAGCCTTCCCTAACTCTAATAACAGACAGTTTGCATCCGAGAATGAGGGCTCAGATATATTAATTTTGAGGCCGTGTCTATAGTAGACTACAATACCATCGTTTTTATTGAAATATTGTTTAGAATTATATTGCTCGTAATTATTTAGGTTGAATACAGTATAACTATCCAATAACCAACACTCGGTCAATATTATAAGGTCCGGCAAGAAGTCCAGTTTTTTAATGAAAATAGTCAAGTAATCCAGATTTTTACGTATACTTCTTATATTTTGTGATAGAACTTTAATTTGCTGTCCAATATCCCCTAGGTATTTAATACATAACTCAGGCTCGTTTACAAAAGTACTTAGCGCTGCGGAGATATTGTTATCCAAATCATTTATTAGCGCTGTATTATCCACTTTAATATAAAAAATATAAAGCAACCAGTAAGTGAGGAACAAAAGTAGTGTGTATTTATAATACTGTTAAATACATGATATTGTGTGTATACGCAACAAAAAATATGCCACCTTTGGTTTAAGTTTACGAAGACAGGTAAAAAATAATAATATGTATAAAGTATTTGTGTGGTCTTTGGTGTATAGTTCAGAAGTGTGTATGTGTATATGTATGGGGTTTGAATGTACACAGATAACCCAGGAATAAAGTAATTTTGACAGAAGCTTTATACGAAATCTGTCAAATCTGTCTTTTTAACCGAGAGTTAGCTGCTAACTCTGGGTTAAAACGTTTCTGCAAGCGCGTCTGAGTGTGTAGAATAAAGTGACGTCAGATTGACATCACAGTACCCGGAAGTTAATCATCGGCTACGGCACGGTACATCGGCTGGCTTCGGCTTCCTCAAGTGTTATCTCTGACTCTGTCGTACGAAACGAGAAAACGTCAGATGAGTGATAAACTCAACTTTTCACCATCTCAGGTATCGATATCTGGACGATTAGCATGTCGCCGTTACTTTTTATCCCGGGAAATCAAAGACTTCCCGCGGGATTTTTAAAAACGCGAAATGAAGTCGCGGGCATCAGCTTGTAAATAATAATAAAAAAGCCGAGACTAGCAACTGATGTTGAATAGATTGTAGAATGAAGTATATTCCACAATCTCGGACCGACTTAGTTCTGCCGCATAAGATAGCTTAAGTTAAGGCTAATGACAAACAGCACATATAAAAGGAGAGGCCACGAGAGTTTCTGGCACACATTTAGGAAATCGATCGCAACACGTACAAGGGAGTGCCTTATGGACAAGCCAACCCTCGAATTCGGGGTAAAGACTTCAGTCTTCAGAAGTCATTGGCACTGAAATCCCTTTTTTTAAAGAGTATTTAAGTTCAATACCTTTTCAGACTATTTCTTACACTTTTATCCTTTTTAGGTCTTAAAAATATGGCACTTTAGAAGCAAAGATATCAGAAAAATTGTTATAAAATCAGTACAACCTAGTGACGCTGTTTGTACATAGGTCGTTTAAGGACGACCCAAATTTTCATTTTTTTTGGGGGTTTGATACGAGTTAATGTCTGTGTCCTATTTACGTTTTGTAATAAGCTTAGCTTTTCTATTAGCTCGCCCACGTGTCGCCTTTGATTGGCTTTTCACAGGAAATCTACAAGTAGGTGTGTGTTGCTTTGGAAAATTCCGCGATCCTACATAACGAAGGAATATTTAACTTATTTTAAAATAAAGATAATATGGAAGTTTGTTTTTGAGGGATTGTTTTTTGTTGTTACAATCTCAGGACAATCTTAGACAAAGTAATAAGAAGTTACAATGGTATTTAATATTCCTATGTATTTAAGCACCAGCACAACTTTATGTTTTATACAAAAACCTTTATTCTCTATCATAAGCTTGTTTCTATTAATTGTTGGTAAATAGATCGCTTCTAGACACGCTTCCAAATTCAATCCTCTGCCTTCCGCATCAGAGTTTACGTATCCAGTCTGATGTATCCTACGACTTGAAGACGAAGTAGGTACTTTCTGCATTCGGCAATTTTCAGGAATTATTATTTTTTTTCTTCTTCGTAACAGTTGTTTTTATTTTTAAGTACATAATTTTTCCATAGTATTCTGCGTTGACTGTTTAACGCTTATCGTACCTTACATATCTTCTTTAACTCTTTCTATATTGTGTCCATCGTCAGTTTGTTAACAAACTAACTCTATTTATTTGAAAGGCTTACGCTGCATTCCATAAACCTAAGGCTGGATCGACAGCGACTGATTTGCGTATCAGTGGTGTTGAAAAATGTGTTATGTGCGCTGTACAACTATAATGGGCACATCCATTGAAATAGGTAATTCGACATAGAGCTCGTTGAGGTAGTCAGTTTATGACGGTGAGAATAATGAGTTGAGTAAGACATTGGTAGCCAGTGGACAGCCCTGACTGCAACACGTAGCGACCTCGTTAGCCGCGGCCGAGGCAGAACGTAGCCAGCTGAGCTTGCGCTGTGACCGCCTGCCGTAATACATACTAATACATGCCTTGCAGTCGGGGGATTTGCCGTTTAAGTAATACATAGACCCATCAGTTCAAACTTCACAGTATAAGCAGTCGACCCTACTGCCAAAGGACTAAAATTCTGAGTTCTGGTGTGGAATTATCTTTGATTGAAAATCAGTGTGACGATCACACTTACCTCTGATTGGCTGCATTTGATAAAACAGCATTGATGCAACAAGAACGCCATAATTTCAGCCAAAGATTGCCACAGATCTCCATCTTAAGCTGCCTGATCCAACGCTGCACTTTCCGGTGCGGGATCACCATACAAGCACCTTGGGACTCGCAAAGTGCTTCAGTTTAAGCAAGATATAAGATGCTCCTCTAATTGCCATTTCAGCTTCACGTAACGATGAGCTTTTATCGGTTACTTGGGTATAGATCTTCTCCTGCATTTCATCCAGCAGGTATACTCCGAGCACAAATCACAAAAGTAGTGTGACAAAATGTATAAAACATTTTGATTTCTCTACAGGAAAATGCAAGATGTATAGGTATGTTCAGTTAACCGGAGTGCCTCGGTCTATACATCACGGAGTTGGCACCGTGCCATCGGAGAACGCTCCATGCAATTTGATTTAGAGCTCTTGTTTGTACGCTGTGATTGTTTGAGCTCTCTCGACCATTCATAAGATAATTGAAATTTTAAAATACATGCTACATGCTCTTAGCTTGTACAGTGTACACATTATCTCACAGGCACACAGAGCAGACTCACACACCAGGGCAAAGAGACAGACAAGTCAAGACTACCACCGGTTCGCTAAACAAATTCTGCTGAGAAGAGCCGGGAAGAAACTCAGCAATTGGGTGCTTTTTTGAAAAGTCATCAACATCAACCTATCAACAACTTACTAATGAGCGTAGGTCTCCTCTCAGAGAAGGGTTGCTAATAGTCCATCACGTTGTCCTTATGCAAATTGGCAGACTTCACACACCAGAGAACATGAAAATTGAAAACGCATATTATGTAACAAACATAGACTGTAACAAATTAAGTGGGAATGCAAAGCCGATTGCTTTGCCGACAAACGAATTTCTTTGTGACAAAGATGTGTGAAGTGTCTTTGTCACATAGAAATTCATTTGTTGTGTAATTAATAACATCGCCGTAATATATTAACGTGTATTTTACACATTTTTTATATTGTTGTTAGGCAAAAATTCTTACAGAAACCCTAACAACATTGAAAGTTGGTTTGTTTGTTGGTTTGTCCTTCAATAGCGGAGTAACAAATAGATACAAATTTTTGCATGGTTATAGTTGAGAACGTGGAAAGTGGCAAAGATTTCTTTTTGTCTTGGAAAAGCCAAATTTTTTTGATGAACCTGACTCCACGTGGACGAAGACGCGGCGGGCAAAAGCTTTGAAAGGATTGTTTACTGATGGTTAGAGGCAAAAGACAAAGGACGACTTTGTGGAGGAGTGCTCCCAAAGGGTACTATGGACTAGCAACCTCTGCTAGCTAGACAAAATCTTTGCAGGTTTCCTCACAACGTTTTCCTTCACCGTAGAAGCATGAGATATTTAATTGCTTAAACGCACATTTACCTCTGATTGGCTGGATTTGATAAAACAGCATTGATGCAACAAGAACGCCATAAATTCAGCCAATCAAAGGTTAAAGATTGCCACAGATCTCCATCTTAAGCTGCCTGATCCAACGCTGCACTTTCCGGTGCGGGATCACCATACAAGCACCATGGGACTCGCAACGTCCATCAGTTTAAGCAAGATATAAGATGCTCCTCTAATTGCCATTTCAGCTTCACGTAACGATGAGCTTTTATCGGTTACTTGGGTATAGATCTTCTCCTGCATTTCATCCAGCAGGTATACTCCGAGCACAAATCACAAAAGTAGTGTGACAAAATGTATAAAACATTTTGATTCCTCTACAGGAAAATGCAAGATGTAAGTTCAGTTAACCGGAGTGCCTCGGTCTATACATCACGGCGTTGGCACCGCGCCATTCGGAGAACGCTCCATGCAATTTGATTTAGAGCTCTTGTTTGTACGCTGTGATTGTTTGAGCTCTCTCGGCCATTCATAAGATAATTGAAATTTTAAAATACATGCTACATGCTCTTAGCTTGTACAGTGTACACATTATCTCACAGGCACACAGAGCAGACTCACACACCAGGGCAAAGAGACAGACAAGTCAAGACTACCACCGGTTCGCTAAACAAATTCTGCTGAGAAGAGCCGGGAAGAAACTCAGCAATTGGGTTCTTTTTAGGGTTCCGTAGTAAACAAGGAACCCTTAAAGTTTCGCCATGTCCGTCCGTCCTTCCGCTGTTTAGCTACGTAATAGGAAAACTATTACGGCTAAGTAGGGCTCACAAGTTAAGGAGTTATATCTGTTTTTTCTAGGTGAGGTATTACACGTAGTGTAAGTTGCATATTTTGTAGTATATTATAGTATTATAGTATTTAACCATATAACTCAAAATATACTCAATATTCATAAATAAAATAAAAACACTATCCTAGGTCAGCAATAGGTAATATTTGTCAGTTGCAACTACGGAACCCTACACTGCTCGTGGTCCGACACTTACTTGGCCGGTTTTTTTGAAGTCATCAACATCAACCTATCAACAACTTACTACTGAGCGCAGGTTTCCTCTCAGAGAAGGGTTATAAGCTATAGTCCATCACGCTGTCCCTATGCAAATTGGCAGCCCTCACACACCAGAGAACATGAAAATTGAAAACGCATATTATGTAACAAACATAGACTGTAACAAATAAATAATTACACCGTTAAGTGGGAATGCAAAGCCGATTGCTTTGCCGACAAACGAATTTCTTTGTGACAAAGATGTATGAAGCGTCTTTGTCACATAGAAATTCATTTGTTGTGTAATTAATAACAAATATATTACGTGTATTTTACACATTTTTTATATTGTTGTTAGGCAAAAATTCTTACAGAGACCCTAACAACATTGAAAGTGTGTTTGTTTGTTGGTTTGTCCTTCAATAGCGGAGAAACAAATAGATACAATTAATGTTTGCATGGTTATTGTTGAGAACGTGGAAAGTGGCAAAGATTTCTTTTTGTCTTGGGAAAGCCAATTTTTTTTAATGAACCTGACTCCACGTGGACGATGACGCGGCGGGCAAAAGCTTTGAAAGGATTGTTTACTAATGGTTAGAGGCAAAAGACAAAGGACGTTTATGTGGTGGAATGCTCCCTATGGACTAGCAGGCAACCTCTGCTAGCTAGACAAAATCTTTGAAACAAGCTGATTATGATACTGCAGGGCTTGTAGAACAACGTATCTCTCCATGAAGTGCTATAATAATCTGAAGAGGTGTAGGAAATACAAAAGAAAGTCCGCGTACCGTTCGTCGACCCACATGCACGGGTGCGCCGAGAGCGGCCAGCGACGTGACTCGGAATAAAAACGAAATTGAAAAATGTTATAGCACTCCACACGCCCAGACAAAAGCCAGCTGTTACACTTGTAATATTACCTTGAGGCTTCATACATTTGATTTTTGATTGTACAAGGAGAAAAAATAAAGGGCTTTGGAGAGAGCTAGATTCAAGTTCAAAATTATTTATTTCATGTAGGCCAATGTGGCTCTTATGGCAAGTCAAAAAGCTACCACCGGTTCGGAAAGTTGCTGAGAAGCTGAGAAGAGCCGGCAAGAAACTCAGCAGTTGCTCTTTTCAAAACAAAAATGTTACAAAATCAAAGCCGATTGCATCCAAGTAACCTTGCCATTATGAAATTCACTATGCTCCGGGTAAAGCGAGTCACCTAGGAGGACCAAAGATACCGACAGAGCTCTGAGTCGCGAAACTGAAGTGGTGATGCGCAGGGTATATAGTTCAAAGAACTGATCGTCGTTGGGGTCCTGAAGTTGCTGGAGTGAAGACCTCGTACCGGAAAGCGCAGTGTTGGCAGACCTCCCGCTAGGTGGACATCAGACGAATCGGCCACTGGATAGAGGCGGCGCAAGAAACCGAGGCCTGTGGAAGTGAATGCAAGAGACGTCTGTCGGTTGATAAAAAAGTGGAAGACGTCTGCATGAATCATTAACTTAATTATTATCATCCAAACTGTTAGCAAGCTGTGATTTAACTCTAGGTAATATTGAAGCGCTTACTAATTTTGAACTATTTTAAATCTACACTAAGGAGAGGATCGAGGTCCCTAAAGTTAATTAGCAACCCACCAACGTCTCACTACTTAGCGCAGGTCTCCTCTAAGAAAAGAGTTATAGGCCATCCACCATAGTCAACAACACTGGCCCAATGCGGATTGGTAGAGTTCACACACCTTTAAGAACATTACGGAGGACTTTGAGGTGTGCAGGTTTCCTCACGATGTTTTCCTCCACCGTAGAAGCATGAGATATTCATGAGATATAGTCATGCGTCATGCTCGTGAACGGGTGCCACCGGCGGGAATGGGGCTACTTTGTGTCTGCCCATCTTAAGATAGAAGTTAGTCTGTATGCATTTTTGGAACTTTCCTCATTGTGGAAACACTGCATATATAGCATAGTATTTTACTGTATTGTAAATCTGTTTTGAAAAGAGCAACCGCCGAGTTTCTTGCTGGTTCTTCTCGGCAGGAAAGGCATTCCGAACCAGTGGTAGATTCATTGACTATTCAAAAGCACTTGTAAAAGTTTATTTGAATAAAAAATATTTCTATTCTATTCTATTCTATTTAATTGCTTAAACGCACTGAACTCCGAAAAGTCAGAGGCGCGAACCCAGGCTTGAACCTGCGACCACCCGAATAGGCCGCGCAGTCCTACCCACTACGCTACACTACTACTGCACTGCACTGAAAATGAAAATATGAAAATGAAAATATTTATTTCAACAACTGGAAGTATTGTTAGAGTAGCCATGAAACGACGCTGTTTGCGGCAGACTGTCTGAATTTGAATACCTACATCTCATTATATCGTAATTGAGATGTACTGCAAATAAGTTATAACCTACATTACATTATGCATCAACATCTTTATTCCTCCGGCGCACGGTCGGGCGACGATGCAAATCTGTGTTCAGTGATTCAGAGTGACTCGCACCCATACATCAGCGCTGGCAGCGTTGGCAGCGAGCCATCAGGCAACGCTGCATGCACTTTGAGTGTCGATTTCGTTTGGATACCAGTTGGTTACTAAGTGTCAGGGTTCTCCCATTATACCTACCTATTCTATTCTTTTGCGGCTATGTAGCTCCTCTCTGATACTCGTTGCCGCCAGGAACAGCAGCACTCTCTTGGCTGGGATGGGTGCAGCCTCCTCTGGGTGCACGATTTGTTTCCCTAGATGGATGCTTCGTTTATGCATTAAAGCGGGGCAGTAACAGATAATATGTAACGGCGTTTCCAATTCAAGCTATTACCTACCATCCATTTCAATATTCCAAGTCAGTCTCTTATCTGGATAATGGTTACATTCTTCTCACATAGACGTGAAAATTTCTTGAGGATGGCTGATATTTTTATAATTTATTTAAAATCATAAAGATAATGCCCGCGACTTCGTACGCGTGGATTAAGGGTTGTTAATTCCCGCGGGAACTCTGTAATTTTCAGGGATCAAAAGTGTTAGTTAAAGCCTATGTGTTAATCCTATGTGTATGAGCTATCTCAATTCAAAATTTCAGCCGATTTTCATTCGTTGTGGAGTTATAGAGTAACAAACATCCATCCAAGCATCCATCCATCCATACGTCCTCACAAACTTTCGCATTTATAATATTAGTAGGAAAATATAATATTGTAGTGTGATGTGATTCGTCATGGTCCCGTATATCAAATTCCTCTAATAAATAATTTTGCAGTTGTAAAGTTTTGTCTCAGTGTACAAGTCAAAAATAACAATTTATGGATGTATTTTCAGATATCTCCGATTTTTATTGCCAGGGAACGTTTTTTTATTTAATATGAGATCTCAGGAAGGAGGGATCTGCTTAAGTTTATCTTTGAACTTCCCATAATGTAATGTAAATATCTAACTTAAAGATTAATTCTGAATTCTCTCGCCTTTTCTGCAACAGTTTTATAAAATTCGTTGCGTGTCGTAATAGGACCGGCATGTGGGCAAGTAAGCGGCTTATCAGCGTACGGCCTTATCGCTCGTGTGGCGAATGTGGCAATGTTTGCCCGCGCCCCGCTGCCTCCACGCGCCGTGGAATACTTTGGCGGTGACGTGGCTTGCATTACGAATGTGTGACATGCCACGCTTAATGAACGTAAGTGTTCCCCTCTGCGGCAGCCGTGCCTGTATCCAAAGCCCCCCTGACTTGGCCCACATGTTCTCCATATTCCATATAAGTATTTTGTTCTTCATATCATGAGTAAACAAACGATTGGTAGAATCTAGACGTGTCACAAGAGCTTACAAGTTGGCCTACATGAAGATATAAAATAATTTGGAATTCGAAAATTTGCCCTTTTTGCGGGAGGATATTACAGTTAATCTCAGAAAAACTCATATTATATATTATTATTATTGGAAGGAGTAATGATGAAATACAACGCAGTGAGCTCTTGTCCCTTCTTGAACGGTTTTCAGCATAAAGAATTCTGTATATTGTACGTGAGACCTGGTGCAACATTCGAGCTAATTCCAGAAGTCTAGCAGGTTGTCGACGGCTTTAGGGAATCCTCCTGAGTGGTCAAAAGCGTCTGTGCGTTGCATCCGAATACAACGTTGATTTTACCAAGTACGTGTTCTAGTGACTCGTCGGTTTCCTACATGGAAGTCTTTTGGTCTAATGCCCATGTCTGGTGGTCCAAGATCCCAGTGCCGCCAGACCTAAGTTATTTTCTCAGCAATTATTTGTGTACGATAGAGTACTGCTCGAATGTCCTTTCAGTATATGCGTACCAGCTAGATTGTGCCGACGGCCAATTTCCAGATACCAGGTGCTAAAGGTAGGTAAAAACTAGAATAACTTATCTTAAATTCTCAGGGCTGATTTTCATATATGTTTTAAAGAATATTGTAAAAATTAATAAATTAATACTGCCAGACGCCTACCGCCGGCGGTTACTTTAGCCAGACGCTTTGAAGCTCCCAAAAAAATATATAATTTAAGTTAACTTATATTCTCAGTTCTGATTTTTATACATGATACTCAGGGAACTATTGCGATATTATCTGTAAGCTGCCAGACCTATTGGAAGGGTCAAACATCCCCCCAGACACACATTATGCGTCCCCATATGTATGAGCGCTAGAACATGATTCACTTGTTTAAGTGTGTGAGAGATAATATCATCATACTATAATATTATAAATGCGAAAGTGTGTTTGTTGGTTTGTCCTTCAATCACTCTGCAACAGAGCTACGGATCGACGTTATTTTTTGCCTGGGTATAGCTTAGGATCTAGAGAGAGAGAAATATTGCAATATCTTCTGCAAGCTATACCCAGGTAAAAAATCACGTCGATCCGTAGCTCTGTTGCAGAGTGATTGAAGGATATACCAACAAACACACTTTCGCATTTATAATATTATAGTATGATGATATTATCTCTCACACACTTAAACAAGTGAATCATGTTCTAGCGCTCATACATATGGGGACGCATGATGTGTGTCTGGGGGGATGTTTGACCCTTCCAATAGGTCTGGCAGCTTACAGATAATATCGCAATAGTTCCCTGAGTATCATGTATAAAAATCAGAACTGAGAATATAAGTTAACTTAAATTATATATTTTTTTGGGAGCTTCAAAGCGTCTGGCTAAAGTAACCGCCGGCGGTAAGCGTCTGGCAGTATTAATTTATTAATTTTTACAATATTCTTTAAAACATATATGAAAATCAGCCCTGAGAATTTAAGATAAGTTATTCTAGTTTTTACCTACCTTTAGCACCTGGTATCTGGAAATTGGCCGTCGGCACAATCTAGCTGGTACGCATATACTGAAAGGACATTCGAACAGTACTCTATCGTACACAAATAATTGCTGAGAAAATAACTTAGGTCTGGCGGCACTGGGATCTTGCTCTATGGTTTTATATGCTTTCGTGCTTCATCATCATCATCATCTCAGCCTGCGGACGTCCACTGCTGAACATAGGCCTTTCCCAGAGAACGCCACCACACCCGGTCCTCAGCCTTCCTCATCCAGCAACTTCCCGCCACCCGCTTTATATCGTCGATCCAACGTGCTGGAGGGCGCCCCACACTACGCTTACTAGTTTCGTGCTTAGCTGAATTTAATATGAAGGCTCAATTTTTTTCTCAAAAAATTCTGTCGATCTGTGATTGAGTTTGAAAGAACCTCCATAGACTCAATACCCAATCAATATTTACTTGTAAGTGGCATGACCGTGATCTGGCGCTGATAACGTAGGTACTTAACTCGCCAATATTCTGTACTCTTGAAGCAAAATCTGCCTAACAAGGGCTTCTATTGTCGAATTTTGATTTCAAACTTTCTTCCTTTTTAGGATTCCGTAGTAAACAAGGAACCCTTATAGTTTCGCCATGTCCATCCGTCTGTCCGTCCGTCCGTCCGCGGTTTAGCTCAGAGACTATTGGTACTAGAAATCTGTAATTTGACAAGGGTATAAATATCAATCACGCCGACAAAGTCGTGAAATAAAATTGTGAAAAATATTTTTTTTTTAGGGTACCTCCCCTACATGTAAAGTGGGGATGAATATTTTTTTCTCGTCTATCCCATAGTGTGGGGTGTCGTTGAATAGGTCTTTCAAAAATATTGTGGGTGTGGGAACATCATTTTTCAATTCAGGGATCCGTTTGTGAAATATGATATTTTAAAGTGCTAAATTTTATTAGAGTCAAGTGTCGTCCCCCCCCCCCCCCTCTGCCAGCTAAATGGTTGTATACAGCAGTAGTATATATAATGAATTTTAAAGGAAAACTATCACGGCTAAGTAGGGTTCATTAGTTAAGGAGTTATATCTGTTTTTTCTAAGTTAGGTATTACACGTAGTGTAAGTTGCATATTTTGTAGAATATTATAGTATTTAAACCATGGAACTCAAAATTTATTCAATATTCATAAATAAAACAAAAGCACTATCCTAGGACAGCAATAATATTTGAGACTTTCAGCTACGGAACCCTACACTGCGCGTGGCCCGACACGCACTTGGCCGGTTTTTATTATGATTAGGAAGGCGTCAATGATAACCCTCTAGCCTAAGTTAACAAAAGAGTTAACTTCTCTGAAAGCACGGTGTTCTCTGTAAACACTAATTGTTTGAACGTTTGCCTACATCAAGAAGCGTACACTTGAAGCGTAGCCTTCTGGAAGTGTGTATGCAAATTAAAGGCGCGTTCACATTGGGCGGCGCCCTGCGGCGCGTGACGGGTGTCACGCCCCGCGACGCCGCGCCGCCGCCGCGCGTGACCGTTCCGTTGGACAAGCCGTGACGAGCATTCAGATCGCCTCATACACGATGAGCTGGTGGCACTTGGAGAACTGCTGGGATTCTTGTCAACGTTGCCACAGAAACTTAAAAAAATCCGGCTTCTTAAAAACTGGTGCGGAGTCTTCGTCCTACGCCATGATCAAAGATGCTCTTGAACGCCGTACCTGAATCACGGGTGTTTGGCCTAAGCAGGAATCAGCCATTCTTTTCTTGATCGGCGTACCTGCATCAATCGGGTGCTTTATTGGGGTCTTGGCCTGCTCTGGAACCAGCCGAGCTGTCGTCACAAAAACTGCTCAAGTATGTATGCGAATTCAAGAGAATTTTCATTCACTCAGTAAAAATATTCTCCTGGCTGAAATATGCTAATCTCAAAGAGTGCTACCCAACAGCGCAGGAGATATTATTGTGCATAAGTGTGTGCGTACACACGCTAATACGTTCTATAGATGCACTGATGTACGCCTTTACTTTCTTAGTCCTATGGGATGACAATCCAATCGACCTGAGAGAAATGAGGTGCATGACCAGCGACCTTATATGTGCTCTCACTAGAAAACGCTTGTCTGAAGCTGACAGCAGCATTTAGAGTCACAGCTCTTAAACTACAATTTATTAGCATTTGTTTTTTACGCTCCGAAACTCGCTCTTATTTTACCTATACGTATTATTTAACACACAAAGAAATATGTTGATGGTCCGTTTCAAGGAGGTATATAATATACAGGTTAGCCATCATCTCGTCTAAACTTTATCTAAATGAAAAGGCTGTGCTTTGGTTATTGTAGGGCATTCGCGGATGATTCTTATTTATTTATATTGATATCGGTCAACTTAATCGCGAGTGGCGCAGTCGGGAATCGCAAGTGGAATTAGTACTCTTTTGCCTCGCGCAGAACAAGTCGGAGAGGCACTGAAACAAGAAGAATCCCTCAACGGCCTAAATACCGTAGAAACTTTTTAGAAGGGACAGTTGACAGCTCTAGTAGGTATTTCATAACTTAAAAGAAACATAATTTGGCAGATTATAGAGCACCTATTCGGTACAATTGCGTTTTTCTTCAAAGAAATTCAAAATTCATAATCATTTATTTCATGTAGGCCAACTTGTGGCTCTTAAGACAAGTCAGGAATCTATCGCCGGTTCGGAACGCTGTTTCTGCTGAGAAGAGCCGGCAAGAAACTCAGCAGTTGCCCTTTTCAAAACAAAAATGTTGCAAAATGTAACTTATCAATCTTGTGGACAGCTGAAGCAAAGATGATTAGAATAAAACAGAAATACATATATTTTTTTAAAATAAACTTTTACAAGTGCTTTCATGTCTATGAATAATGTAAATGAATCTACCACTGCACTGGTTTGGAATGGTTCTTACAATTCAATACATGTAAAGATGGGCAGACAGAAAGCAACCCCATTCCCGCCGGTGGCCCCCGGCGAAGAAGATTTGAATAGACGATCTTTCAACTTTCAGCACCTTAAAATTGCACCGCCTTCTCCCATCGAAAGCTGTTATACAATAATACACCTGAATGGACTTTATTAAACCCATCTCGGTGCGGTGTCTTTGAGCCAGGATATTTCATCTGCAGATCTTTTGCCTTTTATCTTGCCTTGACTGACAAGCTGACATTGGAACGGCCTGTAATTTTAGTTCTTCACGTGGACTTCGTCGACGGAAATTAAATAAAGTAGGTGAAAAATGCCAAGTCGGATGACAGGTACAAAACATAACTTCGGTAATGAAGATAATGGACATCTGGCATGTATTCGTCAGCTCGTCACCGTTGGAGCATGTCTGTAGAAAGCGCATAATTCTCGCTTGGCTCGTGGAGCGTGGCGCCGCGTGGGACCGATGCTGATATAAGAACATAAGAATGAAATGCCTTGATCTGGGATATAATTTGTTCGAGATACCCTCAAGCGTGAAGTAGGAACTCATTTACAGTTAACTTGGATATAGCGACTCTACACCACCACGCCAAAGAAAGCAACTGCATACGTGACGCAAAACTCATTCTGTCACTGGAGGATCCTCAAAATGAAGTTGACTTTAAATACACATTCGCAAGAACAAAACAATTTTGGGGAAAATACAACATAAAGTGCTCCTAATGAACATCGTATCAATGTCAAGGGTAATTAAAAAAGAAACTACACAATCACTAAAAATAAATTAGTGTACGGTAACCGGCAGTAAATATTCCACAAAGAGCCCCACAGACAATTAATCCGATAAATAACGTAACTACGAATCAAAAATAATTTTAAACGTATTCCCAGTAAGTACCCAGCTTTTTAGTAACTACCAAACTAACTGTAGTAACTAGTTACTACCAAATCTTAAAAGTTAGGTAGTGGTGGTAGCTATTTTGGAGGTTTAGGGCCATTTTCACCACCTTCTGATAAGTGTCGGATAGCTTATTCGCATATTTTGTCTTTGTCATTTGACATAAAGTAAGAAAGTGACAAAATTTACCATTAGGCTATCCGACATTTATCAGAAGGTGGTAATACAGGCCTTTAATTTCCTAAGGGCCATTTTCACCACCTTCTGATAAGTTTCGGATAGCTTGTTCGCATATTTTGTCTTTGTCACTTGACATAAAGTAAGAAAGTGACAAAAATTACGGTTTGGCTATCCGACATTTATCAGAAAGTGGTGAAACAGGCCCTAAATCTTTTATCTCCTACGTAACGTAACTAGATGCCAGTGTATTTTATTCCTCGATACGATCGCCCAATCACAATATTTCAACAGATAAGTCCCGACAGCACTAAATACCAGATCGAGTGGACTTTTTCACTAAGGGGAACGTTTTCAGATCACGATCCGAACGCATCTGCCCCCTTCACTCCGACGGCCTTACTTTGTACGCGACACGAATTCTGTGCCGATTGTGAACAGGGATGGACTCCCTAGTATTGTAATGAATATGGTCTATACTGAACAACTCTATGGCCTTACAGTTATCATCTCCTTAAGTTGTTAAGGAGATGATACGAAAGACTAATAGAACGAGACGGTACAAGAAGGATGAACCAGTGCCGGACAACAAACTGGAAGATCGAAGAAGCTGACGGACATGACTGCTTTGAAAGAAGCCACTTTGAAGAAAACCACTTCGATAAAACTTGACCAAGCCAAGGCAAGTTTTTTTTAATACTAGATATGCTTGCGCTTGGCGACCTTAAATACTGGAAAGCACTAGGTTGGAGTGCGTTTGCCTAGAAGATGCATATTCACTTTTGCCTTGAAGATACTCAAACTATAGGTGGTAGGAAACACGGATGCTGGGAGGGTGCTCCACACCTTGCTGTGTTGAACTAAAACGATTCTTGCGAGTAGGTTGGATTTCTACCACGTAAGGATGCCAAGTGCCAATGCTCTCCTATTCTCGCAGTTTTGTTGTAAAGCGGTGAAGGAGGTTGTGCCTCCTTCACCGTTTTACAACAAAATTGCGAGAAGTTTGTATTACTATTGTAAAACGGTGAAAGAGGCCCAAGGTTGTGAAGTTCCTGAGCGCACTCCGTAAAGTATATCCGTTAGAAGACCGTACATAGTACAGGCCTGTGAAGCTATTATGAAAAAAATATAGAGCCAAAAGCTACGGAGATATAAACAAACGGTTGCGTCAAACAACAACTCCTTGCGTCAGAAGTTTCAGACTAATTCCCCACACTGAACTTGCAAATAATGCCAGTTAGTGTAATTAATTATGAATAGATATACCGTGTAATGTTAACGTGTAAACAACCGTGAAAAAAACGTTATAAACGTTAACGCATGCCATATGTTTCAGCGCGTTTACGTAGGCCTCTAAGCTGTCAATTTAGGTCTAAAACACATGATAGGTACTTTCAGCATCGGCGAGCGTCGATTTTATCGCATTTAAAAATCGAAGCTGGAAATACAATAAATGGATGGACGCATTAACTGCATGTTTCATTTTATCATTTCGCACGTATTCAAACGGCAGTCGCTGTGGTTTAGTGAAATTAATTATGGCATCTGCGGAAGAGGACTCAATCTTGAGCCTCACAAAGCTCTAGCATCTGTGGGACACAGATACAAGAAACGCAACCAGCAGGTCACCAAAATGCGTTGTAACATTGAAACAAATAAAAATAATTGAGCAGTAAAATGCTGGATTTTGATACTGGGATCGAATCGAACACCGGAAGTTGCCAAATTGATACTGGGATCGAATCGAACCTCGGAAGTTGCCAAAATGATACTGGGATCGAATTGAACACCGGAAGTTGCCAAAATGATACTGGGATCGAATCGAACACCGGAAGTTGTCAAAATGATACTGGGATCGAATCGAACACCGGAAGTTGCCAAAATGATATTGGGATCGAATCGAACACCGGAAGTTGCCAAAATGATACTGGGATCGAATCGAACACCGGAAGTTGTCAAAATGATACTGGGATCGAATCGAACACCGGAAGTTGCCAAAATGATACTGGGATCGAATCGAACACCGGAAGTTGCCAAAATGATACTGGGATCGAATCGAACACCGGAAGTTGCCAAAATGATACTGGGATCGAATCGAACACCGGAAGTTGCCAAAATGATACTGGGATCGAATCGAACACCGGAAGTTGCCAAAATGATACTGGGATCGAATCGAACACCGGAAGTTACCAAAATGATACTGGGATCGAATCGAACACCGGAAGTTGCCAAAACGTGAGTCAGCATCGATGTTGATCCGCACAATAGGGTATTTGACTATATTAAAAATATCGTTTCATTTGGTGTCATCCTAAAAGATTATTATCTAAAAACATTATTCCATACGACAAAACTAAAAAATAAAGTTTTATTTAATTAGAAAACATTAAATAAAATTGCTATAATTCCGGCCATGGTCACGTGATCGAAAACGTTCCGTGATCTCGAATGACGTCACAGTCCACACCACCTATGGGCTGTGGAATTGTCATTGTTTGAAATGTGAACTGTGACGTCATGAGAGCAAATGGAACGTTTCGGCGGCAATTTATTTTTTTGAATTTATTTCTCGATTTTTATGAAAAATACTGAAAATTATGCCGAAATATACGTTTTGTTAGCTTCAGCATAGCATTATTAACAAATTAAGATGATTTTCTAAAATTAGTCAAATACCCTATTGTTGTTTATCACTGATTGTAAAAGCATCATATTGTGTGCTTTGGCCGTAAACCTAAATGATGTTATTCGGGGAGCGAAAATTGGCAACAGTAACCGCTAATAACTGAATTAGTACCCCGCTATTTCAGATCTCGTAAGCGTAACTCACCAACATCATCGGGTTTTTCATTTCGTCGACGATAATAAGCTCAGCTGTTGACGGAGAGGTGCCGTTTTTGTTTATGCCTTTTTTCAACATACGGTGTTATTTTAAATTATAAATATTACATATTTTGAGCTTTTGGAACACTTCCAAATTCCAGATATTTCATAACTTATTTAACAGATATAACGTGATACTATTTGGTAGAACTACACTGAAAAATTATTACATAGAATGGAAAAGTAGAGCATTTTTCACTAACGCCAAGTAAACTTTAACCGGTGAATGAAAAAAGAGCAACCGCCGAGTTTCTACGGCTTTTCGAACTATTGCCAGTGGTAGATTCACCTGACGATCCAAAAGCATTGTAATTTATCTGATTCTGATTTATAAAAATGTATTTTTTTTCTACTAGATGATGCCCGCGACTTCACCCGCGTGGATTAAGGTTTTTTAATGCCCGCGGGAACTCTATAATTTTCCTGGATAAAAAGAAGCATATGTGCTTATCCTGGGTATGAGCTATCTCCATTCCGAATTTCAGCCAAGTCGGTTCATTCGTTGTGAAGTGAAAGAGTAACAAACATCCATACATCTATCCTCATAACCTTTCGCATTTATAATATTAGTAGGATTTTGAGCGAGATCGATATTGATTTTGATAAAATGAAACTGTTAAATACAGCAATCCGCCATATTGGATTGAACATCGATCAAAGTGATACGTCACTATTATCTTCAAACTTTGACAAACTATTAATCGAAAAATATAGAGGTGACGCGGCGGTGACAGTTTTCGAACATCATCCAATAGGTTTCAAAATCAACATTCAAAAAATTTCACTCTGAAACTCCACATGAATTCAGTGGTATCAAACACCAGAATAAACCAGATCAAAAAACGTTTCGGTCTTAAATAAAATTTTATTTGAATGCAGACTTTTATAACACCAATCTGTAGTTCTTTATATTTTTAAAAAACTTATCTTTGAGTGAACTGTAAACAAGAGGCTGCCGTCTTTCATCTTTCAGCCGTTGAAACTTGAAATTATTCGGAGGCATTGTTTTAGTTATAACTCACTCGGCTCTTTTGGGAACTTTATGGTTCCTTTTGTCTTATTTATGATTTTTATTAATACTGTTGAAATTTCTGTATTAGAGTGCTAGTTTCCTTGTTATCAATGGTTCCAATTTTACGCTCTGTATTCAGGTTTTTGCAGTTTAATGAACAGAACCTCAATTTATTTTTTGCGAAACTCTGGAGAATATGTGACTCACCACATTAGAGCATCATGATTTGTGATAGATTAAATAAGTAGTCTATATTTTTCACAAACTCTCTTACAGGCTATTAATTTTCGGTTTCGCTTATCAGGCTGTTTGATTGATTTGAACCATCACTGTTCTGGTGAGTGATATTTCTGGAGATATTAATGCTGAGAAAGCCGGTTGTATACCAGACAAAGGCAAAAATGCTCAGTCTACAGCACCGACGCAATTGCGCCTGTCTATCGGTCTTCTACCGGATATACTTTGGAGAGTGCGCTCAGGAACTTCACAACCTTGTGCTTCCTTCGCTGTTTTACCACAGAACTTCGAAATGTCGTGAGCGTTGGCATCCTTACGTGGTAGAAATCCAACCTACTCGCACGAAACGCTTCAGTTTAACGTTTCTAAAACAAACCGCTACGGTGTGGAACGCCCTTCCAGCATCCGTTATTCCTGCCACCTATAATTTGAATACCTTCAAGGCAAGAGTGAATAGGTATTTTCTAGGCAAGCGCGCTCCAACCTTGACCTCATGAATGCTTTACAGCTTTGATTGTCGTCAAGCGTAAACCTCTAGTAATAAAAGAAAAGAAAGAAGAAACGAACTTCAAGCAACTCGTGAGAAGATAATGTATTAAGTGCGCATCAGAGTATGTTCATGTTAAACATATTAATCGTTTGACGCAAGCGCCGATTTGTGTTAAAGTTAGGCCATTTCACGATACCGCGCTAAACAGTAAACATACAGTGATTGACGCAAATGGACCAGTGGTGTATGTTTGTATTTTTCTGGTTTTTTGTAGAATTCCTTTATGTTAACATAAGCACTTTGATAGATTGATCTGAATTCAATTATCCAATGCTTCAGATATCCGACTTTCGTTTTTCCAACTAGCTATAACTTGGCTAGGTATTTTTAAATCAAAAGTGAACACTGAACAGGCATCTTGTATCTAGACAAGCGCGCTCCATCTTAGGCATTTCTCTTACTATTAGGTGTGATCGCACCCTATCGCTCGTTTATTATTATTTAAAAAAAATATAATCTTCGTTTATAGACAAGTATTTCTGTTTACCTGGTTTTCTCCATATTTTCGACCGAGCGAAGCGAAGGTCTCTGAGTTTACCAGAGCGATTTGCACTTGTCCGTCCGTCCGTCTGTCACAGCCTTATAACTTCTGAATTACTGAACGTAATTACTTCAATTTTAGATATTATATGTAAACCGATGGCCTCCAGCCGAAAATGGCTTAAAAAGTTATAAAAATCTTTATTTCAGGGGGGCTCCCATACGAAATGGGGGGCTTTCAAAGTGGAGATTGTATTCGAGGCTAGATTTCTAAAACCACTTTGTTTTAAAACTTGAAACTTACACATAATGTGAGTTATATTCTGTACTTGAACAACAAATACTAAGATTAGATAAATATTATAAAGAAACGAAATTATTTGAGTTTTAATGGGCATCAATGTTTTTAACAAAACTTCACTATACTGTTACTAGATGGCGCTGTCTTTAATATTGTAAATACGCATCCCATCCACGAAAGCAGATGACGATTGACGTCATCAGATTCGGCGCGTTTTAATTACAATATAATATAGTTAACCTTATACCTTATGGGAATTATGGGATACCGCGAGGTCTCAGTTCGGGGCGAACCACTAGTTATACGGTTCTGAAACATGGACTCTTCGGGCTACAGATCGCAAACTCATTGATGCTTTCAAGATGTGGTGCTCGAGGAAGATGCTTAAAATACTGTCGACCATATGTCTCAGGTGCTCCTTGGAATACTTCGGACACTACATTGCCCGCCGTAGCCCTGGAAACTTAGAAAAACTACTGGTCACGGGCAAGGTGGAAGGGAAAAGGCCAAGAGGACGTAGCCCCATGCGTTGGTCTTATCAGATCAGCACTGCACTCGGTACATCATTCCACGCCGCTCTACACAATGCCGAGAATAGAACCACCTAGAGAAACATCGTACGGGAGAAGGTGATCCATGCTAAGGATCGCAACCGTCAGTAATGAGGATAAAGATGCAGAGAAAGAGAGAGAGAGAGATTTCTGTTTAAAGCGGCAGATATTGAGCTTATTTTTGTATTAAGTAATACAGATTTATCAAAAAAAGCCCTTCTAAAGAATTGTATATAAATAGAAAATCCTCAATTTTGTTTTCCATAAATGCTTTTTCTTTCTTTCTTTCTCAATATAGTTAGAACATTATCTTTGTTAAGCGGGCTACAGACCTGCAGTTATAACTGTTCAGTTTTAACTGAACAGTCTGACTGTATAGTTAAAACTGACATCCCTAGTGTCTACACACGTTGAGTTTTTTCAGTTGCAATCTCTTTTCGCTTGAAGTAACACAACATGGCTTCATCGGATGACGCTGCAGCAATTATTGGACTATTGTGCATTTTGGAAAAAAGAAGACAAAGGCCGAAAAAAATGTGGTGTAAACATTGGTTATTACAAAGAAAACAATTCACGCATAATAATTTACTGGAAGAGCTTAGAATTACTCCAAAAAACTATAATAACTATTTAAGAATGGATGAAAAAACGTACTTGTATCTGCTTGATTTAGTCACACCTAAAATAATGAAACAAAATACAGTTATGAGAAGTGCTATTTCTCCACATGAAAGATTAACAGCAACTCTTAGATTTTTAGCAACAGGAAGAACCTACGAAGACCTTAAATATTCAACAATAATATCACCCCAGTCACTTTCCAGTATCATACCAGAAACGTGTGAAGCAATATATAGTAGCAAGAAAAGGTTAGAATTATTTTGCTATAATCCGCCAACAGAAAAAATCTGTATGGTCAAACATGCAATTAAAAGCTAAGCACCACTCACCTACCCAGCCAAGCAAAAAAGCCAAGTTCCCAAGCAAGCAATGCCACCACCACTCACATGCACCACCACACAAGACTTTTACACTACTCTCGACGCACGTTTCGCCCCGACACCGGAGCATCCTCAGGAGATGTCGACTTTACAATGCTGTATTGTCTAGTGAAGCTTGTGTCAAATGCGCGGTATTATATACCTTTTTCCTACCCCCACTACTGTTGCCCCGCCCACTACCCCCCGGACCCCCCCACTACCCCCCGGATTCCCCCTCTCTTTTTTCAAACAAACGAAGCAGTGGTGAACTTGAGACGTTCACTTGTTCATTAAGTAATTTAAACTGCTTATTATTATTGTGTTTTATTATTTCTAATTGTTCCAACATGCTCAGTCGAAGTCCTTTATCGCAGGTATGTAAGATTTTATATGAATGATCGGATGATAATTTGTGTCCACTATCAAGGAGATGTTTAGCAAAATGAGACTTTTGGGGTTGGTTGTTCCTAACCGCGGCCATATTATGTTCTTTGTAGCGTGTTTCAAATTTACGACCCGTTTGACCAATATAAGTGGCTTTACAGTCTGAACATTCGAGTTTATAAATGCCCGATTTTTGTTTGTTGTTTAATTTATCTTTGCCGTTGCAAATATTTTTAAGTGTATTATTTGTCCTAAATGCAACATGTATATCATGTGCTTTAAGTGTCTTCGCAATACGCTCCGACACTGTTCCAAAATAAGTTAAACTGGATTTGTATTTATTTATTTTATCAGGTGATGATGAATATAAATCCTTTTTGATCCGCATCAATTGTTGCTTTTTTATTATATTATTAACAATATTATTGTTGTATCCATTTGCCTGTGCCATATGGTAAATGGATACTATGCCAATATATAATGCCAACAATAAGACGGACAATATGACAGACGCACCGAATCACCAATTTCATCCCCGAGTTAAAAATCTAACTGGTATCATAATACCTAAAAACGAAATACGCCTTTTAGACAACGGTTTAAAATACAATATCCCTAATAATAAATCACAAAAATCATTAGAAACACTGGCAGTGGAATCTGAATTAGCTGTGATCCTTAACAAAAAAGATAATATTATCAAAAATATTATCGCTCATGAAATCAAAACTAATGCTACACTTCTAAATTCCAATTCAAAAAGTAATAATAATAATAAAAACACAAATAATAACAACAACACAAACAATAACAACAACAATAAAAACCACATAAACAATAACAACAACATAACATATAAATCTTTACAAAAAACGTTAAAAGATAATGATCTTATTATTTCAAAAGCCGATAAAGGTAATGCGATTGTTATCCTAAAGAGGACCGACTACCAAAATAAGGTCAACGAGGTTATCTCTGGCCAAGAATTCTCTAAGTTATCCTCTGACCCAACTAATAAATACGCAGCAGAAGTTAGGCTAGCCGTTAATAAATCAAAACACATTTTTCCAAAAAATACATCAAAACACAACGTCATTCAAATGAACACTAATGCTCCTACATTATATGGCTTACCAAAAATCCACAAAGATAATATTCCAATCCGTCCCGTGGTCTCATATATTGGCGCACCAGCATATGAATTAGCAAAAGAGCTAAACAAAGTTATTAAATCAAAAACATCCTTCAATCCTTCTTATTCATTAAAAAATAGTATCCAACTAGTCAATAAAATTAAAGATTTGACATTACCGGACCATTGTAAATTAATATCATTAGATGTGGACAGCCTGTTCACTAATGTACCAGTTAACGAAACCCTAAACATCTTAACTAAATTGTTGGAAAATAATCATAAAAATGTCAACGAAATAACAGAATTAATAGAATTAGCCAAAATATGCATGAAACAGAACTACTTCAAATTCAATGACCAATTTTATCAACAAAAAGAGGGATTAGCTATGGGCTCACCACTAAGTCCCCTAATGGCTGATATCTTCATGGATGATTTTGAAAATAAACATATTGTCAAACATAAAAATATTCTGTATTACTATAGATATGTAGATGATATAATTATATGTTGGACTGGGACAGACCGACAACTTGACATATTTGTAAAAAATCTAAACAATATACACCCGAAAATTAAATTCAAATCAGAATTAGAACAAGATAACTCTATAAACTTCCTCGATCTAACTATAACTCGTACTAATAATAAACATCAGTTTGGAATTTTCCGGAAACCCACATACACAGACACAACCATACCCGCTTCATCCTGTCATCCTTGGCAGCATAAACTCGCAGCGTTCCACAGTTATGTACATAGGTTGCTCACTATTCCACTCACGAAAGAAAACTATTTAAAAGAATTAAAAGTAATTTACCATATGGCACAGGCAAATGGATACAACAATAATATTGTTAATAATATAATAAAAAAGCAACAATTGATGCGGATCAAAAAGGATTTATATTCATCATCACCTGATAAAATAAATAAATACAAATCCAGTTTAACTTATTTTGGAACAGTGTCGGAGCGTATTGCGAAGACACTTAAAGCACATGATATACATGTTGCATTTAGGACAAATAATACACTTAAAAATATTTGCAACGGCAAAGATAAATTAAACAACAAACAAAAATCGGGCATTTATAAACTCGAATGTTCAGACTGTAAAGCCACTTATATTGGTCAAACGGGTCGTAAATTTGAAACACGCTACAAAGAACATATGGCCGCGGTTAGGAACAACCAACCCCAAAAGTCTCATTTTGCTAAACATCTCCTTGATAGTGGACACAAATTATCATCCGATCATTCATATAA
Source organism: Oeneis ivallda (assembly GCA_029955525.1). Classification (NCBI taxonomy): domain Eukaryota; kingdom Metazoa; phylum Arthropoda; class Insecta; order Lepidoptera; family Nymphalidae; genus Oeneis; species Oeneis ivallda. The sequence goes on along the minus strand of JARPMR010000018.1, from coordinate 1,188,428 downwards.
AATCTTAGATACCTGCGATAAAGGACTTCGACTGAGCATGTTGGAACAATTAGAAATAATAAAACACAATAATAATAAGCAGTTTAAATTACTTAATGAACAAGTGAACGTCTCAAGTTCACCACTGCTTCGTTTGTTTGAAAAAAGAGAGGGGGAATCCGGGGGGTAGTGGGGGGATCCGGGGGGTAGTGGGGGGGTCCGGGGGGTAGTGGGGGGGTCCGGGGGGTAGTGGGCGGGGCAACGGTAGTGGGGGTAGGAAAAAGGTATATAATACCGCGCATTTGACACAAGCTTCACTAGACAATACAGCATTGTAAAGTCGACATCTCCTGAGGATGCTCCGGTGTCGGGGCGAAACGTGCGTCGAGAGTAGTGTAAAAGTCTTGTGTGGTGGTGCATGTGAGTGGTGGTGGCATTGCTTGCTTGGGAACTTGGCTTTTTTGCTTGGCTGGGTAGGTGAGTGGTGCTTAGCTTTTAATTGCATGTTTGACCATACAGATTTTTTCTGTTGGCGGATTATAGCAAAATAATTCTAACCTTTTCTTGCTAATCATGAACTTCCGCAAAGTAACGCCTGCTTCTATGCAATATATAGTGTTTTACACAAGGATTACTTGAAAGTAAGTGTAAAATAAAAGAAATTGTAATATTAATTAAAAATATGGTTTATATTAAGTTTTAGACTCAGATCAGACTGAATGTTAATGTTTTAAGAATTATAAGAGGAAGCATCGTAGTTAGACACGTAGTCAGCAGCTGAATTTGTGCTTTTTTGATAAACTTGCGACTGAATCGTAGCACTTTGTTGATTTGGTACAATATTGTGAATAAACTGACTGGATGCATTATCCGACATTTCGAGATTGTCAGGTATAGATAATAGAACAACTGGTGAAGGTTGGGTCTGTGACTGATTGCGCATAAGACTTTGTTCATAAATTGGCGACTGACTTTGCTGATTTGAGTATGGTGAAGTATTGTGAATAGAGCGACTAGATGTAGGTGAGTATGACTGATTTGAAAAACTTTGTTGGAAGGGTGAATTCGAAAACGGGGCCATTACTGTATGTGATGTTGTTAAACTACCCAATTCAGCTGCTGCAAGCGTCTCATTGATAATTTTTTCTGCTAGAATACGTTGCGTTTTATTCAAATCTCTAAGTTTAAACGCAACAGCTTTACCAAAAATGTCGAAACGATCGTCGGGTAGCTTCAATGGTGGAGGAGGTGGGGCCGGACGTTTGAAATGATCTCTAACAGATATCAAAACGTCCTTTTGTAAGAGTCGCTTCAGAGTTTCTTTTTCTAGATGATGAGTGACTTGATGAAGAAGTAGCCTTAATTGTAGCGTCTGATGTATCTGTAGCGCCGGGAGTATACTGAGCACTTGAGTCTTGAATACCTTGTGTTTCCTGCACTGTTGATTCTTCCACCGCTGATGATGATGACTCCAGTGAGTTATCCTGTAATATTTTGTTTTGTTTCAGTTTCCTCGATCACAAGTAGAATGGGAGAGAAACGCTGCACTATTTGAACAAAGATAGAATTTTCCGCATCTGCTTGGGGCAATTGATGGGAAACATATCTCAATAAATCCACCAAAAGGAAGCGGATCACAATATTTCAATTATAAAAAAAAAACACAGCATGGTCTTAATGGCTATAGTTGACGCTCAGTATCAGTTCATTTTATGTGATTTTGGAACCAACGGACGTGTATCAGACGGTGGAGTCTTACAAAATACAAAATTCTTTCAAAAGCTTCAGAATGATGATTTGAATATTCCAAATGAAAAAATCGTAACAAATAGTTCAAGATCTTTGCCATACGTCTTTGTTGCTGATGACGCTTTTCCATTACGAACTGATATGATGAAACCGTTTAGACAAGCTGAATTGGATTCTACGGAGAAAAAAATTTATAACTACCGTGTTTCACGAGCAAGACGAATTGTGGAAAATGCTTTTGGTATTTTAGCTACGCGGTTCAGAATATTTCATACAGATATTAATGTACAGCCAAGTAAAATTGAATCAATTGTGATGGCATGTTGTGCATTACACAATTTTTTGATTAAACAGTCACCAAATTCTTATTTCAGTCCAGATTGTTTTGATCGTGAACAAACTGATATTGGAGATGTCATACCCGGATACAATACAAATGATTCTGCCATGGAACCTTTACAACGAAGGAATATAGGAAACACGACACGAACACCAAAAATGATTAGACAGGAATTCATGAATTATTTTAACAATGAAGGTCAAGTTCCCTGGCAAAATAATTTCATTTAAATAAATAAAATGTATACATATTTATAAATTATAAATATTAGTTTTATTACCTCATCATCCAAATTCGAGCGTGACTGTCGTGGTATATTTTGATCGTCCAAGAATCTCAAAAGAGAGTAATACCATAGCTTTGGCTCGTATATATCTTCAGTGCTTGAACCTGATTTTGTCGAATCCACGACCTTTTTGTGCTCTTTCTTATAAGCACAACGTAAATTATTGATTTTTTTTATTGCCGATTCCTTGTCACTTGTAGGTTCAATCTCTTGAAGTTTCGTCAATAACTTTCCGTAGGCTGCATCTTTTTTGCCACGTCGTGGTACTCTTTAGCTTTAACTTTCCACAAGCAAGGTTCAGATTGATAAATTTCTATAAATTCTACTAACCATTCACGTTGATTTGGCATGGTTACTTTAGGTTATTTAAAACTAGAACGCAGCAGAAAACTCGAACTTACTCCAATGATGCTTTGGCAAAACTGACAACTTCACAGTTTTTTTGCTACATACCTTCAGTTCAACTGTAGTTCTCAGTTTTTCCTACACACATAAGTTTTAACTGAACAGTTCTACTGTTCAGTTAAAACTGAACAGTTATAACTGCAGGTCTGTAGCCTCCATTAGACTTTGTATTTCCAATCCCTATCACTATGGGTGGATTTTTTGGATTTGGCAAGGGATGGTTTTTTGATCAGCCTAAATTTGTCGTTCTAACATTGAGTAGAAACAAGGTATTATTTCTTTCGTGTCAGTAGAATCCGCCCCTGTGTCTCCATTGCAGTGTACACTTTGGTTCAGTGATGACGTAGCGCAGCGACGCGCGCGGACTGGCAAGCGGCAGCGTGCGGCGCATTCTGATGAGCCTGCCTTGAGCGGCACGCCATCCGACTGCGAAATTCTAATGCCCGCTGGGGATTTAGGGGGCTAGCACATTACGCGGACACTACCACCACTTGCGATTATCATCATCATTAGCAACCCATCAACAGCTCACTACTGATCGCAGTCCTCCTCTCAGGTCAGGCCATAGCTCACCACCCGGGACCTATGTGAATTGGTGGACTTCACACACTTTCAAGAACATTATGGAGAACTCTTAGGCGTGCAGGTTTCCTTCACCGTTGAAGCATGTGATATTTAATTGCTTAAAGGTGCGTGCCCGGGATCGAAACTGCGACCCGCCGAATAGGGGACCACAGTCCTAAACCGCTCGGATATCACTGCTTGCGATGGACCGACTAAAACAGTTCTGCTGTGTACGGTCCATTGCAAAAATTAACCAGGCTGTCGGTCTGCAGGAGAAGTGGCGAATGCTGGTGAGACGAGTCACATCATGTATTCATTTACGATACTTCACCTGGACGCTGCGGCCATTGCATTGCTGTGATCACTAAATATCATAGCCGCTTAGTGCGCAGTTAAGTTGCCTTTACTAGGTATTCTTGTAAATATAAAATCTATCCAAATCTCTAAATATACCCGTCCCAGCGGGCACTTGAAGTATTTATGCACGATATCCTTCATAGTTGACTAGTGTTACAAACCATTTGCTAAGCTACGACATGCTGGACCGTTACATACACTGCGATTATACACACTCCGGATTATACACCAGATAGTTTGATTACTTCAATTGGATTAGCAGACATTCATTCTTGTAAAACATTGAGGGTAGAAACTCTGCCAGAAAATATAGTGGAAGTATTTTTAATATCGACTATTATTTCAAGACACTCCCATGCTCTGTCACACTAGTCTCTGTAGCCCGATGATATGGTCCGCAATGGCTATGTGCCATACCACTTCACCGTCTGAGACTACATCGTCATCGCAGTCAAGGACTTTCTTGTCAAAAAAAACACCAATATCTAGGCTATTATATTTTTTATCCTTCAAAATTTTGATTTTCTCACAGGATTTTTGGAAAGCCTGTTAGTAAGTTACATCCACGTACGGCTCCACTGAGTGCAGGTCTCCTCTCAGAGAAGGGTTATAGGCCATAGTGCACCACGCTAGCCCAATGCGAATTGGTAGACTTCACAATCACACACCATTGAGAAGATTATGGAGAAATCTTAGGCATGCAGGTTTCCTCATGATGTTTCCTTCGCCGTTAGTGAGACGTTAAATGGGTTGTCATGATGACGTCTCCACTGCTCCATAATTTAGGGAGGATTGGAGACGTATAGTCAAGCCCAACACCCAAGTGACGACCGCGAGTCACGAGCCACGACTGCTCCGTCAAGAGCGAAACGACAGAAAAATCCACTTGGCGGAAGCCCCGGACATCAACTAGGCTATTTCTAACTTGCTTTTGCCCCCGCGAGTCCCGCGACTTCGTCCGCGTGGAATTAGGTTTTAAGGGTGGAATTTTCAAAAACCGTGAAACACGTAGGTATAGTATAGTACTTCTTTATTTTCAACTAGGTGATGCCCGCGACTTCGTCCGCGTGGATTTAGTTTTTAAAATCCCTTTTGATTTTCCGAGAGAAAAAGTAGCCTATGTCACTCTCCAGGTCTTCAACTATACCCAAGCAAAAAATCACGTCGATCCGTAGCCCTGTAGTGGCGTGATTGAAGGACAAACGAACAAACCAACAAACTAACACACTTTCGCATTTATAATATTAGTAAGGATTGAAAGCCAAAATACCAAGTTTCATGGATATAAGTTAAAAAATGACTAACCTTCCAATTAAACCCCTTAGGCCCCCTTGCAGAGACGCCGAGGTAGGTTTAACCCAGGAATTTTGACAGAAGCTTTATACGAAATCTGTACCTAATTCTAACCTAACCTAACCCGGCGTCTCTGCAAGTGGGCCTAAGAGATGGAATTTCAAAAAATCCTTTCGTAGCGGGTGCCTATATGCCTACGTCATAACAGGAACCTACTGTCAAAATTTCAAGCTTCTAACTCCAGTAGTTTAGGCTTTACGTTGATATATCAGTTAGTCAGTCAGGACTTTGAATTTTATATCTATACCTAATAAACGATGCCCTGTTCCATATCGCAGTTCAAATAATTGGCCATGATAAGTCAGCTTGTGAGTGAACACAAACAAAGTTCTGACGCGGGCGCGACGTCACGCGCGCTGGCGATCACGAGCCCGCCGCGTGGAACCGCGCTGTCTGATCGCCCGCGCCTGGCTGCAACTAGTCCGAGAGCCTGGCCCTGACTCTAAAGGCTGTTACAAAATTCAAATTTTTTTTTTAAAACACTTTATTGCACAAAAAAAGTACAAAAGGCGGACTTATTTCACGTAGGCCAACCTGTGGCTCTTATGACACGTCATGACTACCACCGGTTCGGAAAGCGGATTCTGCTAAGAGCCGGCAAGAAACTCAGCAGTTGCTCTTTTCAAAATAATCATTTTACAATATTATTATGAAGCTATTACATTGTAATAAGTTTTTTATACTATCTTGTGGGCAGCTCGATGCCACGCCGATTTATCCCATGCAATTTTGTTAGGAAAGAATATTTCCACAATGAGGGGAAGTTCCAAAAATGTATACTTCAATTCAATACGATATTTTAAGACGAGCAGACAGAAAGTAGCCCAATTGCCGCCGGTGGCACCCGTTCACGAGCACGACGCATGATCCAGCCGTTGTTTGTACACAAAGGGTGTTTCTCGTATGCAAGTGAAATATTCGACCGTAGCGCCTAAACCACTGAGCCGATTTTGATGAATGAGGTGTCAATCGATTCGCTATCGGGTGGCTTAAGCTACATTTTATACGAACAAAATAAATATGTCGGAACTCGGATGTAAGGTATATTTAACTTTCCGTAGTCGGAGCCTAGGACTTGACTGCGATCACACCTGATGTAAGTGATGATGCAGCCTAAGATGGGACGCACTTGCCTGGATGTTGCATATGCACATTAATTTGTTGGAACCCGAGTTAGGCCAGGCGCTCATTGTAACTTTTTGTCGCCGTGACTTTTTGTCGCTGTCACCTACTGTCGCCACGATGCGCCCACTGTTTTAGGCCAGCCGCATTTCGCTGAGCGACAAAAGGCGCTCATTCTGGAAATGGATTTCAAGTGTCGTCAGTTGCTGGAACTATTTGTCGCCGTATTGTCTCGTCTCTACAGTGAGCGCCCTTCCATATATCTTCATAGCACTCCACTTGGCGACAAAAAGTCACGGCGACCAAATATCACAATGAGCGCCAGGCCTTATAGTTAGCTGGAAAAACGGAAGCCGGAAGGACTTTCCGTGTTGCGTATTAGGAACGCGAAAGCAAAGCGCTAAGTGCGAGATCGTAGAATTTCAACCTCGTAGCGGTGCGGATCTATGCGATGGCGATGCGATTTTGATTTTGATCGCAAAACTGTTAGTATATACTTCTCTGCCTATATATTTTTTGCGATAATCTCTTTGCCTGCTTGGTTATCTATCATACGAGTATAATATTTGTATCCACGCACGGCACGACTCTGCAATCATTGGCAATTTGTGCAATTGTAGAGTCGAGAAGTCAGCCTTGCTCAGATAAAACTATGTATGTATCTTTAGTACTAGTGGTTCGCCCCGAACTGAGACCTCGCGGTAACGGTATCCCATGATTATTCATTCAATCGATACATGACGACCAAAACTGACATTATTATTATTATGCCCGTTTTCACCAAACATACCTAAATCATCCCCTATGTAGGAGTCTCTTTACGTAGGTAGCTCCAAAACACAATCCTAAGTCCTAACATCCGTCCCAATGTCCTTTTAGGTGTCCCGTACAGGATCGTGATAAAGAAGTTGACAGTAATCATCACCTAACTTATCATAGGTAGCCCGTAAAAGTAAGGGAACGTCAGTGAAAACATTGAATTATTATGTAGGTATACTAACGAGTGAAAACGGGTTAGGGGCATCTGTACAAATCGTCATCTATCGACGCGAATAGAAAATATACAAAATGCAGCAATTAATTTGGCCCAAATTAATTGCTTAATAAATTGGGCCCAACTTAGCTTAACGTAACTTAACTTGGTAACAGCAGTCGGACGACACGAAATCGTGCCGAACCCATCAAGTTTTTATTTAAATCCTTTATAATCACATAATTTAATGAACCCGAAATCTCAAATTATTGAAGTTTGATATTTAACTAAAGAATAATTTTAATTGAATAATATGTACCTAATGTTATGTACCTAAATAATAGTAGTCGACGCAAAACTGTTTTTGGGATAGATCGTAGTCGTAACTCCTAGTAGTCCTAGTTCCATGGAATAGTTATGTGTGTATGGAGTGCGCCATCTATTAGCATTATTGTGAAGCTATGTGAAATTTACTGATGCTCATTAAAAATTAAATAATCTCGTTTCTTTATAATATTCATATAATTTTAGTATTTGTTGTTCAAGTACAGGATACAAGTGAAGTAAGAAAATAACTACAACTTGAAAATATATAGAAAATTTTCCCAGAGAGCGTCTTCAAGCGAGCGTATTAAATCGCCACTTTGGAAGCCCCCCATTTCGTCAATTTTAGGAAAAAAATTAAAAAAAAAATACGGTTGTACTCTGTTCCAAATTGTCTTTAAAATGATACACAGAAAACCTATGAATCGCAAATAAAAAAAAATTTCTTCGCATTCGCTTCTATGAGAGCCCCCCTGAAATAAAGATTTTTATAACTTTTTAAGCCATTTTCGGCTGGAGGCCATCGGTTTACATATTATATCTAAATTTGAAGTAATTACGTTCAGTAATTCAAAAGTTATAAGGCTCTGACAGACGGACGGACGGACGGACGGACAAGTGCAAATCGCTCTAGTTAACTCAGAGACCTCGCTTCGCTCGGTCAACTACACATATTATGCAGTGTTAGTAGAATTACCAGACCTATTTTATCATACTAACTAACTATGCTAAAATCCATTTTTATTGCTCGACATGTAAATGTAAGCTTGATTAGCTGATGCCCGCGACTTTGTCCACGTGGATTTAGTTTTTAAAAATCCCTTGAGAACCATTGATATAATAAGTCTATGTTGAGAACTCTGATTTTCCGGGGTAACAAGTAGCCTAAGTCTCCAGATCCTCAAAATACCCATGCAAATAATCACGCTTGTTTAAGTAACCAGGCTTGTGTCTTTTTAATTTCACATTTCTCTTGTGGTTCTTATGACGAGTCCAGACTACCAACGGACTCTATCTATGACTCTAAACTCTAAAGTGTAACAGTATTCAGTAAAATACAAACACACTTCACCATTCACGGAAAAAAAAAGATTAGAACGGTTATTACACTCGTCCTAATACAAAATAGGAGCGAATGCCTATCCATTCTCTGCATGGAACTAGGAATTACGACTAGTCTTCCTAGTTCCGTGATTCTCTGTCATCTAATTCTGTGCTATCAATTAAATGTCAAATCCTCCATTATTTGCATAGAAATAAGACGTAGTCGCAATTCCTAGTTCCATGGTTATTTGACACAATTTATAAGATGATACTACCAACTAAATTGACTAGATAGTGAGTTCGCTTTCGAAGTGAGTTTTATTTTACAACTTAAGTCGTAAACAGAGTGGTCACTCAATTCCGGAAACTTTCTACTTCACGCATAACTATCCTTATCTCATTTGGTGTACAAGGATAACGGTGTTTACGGACGCCGTTATAAGTGTCTTACAAACATCGCTCGGTATACTACTTTTACTTTCCCTGTTTTTGTTTTCCCTCTTTGTGAACAGCCGATAATAAAGGCATTATACAAAGGGGTGGCTTTTGTTCAAAACCGTTTAAAAGTTATTGAATTATACTATGTACTTACCTACTCAATAAAGGTGTATGCTGTGGATAACAGGGCACTATGAATTTGGCCTATTGATATTTTACAAGCTTTTATTATTATTTAGTTTCACCTGTCCCGATATTTGTCATCAAATCTTGCAAATTGATCCACTTCCCGGTTACTGGTTGAGCTGAAATTTTGCATACATGTGTAAATCGCGTGACAATGCAATATTATGATGACATGGTGTGGTGCTGATCTGATGATGGAGCTGGAAGGTGGCCATAGGAATTTCGCAATGAAACCACACAACCTCATCGAGTTTGGGCTCGTTTGAATCGTCTTGACGAGTAGTTTGTCTTTCAATGGTAACCAGGGTCTGATGAAGGAGCTGGAATGTGGTCATAGGAACTCTGTAATGAAATGACGCAACCCCATCGAGTTTCGGCTCGTTTGATTCGTCTTGACGAGTACTTTGTTTTTAGATGGTTACCAGGGTCTGATCTGATGATGGAGCTGGAAGGTGATCATAGGAACTCAGTAAAGAAACGACGTACTCTGGTCCTAGATGATATCCAGGTCTGATGATGTATCCAGCTACTAAAAGCTTGTTTTTAAAAATAAAATTTTTAATTTACACTTGTTCTTATATGTCTGTTACGCTTACTATTTAACTTGTAGGTGAACTTATAACTGCTATGGGAGTGTCGTGATTGCTACAGTGGAATTCCTACTGTTTATTTGTTTTTTTTTTTTGACAAAATTTAGATCCGCGAGAACATCATCGGGCTAGATTTGGCCGGATCATCATTAAAATAACTATCACCACTGTTTTCTTCTAAAGAATTCATGTTGATGGTAAGTAGGTAATTAGGTAAGTATGTACTTAAACCTTGGAACCAATGTGTTGTATGTAGAGCCCTGAGCAATTATAATATATTGTCTACAATTGGTGTACACTTAAGTGTCGGTTCATTTTATTGCATTTCAAAAAATATATATATTATACTAGCTGACTCGGCGAACTTCGTACCGCCAACTTACCTATATAAATAAAACAAATAACTACTAAAACTATCCTATCTTTCAAGTTGGACCAAATTACAGATAGTTACGAAGTTTGATCAAAATAGGTTAAGAAGTTTAGGAGTCCATCGCGGACAAACAACGTGACACGTAATTTATATATATTAAGCTTACATCATTTTCGTATGATGTGTGCACATATAATATTAAAACCACATGAAGCCAAGACAACAATGTATCATCACAAACATTTGCCCACTATCTGTGAAGAGTTAAGACAAACCAGCCAACAATGAAGACAATGTCGAGTGAGTCAGTCGCGCTGAACGCAAACACGACTTGTTGCCTCTTACGTAAACTGCACCTGAGACAACACGCTTGCGTAAGTCGGTTGGTCACAGACTGGTATGAAGAGGCTACACAAGATGTGCCGGAACAACTAGATGCTATTTCCTTAACGAATGTACCTAACCGGTCATCATCATTGGGTGCCATCCTCAATTTGAAGTTCGGAGGTCAGTATGTGGAAAACTTTTCGCTCCTGTGCCATCTTCTTTAATTCAGAGTAACTATACCCGGTCCACTCCTTTATGTCATCCATCCACTTCCTTCTCGGTCTTCCAGGTGCTCTTCTTCTGGGAACCTTGAAATCCAGAATCAATCTAGGAAATTCGTAAAGGGATCCTCTTTGCAGATGCCCGAAAAACAGCTTTCTCTGCACGATGGTCGCCAACAGCTTTCGATTGCACTTTAAGAACCTGGATGAAGTGATGTCAAGAGATCTTCAACATCCGCCGTAGTGCCCACATTTCAAATGCTTGCAACCGTCGACAGCTTTCTTTCTTCAAAGCCCATGTTTCACATCCATATAAAAGGGTAGACCAGGCATAACACTTGACTTGAGAACGCGATATCTTGTAGGGAGTAGGATTTTAGTGTCACACAATACTTTCGTGAATTTTGTAAAAACCTACCTAACACCTACCTGTTGTACCTAACAGGTAACAGGTAGCAAATCTAAGGCTGAGATCTATAGATCATACTTTGACTTTGCTCAAGACTCAAGGTAGAGTTAAAATGAGACACAAATATGTCTCGATATAAATCTAACTCATTTTAACTCGGTCTCGAATCTAAGCTGAGTGAGAGTGCTTCGATAGATCTCACCCTAAAAGCGTATACTTTATGTCACTAGCTTTTCCCCTTTAATTCGTTCATCTGGAGTTCTTATTCGTCTTTATCAACCGGTAGACGTCCACTGCTGGACAAATGTTTCTTGCATGGACTTCCACAAGCCCGGTCTTGCGCCGCTTTGATCCAGCGGCTCCCTGCGACTCGTTTCATGTCGGTCCCCTAGTGCGGGGTCTGCCAACGCTGCGCTACCCACAGGGTCGCCACTCCAGCACCTTGGGACCCCAACGACCATCAGCTCTTTGAACTATGTGCCCCGCCCATTTTCACTTCAGTTTCGTGACTTGCTGAACTGACTTTGGTTCTCCTACAGACCTCCTCATTTCTGACTTGATCTCGCACGGATACTCCGAGCATAGCTCTCTCCATCGTCCGCTGAGTGACCCTGCGCCTTCTTATGAGGCCCATAGTTTGCGGACATATTTCTGCCTGGAGTTAAATTTTAAGAATGCCGCGGAAATCCTCTGTTTTTCCGAGATCAAAGATATCCGATGTCACTATCCGGGCCATCAAAAATATCTATGCAAAATATCATGTCGATCCGTTGCTCCGTTGCTGCGTCATTGAAGGACAAACCAACAAACAAACACACTTTCGCATTTATTATATAAGTAAGGATGCATGATTTAAGATCGTTACATTAGTAAGTTCAACTGTTGAAATGTCGCAGGAAAATAGGATGCCATATAAAAACATAACTTGTAAAACAAACCAAGTCTCGCAACTCAGTTCTTCTACCGTAAAAAGTTGTGAGATCCATGAAATACCAAGTCGGTTAATTTATTCAGTTGTCTTAAGTTATTACGTAATTAGCTAACCTAACAACATCTTATAGTGAGCATATCAATATTAAAAATCTTTTGTTTTCAATAAATAGATTGACTTGGCAATCGCACTAAATTGCTAATTTAATTTATGTATTACTTGTGATATACATAGTGTTTTCATGCGATGGCCAAGTCAATCTATTTATTTAAAACTAAAGATTTTTAATATTGATATGGTATTCATTGTCTTTTCCGGAAGTGTATCATTTTTTTCTAACTCTTTTCTTTAGTGTATGCTTGAGGCTACAGTCGCTCGTTCCGCACTTCTGCCGGAACCTATTATCGTTATAGCACGCTGTCGTGGTGAAAGAGGAAAGGAAATAAACAAAGAACTATTTCCATCGATCGATGATTGTTATTTTCTAAAGCAGTATCAAGAGATAAGACGAAAGAGAGTCTCAACTAATTAGAGCTGATTGCGACCGTCGCAATTAACTTTAATGCCGCTGTGGGATTGTCTAAAAAAGATTGCTCCATTGTGACGATCGCAATCCCCTCTGATTGACTTGTAGGTACTCTCCCGCTTTTGGTTAGTCAAAATGCATTGATGCTGTAAGAATGCCATAAATTAAGCCTTTTGAACCAGAGTTGATTGCGTCGCATATCATAATATAGCAATCATTTTTAGACACTGTGGCATTGTGAATTTGTGATATGGCTATAGAATGATTGCTACAGTGTGAATAGAATTGAATAATTTAATATTCAAACATGTTCGCTAACTATGGGCCTCTTAAGAAGGCTCAGGGTCACTCAGCGAGCGATGGAGAGGTATGCTCAGTATATCCCTGCGAGATCAAATCAGAAATGAGGAGATCCGCAGGAGAACCCTGAAGTGGAAATGGGCGGGCACATAGTTCGAAGAGCTGATGGTCGTTGGAGTCCCAAGGTGCTGGAGTGGCGACCCCGCACCGGGAAACGCAGTGTTGGCAGACCCCCCCCACCAGGTAGACCGACGACATCAAACGAGTCGCAGGGAGCCGCTGGATTCAAGCGGCGCAAGACCGAAGCCTGTGGAAGTCCATGCAGGAGACCTTTGTCCAGCAGTGGACGTCTATAGGTTGATAAAGAAGAAGATATATTCAAAAAAACTTTTACAAAGTGCTTTCGTTTCGTCAAATGAATTTACTCGTACCACTGGTTCGACGATTGTAATCACATCTGATTGGCTAAATTTATGGTGCTCATGCTGTATTTTCACCAATAATGAGAGAGTACCAGCCTATCACAGTTGATGGCGTTTGTCACACTCTAGCAAACTGTATAAATCGGATTAGCCGTGAGAAGGTAACAAATGGGCAACAAAAAGAAAATATGAAGCACTACTGTATCAAACGGAATCTTTTTCGTCGCATCACATTAATAAATATAATATTGACAATGTCTCACATCATGACGGATAAGATAACTTATTCATCATGTGAGAATGATGATCAATAAGGTAACTTATTCATCATCATTCTTACAACGAGAGATAATAGCCCGGTCAAATTAGACCAAAAAATAGGGGTGAGGTTACAATAATTCCCACTTGGCTGAAAATTATAATTACTATTATAAATTATAAATGAAATGTGAAAAGTCCTCATCGATCTGACACCTGGAAAAAAAATTACTCGGAGTCAAAGTTTACAAGAACGGGGTTTTCGCGATTTTCAGCAAATCGGTAAGTTTTATCATAAAATTAGCCTTGACAAAAATTGTAGATCAGATGATTATCTATAAAAAATGTTTAAATACGTTTTTCCCTAAGAGCCACGTTTTTGAGATATAACGATTCAAAAATTTGAAAGTCTCCAGGTCTTGAACTATGCTCATGAAAAATCAGGTCAAGCCGTTGCTCTGTTTAGGCGTGATTGAAGGACAAAGCAACAAGCACGCTTTCGCATTTATAATATTAGTACGGATGATAGAGATGACTTTATAAAATTTCTAATTCTAAATGCGAGTCACTCAATCATTATTTCTATTTAAAATGTAATTGCTTGGTTAATATTATTCATCGTCCACGCATTAAAAATAGATAAGCCGACGTTATTACAAGAAGGGTTTTTTGTCGTAACCTTAATGTCGTGGACGTCATTTATTTGCTATAAATCATTCATGACATTGGCATAGGTTGCGGAGCTTTTTCATCTGTCCGTCTATAAATGTGATAAATATAATATGTATAAATATGGCTCTCTGAAGCCTGAACCTTTTTGTTTCAATGGATACCACAGCTGAGCGATTATCTTAAAATGATTGCTACAGGATGAATAGAATAAAATATTGTTTTATTCACTTTTTAAAAGTGCTTTTCAAACGTCAAATGAATTTACCACCGGTTCGACGATTGTACCGAATCACATCTGATCGGCTGATTTTTTACCAATTTACCAATAAAGAGAGAGTCACTCAGAGGTGATAGCGATCGTAACACCTGTAACAGTCATTTTTATACAACGCCATAGCTGGCTCTTGTTTTGATTTATTTAGGTATAGTTTCAATATGATACTTTTCAGTTACATTTTCTCCTTTTTCTGACCCAGGCCCTGTAGACACAAACTTTCTATCAAAGTTTTCATGTTTGTGTGGAATGAATATTTGCAAATCCGCCGCTGCTGGTGTCTGAAATTGTCTTGGACAGTCGAACAATTTTAGAAATCATAAAATAACAAGTACTTGCCTCTTCCATTTGGTTTTAATTTGATTTTGACCTCACAAATCTATTCATAATAATATGATAACGAACTGTGAATTGATGATGCAGTCTAATTGAAAACCTGTTGGTGACGTAAGAGGAAGTCTGCATGACGTATAAAAAAGCGACGTCACAGAAATTACAAATTTTAGTGTAATTAAAAAGCGTAATTTCATTACGTTCCGTTTGACCGCAGTCGTCACTTGCGTAAAAAAAACATTACGAAACTTTCGCTTTGTGCTTTGTACATTGATCCTTCAAATGCAATGTTTTTCTATTGTTTATGTATGTCCCTTTTGTAGATAAAAGAGAAAGTTGTAACAAATTACACTTCTTTCTGCCTTTCTTGTTAAAAGTTAACTGTTTTGTAGTTTGACGCACCTTTTTTGAGTTCATACAAAACCTTTATTGTACCAAAATGCTTCTTATTTACAACTCTTTTAAATCTTGTGTTTATTGAGGTTATGAAAGAATCCTGTAGACCTCTTCTTTCAACAATTTGTTCTCTTTGTTTTAACCTTTGTCCGGAAGTGGACGTCTATCGCTTGATATTCAAAAAGCAGAAACATTAAACGGATCTTACTACAATACTACTAAATTTCTAAATCCACCGTATGCTTTTATTCCTTTAAAAATATCAAAGTATTTTCCCCGTTCATACCTAACCAACAAATTAAACAAGAACTTACCGATATTACAAATATTTTGTAATATCGGTAAGTTCTTGTAAGGCATACAGAGTATAGTAACACTCAAACTATATTCCAAGAACAATCATCCTGCAGCTATGAAGTGTGCGACTAAGAAGTTTTGGACGCTGTCATTTAAATTAGAAAATTAGAAACTTTCAGTATTCGTCTACTAGAAACTGAAGTAGTTTATTAATAAAATATAAGGTGTTAAGTAGTATCGTACATTTTAACCTTTATTCCAATTGATACGGGCTGGATCGATCGTATTTCGGTACATGTATTTGTAAACGAGCAGGGCCTTGGCAGTGAGCGAGGCTATGACGTCAATTCCACCGGCCTCTCTAGGTAGGTAGCTACAACGTACTGGCGCTTGCACATCCATTGTTAATCCACGCTTTTCATAATGAATCGGTAAAGGAATGTGTGGTCACGAGTCCAGCACAAGTCCTAGGATATGGAAAATTCACCAACGGCAACAAGCAATGAAGCTTTCTTTACTGACAAAAGAATGGAAAACTTTTTACAAGCTTTTATTTACCTTGACCAGTTTCTTTATTTATTTATTTGTTTGTTTGGGTCAAATCTTGCAAGATGAATTAGACCCACTTCCCGGTTTCTGACCGTGCTGAAATTTTGCATGTATGTGTAAATCGGATGACACTGCAATATTATTGTGACATGGAGCTGATCTGATGATGGAGACGGAAGATGGCTATCGGAACTCTGTAATAAAATGACGTAACCCCATCGAGTTTGGGCTCGTTTGATTCGTCATAACAAGTACTCTGATCCTAGATGATATCCAGAGTCTAATGATGTAGCTACCAAAAGCTTGCATTTAAAAATAAAATTTTTAATTAACACTTGTTATTCAAATAAGTTTTAAAAGAACTTTGCTTTTGAATCGTCAAATGTCGTTTTTATTTCAAAAAGGGATTCGCAGTTGTAAAGAGCATAATTATATATGGTCTTATTTTGACTATACATACATAATATCTAGTACGTCTCATGTTAACTTTGAGAGAGCCCAATAATAATTAATAATTATTAGGTAAGTTCTATTTTCTATGATTTGAGTCTGACCCAGAGAATCTTCGAAATAATGTTTGTTTTTTGCACAATTTTAACATGATAAACTTACAGGGTAAGTTAAGGGGGATGAGTTAGGTACAAGTAGTACTAAACATAAGGGCTTTGATAATAAGAATATAATCTTAGATTTAGGAATGTTTTTCTCTACTTTATTTTGTTTCTGTGAGCCTAATGTGAATCCACAATATTTTTTTTTAAATTTTATTGCTCTGCTCTAAATCTAATCTAATCTATTTCAATATTTTTTGTTAGACCTTCAGTTTTACTCTAGTTTCGTAGTATCTTTATAATCGAGCACGAGCATAACCTTTTCTAATCTTTATATTGTTAGAAAATATTCGATGCAAGCGAGTCTTTTTGTTATCTCTTTAAACCTTATTTTTCATCTCTCATAATTCCTTTGTCTTTTTCTATTCCATTGGCTTCTTTGTTACTGTTGACTCGTGATTCCGTTAAGGTGTTCTTTGTTCGTTTTTTGTGTTCGGTAAGACATGGATTGTTTACTTTTTGTTTTACAATGAAATTCCATTCTGGACAATCCGTTACGAAAACTTTGGTATGGTTCCAGCCCAGAGCAGCAATGGTAAATCGATTGCGAAGCGAGGCGACACGATAAGTCGTGTGTTTATACACAAGTTTGATCAGCGAAAATTCAGCCAACAACAGTTGCTATTATAAACGCTTTATGATCGTCGATGGCGAATTACAGGAACACCTCAAAACATTATTTATCTACTCCAAAATCGAAAAGTTCCAATTTCGAGTTTGACAGCTGAATCGAAATGAACCCTCTATCGGTTTTGCTTCTCATTTCGATGCAGCTCGTTGTATGGGAGCTGAATCGAAATGGTTATCTTCTTAAAATAGGATACCTAAAGCTAAGGCTCTGAGTTCTGGCACTTTGGTACCGTTCATATGACAGAGGCGCCACAGGCGGCTGGTGGCGGCTTACGGAGTTACTTTTTGTTGACAGAGGCGCCACAGGCGGCTGGTGGCGGCTTACGGAGTTAATTTTTGTTACTTTATTGAGCCTACGGCGTATTTTGTTAATGATTTTATTTTCCTTGTCGTAGATAAAATCTTGTATGCAACTGAACGTAATTAGTCATTTTAATTCTCGTACTATCCTATTTTGATACTCGGCAAGCCTCGTATCAAAAAACAGCACTCGAATTAAAATGACCCTCATTACGATGCAGTTGCATAAATAGCTATTATCTACTCCAAAATCGAAAAGTTCCAATTTCGAGTTTGACAGCTGAATCGAAATGAACCCTCTATCGGTTTTGCTTCTCATTTCGATGCAGCTCGTTGTATGGGAGCTGAATCGAAATGGTTATCTTCTTAAAATAGGATACCTAAAGCTAAGGCTCTGAGTTCTGGCACTTTGGTACCGTTCATATGACAGAGGCGCCACAGGCGGCTGGTGGCGGCTTACGGAGTTAATTTTTGTTACTTTATTGAGCCTACGGCGTATTTTGTTAATGATTTTATTTTCCTTGTCGTAGATAAAATCTTGTATGCAACTGACCGTAATTAGTCATTTTAATTCTCGTACTATCCTATTTTGATACTCGGCAAGCCTCGTATCAAAAAACAGCACTCGAATTAAAATGACCCTCATTACGATGCAGTTGCATAAATAGCTATTATCGCTTACGTCCTGCGTAGGTAGGTTCGGAAGTAAGTTTACAAGCCAATAAATCATACAATAAGGAAACGGGGCCGATTGGGGCCTATGTTTGTTATACGTAACTGAACCAGCGGTTGCTGACTCTTCAGCCTATGAACGTGTGATGTGTCCCTTAGGCATAATTGAAGCTAATAATGGGATAATAATATATTTTGAATTATTTTTCCAATGCCAGTTTAAATTATTATTTTTCTTTATAGAGCGGTCATCTAACCTGATTTTTATATTTACCTCTTGTACAATCTTCTAAATAAATAAAAATCAATGTTTGTATCCTCTATGCGTTCCGAAACCATTGATCAGATTGTGATTTAACTTCGGTAGGGTGTTCTGGGGATGCCTGCGTGGGTTCCTGGCCCAAAAAATCCATAATAATATAATTTCTTTTTACTTTACGTGGCATTGCAACGCATGCCGGCTACATCTAGTATTTTATATACATATTAATAAACATAGAATGATAGAACTTTTGTAATTAAGTATGAGAAGCGGTCAGACCAGTTTGTTGTAATGAACTCGTTTTATTTGAATTTTAACTAATTTTTTGATTACAAAGTTGTGATTATAATATTTTATCACTGTATATTTACGAAAAGATGGAATTTTCTGTTTCAAGTTGCTTCGTAGGATATAATGGTTCTTGAAACAGAATTAAACACTCAACTAAAATTTTACAAACAATAAAAGCTATATTTAGTCAGAATGACATTATCGCAATCCATGATGCATTTGAATGGCCCATTTCAAGAAGTTCCTAAGTCTATAATGGCCCATTTCAGTCCATAAGTCCATTTTTCCGTTTTGGAAAAATGGACGCAGAGCCTATTTAACTTGGCCATTATGGACTTAGGGAACTCTTGAATTGAGCCATTCATTTGAGGCATTCGCTATCTTGGTTTTTCGACTTCTGCCGCTATATACAACATGGTATGCATGTATCTCGTATTTAATATAGTTCATAAACAAAATCACCGATATAATATTCGTGGAATAGAATGAATCGGTGACGTTGGCTCGAGCTCCATTATCGGATGTTGAATTGTTATGCTTATGAAATTGAAATCCACCAAACGTTTATATTCAGGTCTACTCCCCTTACGAATTCTTCCATTAATTCCATGATTTGCGGCACCATTCGCAATTGGCTGCCTAGAGCTTGCAGATGTACATCAAGACGTGAAACCTCAACTCACATTTCGGAGTTTTTCTGATCATTCTGCTATCGCATATGAACAAGAATTGTACATTTTGCGTACCTATTGAATATTTTGCGAATTGAACATTCTGCATGTTGGTGACTTTAACAATCATCTTCTGTATGTGTCTTATCAAAGTTCGTCCAATAAAGTTTTGTTTAGCAATAGTATTGGACTTGGCTCATTTTTTTATCTATCTCTTTCTGTCTATTATAAATAGAATCTAATAGATCCCTTTTTAATGACTTCTAATTGTACTGGCATCATTGAAGTCGAAATGATCCTGTACAACTGTAACACAAGTAATATTTGAACTAAACTTTGGGTAAATTAAATGGTAAATTAAATTTTTTTGTCAATTGAATTTAATTGCCAGTTTTTGTATTCGAAATCTGCTAAAACCACAATATTCCTCGTGATATTGTAAGAGACCTTACTGCCTTACTGAGAGATTGTAAAATTTGCAGCTAACCATTCAGCAGCCTGATTTTAAAAAGAAATTCCCTAGCTTTACGTTCGACCTGTACAGGGTTTTTGATGAAGTTGAACGTGGATTAACCCAGTTATAACAGCTGGCAGTCGGCCACGCGTGGGTGCCGAAGTGATACAAACTATCGAGAACGCCGGATTCTACGCGAAGCGTACGGACCGACGACTTACATACGATCTTGGATAGTATAAGCTTGGGTCTAGGCTCGGACCGTACGCAGTCGAAATAGCACCGGAAATTCCCACGACGCTACGAGCATCATCATCATCGTAGGCGCCAGTGAGAATAGAATAGAATAGAAATATTTTTTATTCAAATAAACTTTTTATAAGTGCTTTTGTATCGTCTGACACTACCACTGGTTCGGAACGCCCTTCCTGCCGAGAAGAACAGCAAGAAACTCGGCGGTTGCTCTTTTCAAAACAAGTTTACAATACAATAAATACTATGCTATGAATACTGTGTTTCCACAATGAGGGAAGTTCCAAAATGCATACCTACTAACAATGCAATATATCTTAAGATGGACCAGAGATAAAGTCCCATTCCTGCCGGTGGAACCCGTTCACGAGCATGACGCATGACCCAGCCGTTGCTTCGTTCAACCAAGTTTGAGCCAAGCAACGGCTGGGTCATCAGTGAAACACGTAGGATAGTCCAATAAAGATGAAAGGTTTCACAGTTGAGGAGCTGCTGCATATTATCTTGTTACAATGTAAGAGAAACAAGAGCGAACGACAGTCACTGATGGTAAGTTTTGATTTGAACAGGCTTGATGTGGTACTTGGTCAGAGTTTCCTGGCAGACCCCACATCAGAATTGGCAAGGAAAGTGTGTGATGTAGTCGCTGCTTGCCATCGCCCGTCAGTGACTTTCGAACGTCTTGGTAGTTATGTTAGTATTAAGTTAGATAAGTTTATTGCTAAGATAGTAATATTAAGAACGCGTAGAACACAAAAAAAAATCAGATTTCGCCCACGCGGTGCGATGAAATAAAACATAGCCGCAACCTCATGTGAGGCGCGACAAAAGAAAGCGTTTTGCGCGGATTGGGAGTGTAGTAAGCGCCAAATACTTTGTAACTCGTAAAATATTCATTTTCTTTTCAATTCACTAGGCTACTCTCTTGATAATATCAATCGGAATTTAATGTAAAAATTTTGGCTCTGTAATATGCAACACATTGAAAATAAATGAATATTGGTTAAAAATTAGACCTAACTTCGCGATTTTTTATTATCGAACCATCATTTTATTTTTTTTCCCAAGCACATCCCTTGGCAGTATGATGTAATTTTTGCGTTTTGTTTTACGGATAGTTGAAACTTGATCTACTACTGTAAAAATCAAATCTGTTTACTGTTAACGAACGTACACCCACTCTTAAGTTTTATTGTTAAATGTATATGTAACGATGGGATTGACATGCCAGCTGTTAAAAAACCTCAAAAAAATATAGATTAACAAAAAAGATGAAACGTTTGTTTTTACTGAACTGGGAACTGAATATTGGGACTCAGACAAGGTGATGCTAATGAGTGATGACAAGAATAACTATAAGAACTTCTAAGACTTAGATTAATTACTCGTTCTAAGAATACTCCATCTTTCCAGTAGAGATAGACCTTTGTTTCATTGTATGTGTAAAGTTTAATTGTTTGGTACATAAATAGATACATAAAAGCATAGCAGATGCTATGCTTATACATTCCAACATCTCCTGGTACAAATAGATACATAAAAGCATAGCAGATGCTATGCTTATACATTCCAACATCTGGTACAAATAGATACATAAAAGCATAGCAGATGCTATGCTTTCCATTCCAGTAAGGGTTTCCTACATCTCTATCTTAGACTAAGCATTGTATGTGAGTTGTGACACGTGCTAATAAATATGAATAGCTCAGTCAAGTGATATGAATCAGCCCCAGATTTGACAACAATCAGTTGGTAATAATAATCGATATCTGCAATTCAAAGCGAAACCTCCTTTCGTATGAATAAACTAAACATAAAATACAGTCTTGCCCCACTCTCGCCCATTGATTCCGTTTATGCGTATATATGTATTTAGCTTGTCATTATGAAACACACTGGGACAAACCACAGCGCTGTCATTTTCCTCTCTAACAATTACTAACTTTGGCTTCAGTTCAGCTGATTCCGTTACATCCCACCAGAATTATTTGTATGTTAGGTTTCAATGGGGCTGGCGTATCCGTGTCGGACGAAATTTCGTTAAAAAATTAAGTGGCACTCGGGGACTGCCGCGGTAAAGCTATTACATAGCATTTTTTATCAACTTATGCAATTATAATATTTATGCAATATATTTTTTTTAATATTTATGCAATATTTTTTTTGCATAGTAAAAATTATGCAAAAAAGTAATTAAAAAACAAACAAACAAGAAAAGCGCACTGTCACTACTTCGCGAGTGAGATTCGAACCTGCGACATCATACAAAGAAAGCGGCCGCTCGCCCACTGCGCCAAATAGAGCTACTTGAGAACCTCTAAAATGTTGAACGCTTACTGAACGACGGTGTTAGGTTTTTTTTCGTTACGGAATTTCCTGATTCGGTCGCCGCGCTCAAACTGTTTGTCCTAGTTCAAAGCCCGCGATAAAAGCTATGCACTAGCTTAAAATTGGTATGATAAAAAAAACTTGAGATCCTTAAAATGCGATGGAAAAAAATTGAAGGGCACAGCTTATAGTGGATCAGTGCTATAGTATCATAGAGATATTGTGATTCGGTAAATAATCTGGCATCTAATCCGGGGGCAAATAAATATCGTTCAACGACTCTATAAGTAGGTAGGTACTTAGATAATGACCACCAACTCATGGGCGTCGCCAAGTGGGGGTAGGTAGGGACAGCTGCCCCCCCCCCCTAGACATTTAAAAACATGGGTACTAGTAGATACTTCATCATTGAAATCCAGGCACCGCTGCCAAATTGGTACCCCCTGCAAAAAATCACATCGATCTGTTGCTTCGTGCTTCGTTGCTAACTCAACGCATAAGTTTTATTTATTCAAACTTTTACCGTCCTCCATAATAATATCAACTTGTCCCCCCCCCTTGGCCATCGGCTGGCGACGCTCTTTGACCAACACATCAAGCCCGTTTCGCTGATACTGTCATATTTTAAACCCAGTGGCCATAGTGGAGGGTTCGCTTCGTTTAACTTCTCCCCCGTAAAGGGAAGCAGAGGGGTTATTGTTTACAGCTGATATGGTTACACGTGTATGGCGAATGTTTTTATTTTTTAACGAAGCAAGGTCGCGCTCGTGTGTGGAACTAATTACGACGACAGACGCAGCGTCACTGATAACAACTAATAAATGTGGCCACTGGCCTGGCCGCCGCGTGAACACAAAAACAGGTTGATTAAAAATAAAATAGGTATCAAGGGCTAACAATGGTTAATATATTGATAACTAGCTGACCCAGCGAACTTCGTACCGCTAACTTATCTATATAAATAAAACAAATAAACTATCCCAATCCAAAAAAACTATCCTATCTTTTAAGTTGGACCAAATTACAGATAGTTACGAAGTTTGATAAAAATCGGTTCAGTAGTTTAGGAGTCCATCGCGGACAAACAACGTGATACGTGACACGTAATTTATATATATTAAGATAAGGTGGAAGACACGAGTCTGCCCGCGAAATTCAAATTTAATTTGGTTTTTCGCAATTTGTAAACTAATACGACAAAGTAGGCTTATGGCCTACTAATTGCACCAGTAGAATTATCATCTTCACAGGTTACATAAAAATCTTTACTGGAAAGTGACCAGTTTAAGAAATTAATCAAAATACTGAGTTTGACGTGAGTTACTCACAAATTATATAGATATTTTGATTAATTTCTTAAACTGGTCACTTCAAGTAAAGATTTTTATGTAAACCTGTGAAGATGATACTGCCATTGTCGCAATTAGAAGGCCATAAGCCTACTTTGTCGTATTAGTTTACAAATAAATTGCGAAAAACCAAATTAAATTTGAATTTCGCGGGCAGACTCGTGTCTTCCACCTTAAGATAAGATTTATAAAGATAGTCCTTGATTGCGATCTCACCTGATAAGTCACTGAGTATGTCTATGTAAGTCACTATAGCATTAATCTGTTTGTATACACCATCCATGCCGAAGCGTTCTATCGCTTGCTGGCACCATTTTTGATGGTAGGTTGAGCCAAGACCAAAAGCCTCGATCTCCTATCGGACGTGCCGCGTACACCAATGAGCAGAGGTCAATTCAGTGTCGACCTTTGCTGACGTCATCAGTATTTCTTCAATACGATCGATGCATCCGAACCTATTTGCTGACATGTTTTGCTTGCACCCATTGCGCCTCTTACCATCTTGCTCTATTCGTGTACAATCAATCCCCTTTTATCAATTCATAACATTACATAACATTTGATATAAACAGTGTTTCGATCACGTACACACGTTTTCGCTGACGTCACAACTCACAACATCTAAACTCCACAGTGTAACAAATGTTAAGGAAAATATAACGGCAAAACAATAACATTTCAAATCGAGGTTAGCGCAGTTCAAAAATTTAAACAAACAGACGTAATTTTGGCAAGTCCTTTCATAATATGGAAATTGTGAAATTCGGCCAGTTAAATTGTTGGTAAAAATATTTAAAAAATGTCCCATTATGTCTTTGAAATGAAATCTTGAGGATCCAAAATGTCATTTGGAATTTAAGAATATTACAACTTCGTAAGCGTTTCACACCCATTACTATTTGACCTTTAGAGCGCGAACCAACGCGATTGGTCCGCACGTCAATTTAATTTACTAATACCTAAATATAGTACTTATTATAACTTATTTACGTGTAGTTACTCATACGTATTGCGCAGCAAAATCAAATGTAACCAACATCGAAACGTTTCTATATTTAACCATAAAAGTAGTGATAACAAGTTCGAGGTCACCCCTGATCCTAGCTTTTCATTCAATTTATTCCAAGAATCCAGAATAAACGGCGCCGAGCAATCGAAAGCGATAAAAGCCAATACAAATAAACTAAGCAAATACGTAACAGCTATAAGATACACATATAGGTACAGTTTTTGCAATTCACGAAGGCGAGTGAGCTTTACTCGTGGTTACTTCGTGTACATGCACATTGCATAAGTTTGCGTGCCTGTCAAAGCCTAGGTGGGAGCGGGCAGGCGCGAGCATTGCGCTCGCTCACACTTATACAGATACGACACACACACAACCATAAGTCAGTCGCCCTCGTGAATTGCAAGAACTATACACGTCTTCGGACGTGATTGCGTTTATCATCGGCTTCATATTATATATCCTATCCTACTATTCTACTTGCTACTAATCCTATTAATATTATAAAAGCGAAAGTCTGTGATGAAGGATGGATGGATTGGGTCAAACAACACATAACAATATATCTTATTATATTTATATTTTTAGGTATTTATAATGCTAACACCACACCTAGTCCTCCGTTAAGCTTATACTTTGGTAATCGTTGTAAGGTCTCCACGATACAGGTTCCCTAGTGTGGAGGCCAAAGGCAAATATGACTGAATATTTTTTCTTGTCAATATTTAAATAAAAAACAAAACAGCTAAGTCAAACATAATGTTTCACCAAAATTTCTTTGATTCAATTTATATTTAAACAAAATCATATTCAGTCATGTGCGCAGTCCCTGTATTCAAGCATTTGAACCCATTGACTAATAATGGACTAGTATAGTGGAGACGATACCCCTACTTCATTCCACCGCTGAAACTATACCTAGCCTCTTCGATAATGTGAACTGCCTCAGATACACCACACATACTCTAGCATTGCACGTGATTGTTTTGCTTTCTATATGTGCCGCTCGTAATAGAGTTTTGTAAGTGTTGTTAATTATGCAAATGACAAGAGAACTAATTATGGTGTATATCTAGACACATGACTAATAACATAATGCGCTCCGACAAAACATTGTGATGATTGCATAATCCCTGTTTTATAGACATGTAAAGCTCAAACACGCCACACAACACAACACACAGAAAAGGCGATGAGAATATGGTTTTTGGAGTTTACTCCTTAAGAATCGATTTTAGGCGCCCGGTATGAGAAAAATCCGAGCAGTAAAATCAACTTATCAATGACCTCGTTACGTTTTTCACAACGATGCCTACCCTAACGTTGAGTAAATAAGGTTGGTTTTCGCTTGAGTTGTCGAATGCCCGCGTTACGTTTTTCACAACGATGCAAATTTCTACCCTAACGTTGAGTAAATAAGGTTGGTTTTCGTGCGAAAGAGCTTTCGCTTCGGGAAGCCGAGCGCGTACTGATCGGGTCCGAGCGGCGCGCTCGGACCCGAGTCGCGCGTAAACTCCAGTCGTGCGTCGGAGCTGACACATACGTCTTTTTTTTTATCCGTTGGCAAATAAAGCTAGCCCTTGGGCCTTGACCTCGCCTTATATGTCCACTGTTGATGCAATTTAAGCGGGCTTTGGAAGGGGTATGGCTCCTTTCCTAAACCCAAACGTAACGTTGCCAGCATGGCATTGACAGTAAGATGGTAACTAGACACGGCTGAAGCGTTCCCCTTTCCTTTGAGACCTGAAGCAATTTAAAATTAATACATTCCTAAATTGACTGCTGAGAACTAAACCCGGTTGCAAGATCACAGCGCTTACCACTGCACCAGAAAAATAGTAGCAGCAAAACCCCCATAATTTTATAAATTTAGCGCAAGGCATGATGAACTCACGCTAATGGTAAACGTATAACAAAACCTATTCCAAAAAGTAACGGTGCTTCGTCACGTGACCGTCGTGTCTTACGTGCCAAGCCTGACCTAACGCGACGTGGGGTTCGGTCCCCGTCACAGTAATATTTCTGTTACTGCGATGAATTAAAAATAGCTTCTAGTGAAAGTTTTTTATACATTTTAGGCAGACGATTGATCACGATAACACCTGATGGAAAGTTCGAAATATTCCAGTAGCATTTCTATTAGGATCTGATCGCTGGACTCTAATGATTCTTTTGTATTAATGTGCCATGAAAGCCACAAAGGCAGTGATAGCCTAGTGGTTAGGACTGTGGTCTCCTATTCGGGGGGTCGCAGGTTCGATCCCGGGTACGCACCTCTGACTTTTCGGAGTTAAGTGCGTTTTAAATATCACTTGCTTCAACGGTGAAGGAGTACATCGTGAGGAAACCTGCACATCTGAGAGTTCTTCATAATGTTCTCGAAGGTGTGTGAAGTCCGCCAATTCGCATTGGGCCAGCGTGGTGGACTATGGCCTATAACCCTTCTCTGAGAGGAGACCTGCGCTCAGTAGTGAGCCGTTGATGGGTTGCTAATGATGATGATGATGATGAAAGCCACAAATGCAATCACTGGATATACCAAAGCTGAAATGATTAAGGAAAAGAAAATAGTGGTCACAGCTGGTCATAACATTTTCTGTCATGATTCAAAATAATGACACCGTTTAAAATGTCATCGGTTTTTACAAAATACATTCCGCAGCTGTGCATGCGATCTTGTGGTTACGTTCAAGGAAAACTTTATAGCAAAATTGTGAACGACATTAATTTTTATATAATCATCTGACATGCAACATGCTATACATTAAGTCCTCCGAAACTCTGATATTACTTGATGATGATGACAAAAATAAATCTTAAGAATTTTCAATTCTTCGATTTGAACCACACAAGTCCCCTTAGAAGAAGTTATAAGTAGAATTTATACCGAATACCAGAATTTTAAAATCCCCAAAAACTCTGTTTCCAAAAGCCCTTTGACATTGACACAAACACTTACCTAACTGGAATGTTTAACGTCAAACTTAGGCGTTGCATGAAAAGGTATCTAGTTTGCTGTCAAAAAATGGGTTTTCATATCTGGAAATGAAATACTAACCTTAGAAGGTTCCAATTCTCTTTTAAGTAGAAGTATAAGAACTTGGGATACACCTAATGCAACAGTTTATTATTCAGTATTTTCAAGCTTTGCCTATATATACGTATCACAAGTGTTCCGTTTGGTTAATTAATCAAGCTCGTTAGTTGGACTGACTCAGTTGACCTTGCTCACTCCTATGCGCCTTACTGTACCGAGTAAATTAATGTTCTATTTAAACCATATTTCTTGCTTCGTGCGTCACATCCTATGTTTATTCATCATTTTATCGACCATAACTTGAGTATAGCTTATGACTTGTATGATTTATTGGAATATTTGATTTCGCGAGATAATAGTTGTCTTTATTGACCTTGACTCAGACCAGTGTTTTAAATAAAGCAATTCTTAATCGAGATACCTAAAACCATTCCAAACTTTCTTTGGTTGTTTTGAAGGCTGACGTTTGCTGATCTAAATAGGCTCCAAATTCTCATTCGTTGGACAAAGCTTCTCATTATAATTCTCAGTCAAAACATCAAACCTCTAATGTCCTGAGTGGGCATTGTCCAACCTCCATAAGAACATTACAACTCCGAAATCCCAAAAATCGTCATGCCCGTAAATCTACTGAATTTATGGGTCTTACTCGGGCTATCCAATTACCTATTCAGGAACGTTTTGGGGACCTTTAAACCATTCATGCGCGTCTATCACGTTTTCCACATTCGGCAAAATTCTCGACCAATTTCTTGAATAGCACGGAAGGGCGAATAGTCGAAGGTTCGGTCGAATGCATTCTTAAAAACTGTCGAACCTAAAAAGTATTTGTTCATTTCCATTTTTACACTCACGCTGCAATTCATAATTCCTAAATCAATCAATCAGGTTGGAATAAAGTCAGGATTACAAATATCAAATACATACAAGAGATTTATTAAGTTTGCTTGATTAAATTCTTGAATAGATCACGCTATCGCTTGTGGAATAAATGATACTGGTTCGTATACACGAAATGTCATGGCTTGTTCGAGCCCTATAGGCTACAGTGTATATAGGCCAGGTATTAGGTCACCTCAAATGTCAAGTCTCAAGATTATTAAGCCCAAGAATAATTTATCGTGCAGGTTTTCATTTTGCAAACTATCTGTTATTTATCATTTCAGTATAAACTTTTGAAATTGAAGTTAATAACAATGTTATTAATAATGTTTTATGCTCTAAGTGCCGATTTCACCAAAGTTGAGAAACGCTTAGCCGTGGACGATATTTTTGCACAATTTCAATCAAAATCGTCCACTTTATTGCTCGGTTAAATGTCACTCGACGTTATAGCGAGGAATAAACTGATACGTTCTGGCCAAGAAGCGTAACTTGTTTCAGACAGTTTTAATATTGAAAATACTGCCAAAATATCAACCGCTCGGATAATACTTATTTTACGTTGGTGAAATCGGTCCTAAGTAGAATAATTAAATGTCAATATAGTATTTCTAAATATTGCAGTTTGAATAAAACTTTTCAAGTTTGCTCATTTGCTTGATTGCAAGAAATTATTCTTAGATTAGGAACCATAATATTATAATGAGTTTTCAGAAGTATTTATAGGTAAAAGCGAAAATTCTAGACTCTTAGAGATAGTTTATTATCATTAGCTAAAAGCGAAAATTTTAGTCTTCTTAAATGAAGTTCTTTAGATAATAATTGATATTTGACATTTACTTTTTAATTTAAGGAGCGCTCTGCGTTATTGTAAAAATTAATTCGGGTGAATCGATCGTGGCGTGTTCTTATGGTGAATACTGAATACATCCAAATGCCTAAAGTTCAGCGCCGTCGTTCCACTTCGTGACTAGTGACTGCCCGATGCTTAGGAGCCCTTGTCACGATAGATTGTCTTGTCACGAAATGTCACGGCTGGAAATAATACGCGCTGGCGTGTTATGGAGCGGTCTTCTTGGATTTTGTTCACGTCAACGTCAACCTTTCACCACCTGTGATATCACATGCCTTAAAAGCACATTTATTCTTGATCTTGACTATCATTTACTTAATCAGGAGAAGAAACAGATTTTTTTTTCGATGACAAGCTAGTCCTTGAATGATATCTCACCTGATGGTAAGTGACGATGCAGTTTAAGATGGTAGTGGGCTAACTTGGAAGGAGTATGGCGGTGAACATTCGACCCATACCCCTAATTGGTTTCTACACGCCACCGTGCCGGAACGCTAAATCGCTTGGCGGCACGTCTTTGACGGTAGGGTGGTAACTAGCCGCGGCCAAAGCCTCCCACCAGACCAGACCAGAGACAATTCAGAAATTATAAATTCCCAAATTGACCCCGCCGGGAATCGAACCCGAGACCTCCCAGTTATAAGGCAACAGCGCTCACCACTGAGCCAGGGAGGTCGTCAAATTCTCTACCCGTATGGTATGATTTTTGTACGGACTACAATCATCATCATCAACATCTCAAACGAAAGTCTGTCCACTGTTGGACATTAAATCAAAATCGGTCAATTCGTTGACGAGCTGCGAGGGAACAGACAGATACACAGACAGAGAGATACGTCAAACTCATAACACCCCTCTTTTTTGTCGTTGGTTAAAAATCGTCCCTTTCTAAGTAGCACGAACCATCTTAGGATTGGACAGCAAAACACCTCTTGCTGCTACGCGCCGTGAGAAGACACCTTTACGGTTGACTGGATTTGTATTGGCGAAGTGGTTAAAGCCGTTCCACGAATTTCCCTGTAATTATGTCAAGATCGATTGCCGTTTAATAAACGAGTTGTTCAACCGACATTTTGTTTTAGGGGATCAAATTAATTGAAGGTTTTCATTTGAATATAACTTGTTGCTAGCGAAGCAAAAGCAAACTCCATTTTTTTAAGAAAATTGAAAATACTTAATATTTTGCGTCGTCTTCAAAATTTTCAAAATTTAACATTATTTATTTCACGTTGGCCAACCTGTGTCTCTTTGACACGTCATGACTCTACCACCGGTTCGGAAAGCGGATTCTGCTGAGAAGACTACAATGTCTTCGCCACTAAAATGCTTATGAGACTTTATCTGTGACTATTTCTCTTTCAGTCGAACCCAATAGTTACACGATAGGAAACCTACTCATAAGTTCATTGGCAGATGCTCAATATGGGTCTTTGAAACCTCAATTTAGAATTATTGACAAGTTCTAGTCTTTTGTACTTATTTTACTACTTCAATTTTCGACTCAAAAACGTGATACCGGAATTTCATCATCAAACTTCCGTCAATGTACAAACGTTAGCTAACTTGAAAAGTTACATCAAGGCTTCAGAAAGGCATAACTCGAGTACAAGTTAAATCCATACTTTTGTGTGTGATACATCATCATCATCATCATTAGCAACCCATCAACGGCTCACTATTGAGCGCAGGTCTCCTCTCAGAGAAGGGTTATTGGCCATAGTTCACCACGCTCGCGCTGGCCCAATGCGAATTGGTGGACTTCACACACCTTCGAGATCATTATGAAGAACTCTCAGATGTGCAGGTTTCCTCAAGATGTTTTCCTTCACCGTTGAAGCAAGTGATAGTCAGTTGCTTAAAAGCACTTGACTCCGATAAGTCAGAGGTGCGTACCCGGGATCGAACCTGCGACCCCCGAATAGGAGACCACAGTCCTAAGTGATGTCTTAAAATTAGCATTTGAATATTAGTTTTCAGCTTTGATTTTATAAACTCTAGATACCGCATCACGCAATGAGCGATGCGACACAAACAGGCCAGCTTTTACGAGCGTGTGTGCGTGAGGCACGCACACACGCATAGCAGTGGCTATGTCTTACACCAGCGTCATTTGGATCTTGGAGTTACCAGCTAATGAATCTATCCCGATAAAATGGGGGAAAACTGTAAAATTATGTTAATATATAATAACATAAATTGTAATATTTTACTATTTAAATGATTTTTTTTACTTTATGTATTATGTAAAAAAAATACTATCAAATAAAAGTCAATAACGTATTTACAAAATATGTTTTATTATTTAACTTATAGTGTCGACTTATAAAAATATTATAATAAATATAACTTATATTGGACCGATTTCGTTCAAAATCGATATTTAGGCTTCTCTGGGGTCAAGAAAGAGGAAATGGTTGCCAAAATTATAAAAAGTCACCGCCATATTGGAATTCTTTGTTATTGGACCGATTTCGTTCAAAATCGATATTTAGGCTTCTCTG
Source organism: Oeneis ivallda (assembly GCA_029955525.1). NCBI lineage: Eukaryota > Metazoa > Arthropoda > Insecta > Lepidoptera > Nymphalidae > Oeneis > Oeneis ivallda. The sequence goes on along the minus strand of JARPMR010000018.1, from coordinate 1,156,331 downwards.
GGGTCAAGAAAGAGGGTATGGTTGCCAAAATTTTAAAAAGTCACCGCCATATTGGAATTCTTTGTTATTGGACCGATTTCGTTCAAAATCGATATTTAGGCTTCTCTGGGGTCAAGAAAGAGGGCATGGTTGCCAAAATTATAAAAAGTCACCGCCATATTGGAATTCTTTGTTATTGGACCGATTTCGTTCAAAATCGATATTTAGGCTTCTCTGGGGTCAAGAAAGAGGGCATGGTTGCCAAAATTATAAAAAGTCACCGCCATATTGGAATTCTTTGTTATTGGACCGATTTCGTTCAAAATCGATATTTAGGCTTCTCTGGGGTCAAGAAAGAGGGTATGGTTGCCAAAATTTTAAAAAGTCACCGCCATATTGGAATTCTTTGTTATTGGACCGATTTCGTTCAAAATCGATATTTAGGCTTCTCTGGGGTCAAGAAAGAGGGTATGATTGCCAAAATTTTAAAAAGTCACCGCCATATTGGAATTCTTTGTTATTGGACCGATTTCGTTCAAAATCGATATTTAGGCTTCTCTGGGGTCAAAAAAGAGGGCATGGTTGCCAAAATTATAAAAAGTCACCGCCATATTGGAATTCTTTGTTATTGGACCGATTTCGTTCAAAATCGATATTTAGGCTTCTCTGGGGTCAAGAAAGAGGACATGGTTGCCAAAATTTTAAAAAGTCACCGCCATATTGGAATTCTTTGTTATTGGACCGATTTCGTTCAAAATCGATATTTAGAATTATCTGGGGTCAAGAAAGAGGAAATGGTTGCCAAAATTTTAAAGTCACCGCCATATTGGAATTCTTAGTTATTGGACCGATTTCGTTCAAAATCGATATTTAGGCTTCTCTGGGGTCAAGAAAGAAGGCATGGTTGCCAAAATTATAAAAAGTCACCGCCATATTGGAATTCTTTGTTATTGGACCGATTTCGTTCAAAATCGATATTTAGACTTGTCTGGGGTCAAGAAAGAGGACATGGTTGCCAAAATTTTAAAAAGTCACCGCCATATTGGAATTCTTTGTTATTGGACCGATTTCGTTCAAAATCGATATTTAGGCTTCTCTGGGCTCAAGAAAGAGTGGTTGCCAAAATTTAACTGTCATATAAAAACCCTTCCGTAGTAGGTACATTATTAATAAAAAACCCCATAACCGAAATTTCATGTTTGTAAATACTAATTTAATGGCCATCTCTTTGAATTTGTTTTTTAAATGATTTGCATTTAGAGGTTGCATCACTTTTTAAATTATCTAATTTGGCTATATGGTAACACCGTATGGTCAAATATTTTTCGGTGATCAGTCTTATTAGGTTCACTTGGTGAAGTGAACCACACGCGTGTTCCGTTTCAACTTTAAAATAAGTATTTTTATGGCCAATAAATTGTTTTATTATAGAAGATACTATTTTTGTTCGGCTAGTCATTATAAAATTTTGTCTTAGAAACTTTCTTATCACTGTCTCCGAAGTATTACATATAGAATATACATCCCGTGAAGCATAAATCAGGCCGCCTTCATCCCGTGCGCTAACTAGTTTATGGTATTCATGCTTTTCATTTGATAACAAACATTCTATGCATGCAGTACATTTGATTTGTCTACGGAGACATGTCACAACACAACCTGAAATGTAATCAAGTATCTGTTGTGTATATTCAGATAATGTAGAATCATCCAAAAATCAAGACACATATCCTCCGTTATCGTCCGATATATTTTGTTCTACCGTTTCACCCTCATCTTCATCATCTTTTCGTATTGTCGGAGTAGTTGAATTAATACATTTTAGTGCCGAAGAGCAAGTCAAAACGCTTATGTTCTCTAGCGGCACACAATTTCCTGAACCAGCAGATTTAAGCTCCATGTGACACAGAAGTTTTCTGTATATACCTTTCAATTGTCGGGCATTCGGGCTATCATTATAACCACCATGCATACGTATCGCTCCAAAAAATAACTCTATGTGATCTTGGCTAAAGCGATATGTGCTTAAATATTGCATTTTATGTGATTCTATTAAAGTTGCATATAATGCCATTAAACTATTGATACAAATTAGAACTACAAGAAATCCGGTGAAAGAGTTTGATTTCAGCACCGATGTGTAGTTTTTTAAAGTTATTATCTTTTTTGTGCCATGTTCTACGTAAGTTCTTTTTCTCGAGACTTTCAAATTTAAGTTCAAAATGAAATCTTTTACTTCTTCTAGTACTGCAAATATTTCATCTTTATTTTTTGGATACAAGGGCGGTTTAAAGCCATATGCTTGTAAGTTTCTGGAATTAAAAACGTCAAAAACATTGTTCATTGCCATTATAAAATTTTCTGTCGCCTCACTGTCTTCAAAACCAGACAATTTCAACTCTTCTCGACAAAACTGTACTGTTGCTTTAGAAACACTCCTGCTCAATAATTGTGTTGCCAACTTTACATTCATTATAGAATTTCGGAATTCAATATGTTTTTTAGTCAAGCGATTCGCTAGATGAAGCCCAATTTCTTCTTGGAGATCTGATAATTTTTTGACATAGTCCCACATTATTTGTTCATTTTTGTACAAAAATGTTTCCTTCAATTGAAAATGATTTCGAATTAGCTTCAGCATGTGGCAGAAATCCAAGAACACTGCTACATTATAGTCAGCGCAAGGGTGTTGAAATGTAGTTTTTAGTCGTCTAGGGTCATCCAAATTGCAACCCAGGATCTTCATGGCCGACGTGTTTGAGGGGTGACCATCAAAAGTCAATGATACAACACTAACACCTACTTCGTGACATTTGGTAAGTATAGATTTTATAATATTTGCTTTTTGGTCTCCCGTCATTCCATGAACTAAAAAATATGCGATTGGTAATTTCCAAGGCTCATTTAATGACACTAACAAAAAAACATAGGCCTCTGATGCTTTGATACTCATACTTTCATTAGGACCAGTGCCTATATCAACAAGACCATCATCTTGTTGAGTTTTTTCATTAAAACACTTCTGCTGTCTGATTGCCATCCGCCAATCATGCCAATCCGACAAGTATATATACACTCACTTATTATTTGCTATAGGTATCATAACAAAAACTTACGAACTTCTGAGACTTCTGTTTTTCAATATTATATTCCAACTTTACTCCAACGTCTTCATCAGTGATATCACTTTCGTCAGATTTCACTGATGATAAAAACAATGCCTACAATTAAAAAAGAATCTTGAACATGTAAATAATCATAAAGTTCTCATATAAAGTGAGAAATATGAATTTTATCGGTAATGCCAACAGAAACGAACCGCGGTACTTCAAGTTGAAAGTTCGCCGCTCTTACCACTGAATTACAATAGCTAGTGTACCTTATACACTAACGAAGGTAACTATATTATAAAATTTAAATTCATGAGCCTGCACGTAATAAAACATACTTTTTTCGGTATCGCATCCTTTTTCAATCTTTGACGTCCTTGATTACTTGCAAAATACAAGTCTTTTTCACGGAAATGTTCGGAACATATCACCGTGGATTTGGATGGTTTCCAATACTCTTCTCCACGGCTTTTTCTTATTATTTCCACCCATCGACTTCTATATATGGGATCAATAGGTATCCTGAAACCGCAAAATTTTAAAGTTTTTTTTTATTTGACCGATGTATTTCAAATTGTGCGTTAATTTCAATATGGCGGTGACTTTTTATAATTATGGCAACTATTTCCTCTTTCTTGACCCCAGAGAAGCCTAAATATCGATTTTGAACGAAATCGGTCCAATAACAAAGAATTCCAATATGGCGGTGACTTTTTAAAATTTTGGCAACCATACCCTCTTTCTTGACCCCAGAGAAGCCTAAATATCGATTTTGAACGAAATCGGTCCAATAACAAAGAATTCCAATATGGCGGTGACTTTTTATAATTTTGGCAACTATTTCCTCTTTCTTGACCGCAGATAAGCCTAAATTTCAATTTTTAACGAAATCGGTCCAATAACAACGAATTCCAATATGGCGGTGACTTTCTAAAATTTTGGCAATCATGTCCTCTTTCTTGACCCCAGAGAATTCTAAATATCGATTTTGAACGAAATCGGTCCAATAACAAAGAATTCCAATATGGCGGTGACTTTTTATAATTTTGGCAACCATGTCCTCTTTCTTGACCCCAGAGAAGCCTAAACATCGATTTTGAACGAAATCGGTCCAATAACAAAGAATTCCAATATGGCGGTGACTTTTTATAATTTTGGCAACCATGTCCTCTTTCTTGACCCCAGAGAAGCCTAAACATCGATTTTGAACGAAATCGGTCCAATAACAAAGAATTCCAATATGGCGGTGACTTTTTATAATTTTGCCAACCATTTCCTCTTTCTTGACCGCAGAGAAGCCTAAATTTCAATTTTTAACGAAATCGGTCCAATAACAACTAATTCCAATATGGCGGTGACTTTTTTAAATTTTGGCAACTATTTCCTCTTTCTTGACCCCAGAGAAGCCTAAATATCGATTTTGAACGAAATCGGTCCAATAACAAAGAATTCCAATATGGCGGTGACTTTATAATTTTGGCAACCATGTCCTCATTCTTGACCCCAGAGAAGCCTAAATATCGATTTTGAACGAAATCGGTCCAATAACAAAGAATTCCAATATGGCGGTGATTTTTTATAATTTTGCCAACCATTTCCTCTTTCTTGGCCCCAGAGAAGCCTTAATATCGATTTTGAACGAAATCGGTCCAATAACAAAGAATTCCAATATGGCGGTGACTTTTTATAATTTTGGCAAGCATTTCCTCTTTCTTGACCGCAAAGAAGCCTAAATATCGATTTGAACGAAATCGGTCCAATAACAATGTGATTGGAGTGTAGCATTCAATCCCTGTACAGAGCTTCACAAATCGCAAAACCCCGATGCTTAAAATCGCGGAACGCCGATGCTAAAAAACGCAACACTCTGTTGGTCAGTCGGGAAAAATGAACATATACAACAGGTTTAAAGACAACTATACCAGGAAATTCCCAATCCAAGACTGGCAACACCACAAAATGACGCGATGGTTTTGTGAATAAAGGTATCAAATTATCAGTTTTGCTTTCGTATATTACTATTAGTTTTGAGTTACTTACCGATGGTAGGAGATTTTGTTAGTTGATTTTAACCGTCCTTTGTAATTTCTGCAAATTTTGATCGCGCAACTTGCCATTTTCAGCAAAATAATCGATCGCAAAAAATAAGCCGTACGTGCGTATCACTCGACGTTACAATTGACACTGAGGTGCGTTGAACGCTTTAGAGGAGAACAGTTCACTGATATTTTTATCGACGCTTTTGCGCCGCCGTGACTCTATCTAGAGTTTATATAATCAAAGGTTTTCAGTTTGATGCCTTGAGTCCTTGACATGGGTAGCATAAGTATGTCACGCACTCTTTAAACATTTCTGTGGTGGTGTCGTGTGATGCGGGTTGTTACGTTCCCTCAAATATGGTTGAGCGAAGCAATGGCTGGGTCATGCGTCATGCTCGTGAACGGGTGCCACCGGCGGGAATGGGGCTACTTTATGTCTGCCCATCTTAAGATAGAAGTTAGTCTGTATGCATTTTTGGAACTTTCCTCATTATGGAAACACTGCATATATAGCATAGTATTTACTGTATTGTAAATCTGTTTTGAAAAGAGCAACCGCCGAGTTTCTTGCTGGTTCTTCTCGGCAGGAAAGGCATTCCGAACCAGTGGTAGATTCATTGAGCATTCAAAAGCACTTGTAAAAGTTTATTTGAATAAAAAATATTTCTATTCTATTCTATTCTATTCTAACCACTGGGCTATCACTGCTTTGTTGCAGTTGTATGTGATACAGAAACATGAAAATAGGAAGTTACTCTAGTTGGTGGATTCTTTTTCTTGTGCCGAGTTTCTTGCTGGTTCTTCTCGGTAGGAATGGCATTCCGAACTAGTGGTGGATTCACTTGACGATTTGAAAGTACTTTGTTAAAGTTTATTTGTATAAAAAAATATTCTATTTTATTCTTTTGACAAAATCCTTACTAATATTATAAATTAATGCTAAAGTGTGTTTGTTTGTTGCTTTGTTGGTTTGTCCTTCAATCACGCCGCAACAGAGCTACGAATCGACGTGATTATTTGCATGGATATAGTTGAGGACCTAGAGAGTGACATAGGCTACTGTTTATCCCAGAAAATTAAAGAGTTTCCGCGAGATTTTAAAAACTTATTCCTCGCGGACGTAGTCGCGGGCATCAGCTCGTATTTTAAACTAGCTGATGCCCGCGACTTCGTCCGCGTGGATTTAGTTTTTTAACTCCCTTGGGAACTCTTTGGTTTTCCGGGATGAAAAGTAGCCTGTCACTCTCCAGGTCCTCAACTATACCTACCCATGCAAATAATCATGTCGATCGGTAGCTCTGTTGTGGCGTGATTGAAGGACAAACCAACAAACACACTTTCGCATTTATAATACTAGATGATGCCCGCGACTTCGCCCGCGTGGATTAAGGTTTTTTAAGTCCCGCGGGAACTCTTCAATTTTCCGAGATAAAATGTAGCCTTTGTGCTTATCCCGGGTATGAGCTATCTCCCTTCCAAATTTCAGGCAAATCGGTTCATTTGCTGTGGCGTTAAAGAGTAACAAACATCCATCCATACATCCATCCTCACTTTCGCATTTATTATATTATAGTAGGATTAGTATGTTAATTCGTTAAAATCATTGAATCGATCTGGTCGCTTTCCACAGTATCGCGTGCCGCCGTCGCCTGATACATCAACTTTATCTCCTCAGCTTGCGTGCAACTTCTGAGTCTTCATCACCATCTAACGCTCTGCGTGTCCGCGTAGTGAAAGATAATGGCTGCCCCGTATCCGCTACAATCTTGACAACTGGCAACGCCTTAACAGGCGCGCAACACGACATTTGAGGGTTATTCCACACGTTTATTTGACTCAATCACGTAATATTTATTACCCCTCTATAATATTTATCACTTTTAACCCCCGACGCAAGTCTGTTCCCTCGTAGCAGCCTCCCCAATGGATCGACTTTGATGCGATTTTTTCCGTTTGAAAGCTTATATGTAACCGAGGTGGATCTTAGTTATTATTTATTTCCGATACATATATCGGATATATGTATCGGAAATTTAGCAAATGAAATGTTAGAATCGGAGAAGAACTGGAAATCTGTTGCGGAATTTATTGAAAACATAGTAAAGGGAAAGGAGGAAGAAGAAAAAGAAGACAGAAAAAGGCGTAAAAAGACTGTAGTGTTGACGTGTTTTGGGCTGCAAGGCGGGCACGCGCACAACAGGGAGACAGTAGGGGTTTTAGCCGGTAAGAGTCCGGCACTACCCAAAGCGGGTGTCCATGAGGTCCAAGGGTGTCTGCTCAGGCGTTTGAAGATTTCCTCACTTCTACTTGATTAAAGGGTCTTACAAGCTTTCGCTGCTCACTGGTGCGATTGGTTTGTTTGGTGTACTCTTACTTCTAGATTATTTCCGAGACAAGGCATGGTAATCTGGAGCTGAAGTTGCAGCATCAACTAGTCTGCGGGATACCCAACTCCTCAGCAACTTACAGCAAATATAATGCTCTCCATCTTAGGCTGCATATTCACTCGCCTTCAAGTGTGATCACAGTCAAGCGCTAGTCTATAAGTACATAAATTATTTAAAAAATTGTGAGCCATCGCGGGACGCCTGATAGATGTGAAACATCGAAATTATTGGAGTTTACTCCTTAAGAATCGATTTTAGGCGCCCGGTATGAGAAAAATTCGAGGAGTAAAATCTACTTTGAATGACCTCGTTACGTTTTTCACAACGATGCAAATTTCTACCCTAACGTTGAGTAAATAAGGTTGGTTTTCGCTTGAGTTGTCGAATGCCCTCGTTACGTTTTTCACAACGATGCAAATTTCTACCCTAACGTTGAGTAAATAAGGTTGGTTTTCGCTTGAGTTGTCGAATGCCCTCGTTACGTTTTTCACAACGATGCAAATTTCTACCCTAACGTTGAGTACATAAGGTTGGTTTTCGATTGAGTTGTCGAATGCGAAAGCGCTTTCGCTTCGGGAAGCCGAGCGCGTACCGATCGGGTCCGAGCGGCGCCAAGACGCAGCGAGCGCCGCGAATGCATTACGACGTTTTAAGGAGTAAACTCCAATCGTGCGTCGGAGCTGACACACACACTTTTTTTGTACAGGTAATATCGAGCTTAGTACACACATAAATGCACACTCTTTCTAAACTATCACTATCAGACATATTTTATTCAAATTCAAATTCAAAATTATTTATTTCACGTAGGCCAACCTGTGGCTCTTATGACACGTCATGACTACCACCTGTTCGGAAAGCAGAAAATGTTGTTAAAATTATTTCTTATAATTAAGTTACGTGTACCGTAGTAAACAACACTGTTTCGTACTACATACATACATACTACTGCGTACACACCCTACCGGTCTGACGCGCCGCTAGAGAGGTTTCACTCTACTATGTTTCTATCGTAGGTTTTTTTTCTTTTTAGGGTTCCGTACACAAAGGGTGCCAACGGGACCCTATTACTAAGCCTCCGCTGTCCGTCCGTCCGTCTGTCAGCGGGCTGTATCTCGTAAACCGTAATAGGTAGACAGTTGAAATTTTCACAGATTGTGTATTTCTATGGCCGCTGTTTATGTTTTTATTATTTGTTATACAACAAATAATAAAAATTAAATTAAATTAAGAAAATTAAATTAAAATATTTCCATGGGTACATGGAAATATTTTAATTTAGTTTTTTTAACGGAACCCTAAAAGAGCGAGGCCCGACTCGCACTTGGCAGATTTGTTCCTTTTTGTTATTATTTTTAATTTGTCTTTAATTGAGTTATTGATAATTTCATTAATGTTATTGTTATTAAAATAAATTCACATAAAAAAAAGTTTTTTTTAAAATCTATATTTTTAAGGAAGCAAATCGCCCAAACTTGGTCAGTTCCGATCAAAAGATACGATATATAGGTGTCAACTACCCGGGCTGTCGTGTTGGCGTGGATGCATGCACCGCTTCACGGTAGCTCTCTGGATGCTAATGGCGCGCTGGCGTGTGTCACGCGACGCGCCGCACGCCGCGCCATTAGTGGAGAGTTTAGTGATTGAGCCCACTGCTCACTGCGCAGGTGCGGGGAACTCCGCATGCATTTGATTGATATTACTGATTACCTGCAGCCTAGCAGCAGTGATAGCCTAGCGGTTCGGACTGTGGTCTCCTATTCGGGGGTCGCAGGTTCGATCCCGGGTACCTCTGACTTTTCGGAGTCATGTGCGTTTAAGCAATTAACTATCACTTGCTTCAACGGTGAATGAAAACATCGTGAGGAAACCTGCACATCTGAGAGTTCTTCATAATGTTCTCGAAGGTGTGTGAAGTCCACCAATTCGCATTGGGCCAGCGTGGTGGGCTATGGCCTATAACCCTTCTCTGAGAGGAGCCCTGCGCTCAGTAGTGAGCCGTTGATGGGTTGCTAATGATGATGATGATGACGGATTACCTATGTTCAGTTATTTACATGTCCATGTACTAAAAAGCTGTCTCCTATTTTATACGCTTTTTATTAGCTTCACTTGTATGTTTGTAACAATGTTTGTAACAATGTTTGTAACCGACTTCTTTGGGCGCGATTTTGACCCACTTTAAACGGCCAGATTTCGTTCAAACTTTGTAGATTTATCGAGGACCGATGACAATACACTAATTTGATAAAAAAACAAAAAAAAAACTTGTATGTTTGTAACCGACTTCTTTGGGCGCGATTTCACTTGTATGTTTGTAACTTGTAACCGACTTCTTTGGGCGCGATTTTGACCCACTTTAAACGGCTAGATTTCGTTCTAACTTTGTAGATTTATCGAGGACCGATGACAATACACTAATTTGATAAAAAAATTAAAAAAAATACTTGTATGTTTGTAACCGACTTCTTTGGGCGCGATTTCACTTGTATGTTTGTAACTTATAACCGACTTCTTTGGGCGCGATTTTGACCCACTTTAAACGGCCAGATTTCGTTCAAACTTTGTAGATTTATCGAGGACCGATGACAATACACTAATTTGAAAAAAAAATATTAAAATTGAAAAAACAAGCTATTAAAAATAAACCAAACTAAAAAGTAGAAAATAAATAATAGTTTAAAAAAACTAAAAACACGCTTTTTATAGAAAACCAAACTAAAAAAATAGAAAATAAATTTTAATAAATTTAAATTAAGAATAGGGTCCAAAAATTTCAATAAATATAAATTAATAATAGTGTAAATAAAAAAAATGTATTTTATTTTAAAAAAGCGTGGGGTGCATGGTGTCAATAGTTATAAATATTTTATTGACAGATATGAGTAGAGTGATTATCATTTTGATAATATCTTAAAAAGCACCCCACGCTTTTTTTTAAATAAAATACATTTTTTTTATTTACACTATTATTAATTTATATTTATTGAAATTTTTGGACCCTATTCTTAATTTAAATTTATTAAAATTTATTTTCTATTTTTTTAGTTTGGTTTTCTATAAAAAGCGTGTTTTTAGTTTTTTAAACTATTATCGACCGAGCGAAGCGAAGGTCTCTGAGTTTACTAGAGCGATTTGCACTTGTCCGTCCGTCCGTCTGTCACAGCCTTATAACTTCTGAATTACTGAACGTAATTACTTCAATTTTAGATATGATATGTAAATCGATGGCCTCCAGCCGAAAATGGCTTAAAAAGTTATAAAAATCTTTATTTCAGGGAGGCTCCCATACGAAATGGGGGGCTTTCAAAGTGGAGATTGTATTCGAGGCTAGATTTCTAAAACCACTTTGTTTTAAAACTTGAAACTTACACATAATATGAGTTATATTCTGTACTTGAACAACAAATACTAAGATTAGATAAATATTATAAAGAAACGAAATTATTTGAGTTTTAATGGGCATCAATGTTTTTAACAAAACTTCACTATACTGTTACTAGATGGCGCTGTCTTTAATATTGTAAATATGCATCCCATCCACGAAAGCAGATGACGATTGACGTCATCAGATTCGGCGCGTTTTAATTACAATATAATATAGTTAAAACTACCTTATGGGAATTATGGGATACCGCGAGGTCTCAGTTCGGGGCGAACCACTAGTTTATTATATTATGTCGGATAACGACTGAACGGATTATTGCTCGTGAGGATTCCATATCAGGCATTCTTCAGCATAGTCCTACTATTTTTGTTACTCTTTCACGCCATAACGAGTGAACCGATTTGACTGAAATGTGGAATGGAGATAGCTCATATAAGATTAACACATAGATTGGGTTTCCACGGCGCGGTTCGCAACCGCGCCGTGGAAATTGAAACTTCATTTTCCATACAAATCTGCATTCTACGGAGGCCGCGTGCCCGCAACCGCTGCGGGCGCGGGCGCCGAACCGCGCCGTGGAAACTCAGTCTTAGGCTACTTTTTAACCCAGAAAATTGCAGAGGTCCCGCGGGAATTAAAAACCTTAATCCACGCGGACGAAGTCGCGGGCATCATCTTGTCTTTACTAATCATTGCTAATATTATAAATGCGAAAGTATGTTTGTCGGTTTGTCCTTCAATCACGCAGCATCGGGTCGACGTGATTTTTTGCTTGGGTATAGTTGGGTATAGATCCCTGAAAAACAGAGGGTTCCCGCGGGATTTTGAAAAACCTTACTAGCTAGTCCTACATGAAAATATCTGCACAATCACCGTCATGTTTGCATGAATTAAATGAAAATAAAAAAATACGTGTGGCACTCGGGGACTGCCGCGGTAAAGCTATTGCATAGCATTTTCTAGTCGCACGCACACAAACACCGTGCCGAAGTCTGCCGAACTGAAACGACGGTGTTAGGTTTATTTTCGTTACGGAATTTCTTGATTCGGTCGCCGCGCTCAAAGCCCGCGATAAAGGCTATGCAATAGCTTAAAAAAACCGTTAGCGCTTATTTAACAGACTTCATATTGTACTAGTACCTACCTACTTACCTGTGTTTGTAAGGCGTCACGCTGTGAGTAATAAGCCCGCGCTTTGTTCCAGGTAACCCGGGGGAAGTGCTTTGTTTGAGTTTCCATGTTCTGCCGGCTCCGCGTCCGTTAGTATGTACATACCTACCTACCACTTAGTACCAAGTATAACCGTTTCTCCAATGAGCTTTTTAAGGCTATGCTACACGCGGGATTTTTCGTACAACATGTAGGTAACACTGATACATCTATTTATCTACTCCAGCATCGAAAAGTTCCAATTTCGAATTTGACAGCTGAATCGAAATGAACCCTCTTTCGGTTTTGCTTCTCATTTCGATGCAGCTCGTTGTATGGGAGCTGAATCGAAATGGTTATCTTCTTAAAATAGGATACCTAAAGCTAAGGCTCTGAGTTCTGGCACTTTTGTACCGTTCATATGACAGAGGCGCCACAGGCGGCTGGTGGCGGCTTACGGAGTTACTTTTTGCTGACAGAGGCGCCACAGGCAGCTGGTGGCGGCTTACGGAGTTACTTTTTGTTACTTTATTGAGCCTACGGCGTATTTTGTTAATGATTTTATTTTCCTTGTCGTAGATAAAATCTTGTATGCAACTGAACGTAATTAGTCATTTTAATTCTCGTACTATCCTATTTTGATACTCGGCAAGCCTCGTATCAAAAAACAGCACTCGAATTAAAATGACCCTCATTACGATGCAGTTGCATAAATAGCTATTTTAACCCCCGATGCAAAAAGAGGGGCATTATAAGTTTGACGTCGATGTATGTCTGTCTGTGTGTCTATGTGTGTGTGTGTGTCTATCTGTGGCATCGTAGCTCTCAAACGGATAGACCGATTTGGATGCGGGTTTTTTCATTTGAAAGCCAGTTTCCTTGCGGTGGTTCTTAGCAATGTTTGGTTAATATCGGTCCAGCAGTGTAAGAGTATCTCTTTTCCAAAATGATATAAGGCATTTTTGCGTATGATTACTCGATTAAGTGCTTCACGCGTGCCAGTATTAATTATTGATAACTTCGACAGCCATAGATTTTCATGTCGGGGGTGTTTTAAATTTTCAATTTACACTTGTTTACACTAGCGGCACGCTATGATGGCCGGTTTGACGTTTGTCCGCTCATGAAGTTCCGTATTAATTGATAACGACTTTGAAGGAAATAATTGTATTACTTTATTGACGATAGTGATGTGCAGAGATTCATAAATTTTATCGAATGTAGTTTTAGGTTTAGGACTCAAAATTTATTTATTAAATTGATTTCTAAAATGTATACAAGTGTAGAAAAATCAGTTTGCACCATTTAAGGGGTGAATGTACTTGTGAATATGAACAATTTTCACTATGTGGACAAACCTCTGAAATCGCAAAAAAATATCAGCTGTTTCATACAAAAGGTAAAATTTTTATTTTTATATGATATATACCACAACTCGGCATTTGGTTTTCTAAATTGAAAATTTTTAAAAACCTTTTTTGGTATCTTTTGTATTCATATGTTTCTTGTGTGCATATAAAGTATGTATATTCATTTTCATTCAAATATTCAGTTCGTTCAAATAAATTAAATAAACATATACATTTTTGTTTTATTAAACCTATTTAATCAGGTACAAAAACAAAACTTAATTGTTTTTTGTTCGAGAATAAATTGACATTCCACATCACTATTGTAATGTGTCAAACCGGCCATCATAGCGTGCCGCTAGTGTAATGTTCTATCTAGGGTAGATCTATAACTTGGTCTGAAAACAATTTATCTCTCAAAAAAAATTGTGAACTAAATTGTCGTACGCACTAATATCACAAGCTTTAGGTTTATTTAGAAGGGAGAGGGGAATAGTTGTCAAGTTCAGCATGGCCAATCCTACTAATACCTATTATAAATGCAAAAGTTTGTGAGGATGGATGTATGGATGGATGGATGTTTGTTACTCTTTAACGCGACAACGAATTAACTGATTTGGCTGAAATTCAGAATGGAGATAGCTCATACTCAGTATTAGCACATAGGCTACAACTTTGATAGCCTCAATAGCCCAACGGTTAAAGGTGTGGACTGAAAACTGAAAGGTCGCAGGTTCGAATCCCACCCGTTGCACTATTGTCGTACCCACTCCTGACACAAGCTTTCCGCTTATTTGGAGGGGAGAGGAGAATATTAGTCAACTTCAACTTGGCTGATATTCTTAAAAAAAAATCTCGGAAATTTAAAGAGTTCCCGCGGGAATTAAAAAAACCTTAGTCCACGCGGACGAAGTCGCGGGCATCATCTAGTATTTTATAAACAAAAAAAATTGGTTGTCTGTAAAGTCGGTTTACGGACGATAGTTTTACTTGATAACGTCATAAAGAAACTAGAACTAGCTCGTGACAAGCCAACGCTTGGGCCGATCGTGCCTCTCTATCGCTTGTTCCGCGCTTTCGCTTGCACGCGCAGGCTCAGGCGGAACGTGACACTTCTGTGCGTGCAGCCGGTGTTCATCGATTTATCAGACGTTATCACGTCAAAAAATACAAATGTAGGTGATATTATTTGTTTTTTATTTTTTACATTATTATTCCTTTTTCGGGACTATTTTGTTTCTATTTATTATTATTCTATTTTGTAAATTTTTTAGTAATCTGTACAATTTTCCCCCAGTGACAAGATATGGCTAAAAATAAATTAGGTGATATAGCCCCGATTAGATATGTTTCTTGTAGTTACTTAATTCAGATAATATGGTAAAACTAATACAAAATAATTTATTTTTTGGGTCTCATTAGGTATAAACCGTACAATAAATAAATTAAAAAAAAATCTAAATTATTGTTTTGTGATGGTCGCTTAATAGCATCGTTTGTTGAAACTATTAACATAATTCCGTATTTAATCATCATAAAACTCTGTTAGTTTGGCTCCGATGCCGTATAACGTCTTTGTGACTGAAGCGTAGCGTCACGTCCTAGGACCGGTCACGCTCAGTTTTCGCGTGGCCAAAAACAGATGCCGTACTACCGAAACTGGTCTGCAGAAGGTTACCCGCTATTATTACTTGCTCCATGTTTTGCTGTTCACGTTTCCCGTTTAAATGTCGCAAAAAACATCTACTCGTATATGTTGAAATTAATGTTCATTCTTGCCGATTTCATTTTGCCTTCTAAAAATTATTACGAAGATAATTTTATTAATACTTACATAGCTTATTCTTTCCTCATCCTCCTCATCAAAAGGAGGAACTTTTTGGAAAATCGTTTAAAATTTGATCACTGAACATAAAGTTGAATTCATGAAATCTTTATTTTTTTTGTAGGTTTAGGTTTGTACCTAAATCTCGAACGACGTTATTACGAGTATTATTATGTTGCTATGCAACCTAAATCTCGAACGACGTTATTACGAGTATTATTATGTTGCTATGCAACCTAAATCTCGAACGATGTTAGATTGCGAAATAGTCTTAAACTACTTATCTTACTAATCTTTATTAATATTATAAATTCGAAAGTTTGTTTGTTGGTTTGTCCTTCAATCACGCCGCACCGCACGCAACAGAGCAACGGAATGACTTGATTTTTTGCATGGGTATAGTTGAGGACCTGGAGAGTGGCATCTAGGCTACCCGGAAAATCATAGAAAATCATAAATTATTTATTAGGAATACAAATAACGTAAACCTCTTTATATATACGCACTTTTACATATATATGCGTACACACACTTATATATAGCTATATACACTTATATATAGCACTTTTACATATGTGTATGATATAAACAAGTTTCCGATAAAGGCATAATATAAACGAGACCGGTCTCTGGTATTGATACTGAACGTTCAAGTAATTTATATGGAGACATGTTTTTGTATGGAAACATTTAAGAAAAATATCGAGATATTATGCTACTAATATTTTCATTATTATTAATGTTACATAAGTGGATTCAAAAGGTCACGTAACAATCATAGGAAAAACAATCGTAAATCATATGATGTCTCATGTTTAGCAACTGGGAGGTTTACGTTCCCTCAAATATGGTTGAGCGAAGCAATGGCTGGGTCATGCGTCATGCTTCAGAAACACTGCATGCATAACATAGTATCTATTATATTGTAAACTTGTTTTGAAAAGTGCAACTGCCGAGTTTCTTGCTGGTTCTTCTCGGCAGGAAGGGCATTCCGAACCAGTGGTAGACTCATCGACGATTCAAAAGCACTTGTAAAAAAGTTTATTTGAATAAAAACACTTCTATTCTATTCTAATTAAGTTAATTATTATAACTATTGTTTACGTTAGTTTAAGAAACTCAATACAATCTCATACAAGTTTTAAATTACCTAGCCCCTTGGGACTCGAACTAGCGATGGGCGAAAGTTGCAAAAAACAATCGGATGAATCGAACAATCTAACAATTGAACTATCGATTCTCGATTTATTCATCTTGTACAATTGAACAATCAAAAAATCGATAGTTCAATTGTTATTCGATAGTTATCGAACAATAAGGACATCGAATAAATCGATAGTTCTTCGATTAATCACCCATCGCTAACCACAAGTTTTCGAGCACTGTTCTAATATACTTAGTCATCATCATTACCATCACAATCAGTACTGAGTGCATGTCTCCTCTCAGAGAAGGCTTACAGGCCATTATAGTCCACCATGCTGACCGAATACGAATTGGCAGAACACACCTTTGAGAACATAATGTATTTTCATTTTGTTTCAATCATTCATCATCATCATTAGCAACCCATCAACGGCTCACTACTGAGCGCAGGTCTCCTCTCAGAGAAGGGTTAATAGTAAAAACATTTTTAACTTTTTAACAAAATATGTAATTTTTGGCAAGAGTGAATAGGCATTTTCTAGGCAAGCGCGCTCCAACCGAGACCTCATCAGTGCTTTCCAGTATTGATTGTCGTCAAGCGTAAGCCTATCTCCAAATTAAAAAAAAAAAATTAGTTCTACTCCGGGAATCACGTATGGAGGAATATTTTCCAGCACCAGGTTGCAGCATATTTAAAATTACCCCTGAAAGCGGCAGTGCATGTGAAAAAGTCAGAAGTGCATGCCTAGGAAGCCGCAGTCCTTACCACTAGGACATCTCTGCACATATCATCATCATCATCATCAGCAACCCATTAACGGCTCACTACTGAACGCAGGTGACCTCTCAGAGAAGGATTATAGGCAATAGTCCACCACGCTGGCCCAATGCAAATTGGCAGACTTCACACACCTTTCAGAACATTAGGAAGGTGTAAAGGTTTCCTCACGATGTTTTCTCTAGCCGTTGAAGCTTGTGATATTAAAATTTCTTAAACGCACATAACTTAGAAAAGCCATAGGTCGAGCCCTCGACCCTCCAAATAGGGGACCGCAGTACTAACCAATAGGCTATCCAAACCAATAGGCAAAACATTGTGAATTACAAAAAGAAGGGTGATTTACACGATAGGCTGGTTAGAGATCTAAACAGGCTCGTGATTCCTCGATTGCGCCTCAAGAGGGTCCGAAAGACATTTGTAGGAATGGGCGTGACGTTTTATAATAAAACTATCTGATGCCCGCGACTTTGTCCGCGTGGATTTAGTTTTTAAAGTCCCTCGGGAACTCCTTGATTTTCCGGGATAAAAAGTAGCCTAGATGTTGACCCGAGTAATAAGCTACCACAGTATAAAATTTTGTAGAAATCTGTGCGGTAGTTTTTATGTGAAAGAAGGACAAACAAACAGACAAAACAGACTGTTTTGGGCTCAGTATCGATAGTAAAGCATCCCCCAATTAAAATTTTCAAAATATATTAAATGTACAGAAATCTTCCAGTTACAGTTTTATTATATGTATAGATATGTATAGATTCCACAGTCGATCTTAGACTTGCCTCTACACAAGTTTAAGAAATCAGTTATGAAAAAAGCATATTATGCAATTGAAGACTATATAAATGATAAAAATGCGTGGATATAATTCGTTCCAGCGATTCATGAGACAGTACTTAGGTAGTAATTAAACTGTATAACTATTCTATTGAATTGTAAACTTGTTTTGAAAAGAGCAACCGCCAAGTTTCTTGCTGGTTCTTCTCGGCAGGAAGGGCATTCCGAACCAGTGGTAGACTCATCGACGATTCAAAGGCACTTGTAAAAAAGTTTATTTGAATAAAAAAACATCGCTGCTTCCTTGCACATATACTTAGTGTAAACTATTAATTTATGAAAAACAAATTCAATTACGCGTTCAAGTCCCCGTGCAACCGGCCGGTCGTTGGCTCACAAAAACAGCGGTGAGAAAGTGGTGATGGATACGTGGTGGGAATGTTCCCACGGGCCGCGGCCAGCGAACTGGCGCGACCTGCTCGGGGTTCTTGCTTCGTGCAACGAACGATGATGAAATTCAAAAAATTCAAAATTCAAAATTATTTAAGTATTTCATGTAGGCCAACCTGTGGCTCTTATGACACGTCAAGATTCTACCACCGGTTCGGAAAGCGGATTCTGCTGAGAAGAGCCGGCAAGAAACTCAGCAGTTGCTCTTTTCAAAATAATCATTTTACAATATTAATAAGTAGCTATTACATTGTAATAAGTTTTTATACTATCTTGTGGGCAGCTGGATGGCAAGCTGATTTAACCCGTGCATCTTTGTTAGAATAGAATATGACATTTCCACAAAACGTACTACAATTCAATTCATGTCAAAGACGGGCACACAGAAAGTAGCCCCATTCCCGCCGGCGGGACCCGTTCACGAGCATGACGCATGATCCAGCCATTGCTTCGCTCGACCATATTTGAAATTATTTGTAGCCATCTAGAGTTTATTGTATTAAAACTGTTTCCGATAGTATCTAACACGGTGTGTCTTTCACAGGAATCTGTAAAACATGCATGTCCAAAAGCTTATAATTAATATCTTTGTCATATAGATTTCAGAAGAAAGGTAAAGATTTTTTTGATTAGTTTTTCTCTATGAATAGAGATGCTTGTGTTTTCTACTTTTTATATTTTCATGTGCTCTACCAGTGACTATCTTTATAATTACCACTTAGTAATTCGACTTCTAAATATTTAATGTGTCCACCGACATATTATATTGTACCTACGGTAGGTACAATATATGTCGGTGAATGTGTCATACATATAATGACTGTTTTTAATGAAGACGAAATTTAATATTTAATAAGCCATCATATTTTTATATTAACGGGATCATTTTGCATTATGGAATGTTGCGTAGTGTTTTCATACAGCTTTTTAAATTGCAACCCAGTACAGAAATCACACAGCAGAAGATCTTGGGAAAGATAGTTCTACAAAATAGCTTTTGTTTTAGAAGTAATCGCCGTCCGTTTCGGCTGTTAATTGGAGTAAGATTTTCCACGCGGCTCGCTCCGCACAATGGCACGGGAAATGTTTTACATTTGAGACAATCGAGCGCACGCAACCGACGCGGTGCACGTGAGAAATCCTCTTTTGAATCGCTATATTTCGTTGAAGTGAAATTGAGTAGTTCTACTTGGAATTCTGTATAACGTTTCTGTTGGTTTGACCTTGCTTGCACCCATAATCTTATCATATAACACGCCATATTGAATTAATAACAAATGAGCGTATTTATGGTCCTTCGAGCCGTACCTATTGTCGATAAATTCGCCGTCGACAGGTCACCATTTACGGCGTCACGCTCACGTCATGTTTGCAATATTAAATATTATGTAGTTGTTGTATATTATTATGATACACAAAATGCAATAAAAGCAAGTATTCGTATAATTCTAATTATGCAACGCGCGTCGCGGACGAGCGGCCGCGTCGACACGTTCGAGAATCAAATCTAAATGTCAAGGTGAAGGCGGCGCGAAAGGAAACGCACGGTGACGTCAACGGCAGCCATCTTGGACAACGACAGCTCTGTAATGTACAGCCGCATGTGCCGATCGGCGATCTCTGTTTTATTTAGGACAGCAGACAATCAATGCGAATCTCCATTCATTGTTCACGCGCTAAATATAAATGTTACGACATTATTTTACCACGGGAATGCAAGATTTTTGAACGAGATCATCCGTTAGATATAAAACATAATATGTATTATTGTTGAATAAAAAATAACCTCGCTTCGGAAGAAAAGGAAGGAACAGTCATCTTTTTTGATGCACAGTTGCAACTTGCAACTTAGGAAGCAATTACTGGGTTATGTATGTTACGTAATCGCGTCTATCTGGGTGGGGCATTCTTTTTTAACCGACTTTAAAAAAGAAGGAGGTTCTCATTTCGTCGGATCTTTTTTTTTTGAATTTTTTTTATGTTTGAAAGGGTATACTTCCCAGGTGGTCCCATTTAAATTTTTTCAAACTCAGTCGAGCGGTTTAAAAAAATCAACAATAAATCATATACTTAATACTAATAATAGTGGCGCAGGTGTTTGGAGTTGGTTTTTAATTAAAATATTTTTTTATATATCCCTTCCCATTATTTTATCCCAAGTTCCAACGGCTGGATTTTAATCAATAAGATATCTACTGATTTGTCCCAAACATGCGATCGCGATGGTTAAAGACTAAGTTTTATTTTTTTTAAACCAAAATGGACGCCTTATCTATCTTCTATAATATAATAAAACTGTAACAGGTCCAATTCTGTACATTGAAGATATTTTGAAAATTTTTGTTTGAGGGCACTCTATAATCGATACTGAAGCCAAAACATTTTTTTTTTAATTTTTTGTCTGTCTGTCTGTCTGTCTGTCTGTCTGTCTGTCTGTCTGTCTGTATCTTGGCCGCGCATCACGCCGAAACTACTGGACGGATTGAAATGAAACTTGGCATGATTTAAGTTCATACTACGAGGTATAATATAGGATACTTTTTATCCCGAAATTCAGCACGGTTCCCTTGGGAGAGGGGATGAAATCCAAAATGTGTATTTAGCTGTAATTCATTAAGGCGTATTCCGATTTCATTTATTCTTTTTTTGTTAGAAAGCAGGTTCTTTAGAGATTGTCCTGTAATTATTTCAAGGTCGTCAATTTAGTAGTTCAGAAATTATAGACATCACAATCTTCAGTATAGGTCCAAATAACTTGAACCCCGGAATCTACAGGATACTTTGAATGTACGGCTCATCTTAAGCTGGCATGTGTACTTTATCGTATATAACCATCGTGGATAGCCCTATTTTGTCAAAGTCAAACTACTCCAAAGGCGTCAGATTTTGCCAAACGATCATTATGTACTACATAGTAGGTATGCATGTAATACATCGTATGGACGTAATGCTACAGTGTTTTCCTATGAAATTTAATATTCTAATCATACTAATATTATAAATGCGAAAGTGTGTTTGTTTGTTGGTTTGTCCTTCAATCACGCCACAACAGAGCCACGGATCGACGTGATTTTTTGCATGGATACTATAGTTGACCTGTAAAGTGACATAGGCTACTTTTTATCCCGGAAATCAAAGTGTTCACGAGGGTTTTTAAAAACTAAATCCACGCGGACGAAGTCGCGGGCATCAGCTAGTAATAATATATAAAAATTCTTTTAAAAATAACCGACTTCAAATGCCACTGAAAAGTATAAAGTACAACGACTTCAACATACGTGTACAAACTGAAATTATTGTATACTTTTCAGTGGCATTTGAAGTCGGTTATTTTTTTTAAAGAATTTTTATATTTCAAAGTGTGTACTAGTGTACTGGATATCCTGGCTGCAGTTTCAGCTCCATCAACAGAGCCATTCCATGGATAACATTTAAGACTACTTATCAATACGAATGAAACGAGCCCTAACTCAATATGGTTACGTAGTTTCATTACAGAGTGCTCATAACCACCGTAAAGCTCCATCATCAGACCCTGGATATTATCCAGGACCAGAGTACTTCTCAAGACGAATCAAACGAGCCCGAACTCCATGGTGCTACATCGTTTTACTACAGAATTTCCATAGCCATCTTCCGCTTCCATCATCAGATCAGCTCGATGTTACAATAATATTGCATTGTTATCCGATTTACATGTACATGCACATTTTCAGCTCAATCGGAAACCGGGAATGCTTCTAATACATCTTGCATTACTTGACCTAAATATACATTGCAAGATAGATAAAAGCTTGTAAAAATAAGATTATATTTAGAAATTCAGCTTATGTAAGTATGTATGTTATGCACTAGGCATGGTCAAAAGTTTACACATACTCTGATCGCGAGCGATTTCTTCTCCTTCATTGAGGAGTTCCGTCCTCTATCGCCGAAGATATTCGTCAAATCTTCACCAAATTTAAATGGGACCTACCTGCAGATATGCCCTTTCAAATAAAAAAAATATTGAAATCAGTTAAGATTTGATGGAGATATGGAGTAACAACGACAAAAAAAAAATACGCGTCGAATTGAGAACCTCCTCTTTTTGTATTTTTTGAAGCCGGTTAAAAATATTTAATGACTGTAAAAACGAAAAACACGCTTAAAAATCCAGTCTTAAAGTAGTGTAGAATCTTTACATACTTACATGATACTTATATTTTTTAATCAGCAGTCGGGTTTTGCTTTTTTTTATTAAAGTTGATTTCTCAGTTTTTAAATTCTTTCGACTCTGAACAGTCCACTTTTAGTTATTTTTTAAAGTGTATGGTAGATAACTACATTTTACATACATTTGTAAGTACAGTTTCGTGAGTATTCTTCTTATTGTTCAATAAAAACAAATTATTTAAATAATTCCTATCAACGTTTTTCTTTACATAATAAGCATAATATTCTAAAAATGATCGTAAAAATACCACGTGATTAAATATTATAGGTCGACATTCCACGTAGAGGCGCGCAGTTGAAAACATTTCACTTCGATGGCACCCCGCACACAGTCAATATTATTGTCAATATTTACGAATATTGACAATATTATTGACTGTGTGCGGGGTTTCATCAATATTATTGTCGAAGTCCGGAAATTTCGTCAATATCGGGGGGAGGCAGGGATATTGACAATAATATTGACAGTGTGCGGGCGCGCGTCAATATTTTAGTTGAAAAAAGATTTCAAGGCAGGAGGACGTGCGCTCGCAACCAAAAATGGAGGACATCCCCAGTGCAACAAGCAATGAAAAAGAATATTTAATAGAATTTATTAGAATGTGGGAGACGTAACGATTTTCGCATCAGTATATCTTGTTTTTTTAAGTAAGGGGTTACTAAAGATAGTATTTTTTGAAAGCTACTACCTTTTATTCTCATGTAATTTTTAAAATCATCTTTTTCTGTACTTCGAAGTTCTTTTATTAGATTTAAATGATTTAATTCCACTTTTCCACTTTGTCATCCATATAAAAGGCATCGTTTCTTTCTTTTTTAGGGTTCCGTACCAAAATGGTAAAAATGGAACCCTTATGGTGAGACTTTCTCCGTCCGTCCGTCCGTCCGTCCGTCCGTCCGTCCGTCTGTCACAGTCGATTATTTCAGTAACTATTAAAGCTATCGACATGAAATTGGGCATTGTATATAATAATATATAATATAAAATATATAATATATTGGGCATTGTATATAATAATATATAATTTAAAATAATGTATAATAGTGGCCCAACATCATTGGAATAAAGAAAAATCGAAAATTATTTTTAGGGTTCCGTACCCAATGGGTACCAACGGAACCCTATTACTAAGCCTACGCTGTCCGTCCGTCCGTCCGTCCGTCTGTCAGCGGGCTGTATCTCGTAAACCGTAATAGATAGACAGATGAAATTTTCACATGTTATGTATTTCTATTGCCGCTATAACAACAAATAATGAAAATTAAATTAAATTAAAACAATTAAATTAAAATATTTCCATGGGTACATGGAAATATAATAATTTAATTTTTTTAAACGGAACCCTAAAAGAGCGAGGCCCAACTCGCACTTGGCCAATTTTGGTTTTATTAAAAATTTTCAATTTTGGTTTTATTATTTTGGTTTGGTTGGTTTTATTAAAAAAGGGGGAAAATCGGGGGTCAATAGAGGTTTATGTATATTTTACAGGAAAAATAAAAGCAACGCGAAAATTATTTTAGTTTGATTAAAAAAGGGGGAAAATCGGGGGTTTGAAATTTCAAAGTAAGATAACTATACCGAGTGGGGTATCATATGAAAGGCCTTTACTTGTGCATTTCAAAACAGTTTTTTATTTATTTCTATATATAATAGTTTTTGATAGATCGGCCAAAATGTCGAAAAAATACCGTTCCCCCCCTTATCTCCGAAGTTTACCAATCGAAAAATCTGAAATAATTATGGTCAATAGAGGTTTATGTATATTTTACAGGAAAAATAAAATCAATGCGAAAATTTTTTTGTCATCCAGTATTTAAGCCATCGTTTCTTTCTTTTTTTATTCAATAAAGTTAATGCATAACCAATGCAATGGTTTTTTTCTTTGTATCCATTTTAGCACACGTGCATGCAAATCAAGCTTCTACGCCTTACTGAATCACTTTTTGTTAGAAATATTGACAATATTATTTGCGTAGTGTGCGGGGTCTAAATATTGACGAAAATATTGTCAATATTTTCGTCAATATTTTCGTCAATATTATTGACTGTGTGCGGGCTGCTGATAACAACAGCGCCCGGCCTTGGACTTGAATAACCTACGCTATTGTATTGTTGAGAAGAAATAAGAATAAATAGTCGTCATGGGTAAGTTGGGCCATAAAATTTACATTACGAGAGAAAATATTGAACAATGATACAATTTGCTCGTAAAGATAGAGAGTTAAATAATACGTGGGCTGTTCCAAAAACTGTTAGTGAAATGAAAAACAGAATGTGAAAAAAGTTTATTTATATCTTTTCAAAATATTCCCATCTAACCCCAATGCACTTATGCATTCGGGTGAACCAGCTTTCGAAACATTTAAAAAATGAATCTTGCGGGAGTTCGAAAAATAAGCTGCCCGCGAGATTTCCATTGTTGCAAACAAAAGAGTGACAGATTTACTTTTAAAAAAATATTTTAAAAAAGAACTGCACATAGGTGGCCAATGATTTTCAATATAGAGATTTGTATTGAAAGCCGTCAATTCGAAATAGTTTCTAGCAAACGAGATTGTATTTATTCTGTAGCTAACAATTTTTGGAACAACCTAGGTAGAATATACAATTTCTTAAAAGCTTTAAAAGAGTATGTAGTAGCTACAGCTTCTTTAGGACGCAATTATAGCTAATAAGGTGTTGATTTTCTAATATTTTTTATCAGAAATAGAACTTCGAACTGTGTTATCTTACAATCATATTGCAATCAAAAGTAAGTTTTATTTCAAGTACTTCTACTATACAAGCTCTTAAGACGTCGACTCTATCACCTGGGTTCTGAGAGCACATTCTAAGATTAAGCTGACAAAAAACTCTTCAAAAAGTAACATTTCAACAGCACTATGCAGCACTAACATCTTTGATTATACTATAAATTCGATATCGATTAAATTCATGTACGTATCTTGGCTTTTCTTGGCTATTTTCGAATAGACAACAAAACATTAAATATTTATAATTTTAAAACATCAATAATATCATCTTGAAAACTGTTGAAGGCTACTTAAGATGTTGCATTAAAGAGGCTTAAACGTAATAAACAACCAAACTTGACTTAATTTGAATTTAAAGCATATCCATAAATGATCATTTTAAATTAGTTATAATAAATACAAAGTGCAATTTAATGAAGTTATCCTTATTACAGACATTCTTGGTAATTCCATAATTATTCAAGGCTATAAGACAGAATTTACAGTTTACGAGACTGGTGTACTTTTTTGAGTTCTAAATTAAACTCAACATTTTACTAGTCAAATCTTAAAGAGAAAAGAAATCCCACTGAAATAAAAAAACATCCAGTTACTACAACGTAATCACCATTTGGGCTTTTCACTAAAATTGTTCAGTGCCTTTCGTAACTTGTTGCATCTAATAACTCTTTATTTATGAAGTAACTATTTATTTCGTCTATACTTCATGTTTGAGCGATCGTTTTGACCACTCCGCATGCGAGACATTGCCGAGTGGTCACGTTTTTGAGGTCACGTTTTCAGATTGTGAAGTCAGCACTATTGTGTAAACATTTTCATCGTCGCTATCTGTTGTTACTGTTACTGCTTCGGAATACTGACTTCTTAATTACTTACTGATTAATTATTATCTACATTATTAATTTAGTTTTTACATTTCTTAGAAAAAGAATTCGTTGAAATGTATGAAAATGTGAAAAGCTGTTCTCTTTTTATTGGAAATTATGTTACATTGATCGTCAGTTTTAGAGTGAACAACTTTTTTTCTGCAGTTGAAGTAAATAATTTCCAATTTTTATGGAGAATCTTAAAAGAGGCTCTGACTGTTACTTATTTTCGTAAACCTGTCATTTATATTATCTCAAACTTATTTTCCATACTTTAAGAAAATTACAGATTTACGAACATTCACCGATAGCTTAAAAAGTTTCATGCCGAGTTCAGTTCCCGCTCCTTGAAGAGTTTTAGACGCAAAGTAAATAGACATGATGGACTATCATGTTTTCGAAACCTAATAATCATTCAAGATGCTTTAAATAAAACATTTGACGTTATTTGTTTGGGATTACAGTTTTTTTTTATCAAATCATTTCACAATCAGCGGCACATAGTAGGTACCTATTCGGTTTTAAAACGTGTTGATATGCGGTGCGTGATAAGAAATTTGTTCTAAATAAAGGTCTCTGACATCAACAAGATCTGATAGCGACTGATAAACAGGACGGTGCGCGATGGATTGACGCAAATGAGGATTATCTTATCTGGATCAATATGCTGTGTTGTGGCATTGACTCGAACGTCGATCACGAGGTGGTGCTTTGGCGACACATGTTTATCAAAATTCAAAATTCAAAATTATTTATTTCTCGTAGGCCAACCTGTGGCTCTTATGACAAGTCATGAGTCATGACTCTACCACCTGTTCGGAATGCGGATTCTGCTGAGAAGAGCCGGCAAGAAACTCAGCAGTTGCTCTTTTCAAAATAATCATTTTACAATATTATTATGAAACTATTACATTGTAATAAGTTTTTTATACTATCTTGTGGGCAGCTGGATGCTAAGCCGATTTAACCTATGCAACTTTGTTAGAATAAAATATAATATTTCCACAATGAGGGGTAGATCCAAAAAAAAGTACTACAATTCAATTCATGTTAAGACGGGCAGACACAAACATGACGCATGAGCTCATGAGTTCACGAGCATGACGCATGATCCAAAAAATCACGTTGATCCTCTGTTGTTGCGTGATTGAACGACAAATCAATAGAAAAACAAATTAAACGAATGTATAAATATCAGCTTGACCGTAGTCAGTTAAGCACTGTTTTCTGTTGCCCCGAGTCCAATTAATTTTTAACACGACAGTAGATAAAAATTGTTTTTCGCTCTTATCTAGAGCATTATACATAAATATAAATAAATATTATTATTATAAAATGTATACCTACTACAGTAATGAAATCACATTATTGAAGTCACGTAAGTGATAAAGTAATCAATCTTAACCTTAACATGATACTATGGCGTCAGACGAAGATTCAAGAAGTATTTGCATCAGGTAGTAGTTATCTATTTGAGGCTGACTCGGTAGATTTCCTGTCATGTATTTTTATCATCCACGCTTCTCCTCCAACCGTTCCTGTCATCCGCCAGCGTCTCCCAATTCTTGTGCTTTATGTTAAAATCGGTCATGTCTCTCTTGGCGCAATCTTTAAAGATGGGTGGTTATTTTGGGTGAGGGGTGTAGAGTTCACGACGATGCTTGGTTTAAAGTGTTAGCGCACAGGAGAGCAAGAAGGCGTTCCAGCGCCGGGACTGCGTCTGTGGTCATCGGGTTTTGTTGCAGCAAGTGCGGACGTAACTGTCGCTCACGGATCGGTCTCCACAGTCACCGGAGACAATGCCTCCGAGACAATGTTTAAATCGTCTAAAACAGACGTAAAGGTCTGAATGAATTTTTATCATCATCATCATCATCATCAGCAACACATCAACGGCTCACTACTGAACGCAGGCCTCCTCTCAGAGATGGGTTATTATAAGCAAGCTAATGCGAATAATTGGTAGATTTCTTCACACACCTTCGAGAATATTATAGAGAAACCTCAGTGTGCAGGTTTACGCGGGAACTTCTAGATTTTCTGGGATATAAAAATATGTCACTCTCCAGGTCCACTGCACACAACTATGCAAAAAATCACGTCGATCCACAGGTCAGTTTTATTTGTAACGATCGCAGAGATAATCGCGAAAGTACGTATATAACCGCGACGCGACAAGGCAGCAGTGATGGCGACATATGACCCGCGTCTGTAATATGCGGAAAAACTGCAAAAGTCATTGCTACAATCTGCACTCTGGTGATTGGCCTAATTTATGGTAATCTTGCTGCAACAATGAATATTAGCCAATAGCGAGAGAGTGTCGACCAATCAGAGGTGATTGCAATCCTTAGGGCTCGTTTCTGGACACGCGGCGCGTTGCGCGGTGCGTGGTGCGACGCGTCGCGCGAGCCGTCGCCGGCCGCGTACTACGCCAGAACGTTTCTGCAAAAACGCTCTCATACTTGGCCATATGTTTGAGTTAACCGCGCGACGCGACGCACCACGCGCCGCGTCTGTAGAACCGAGCCTTTAGAAAATCGATCGAAATACTAGGTGTATTTTTACGCTCGGAATATTCAATCTATCTACAATCTGTCGAAAAGTTACCTAATACCTAGAAAGGATCGAAGAAATCCATACAATTTACAGATAGCAATCTATCTATACCTATGGGTGTTAATCATGCGGTTGGGTTCATCATCAATCGCCGTCAATGCTGCCGTGTCTGCAGTAATAACTTTGTTATCTCACAAAGTACCACTAGTAGTTTTGGGAGTGGAATTCGTCGGATTCCCGTCCTGTTCGTGCCACTTATCTCTGCAGATAAAACCGAGTCTCGTTATCAGTTGTTTGTTAACGGAACACCTTTATGTAGTATATGTACTCATAAATATATATGTAAATCTGTTGCTTACAGGTTGTCTGAATTTTATCATAACTTTGTTTTTGACAGCAGAGTTAGACCCGGTTTAAGGGAGATAGGCGTAGAAGAGAGAAGTTGTCTCGTTACTAATCAAAACGATATCCTTCACCGGAACACTGTTTAACTGTTCGTCTGCCTTTATTCTAGCGCTTGAAAACAACGTGCTTAACCGCGCTTATAATTTTTTTTTATACATTATAGGCACACGCTTGACCACTATCACACCTGATGGAAAGTGATGATGTGGCCTAAGATGGAACGCGTTTGCCTAGAAGATGCCTATTCACTCTTGCTTTAAAGATACCCAAATTGTATGTGTCAGGAAATACAGATCTCGGAAGAGCGTTCCAGACCCTAGCCGTGCGAATCAGAAATGAAGACTTGAACCGCTTCGTGCGTTTGGATGGTATATCAACAATATAGGGATGGAAGCACCTCCGATGTCTTGCAGTGCGGTGGTAAAAAGGTGAAGGGGGGACAAGGTCGAAGAGCTCCTGAGCACACTCACCAAAATATCTACTATATAAAAATAAGTCGGGTTTTCCTTCCTGACGCTATAACTCCAGAACGCACGAACCGATTTCCACGGTTTTGCATTCGTTGGAAAGGTCTCGGGCTCCGTGAGGTTTATAGCAAAGAAAATTCAGGAAAACTAGGAACAAACTAAATCCACGCGGACGAAGTCGCGGGCATCAGCTAGTATCCTATAAAACACTGATAAGCCGGCAACTTTGCGGCAGTGATCGACGCTCTGAAGTTTGGCTAAGAGAGGTGAGTCCTTGCCAATGAGTTTCCTAGCTCGACGATCTACAGCATCTAGTGCCGCAAGTTGATACTTAGCGGAGCCATCTAAGAAGAAAGAAGAAGAAGAAGAGAAGACTGCAGTACTCCATGCATGACCTGACCTGGGCTTGATATAATGTAAGCAGTTGTTGTGGCGTGAAGTACCGCTTCACCTTATTAAAGATGCCTAGTTTTTGGCGGCAATCTTGGCCTTAGCTTCAAATGGCTCTTCCAAAGTTTATAGTGGCTGAGATGTTGAGACCTAGGAGATCAATGTGGTCGGTGATTGGTGTGGATATATTCCGGAAAGTGGGAGCCAAGGTGAAAGGGCTCCGTTTAGCAGAGAGCAGACACGCCTGTGTTTTTGTAGCGTTAAACTCCACGAAATTGGCGACACCCCAATCAGAGACTTCTTTGAGGGCGGAGTTTACGCGTTCTACCATCGCCTCTCTGAGTACATTAATCTCAGTGCTGTTAGTGCGTGGACTGGACATATATCTCTCCGTTACAGTGCTGTCATTTGCATACCCCAGGATGCCGGGTATCAGCAGATCATTGATGTGCAGCAAAAATAGTGTAGCGGAGAGAACAGACCCCTGAGGAACTCCGGCATTAATAGCGATAAGATCCGAAGAGCAGCCATCGATGACTACTCGGAAGGACCGCTCACTCAAGAAGTCAGATACCCAGTGGCATAAGCTACCTGGGAGACAAATACAAGAAATATAAAATTTGTTAAGGTAGACTAGGTAATTAAGTATTTATCATCATCATCATCAGCCAGAGTGCATCCACTGTTGGACATAGGCCTCTTTTAAGTAGCGCCAACGTTGCCTATCCTCGGCCTTTCGCATCCAATCGATGCCGGCCACTTTCCGGATGTCATCGCTCCATCTAGCCGGGGGGCCGACGTAGCTCTTAGGGCGAGCACGCTAAAGTGGCAGTGGGCTGGTCACATTTGTCGGAGGACTGATGGCCGCTGGGGTCGTAAGGTCCTCGAGTGGAGACCACGTCTCGGCAAACGGAGTATTTATACATTTCTTTAAATCTTTTAAAATGTGACCTCTGACTTTTCGAAGTTAAGTGCGTTTAAGAAATTAAATAGAAGGAAAACATCGTGAGGAATCTGCACACCTGAGATTTTTCCATAATGTTCTCGAAGGTGTGTGAAGTCCGCCAACTCGCATTGGGCCTGCGTGGTGGACTATGGCCTGTAAGTATAACCCTTCTCTGAAAGGTGACCTGCGCTCAGTAGTGAGCCGTTGATAGGTTGATGTTGAGGATTAACGATGCATATAATATTTTATAGATAGAATAAAGAATACTCAGACTGTGATAGAGCCTAAGCTGGAATTTAAAGTCGTAAGCATAGCCGCTTATACAAAGACATAGCATCTACTGATTTTAAAGACAAAAATATGTGTTACGTTTACGTTTCCTCAGATATGGTCGAACGAAGCAATGGCTGGATCATGCGTCATGCTCGTGAACGGGTTCCACCGGCGAGAATGGGGCTACTTTCTCTCTGCCCGTCTTAACTTGAATTGAATTGTAGTACCTACGCGTTTTTTGGAACTTACCCTCATTGTAGAAATATTAATTTTATTCTATTCTAACAAAGTTGCATAGGTTAAATCGGCTTGACATCCGGCTGCCCACAAGATAGTATAAAAAATTTATTACAATGTAATAGCTGCATAATAATATTGTAAAATGATTATTTTGAAAAGAGCAGCTGCTGAGTTTCTTGCCGGCTCTTCTCAGCAGAATGCGCTTTCCGAATCGGTGTTAGAGTCATGACGTGTCATAAGAGCCACAGGTTGGCCTACGTGAAATAAATATATATTTTTTTTTATGATGCCCCCACAACAAACAGCGTGGTAGTGCAAGTGTTCGACTAACGACAGCAGAGCCACGGCCGGCCGGCGTGCATGATAACACTATCAACCGGGAAATTTCCACGCGCCTCGTATCGCTCCACTCCGACGTAGTAACTTAATTGTTTGTGTATTTGCATACTCGCCATTTCGTCTAACCGGATGTTCATATCGCGACACATTCGATAAACTTATACATAATTTATTTACTGTGCTCGGTTACATTTAATACCTACGAGCGCTTGTATTAAAAGAATTGTAAGAAAACCGCGCTATGAAACTTGCTATTATAAAACTGCAAGCATAATAATATTTGACTTTGGCTTTTGGTTGTATTTAAAAAACGAAGGCGACGCATGTGGAAATGAAAGCCATTAAAAACATTATTAACGATGTAAACCATGATCTCGCCGGAATACATTACATAAAATGTATATTCCCTACAACATTCAATGTAAAGTATTAGTAGGGGATAGCTATATAATGTCTAATGGTCCAAGATCCCAGTGCCGCCAGACCTAAGTTATTTTCTCAGCAATTATTTGTGTACGATAGAGTACTGTTCGAGTGTCCTTTCAGTATATGCGTACTAGCTAGATTGTGCCGACGGCCAA
This sequence comes from Oeneis ivallda, assembly GCA_029955525.1. Classification (NCBI taxonomy): domain Eukaryota; kingdom Metazoa; phylum Arthropoda; class Insecta; order Lepidoptera; family Nymphalidae; genus Oeneis; species Oeneis ivallda. Next base: position 1,123,922 of record JARPMR010000018.1, on the reverse strand, counting down.
TTTCCAGATACCAGGTGCTTAAGTGTGTGAGAGATAATATCATCATACTATAATATTATAAATGCGAAAGTGTGTTTGTTGGTTTGTCCTTCAATCACTCTGCAACAGAGATATGGATATTATCTCTCACACACTTAAACAAGTGAATCATGTTCTAGCGCTCATACATATGGGGACGCATAATGTGTGTCTGGGGGGATGTTTGACCCTTCCAATAGGTCTGGCAGCTTACAGATAATATCGCAATAGTTCCCTGAGTATCATGTATAAAAATCAGAACTGAGAATATAAGTTAACTTAAATTATATATATTTTTGGGAGCTTCAAAGCGTCTGGCTAAAGTAACCGCCGGCGGTAAGCGTCTGGCAGTATTAATTTATTAATTTTTACAATATTCTTTAAAACATATATGAAAATCAGCCCTGAGAATTTAAGATAAGTTATTCTAGTTTTTACCTACCTTTAGCACCTGGTATCTGGAAATTGGCCGTCGGCACAATCTAGCTAGTACGCATATACTGAAAGGACATTCGAACAGTACTCTATCGTACACAAATAATTACTGAGAAAATAACTTAGGTCTGGCGGAACTGGGATCTTGCTCTATAAACCCAATGAGTACAAATAAAAACACCCATCCTATACCTCCAGAATACTTCCACAAAGTCTGGTTACCTACTGGATTTGCTCATAGTACACTAGACAAACGATTTAAAAAAAGTTACTTATATACGAGTGCTTAAAATCTATAAATAATTTTGAAGTAAATGACTTGATTCTGATTATATATGTTCCTTACTTAGTTGTAGCCTATTCTTAACTACTAGTCATCATCATCATCGTCAGCAACCCATCAACTCACTACTGAGCGCATGATCTCCTCTCAGAGAAGGGTTATAGGCCACATAGGAAACAGTGATAGCCTAGCGGTTAAGACTGTGGTCTCCTATTCGGGGTTCGATCCCGGGTACGACTTACCCCAGGTGCCCCTAACTTTTCGGAATCATGTGCGTTTAAGCAATTAAATATCACTTGCTTCATCGGTGAAGGAAAACATCGTGAGGAAACCTGCACATCTGAGAGTTCTTTATAATGTTCTCGAAGGTGTGTGAAGTCCGCCAATTCGCATTGGGCCAGCGTGGTGGACTACGACTAGTATTATTACTTTTTTAAAGTAAATAATAGCCTTTTATTTAATATCAAAACAGAGGACCTATTCAATAAGTTACGTCAGGCCTGTCTCACTCTTGGTACTTACGCGATTTATGTACCTACAATCGCTGGCTCTCTGAGAGTGATACTACAGTCGGGGCTAGCGCGCTCTAGGCGAGTGACGTACTACTGAATTTAACATTGCTTACGTAAATAGTTTTTCGTAAATATTATTTTAAATAGTTTACGTTTAGTGTTTAGTACATTTGTAGTAATAAAAATAGTTGTAAACATTAAAATGGGTATCTATCTAATGAAATAATGGCATAAAGTCGTTGCTACTGTAATTTTTGTGTGGATGGATGCTTAATCAGCAAAGAAAAGGATTCTAATTTATCATTTTTTACGTTGCTTATAAACTAATATAAATTTTATGAATCTGTGTCCATGTTTTCCCTCCCAATATTTACTAAAATTATATGTTTGTCTTAGAGTTTTTTCAACCCTTAAATTTAACAATCGTTATTTTAAAGACAGAAACAATCTTTAAAGACATTATATTAAAGTTAAACAGTTGATGTAAAATAAATAAATAGTTAAAAGTTATACCTACTGATTTTTTTACTCTTTGTTGACAGCCCCAGGCAACCACGCAACGTTGTCCGTGACGTAGGTAGGCGAACAGATCCAAAGCAATATGGATCCTCGCGCCGAGCTATAAAGTCTAAATTAGCTTGCGTGCGTGATTTATCTATTTAATAAAAAATATGTAGGCTATTAAAGCGCCGGCAAGTAGTCAACATCAAAGGAGTGAAACTTCTGTACGTAGTACTATTATATATTCTGTGGTTACGTGCAGAACGTGACAAATCAATTTCGTATGACGATCGATCACTGGCGAACTCAATGACAAAATACTGTCCATTTCAACTGGTACAACTCTTTTACATATGTATGAGATAATAGTTACAATCGGACCGACCGTTGACAGTTATTTATCATTATCGAAGGTGATTCTATATTTATACATCCGAAAGGGAAAATGGGAATGAATATGATAAAAAATCTTGGAGCGACGAATAACAAAGCGACACATAAAAATTAAGTGGCACTCGGGGACTGCCGCGGTAAAGCTATTGCATAGCATTTTTTATCAATTTTATGCAATTATAATATTTATGCAATATTATTTTGCATAATAAAAATTATGCAAAAAAAATAATTGAAAAACAAACAAACAAGAAAAGCGCACTGTCACTACTTCGCGAGTGAGATTCGAACCTGCGACATCATACACCATACGGTAAAGAAAGCGGTCGCTCGCCCACTGCGCCAAACAGAGCTACTTGCGAACCTCTAAAATGTTGAACGCTTACTGAACGACGGTGTTAGGTTTATTTTCGTTACGGAATTTCTTGATTCGGTCGCCGCGCTCAAACTGTCTGTCCTAGTTCAAAGCCCGCGATAAAAGCTATGCAATCGCAAAACTTTTAGGCGTTTTACTGGAGACTAACTGATACCAGCTATTCCCTGTGACAAATAATAAACTCTTATTTTCTGGGATAAGAGCAGCCTCCTTATCCTAATCCTCTACTTGCCCTGTCTTCTTTAAATTGGTTCAGCAATTTCGCAGATTAGCTTGGACAAAGCACACACATAGACCAATAGATAGAGATGAATTTTATAAACATTCATTGGTAATGTTTTCGTTTCAATCAAACCTGTGGCTCTTATGTCAAGTTAAGACTCTACCACCGGTTCAGAAAACAGACTCTGCTGAGAAGAGCCTGCAAAAAACTCACCAGTTGCTCTTTTCAAACAAAATGTTACAATTATATATTTTACTAGCTGACCCAGCGAACTTCGTACCGCCAACAAAAATATTTAGGGGTGGGTCACCCTTATTATTTAGGGGTATAAAAAGTAGATGTTGGCCGATTCTTGTAGAGAACCTTGTGCCTCCTTGGCCATTCTACCACAGAACTGCGAGACTTCGTGAGCGTTGGTATCCTTACGTGGTAGAAATCCAACCTACTCGCACGAAATGCTTTATAGTTCAACGTTTCTGAATCGAACCGCTAAGGTGTGGAACGCCCTTCCAGCGTCCGTGCTTCCTGCCACTTATAATTTCGAGTACCTTCAAGGCATGAGTGAATAGGCATCTTCTAGGCAAGCGCGCTCAAACCTAGACCTCAGCAGTGCTTCCCAGCGTTGATTGTCGTCAAGCGAAATCCTATCTATTAATAAAAAAAAAGATAAGTTATTACACTATCTTGTGGGCAGCTGTACGCAAAGCCGACTGTTCTTTGAGTTTATTCCTACAGTAAGTAGGTATATAAATCGTCCTCCCATAGCAGCTGAACTAATAAGGAGTTCGTAAACAATTTTTCAGATGGTAAATGTCTAGTGTTTACTCACCCAAGTTTTAAAGAGTGTGTCTATTTGCAGACGGGCGAGCTTATCACTGGTGTTATCAGCTATGTTTATACACTTTGTATGTAGCTCGTACTATGTATGTATGATTTTGACCTTGGTACGAAGTAACTGGGCTTATCTACCCCGGTTTATTTGCGTTGTTGCCTTAAGCTGAATATCAAACTCAAAACGGCCACTTTACAAGGGACACACGAACCTACTCAATTCGTGTTTAATGAAGTTACTCGCAAATCGCAATATTAGGATTGGAGTTTGTTTTGGATTCGCATAACCCGCATCTGAACAAATCTAGAAAGTCAGGTGACTTGGTCGATTGAAATTGCAGTAGCTGGAACTGTAAAATTGTCAGTAATGCTTTAAAATGTAGGTATTTAATAAATATCCACTATAATCTTACTAATATTATAAATGCGAAAGTGTTCATTTGTTGGGTTGTCCTTCAATCACGCCGCAACAGAGCTACGGCGTCAACAAGATTTTTTGCATGAGTATATTTGAGGACCTTGAGTGACATATGCTACTTTTTATCCCGGAAAATCAAAAGAGTTCCCGAGGGATTTTAAAAACGAAATCCTAACAAAAAATTTAATAAAGTTAGATACGTCAAATAACTTATGAAATTGCTGAAAGTTAATTTTGATTGGAAGGTACAGTATACTTAAAATTCGTATCAAATACATTCCAAAATAATATGATAATTGATAAGTTACCAGGTAAAGGTATGCGTGGCTCCATTATGTCTGCCTGGCTCTGTTGTCAGTTTGTTTATAGTTCCTTTAACGGCTAACTGATTTCCCAGAACTTGGGCAGTACATTACAATATACCTACTGTCGGCTATTATAATTTTTTGCAATTCATGGTGATGTCATGGTTTGCTTACGTTTGGTTTTTATCTTTTTACCTCATTATTGTTGCGGTGTAATTCGGCTTTTGTTATTATGAGGACATGGTTGATGCGGCCTATTTCCCTTTTCCCTCCGCACCTTCCCCCGCTATTTCCTTGTAACAGCGCTACCAGACGAACGGGTCTGTTCTACTTTGTCGAGAATCCGCCTGTGTGGGATCGGACCATCAGCTTTTCAAACTATGTGCCCCGCCCATTTCCACTTCAGTTTCGCGACTCGCTAAGCTATGTCGGTGACTTTGGTTCTCCTACGGATCTTCTCGTTTCTGATTTGATCTCGCAGGGATACTCCGAGCATAGCTCTCTTCATCGCCTGCTGAGTGACCCTGAGCCTTCTTATGAGGTGGGTCCGTGTGCTGATACGCATTCTTGCCTGCTTATCCATAATATTAAGTAGCACAAGGTCGGGCGTTGCTTGCAAGATACAAATATTTTGATTTAGCGGATCATACCAGAAAAAGCTTTACTCATTGTGTACTTGATAATCCTTATGGTATAAAGGTTGTGCTCCGTTTAAAAAAATACTTAATAGCTTTTTGAGAGCCAGTAGCAGACGGCAGATCCTAGAACAAAGATCATATCCAGCAAAAAAGATATGCGAAAGTGTGTTTATTTGTTGGTTTGTTCTTCAATCACGCCGCAACAGAGCTACGGATCGACGTGATTTTTTGCATGGATAATTAATTTATAGTAATTGACATCTTGGAGGCTACTTTTTATCCTGGAAAATCAAAGAGCTCCCGAGGGATTTTCAAACTAATCCACGCGGATGAAGTCGCGGGCATCAGGTAGTATTCCATATTTGCTTTCAGAGACAGATACTGTAAAGTGATACGTCCAAACAAGGTTCCACACTGTCTACCGCGCGCCGCACATGCCCGTTTACCATTACCAATTCCGAATAATCAACCCATTCAAAGCCTATCTGATTACCCCGAATACGCAGAAGTTCTGCGTAAAGCTGTTTGTCCACGACTCTGCTACAAGCAAATGATGAGGTATAGTTATATAAATTACGCGGATTGATAACGTATTGGACACACCCGATTGGTGTCATGCTTGCTGTGGGATCGATAGCTCTGTGTCGGTCTACATTTCTACAATGTTGCTTTAGTGCGTGCCCGGGATCGAACCTGTGACAAGTGACAACCCCGAAATGGTTATCTTCATAAAATAGTTAGGTATCCTATTTTAGCTAAGAGGGTCTGAGTTCTGGCACTTTTGTATCGTTCATATAAATGTATTAAAGTTGGTACACAATCCACTCTATGGTTGTTACTGCCACTCAATATTAATATCAAACCTAAAAAAAAAAACTTTACGCGGCAAAGGGATTTTGCAACTTATGCAATTTGTATTGATTTGACTTTTGTTATTAATTGTAAAGGAAAAGAGTAAAAAAATTATAAAGACGTAATTACTAATTAGTCATTTTAATGCTCGTACTATCCTATTTTGATACTCGGCAAGCCTCGTATCAAAAAACAGCACTCGAATTAAAATGACCCGCATTACGATGCAGTTGCATAAATAACTATAATATTACTAGCTGACCCGGCGAACTTCGTACCGCCAACTTACCTATATAAATAAAACGAATAAATTATCTTAATAAAATAAAAAACTATCCTATCTTTCAAGTTGGACCAAATTACAGATAGTTACGAAGTTTGATCAAAATTGGTTCAGTAGTTTATCCATCGCGGACAAACAACGTGACACGTAATTTATATATATATTAAGATTGTTTCATTTTAGTCGTGACTAATTTTAATTATGAGTTATATTTTTACGCAAATACAGTTAATTGACTTTAATAAGTACTATTTATTCAAAACAGGCAAACTGCAAAATGCACTAAGTTACTTTATTTGCTAGAACTGATAATATTATACTAAATACATTATTACCTATTAAAAACAAATGCGTCATAATGCTCTTTTGCGTTTAAAATTATCGTCAAATAAAAATACGTACCTAATCGGGAAAGTCGTAATGACTTATTATTTGTCCGCTTTCTTTTTAACCGACTTCAAACAGGAGGAGGTTCTCAATTCGTCGGTATCTTTTATTTTAATGTATGTTCACCGATTACTCGAAGACGCCTGAACCGATTTAGAAAATTCTTTTTAACCGATAAAAATAATATTTTTTCAATAAATAAAACTTCTAGTAATAAGTTAATACAAAAAAACTTGAGAGGTGTCAAAGGACACCCGGATGGAACGAAGTTCCTTTCGATTAATTAATTTGGCATTGTGTTTTATATTTTCACAGTACAATATTAGATCTCCGTAGCCTTGTGGTTTCCACAGACGCCAAACAGCCAAAGGTCGATGGTTCGAATCGAAGATGTACTGTGAAAATATAAAACACAATGCCAAATTCACATTCAAAAAAGTGTCGGTTTCAAAAGAGTGTCGATCCGTCTAGCCCCTTCCGCACCGCGCGATAAGGAACTACGTTCAAATAATATTGTTTGATATATCCGTCTATGTACAGCTTGTATTGTTATGTTGTTATGGTTAAATAAAGCAAATCAAAAGATTCGCAGATTAGATTCCTACGATTGGAACTCCAATCTGTGTGACCCAGTTTAATTAATTTCAGCTATTGTATCAAAAAAAAGGTATGAATGAAGTTTCACGAGCTTTAAAATGACGTAATCCTAAATACAAACAATAACAAATATCACATAGCACAACTGACACTGGATGCGGTAGTAGTGCGTTAACCGGGACGATACAACCGGGACGCTTTAACCAGGCCAAGGATCCCGTGACCGGGTCGTGGCGACCGGTTATTGATCTGTACCCGGACGTCCGGGTACAGATGCTGACAACTCGCGAACTTGGGCTGGGTTTATTGTTCAAATTCTAAATTATTTATTTAATTTAGGCCAAATTGTGGCTCTTATGACAATTCTAAACTCTCCTGCCGGATCGGAAAGCAAATTCTGCTGAGATTCTGTTAGGGAATTGTCGCCAACGACTATCAATTAGTAGAATAAATAAAGCACAAGTGAGAAGAATCTTCTTCTACTCCATCTTTGGCTGTACTTAATTCCTAGTGACATAAACTACCAAGATAGTTTGCAGAGAGGCCGGGTTAGGTTTAACCCAGGAATCAATTTGTAATTTTGACAGAAGCTTTATACGAAATCTGTCAAAGCAGCAGCTAACTCTGGGTTAAAAGAATAACCCAGCGTTTCTGCAAGCGGGCGTTAGTTAGCAACCCATCAACGGCTCACTACTGAGCGCAGGTCTCCTCTCAGAGAAGGGTTACAGGCCACAGTCCACCACGCTGACCCGATGCAAATTGGCGGACTTCACACATCTTTGATAACATTATGGAGAACTCTTAGGTGTGCCGGTTTCCTCACGATGTTTTCCTTCACCATTGAAGCATGTGATACTTAATTGCTTAAACGCGCATTACTCCGATAAGTCAGCGGTGCGTGTCGAACCTGCGATCCCCCAAATAGGAGTTCACAGTCCTAACCACTACGCTATCACCACTCCGTCAGTCAGTTTAGTCAAATTGACATTTGACTTTGACAGCGCGGGCACGCCATCTTGCGCGTCATTTTGAAATATTAGTATGAAACGGCTGTTTTGACGATACGAATTCAGTCTCTGCCCAGAGACTCATCCGACTAGTGATGCTTACGTGTCTAGGTCGTTGTGCTTGATTGAGGGATTGCGATAGCAATCGCACCCTAATCGAATAAATATTGCCAGTCCGCTTAGATTAGTGTAATTGATTAATCGATATTTAAATGTTTTTGATAACTACCCTCACGTTCAGATGGTGTTTATCTGTCGTGTTTGTGGTTATATTGATTAGATGTGAGGAAAGGGGCCGTTATAGGGTGGAGGAGACGGCTATAAGTAGGGTCTTAGCGTTTAATATTCTTTATAATATTATATTCTATTCTTATTATATTTTATTCTTTATTCGATATAATATTCTTTTATGGCGTGATTAGTTTTGAGTGATAAGTTCCGCTTCTGAAGTCTATAGCTAACAACAGTGTTTCAATCAAAGTTTGACGGTTTATCCTCCGGTTCATCACATCTTGTCTCCTGATCCATCTGCTACCGTTTCGGTACGATGATCTTATTGTTGAAGTAAATAACTGCCGAATCTCTTGTCACTTGTCAGCAAGGTCTTCTCCGTAAAGTCTCCGTACAATATTCATTCCGAACTGCATACTATAGTAGGTGGTAGAACCGTAGATTGATTTCTAACGGATAATATAGATATAGGTTTACTGCGTAAATTCAATTTATCTCACGGGTCAGGAGATCTAATCGTTTCTGGTAGATAGGTTTAACACTTATGCGTCCACATTTATAATCCCAGGTGTACTAACTATCGGAGTTATAATAATGTGTGACCCGACCGATGTTGATATCATCAAACCTTCTATATATTTGGTGACTATTTGGAATTTGAGCAGCGTACAAATTGAAAGGTCAAATGAGCTGACTGAAGTGAGAAAGTGATTCTATAGGCCAAGAATACTTCATGAGCTAATTTGTCAGAAGTAGACAAGTCGTTGGCAGATCAGCCAGAAACGTAGATTGAGATCAATGAACTAGAAGATACTCGTAAGTATTATTAATGATGATATAGGAAATATAAATCAGTGCTATTTCTATTTAAAAGGTTATTAATTGTTCTGATAAACCAGCAAAAATTGTTTTAATCCATGCACATATTAGTTGGAGTAATACGAGTATTTTAATCTTTATCATCATCATCATCATCAGCAACCTTTGAGTAATAAACCAACACAGGAGAAGACTTGACGCGCGTACCCCTCTGTAAGTTGGGTATGAGCAGCGGTCCTACTCGTTATATAAAACTGTTTGACTCGAGTCACGCGCCTGTCAACTACGTATGGTTAGCGGGGAATGAGCTCCGCTATAAATGCCGAATATGAGAGTATTTTCTTCTAAAAAAAATATTTAAAACATCCAGTTTACTAAAGGATAACATTTATTTACTTCTGATGTATTATTTTATCCAAATAATGCAATACTTATGCAGAAAACTTAAGAAAACTGTCGATCTGAAAATGTTGCTACTTAATCGTACATGAAATAATTTGGGGAAAATATTGAAAATTAATCTTCCTACTTACTATTCGTTTAGAGAACTTTTTCATGAACTGCATTATAAATTCATCCCATAGAATTAAAATCACGATAGAATAGGAAGGGGTGAACGACTAATTTATAAGCTTTAAGTAAAATATGACTAGATATATAAATACGAACTTTGATCGTCTGTGGGATTATCAAATAATGATAAAAAATTCTTTCTATAAAACCGACTTTAAACGCCACTACAAAGTATAAAACAATTTTAATTTGTACATGTATGTTGAAGTCGGGCGGACCTAAATATAAATGATGAAACTAATGCGCGACGGTAGCCCAACTTTGCCCGATCGGCGTATGAAGTCGGTTTTTAGGGTTCCGTACCCAAAGGGTACCAACGGGACCCTATTATTAAGCCTACGCTGTCCGTCCGTCCGTCCGTCCGTCCGTCCGTCCGTCTGTCAGCGGCCTGTATCTCGTAAACCGTAATAGATAGACAGATGAAATTTTCACATATTATGTATTTCTATTGCCGCTATAACAACAAATAATAAAAATTAAATTAAATTAAAAAAATTAAATTAAAATATTTCCATGGGTACATGGAAATATTTTTATTTAATTTTTTTAACGGAACCCTAAAAGAGCGAGGCCCGACTCGCACTTGGCCGATTTTTTAAAGATATTTTTTTTACATTATTATTTTAAGCTTTTTTGTGTATATCTCTGATCGCGAGCAATTTGCTCTTAATCATTGAGTTCCTTCCTCCATCACCGAAGATATGAATCATCTTCTCTTCACCTTTTAAATAGGCCCAACCTTATTATGCGTTCTTTCAAAAACAATTGAAATCGGTTCAGATTTGACGTAGTTATGGAGTAACATCTAACATTATATCAACAAAAATTTATATGGGAACCACCTCTGAAGTATGCCCTACTAAACAAAAAAAAAATTATCAAATTCCATTCATTATTTGGCGGAATAATTGGGTAACAAATATACAAAAAATTCAAATTGAGAACCTCCTCCTTTTTTGAAGTCGGTTAAAATGATTGCATTATTATAACGATCGCAATGGTGTCTGATTGGCTGGTACTCTCCCACTATTGTTTAAAATGCATTGATGCAGCTAGAGCTCCATAAACTCAGCGAATTCATAAAATTAGTTTTTTTACTCAATTATTTCAAAAGTTATAGGTATATATTTCCATATAACCAGTGTGATATAATTTTCTAAATATATAAAATGAAAAGGTGACTGACTGACTGATCTATCAACGCACATCTACTATGACGTAGGCATCCGCTAAGAAAGGATTTTTACAAATGTAATACAAAAAATAATGAAAACGAGACTAAAAAATTGTTTAATAATAATGATAAGTTCTACGTAAGTCTTTCTTACTCGAAAATTAGGACTTTAATTTTATGAAGTCGGCCACACCGCAATAAAATTAGGGCTGGACAGCAAGATTTCATATGTCGATATTGGTGGGGGGATTGTATAAATTATTTATACCGAGATATTTTTATCGTCTTACTAATGGTTCATTGACAAAAAAAAATATTTAAATTCTATACATATTTGGTTCATTAAAACTTGGCAATTGAATTAAAGTACCCATACTTCTTATTCATCCCGCTAGGTTTACCGGAAAGCTAAATAGCTTGGCGGTGTTTTATTACAGATGGGGTGGCCACTATAGCCATGGCGGCAGCCTAGCATTACAAACAAATATACACTTCGTTCAGATGAAGTAGATGAAAAAAATAAGCCTTCCAAGTAAAGTATGTAGGTACAAGTTTTAACTTACCAATCATAACTTTAAATAATTTTTTTTTAGGGTTCAGTTTTTACTTTTTATGTTTCCTCCATACTGGACTGAGAGAATATTATTCAACGCAGGAAAACGATCTTGTAAATCGAAAAAGTGAACTTTAAACCAGAGCCAATAACGTTTTAAAAAATCATAACAGCTCATAATAAGCTATCAGGAGCAGATTTTTTTCAAAAAGCATATTTTTTAATGTAACACATCAGATGATACTAATTATATAATTCTAAAGTAGAATTACTTTAGTTTTATACATTAGTTTTATATCAATTTCGACTAATAATTTTTCAATTTCAAGAAGCAATGTTGCTGTAAATTGGTATTTGAAACATATGAAACCACGAAATAACTCTAAACTCTGAAATGCTAATTATGCTGTATTTATTTTTAAGGAAACATGATGTAGTCCTAACAGTTTGTACTTAATATACTTTTTAGAAATAGATACACCGTAAATTTCGCTTTAAACATAAATAAAACAAATGATGTTTCATTAAAATGCTGTATGTTTATTTAAACAAGATTACTTAAAAAATCAATGTGTTCAATATTAATACCCACTACGTATTCAAATAAAAATTAAATGTCTCTCAACTTAATAAACAATATTATTAAAAACCTATGACAAAGTACAGCACTCCCTGGTGGCTTATAACCTTAAATCATAACTAAACAGCTGCTCTAAGGTGATATAGTGTGGTACCTACAGCATGCTTTCCGCATGAGATTGAGAGTATAGTGACGGAGTAAATACCTTGGTATCTACAAAATCTGTTAATAATCAGATAATCCTAAGTCCTAACAGTAGGTACACCTAAGTGCACTGCACTGCTAAAAAGTATTGATAACTTTTTTGAAGTATCTGTATAATATTGAAAAATAGATGATGTCTTAGTATTTACAGCATTTTTGAGTACGTTGAAAAATATGAATAACAAAAAAAAATATAATATAAACATGCAGAGAAGGTCAACATAGTATCTTAGAAAAATAATGTCATAGGAAAACGAAAATCCGACAATCCGACGCAGTATCTTTTTCTTCCAAATATATAAAAAAGTCATTTTGTTATTTTTCGAAATAAGCTAGATCGCTTTCCAGCGTCAATATAGTCCAAAGTTTCTAGCTGTATCTTTACGCAAGTACTAAAAGCCTACAAAGAGTCAATCTAATAGCAAAGGCATATTATGACTAAAATAACGGCAAGAGCCTCGTTTCCTAGCGCTTCTATATACCTACCATGTTAAAGATCTCGAACAAAAAAATTTACTCTCGAATAAAGTAACTCTGTTGTAAATAATTATTAGAAAAACTTATCGAAAGTCGATAATCGATAGTGTCAAATCCCTAAAATGCTTACACAAATGATGCGATTGTTTCATGTAATGATAGAGCGTCCCTGTGTGTGAATGTGATAGTGTGCATATACTTTAAGGTAGTGTTTGCTAATTATATTGTGTGCGTGCATAGCGACGTGATGGAAAAATGCAACTGTAGTAAGCAAGTTTTCATGTGTGCTACCTCGCCCCCCACCGTAATTGACAGACTTTTTTGCGAATAAATTAGGCGTCAATTCCTCTCCATTGCTGGTTTATTACTCAAAGTCAGCAACCCATCAACGACTCACTACTGAGCGCAAGTCTCCTCTCAGAGAAGGATTATTGACCGAGCGAAGCGAGGTCTCTGAGTTTACTAGAGCGATTTGCACTTGTCCGTCCGTCCGTCCGTCTGTCAGAGCCTTATAACTTTTGAATTACTGAACGTAATTACTTCAAATTTAGATATAATATGTAAACCGATGGCCTCCAGCCGAAAATGGCTTAAAAAGTTATAAAAATCTTTATTTCAGGGGGGCTCTCATAGAAGCGAATGCGAAGAAATTTTTATTAACGATTCATAGGTTTTCTGTGTATCATTTTAAAGTCAATTTGGAACAGAGTACAACCGTATTTTTTTTTTATTTTTTTCCTAAAATTGACGAAATGGGGGGCTTCCAAAGTGGCGATTTAATACGCTCGCTTGAAGACGCTCTCTGGGAAAATTTTCTATATATTTTCAAGTTGTACTTATTTTCTTACTTCACTTGTATCCTGTACTTGAACAACAAATACTAAAATTATATGAATATTATAAAAAAACGAGATTATTTAATTTTTAATGAGCATCAGTAAATTTCACATAGCTTCACAATAATGCTAATAGATGGCGCAGTCATTAACTATTCCATTGAACTAGGAGTTACGACTACGATTTATCCCAAAAACAGTTTTGCATCGACCATTATTATTTAGGTACATAATATAATAACATATTATTCAATTAAAATTATTCTTTCGTTAAATATCATTTTGTATATTTTCTATTCGCGTCGATAGATGACGATTTGTACAGATGCCCCTAACCCGTTTTCACTCGTTAGTACCTACATAATAATTCAATGTTTTCACTGACGTTCCCTAACCTTTACGGGCTACCTATGATAAGTTATGTGATGATTACTGTCAACTTCTTTATCACGATCCTGTACGGGACACCTAAAAGGACTTTGGGACGGATGTTAGGACTTAGGATTGTGTTTTGGAGCTACCTACGTAAAGAGACTCCTACATAGGGGATGATTTAGGTATGTTTGGTGAAAACGGGCATAATAATAATAATGTCAGTTTTGGTCGTCATGTATCGATTGAATGAATAATCATGGGATACCGTTACCGCGAGGTCTCAGTTCGGGGCGAACCACTAGTATTATGCCAAAGTCCACCACACTTCACACACCTTCGAGAACTTTATGGTGAACTCTCAGGTGTGCAGATTTCCTCACGTTGTTTCCCTTCACCGTTGAAGCATGTGATATTTAATTGCATAAACGCACATAACTCCGAAAATTCAGAGGTGCGTGCCCGGGGACGAACCTGCGACCCCCGAATAGGAGACCACAATCCTAACCACTAGGTCTGCTCTATCACTGCTCTTGTGTTAATCTTAATCCATGCAAAAAATATGTTAAACGAGTACGTGAGTGTGAGACGCATGATTTATTCAATGGGATATTTTTGAAAGATTCCTTTCAGAAATAGGCCAAGGCGATACCCGTTTTGAGTCTTCACGAGTGTACTTACCCTACCTATTAACCACGTGGAACTCTTTACAGAATTAAAAATAGAGGTCCCTTTACATTCATAAGAGACTTGTGAATCGGAATGTGACCTTTAGATTATGTATGGACTGCTTGGATATTTAAAAAAAACAATCACGTTTAGAAATGAATAATTATTATTTATAGGTACGTAAAGAGCTCACAGTACATGAGCTTTTAACCGCGACTTCGTCCGCGTGGAATTAGGTTTTTACAAGATCACAAGGAAATCCTATTTTCCAGGATAAAAAGTAGCCTAATACTTACTACCGTGCAAAGTTGCCTACTACTTACTACCGTGCAAAGTAGCCTACTACTTACTACAAGCAAAGTAGCCTACTACTTACTACCATGCAAAGTGGCCTACTACTTACTACCATGCAAAGTAGCCTACTACTTACTACCAAGCAAAGTAGCCTACTACTTACTACCATGCAAAGTGGCCTACTACTTACTACCATGCAAAGTAGCCAACTACTTACTACCAAGCAAAGTAGCCTACTACTTACTACCATGCAAAGTGGCCTACTACTTACTACCAAGCAAAGTAGCCTACTACTTACTACCATGCAAAGTGGCCTACTACTTACTACCAAGCAAAGTAGCCTACTACTTACTACCATGCAAAGTGGCCTACTACTTACTACCAAGCAAAGTAGCCTACTACTTACTACCATGCAAAGTGGCCTACTACTTACTACCATGCAAAGTAGCCAACTACTTACTACCATGCAAAGTGGCCTACTTCTTACTACCATGCAAAGTAGCCAACTACTTACTACCATGCAAAGTAGCCTACTACTTACTACCGCGCAAAGTAGCCTACTACTTACTACCAAGCAAAGTAGCCTACTACTTACTACCATGCAAAGTGGCCTACTACTTACTACCAAGCAAAGTAGCCTACTACTTACTACCATGCAAAGTGGCCTACTTCTTACTACCATGCAAAGTAGCCAACTACTTACTACCATGCAAAGTAGCCTACTACTTACTACCGTGCCAAGTACCCTACTACTTACTACCGTGCAAATGAATAATTATTTATAGGTACGTAAAGAGTAGTAGTAGTAACCTAAGTAGCCTACTACTTACTATCATGCTATGCATGCATTGTTAGTATGTACATATTTACAGACAAACTTAACATAACGACTAAAAACCAGCATTAGGAAAGACTCGACATTTAAAGGACAGGGGATGTCGGGAGGGAGAATGTAATGTAATGTTTATGGAGGAGTTTTGGGCAGCAGGAGAAAAGGATATGAGTGACTGACCCATCATCTAGACCGCATTCTCTCTGATTCTTAATTTAGCAAAATGTAAAGGTGCCCCTGTATATCTTGCTAATTGCTTGAACTATAACCGTGACCAATACGTAGGCGGCATATCACACGCAAAAGTGTTATGCGAGCGTAAAGATATTTTTGGCAGATTTTCAATATAAAATGTGTCAGAACGTCCAATTTATTCCTTGGTTAAACGTCATTCAGGTTCAGCTTTATCATAATATTATTTATTTATTTGCAAATTAATGAAGGAACAAATAGGGAGGGTTAATTAACTGATAACTTAATTAGCTAGTGCCCAGAGCAGCAGAACATTCATCATCATCATTAGCAAGTTAGCAACCCATCAACGGCTCACTACTGAGCGCAGGTCTCCTCTCAGAGAAGGGTTATAGGCCATAGTCCACCACGCTGGCCCAATGCGAATTGGTGGACTTCACACACCTTCGAGAACATTATGAAGAACTCTCAGGTGTGCAGGTTTCCTCACGATGATTTCCTTCACCGTTGAAGCAAGTGATAGTTAATTGCTTAAACGCATTTGACTCCGAAAAGTCAGAGGTGCGTACCCGGGATCGAACCTGCGACCCCCGAATAGGAGACCACAGTCCTAACCACTAGGCTATCACTGCTTTTGCATTATTAAACAACATTAGTTCATTCCTTATGTAACGTAGGCCTCTCCGTGAACCGGGAGGCGAGTCTAAAGACCGGGTCACATTGGGAAGCGGGCCAAGGATTCTGCTGCAGATAATATCGATCCATAACAAGGAGCGAGCGGGTACCACCCTGTACCCGTTTAAGTTCCCTAAAGCAATGCACATAAGATCTATGATGGCATCTTAAAGTCTGCACGTGTCAGTATCAGGAGCATAAAAAATATAACCCCATATTTTTTGTGACCCTTTTATTGTGTCACATTGCCTTTGGAACATCTTTTAATGTCGATCGTTAATTTTAATTATTATTATTCTTATCGAGTTGCATTAAGAGCTATGTTCGCTTGCTTTGACTTTAGAAAGTTGAGTATACGATTCTGAATAGGGTTTCGAAAGCTCAGGTGCTCTTTTTTTGTTTCCTAAAGAGCCTGGGAACCTATTTTTTTAAGCAACTGATGGTGTGTTTGGTATTTTCATTTCCTTTCTAAATACAGATGTGGGCAATAATTTATGTGTAAGCTATATTAATCATAATTTTATGAAAACATACACTAATTTTGATGATTGTCAACATTTGATTACAGGATTTGACCTAAGTTTCAGTTATATATTTTTTTACTATAAGAACAAATAACAAAAAAAATGCGTTGACTTGAGAACCACCTCCTATTTTTAACCGACTTCAAAAAAGGAGGAGGTTCTCAATTCGTCGGAATCTTTCTTTTATTATTATGTATGTTCACCGATTACTCGAAGACGTCTGAACCGATTTGGAAAATTCTTTTTTTATTTGAAAGGGTATACTTCCCAGATAAATTTTAAATTTTATCGAAATCGGTCGAGCGGTTTTTAAAAAATTAACAATAAATTATATTACACTTTGTAGTGTCGCGGGCGTTTGAAAATATTTTTGTATATTAAATAATAGATTATAATTTGTATGTATCATGTAATTGATTGTCTCCAAAACTCGCAATTATTAAGCATTTTATACTTAAGTTTAAAATTAAAAAATGACTAAGCCCAACAATGGCTCATTAGCAGCCATTTGTTATGCCTCCACATAATATATTGACTTATGCCATAACTTTATAATGACTCACGTATATATACCAGGAAAATAATAATTATTGCGTGTAATGTATGTATAATGTATACTGCTAGTCTATAATGACTATTACCTAAATAATGTTTTATCTAATAGGTAACCACTAACTTCAGGCGCAAGACCGAGACCTGTGGAAGTCCATGCAAGAGACCTTTGTCCAGCAGTGGACGTCTATCGGTTGATACAGAAGAACCTTCCTTCAACTTCTAAGAGCTTTAGAAAATCAATTTGAAAAACAGCATGCCTAGCTCTCTATGAGTTTCATACAATAAAATGGTTCCACATAACATTAGACACATTCAATAATACTTGCAGAAATCGAAAAGAGACGGTAAATATCATACTTGGTTTGATAAATGCCCCTTGAAATGCATCATGCCCTATCTACCACCTATCTAGGGGCACTCGAATACGATATAAGCATCGATCGTCTCTCAAGCCCCTAATCAATACGTTCCCGGTTCTACGCATGCGCAGTTGTCGTCTATCTCGTTCAATACCAGTAGAGAATTTCACGTTACCCCCATATTACAGCCGTCTACTCGCTAACGTTATGATAGGTCTAGAATCTGATATAGGTACGCTTTATTGCTTTGAATTGAAATCTCATGCAATTAATAGATCCGTGTCTCTCGAATTATAATAGAAATGACGTTTGCTTGGGAAAGATTCGCGTGATTGTAAACTATAAAATTAGCAATTAGTGCGGAAAATGAATTTTGTTAACGAGGTTAAATAATTTAGAAAGGGGAATAAACTTTAAATTTAATTAAATAACAAGTAATAGCGCGTACATGCACTCAGAAATGTTCATTGAGTACTGCTTTAATCGTAATAATTAATTATAAAAACTTCTTTTTAAAAAACCCACTTCAAACATCCGCGCCATTACAAAGTTTACGATTTATTATTGATTTTTAAAAACCGCTCGACCGATTTCGATAAAATTTAAATGGGACCATCTAGAAAGTATACCCTTTCAAACCAAAAAAGAATTTTCCAAATCGGTTCAGGCGTCTGCGAGTGATCGGTGAACATACCTACATTAAAAAAAAGTTTCTGACGAATTTAGAACTTCCTCCTTTTTGAAGTCGGCTAAAAATAGGAGGAGGTTCACAAGTCGACGCATTTTTTTTGTTATTTTTTCGTATAGTAAATACATAACTGAAACTAAGGTCAAATCCTGTAATCAAATAAAAAAAAATAATCAAAGTCTGTTAAAAATAATAACTCAAATTCAATACAATTTCTTTTAGTGCTATGCAGTGGTCAAAGGTCACTTAGAAGGTACGCTGTTGATGACATCCATGAGCTATATGGAGCTATATTGATTCCTGCTAGCTCGGATGTACCCCATTGACGGAATTCGTTTCAGTTTTTGTTATAAGAAACCGACCTGAAACGAATTCCGTCAATCAAGCTGACGTAATAAAGGTAAGAATAGTTTGAATCCAAGTGGACCAGTGAATCCAGTCCAAGTGGACAAATTTTCAGGTGAAAAATGTCAGCTTGATTAGATTTCCTTGATATCGATGTAATGATTCTTAAAAGAGTTTTTCTTTGGTTCGAAAAATCTAGTCAAATATTTCTCCCAAGAAGTTTTTCAATATTATTGCTTCTTAGATTTTGTTTAGTAATGTTTTAGCCATTTCTGCAATGTTGTTGTGTTTCTATTGTTTAGCAAGACATTGCTGCACATAAGTTTCTAAAAGAATAGGCTACTAGTTTTCGTATATATCATTTACTCAATTATTTTTTTCATCATAAGTTCTAGGTACGCTCATTTTGGTTTATACATCGATGGGTTCATAGCATAGCGTCTGTTTGTCTACACTGGAGCGGATGTTGTACAGTTTATCTTTTATGTTCTTTATCGTTATCCTTATCACCTGTGGGCACTATTCTAATGAAAAGGAATTTCAAGAATTTTCGATAGCTCACAAAGAGCTTTTACTTCTATAATTTACATCAAACTCAACAATGTTATCATATAATAAAACCGTCAATATTATATGTTGCGCCAAACATCCAAAGTTGATGCATTATATTATTCTATCAAGCAGCAGAAATAACAGTATCGTATTCTGACTAGGAGTATGAAACAAGATGAAACTCTATCGAATAAAAATAAAAATTAAATGTGATTTAATATCAATTTTTCAATTATGAGCTATTTATCATTAATCTCCATTCATAATGTCCTGAGTAAATATACCTAAATAGCTTTGTCCCGCGACTTCGCTTACGTTATGTTCGATTTTTCAAACCCCTCTTTTAACACCTTAGGGGTTGTATTTTTAAAAATCCTTTCTTAGCTAATGCCTACGTGTAATCTGTATGATAAGTTTCCAGTCCAGTGGTTTGAGCTGTGCGTTGATTATTTGATAGATCAGTCAGTCACCTTTTCCATTTATATATTTAGATAATACTGTTTGAATATTGCATCGGCCATTATTATTTACTAAAGTAATAAAAAACCTTTTATATTAGGTATTATCTTTCATTACCATTAAAGTGCATACCTTGGAGTCTTCCACAGACCGGCTTCGCGCATGTGACGTCACGAATCAATACCAACCCTCCCCTCGCTGCTTCTCTGCATGATGTAACTTGTTTTGGGGTCTTTACTCCAGTCCTATTATGAGTCCATTTCAAGGGTGCCCGGGTGAAGATAACATCAACACTATACTTGAAGCTCGTGAATATCTACAGCGGAATTGGGTTCACGACAAAATATCCCTTAGCGTCCACTTTGCCTTTTGTCTTCGCACGTCTATATTTTCAAGTTGGTAACCTAACTCTACAGTCTACATTTGGTTAAGTTGTATGGTGAATGGTTTTTGAAGTCAAAAATCCCTGATGCAGATTCCTGATGGAATCCCTGATTTCAAAAACACACATTGTACAGATTACGAGTTTACAAACTTATCGGCACCAGTGTCTCAATTGATTGTGAATTTTTGTTTTGGATATTTATTTTTTATATGATATTAAATTTTAAACTGATCTTTTCAACATTTCAGAAGGCACAGTTGTAGAAATGATGCAACAAAAACAATATAGTTTTAAGTTTTGAAATGATATGCCAAAGACATTCATGCAGAAGTAAATATTGATATATATATGTATGTTCAGTAAGACAGTTGAAGCAGTGATATATAGCTATAATCCTAGAGATATAGCCATATACCGGAATATAGTTATAAGAAGCGGTTCCTATAGCTATCTTGCTTGTGCAAATCAAAGACAGTTAATAGTTTGGTAATTTCACTAGATTAGTATTGTCAGATAGTTGTACATATTACTAGATCTTGCTCGTATTATAGCTATATTCCTTGTAAAATGGCTATGAACTATATTACTAGATCGCTTTCGTATAGCTAGGCGGTGAAAGACCGAGGATTGTTGAAGTCCATGAAAGAGGCCTTTGTTCAACAGTGGACCTTTATCGGTTGATAGAGTAGAAAGAAATTCATATACAATAAAATATCCACTGTATGTATTTTGTCAGATTAATCCAAAATCCAAATGGAATCCATTTTGTGTATTAATTAGATAAATCTTCTTGCCACCTATGCTACGTAATGTAAATAAACATTGGCACGTGTTGGGAGTTGTCCCGGGCATGCGCCCCGGAGGGCTGCAGATCGATCTGCCGCCGCGTCGGCCATAGCTGATAGATGTGGAGCGTTGAGGGTGGGCGGGATGACGGGCTGGAACAAAAGGCTCCTTGATAGAGCGCTGCACGGAACAAAGAGAGGCTGCGTAACGGCAGTTTGGGATGTAACTACAAAGTCAAAAAAAAAAGTAGAAAAAGTCTGAGTAAATGGCTAGAGGAGTCGTGAAATCCATTAATTTTTTTTTTATTGATCCTGAGTACCAAAGTGGTGCTCAATACGAATACAATCTAGCATAACTTAGGCCCGCTTGCAGAGACGCCGAGTTAGTTAACCCAGGAATAAATTGGTAATTTTGACAGAAGCTGTATACGCAATCTGTCAAATATGTTCTTTTAAGAGCGCGTGTAACTCCAAAAAAAATCAGATTTCGCGATGAGATAAAACATAGCCACAACCTCATGTGAGCTTGGCACTTGGCAGTATGATGTATTTCTTGCGTGTTTTTTTTCGGATACTTGAAACTTGATCTGCTACTGTAAAAATCAAATCTGTTTACTGTTAACGAGCGCACACCCACTCTTAACCCAGAGTTAGCTGCTAACTCTGGGTTAAGACGTTTCTGCAAGCGCGCCTATGCTACTTACCCATTAAAATTTTAGCATTGAAAATAGTTAAACTTCTTTTATAGCTCTTCCGCTAATGCTATGTAATCCTTACAAATAATATAAATGCCAAGGTATGTTTTTTTGCTGGTTTATCTTTCAATCACGTGATATTTTACATAAGCATAGTTGAGAACTTGGAGAGTGAATGGGTTTTATCTTTCAACCCGGAAAAACAGATGGTTCCTGACGATATGATAAACCTAACTGCGGACGAAGTCGAAGATAAAGAAAGTCTGAGGAAACGGCTAGAGGGTCGTCCGTCGTGAAACCCATTTAAATTTCCGTCATGAAAATACACTATTTTTATCTCTTCTGCTACTTTGTTATCTTTAGATAATAATGGTACTGAATCAGATAATCACTATAATTAATAATAATTTATAATTATCGATTGTATAATGCGAATTGGTAACTAAGATATTCAGGCGAAACAACTAGATGACTTGATTTGAATACAATGTGACAGTCCATCATCAATTTGCTTAGACCTTGCTCAGACCATTCAAAAGTTATCTTGCGCTTTACATATTACTAGCTGACTCGGCGAACTTCGTACCGCCAACTTACCTATATAAATAAAACGAATAACTACTAAAACTATCCTATCTTTCAAGTTGGACCAAATTACAGATAGTTACGAAGTTTGATCAAAATCGGTTAAGTAGTTTAGGAGTCCATCGCGGACAAACAACGTGACACGTAATTTATATATATTAAGATTTGGAATAAATATCCGGCTGACAATTTTAAAAGTTTGCATTGCATTAGATAGCTTAATTGAAATCGACCATTATCCTAAATTATCCACAGTTTCGTATCAAGAATTCATGATGTAACACTATAATTCCAGTCGCCTAAATAATTTTACGTAACGCCCGTATTAGACAATGTTACGTAAAGATCCATTACAAAATCTCACAGTCTGTCCGCTCCAGAAAATCAATATCGTCCATACCCGCTGCTCGGGTATATATATCGCGCCGCTATTTTGTCGCCTTCTTCATTCGTTGTCCTGTACAATAAATATTACAAAAATATAGTTTATATTAAAGTTAACTCATTCATGAAATGCTTTACATCAGCTATGAAAAATATATTAAGACAATATTATTATATTGAAAAGGTTATCAAATATCCTTTTTTCATGGAAGTAGGAATTCCTTTTTTCCTGTCTGAAGAATGGTGTTTGAAGTTTCTTTTATAATGTAATCAGACGTAGTCGTAATTCCTAGTTCCATGATGTAACCCCTTTAAATTCAGAATTCAATCTATGATTCTTTTTACAAGCTTTTATTTAACTTGCAATGTATGTATGTATGTTTAGGCACAGAATATATAATACATACACTAGCGGCACGCTATGATGGCCGGTTTGACGTTTGTCCGCTCATGAAGTTCCGTATTAATTGATAACGACTTTGAAGGAAATAATTGTATTACTTTATTGACGATAGTGATGTGCAGAGATTCATAAATTTTATCGAATGTAGTTTTAGGTTTAGGACTCAAAATTTATTTATTAAATTGATTTTAAAATGTATACAAGTGTAGAAAAATCAGTTTGCACCATTTAAGGGGTGAATGTACTTGTGAATATGAACAATTTTCACTATGTGGACAAACCTCTGAAATCGCAAAAAAATATCAGCTGTTTCATACAAAAGGTAAAATTTTTATTTTTATATGATATATACCACAACTCGGCATTTGGTTTTCTAAATTGAAAATTTTTAAAAACCTTTTTTGGTATCTTTTGTATTCATATGTTTCTTGTGTGCATATAAAGTATGTATATTCATTTTCATTCAAATATTCAGTTCGTTCAAATAAATTAAATAAACATATACATTTTTGTTTTATTAAACCTATTTAATCAGGTACAAAAACAAAACTTAATTGTTTTTTGTTCGAGAATAAATTGACATTCCACATCACTATTGTAATGTGTCAAACCGGCCATCATAGCGTGCCGCTAGTGTAGTTGGTTTAGGTCAAATCTTGCAAGATGAATTAGAACCACTTCCCGATTTCCGATTGAGCTAAAATTGTGCATGTATATGTAAATCGGATGACAATACAATATTTTTGTGAGATGTAGCTGATCTGATGATGGAGCTGAAAAAAGGCTATCGGGAGTCCGCAATAAAATGACGTATCCCTATCGAATTTGGAGTCGTTTGACTCGTCTTGACAAGTACTCTGGTCCTAGATGATATTCAGGGTCTGATGATGAAGCCAGAAGGTGGTTTTGGCTACTTTGTGATAAAACGACGTAACTCCATCAAGTTTGGGCTCGTTTGATTAGTCTTGATAAGTACTCTGGTCCTAGATGATATCCAGGGTCTGATGATGGAGCTGAAAGATGTTTAAGGAAACTGTAATAAAACGACGTAACCCTGACGAGTTTGGGCTCGTTTGATTGATCTTGACAAGTACTCTGGTCCTGATATCCAGGGTGTGATGATGTACTACTAAAAGCTTGTATTTAAAAAATATTTTTTTTAATTTACACTTGTTTCGATTTCAGTGTGTCACTAACACATATGCTACGTATAAATTCTATAAAGTTTTGTGAATCTTGAAAAATGTCTGCATTCTCGAATGAAAACATTTTGATGCTATAAGTATAACAAATTTACAAATCGAAATCTACGAGTATGTCTGTGCCCTCCAAATACATTTATATGTAAATAAACATGGGCGAAACGTGTCGATTGCACAGTGAAAGAACCTTCCAGCTACGCAAGCGTATTACAGCAGCTAGTTCATTGCACGATTAATAGCATTTTTCAGGAATTCAAACCGCTTTAATTTTTATAATTTATAATCTTTTAAAGTATTTATTGGACCGGTTCATACTTCTACATGCTGTGCTATTATTAGTTATTTACAGGTTCTGTTTGGAAGTGTTTTTAAAGTAAATAATTTACCTATATCAATCAAGCAAGCTAGCTTGATCTCCTTTATTTCAATTTCATTTAAGTTGTAAACACCACTTGCATGCACATAATCCCTAGGCTCCTTTTAATTGGCTGATTCATATGATGGCAATAATACATTCTTTCAGCAAGGTAACTATGTGGACTGTATATTATACATACTACATCGTCAAAGCGTTATACCGCTTTTATTTCATTGCATTTCTGTCCTAAACTTTTTTTTATTGTACTGCTATCATTTAAAATTTCCATAAGGACATTTTCGCTAGAAAGAGCATCAAAAAACAATCGAATGATATATCCGGTAATCGAAGTAGCATACAGCATACTCCTGTTATTTCTTCATAGACTCAACTCAATATAAATATTTTCATCGTACATTATTGTATAATGTTTTTATACGCTTAAACAATAAACTCATAGTATTATTATAAACAAGCTACAGTTTATCTCTGTTATAATCACATCAACGCTTATCAAAGCTATTTATCATAGATAAAATAATATTAAAACTGTAATTGGCGTGGAGTGACGCACGTCCTATAGTTACGAAAAACAATTAAATGATAAGATAATCAACCCTGTCTCGCTTGTCTGATAGACATTCAACATACTTAAAATACTCATAGATAATATTGGTGTAAAAATATAGGAGAAATTAGTTATGCAATCAAAAGTTGATGATGAAACAAATGCCTTACTTATTCAAAATTCAAAATCATTTATTTCATGTAAGTAAGCCCGATTTTGGCACTTATGACAAGTCGTGAAACTACCACCGGTTCGGAAAGCTGATTCTGCTGAGAAGAGCTGGCAAGAAACTCAGCAGTTGCTCTTTTCAAAACTAAATACATAATACAATATCGTAATAATACAATAACATGAAAAATACAATTTAGTAAGTTACACTCTCTTGTAAGTTGTTACTCCCTCTACTGTTGTAAGTATTTGTTGAAACAGTATATTCACCAGAATTAATTTAGTTATTATAGTAAGTGTCGATTTCACCAACGTCAAGTGACGTTTATCCGAGGAATAAATTGGGCGTTCTGATAGTTTTTATCTGATAGTTTAAGTTTACGCTCGGATAAGACTTATTTTACGTTGGTGAAATTGGCCCTGAATTGAACTAAAGCCACGTGGACGTGAATATATTGTACAATATCGGACTCCTGTCTTCGACCGCTTGTCACGCCCAGCTGCCAAAATTTTAACTGTCTAAAAGATCCTTTAGCACCCCTAGCATCACAGAAGCAATGTCTACCTTTAAAAATGAGGCAAACATTTCTTTTTGCGCTGCTTGCTGCACAGCGAAATATCGTACTTATTCAATTTTCTATTAAAATCTGTCAAAGCGTAAAATTTATTCATCGGTTAAACGTTACTCGGTCAGGATTAATTTTTCTTCATTGCCTTCGATAATGTATAATGAAAGGAAGGGATTCTCAAAACCGTGTCGTTGTGAACGCTGTAGTATCTTCGTACTCGTCATTACCTGACCGCATAACTGTTTTTCCCCGATCCTACGCATACAAAAACCGATGGGCCTTATTATTATTAAAACACAACAGAAATGAGCGGCAACATTGCGGTGGATGCGAGGTTGCCGCGCCGCTTGCTCGGCTGACTCGTCACGTGACGTCACGTCTCAAGATGGCCGCCATACCGGTCGCGTTACCCCGCTCCCGTCTTCCAAGCTCCAGCCGAATCCGATCATGCTACAATGCAACACGACTACTCGACTTTGATAATAATAAATAATAATTTTAAAACGTAGCTGCTAGAAAGGAAACCAACTACCGAGTGAGAACAGATTGAAATTTAATGCATCGAACACGTCAGTTGGATGCGTTAGCACTAATTGTTATTCTATAGCGGCAGCTGTTTACTTTCTATGAATAATATCAGTTCCAATGGATCATCTAGCTGAAACTATGATTTTTGCGATCATTTTGCATTCGTTAATGAATCATAAGTTCGATTTTAGTTCGATTAAGTTAATGAACGTTTGTCTACCGCATTTTTTATTTTTCTGATCTGACTTCAAAATTATTGTAGGTAGGTAAGTAAGTATACAATACTTTTGAAGTTTTGTTTAAATAATTATTGAAAGTATCCGAACTCCTGCGCATTATCGTGTCTTGGCCAGTACGTGACCTTAATTGAGAAAATTGTGCTGTGTTTGTTCTTAAATATAATGCCGTTTAAAAAGAACTAACTTGTTATTTATACAAACATTTGGGTAATTCAATAAATCGTGCATAGTGCAAAGAGTATCTGTTACAAAATTCAGAAAAAGACCTCAATTGCTCAAAGTTCAATCATTTTAACAGTAGTCTGTGAAAAAACTGAATGCCTATGTGTTCGCTTGTGTTTATTATTTTTTACCAACGTGTAACATTAACAAAGTTAGATGTGTAAATGATAAATTCGAGATAAGTAAATCAGATTTCATTCAGTCTTAAGAACTGAAATAAAGCTTTGAAATACCTTCTTGGAATTAAGTACGTAGCTTTATTATAATGTCGGATTCTTCAAAATATTCTTCATTATTTGCGTTAGTAGATAGTCACCTTTCGACGACTAGCTTGCAAAAGAGCTTACAGGAAAGTGGTGATTCGAACACACCATCATTTCTTGCTCAACCACTCAATGTTAATATTCCAGACTCTTTGAAACATTTTTACACTCGTCCAAGATTACCCATACCATCTCTTGGATCTAAAGAGAGTTCAATTCAAAGGATCCTAGATCAACAAGTAGTCAATATGCTTAGAGCTAAAGAGAAAAAGCAAAAAAATGAAAAGGAAAAATTAGAAGAAGAAATGAAACACCTTAGAATCATCAAGAAGAATTTTGATATTGACCTTATGAAAGCCATCAAAACTCCTTTTAATCGTGAGTCGAGTCCTAATGAACTGGAAACTCTTAATTCCAGCAGTTCAATGGTGTCATTATTCAAATTGAAGATTGCAGATTCTAATGATGAACTAGAACGAAAAAACACATCAAAACCAATACTTCCTTTTACTGCGGACATGTCCTATATTATTTTAAAAGAGAAAGTAAAACTGGGGAAATGTTCTGTATTCGGTAAAGTATTGACTTCACGATTGAGACCAGTGGCAGCTCCTTATTTAAGAGAAGAAATTCCTACAAGCATTGTGAGATTTGATTTCAGCACACCCTCACCTTGTGATATTGTGAAAGAAAATTTAAGTAAACCAACAACATCCCGCAATTTCGTGTTGGATTTAAACAAAAGTTTGAAGTAGTGATGTGTGTGTACAAGTGGTGTACAATGAACGCTTTAAATAACAAGCTTATTGTTCAACATCGCAGTTCTCAACAATATAATGGTTCTTCTTCTATTCCTTGGATATAATCCTTTCAAAAATTCAAAATTATTTACTTCTCCTAGGCCAACCTGTGGCTCTTATGACACGTCATTATTCTACCACCGGTTCGGCATGCGGATTCTGCTGAGAAGAGTCGGCAAGAAACTCAAAACTTTATTTTGATATACCTACTCTATTTTTTTATTTAGGTTATTATTTACTATCTCATAATATATGGCGAATGTCAAAAATCTCCAAACCAGTTATTTGGGTACCACTACCAATGCGTTCTTATTTATATTGGTAGTAGTAGGTATGTATCATATTTTGAAATGTTGTGCATCTGCTGGCTGAACATGTAGGTATCGCGTTCGTTATCGCACGATAATACTATGGGGTGGTGCAGGGGTGCGGCGCGGACGAGCGGCGCGCGGGGTGCGGGGCGCATCCGCGTCGGGCTAACGGCTCGTCCTCGGCGCGTCGCGGTGCGCGCGCTGACGTCACCGCTCGATAATGGCCGCCGCCGCCCGACCCCCCGCGTCCGCCGCACCCGTCGCCACTCGCCGCGAGCTCAGTCTCTCTCCGACCCGCTAGCGACGCGCGTGCCTCGACATTTGCCGGTCCCCGCGTTACATGTGATATCAGTGTTCCCGTGTACCATGGTGACAGTGTCTTTCTCTACGAGTAAAATAAATCTGTGACAATTTTCAAGGGAAACGACGACGGCCGATTTCTCGCGCACCGCATTATTTCCGGCGGCGAGATGTCGGTGATGCAAAAGCGTCAGCACTGCTACTTGTGCGACTTGCCCCGCATGCCGTGGGCTATGTTGCACGAGTTCTCGGAGGCGGTGTGCCGCGGCTGTGTCAACTACGAGGGCGCGGACAGGATCGAAGTGGTCCTGGACACCGCGAGGCAACTGAAGCGTGCACATGGGTTTCAAGAAGGACGTGGTCCGACGCACGCCAAAGCCGCGCACAGGACGCCGTTAGAAGCTCATCAGAACGGAGCTGAAACGACATCCAGGGGGCAACCCGCGCCGCCGGCGCACCACGCTCCCACCACTGGATTCACTCTCCACCACTCGCGGCCAGCGACCAACGCAGGGCTCCTCGCAGAGTACGGAGGCCGCCGGGAAGAGCATGAAGGCAGGCGAATGGCGCATTTGCCCCTAGCTCACATCCCGACACACAGAACAGCGCAACTCGCTCCAGGGCTTACGCTCAAACGGCCGCTGGACGACGACGACCACCAGACTCACCACGAGCCTGCAAAGAGGCTTCTGGAAGAGCACTCCCGACCGCCACTAACTCGGGGTGATTCTCTGCCCGCCGTCTCACTTGCAGCTGCATTTGCGCCTGAACGAGCTTTCAAACAAGAGAAACATCCACTCAGGACACCATCCTTTGATGCGTCTTTTAAATCCAATGGTAAGTTGGGTTTTTCATACTCTTGTAACTTTACTACATAATGGTCAAATGTTTTAAAAGCCGTCAAAACTTCGCAACTTAGCAGCAGCCATGTCTTTACCTACTTAAATTGCAGTTGTTGCGAAAATGTGGCAATTAGCAGAACAAAATGGGGAGTCTAGAAAATACTTTGATTGTTTTCCTTATTAATACTACGGTATTGTCGAGGAAAACCCATAGAAAGCCGTTGGACGCTAAAAGGCAACGTTTGTTGCTTTCATATTTCCTCTCAAATCTCAATACCATTAAATTGAAAAAAAAAAGTTTTTAACGTAGCTTGATTAAAGAATGGTAAATGGTAATGTACTTATTGTATTTGATCATGAAGTCATACAAGAACCAGTTTTACCGCTCGCTAATTTAAAACTAAATATTTACGACCGCAGGTTATGACAAATAATGACTTGAACAATTCAAATAGCTTTAGACAATCATGTTTTCCGTGCCTTTAGCTTACAGCTAATTTGAAAACATTTTGAAACTGAGCTCATGATGTAACGCAGTTAGAATGTCGTTGTTTACTAATAACGGTGCAGATTAACAATTTAAAAATAGCTGTAAGTGGAAGTAATAGTTGCACTGCGCGATAACGCTGGCGATAGTGGAGCGCGTACGTGCTGCTGGAAATTGTTGAATGTTTTGCGCAAGCGTTCGCCGAGGGACTCGTATGTAGGTGCATTTAACTCGGTCCATAAATACTGAACCGGTCAGACTGGTTGAGCGTTCTCGAAAGCGACTAGCAAGCCCGCGATGGCGGCCTCTCGGCGCCGCACACCAGTAGCGCGCTGCGTTGAAACCACAGAGTAGGTATTAAAGTAACAGAGCGGAAGCTACATACAAACGGCTCGCGGCGGGCTCACCCATACATAGCGCAACGCTGTGTGCGTGAGCTCTCACCGACACATTCACCGACACGCCGCGGCGCGCTGCTCAGGGTAACTCAGGGTCTGGACGTAAGGGCTGACGGTCGTGCGTTTAGTGGAAATAAATAGACGAAGAGTGAGTGTTTGTTTGTTGTGAGTTTAGATTTATTTGTGTACATATGTATGTAATAGTGTAAAAATGCCAAACTCTTGCACAGTTTGCTTAAAACAAGCCAAAGACAATAAGGACATTACCTTTTTTTATATCCGAGAGATAAAAATAAGTAAGTAGTTTTTTATACGTATTGGTACGTATTAAATTAATTAACAAATAATATTAAAATTCTTTGTTATTCGACCGATTTCGTTTAAAATCGATATTTGGGCTTCCCTTGGGTCAAGAAAGAGGAAATGGATGCCAAAATTTTAAAGTCACCGCCATATTGAAATTCTTTGTTATTCGACCGATTTCGTTCAAAATCGATATTTAGGATTCCCTGGGGTCAAGAATTAGGAAATGGGTTCCAAAATTTTAAAAAGTCACCGCCATATTGAAATTCTTTGTTATTCGACCGATTTCGTTTAAAATCGATATTTGGGCTTCCCTTGGGTCAAGAAAGAGGAAATGGATGCCAAAATTTTAAAAAGTCACCGCCATATTGAAATTCTTTGTTATTCAACCGATTTCGTTCAAAATCGATATTTAGGCTTCCCTGGGGTCAAGAATTAGGAAATGGATTCCAAAATTTTAAAAAGTCACCGTCATATTGAAATTCTTTGTTATTCGACCGATTTCGTTCAAAATCGATATTTAGGATTCCCTGGGGTCAAGAATTAGGAAATGGGTTCCAAAATTTTAAAAAGTCACCGCCATATTGAAATTCTTTGTTATTCGACCGATTTCGTTCAAAATCGATATTTAGGATTCCCTGGGGTTAAGAATTAGGAAATGGGTTCCAAAATTTTAAAAAGTCACCGCCATATTGAAATTCTTTGTTATTCGACCGATTTCGTTTAAAATCGATATTAAGGCTTCCCTGGGCCATTATTTGTGAAACAACATTAATTGTGAAGTTATGGCGAAAATACTGATGTTCATTAAAAAAAATCGTTTCTTTATATTTTCGTTAATTTAAGTATTTTTTGTTCAAGTTCAGAATATAACTGAAATTATACATAATTATACAAACTTTAAAATATTTTTATTTTTTCCTTAAATTGTTGACATGCATCAGGTGACAACCCTAGCAGAATAGGTATACTTCTTCGACCTTGTTAGGAAGCTTCCTCTCTGTTCGGAATATTTACTCGTGTGGTTGAAACGAACCACCAACACCCACGTAACCCGAACGCGGCTTCGCTCCGCCGTGCGATGCATGCACGACGACGGGCGGCGCGGCAACGTCGCGTGACGACATTTTCGCTCGCGTACGTATGTTAGGCCGAAGGCGAAAAAACATAGCGCCTGCCTACGCTTGGCAGAGTCGCCCGACCACATTCCGCTGGCGTGTGTGTAGGGAGCGCGCCACGACTCGCCGGCCAAAAAGGTCGCGTGACGTCACCGCCGCCATATGGGCCGCGCCTGTCAGCCCGCTGCCCGCAGCCGCTGCCCGCAGAGCCCGGCCATCGCTCACGCCCTTCCACACGTTACTCTAATAAATTATCTGTTTACGTTCCATTTCATTGTGACATTTGACGCGATGCGCTTCACTCGCAACAGTGTGCCCAACTGCCCAGCAATCAGTACCGACCTAGCAGATGCCTTCTCCATTGTTTAGTATGACGATGAGAAATCCTTTAGTCTGATCCCACTTTTATCCTTCTGTTAACTCAACAAACTTCGGCAGACTTCTGTCTATTGAAGTTTGTTGGGTTACTTTAGCGCTCTAAACTCTTGCAACTCTTAAAACTTTAACTCTTTGTAGTTTTGGCTTCATCTGCTATACATTATTTTATAATTACTTCTTCGGTCCAATTTCTCAATTTTCTTAACTCAATCAAAACATTGTCTTCAACTTCAACTACAATTCATTCTCATAGCTAATTTGAAAACGTTTCCACGTATTGAATATGTAGGTGTATTGCGCGAGTGTATGCACACATATTATGGAAACTAGGTGGGTGCTTACATCGTTTGGCAACGCCGCGTCGGAGCGAACCGCTGCGCGCTCAAGTGTGCCACTCGTTCTCATACAATCATACTTAACTACCCGTCTGCTGCCTCAGTTAGCCCCAAGACGCAGGAATGACACATCGAGGCGCTACGTAAGCGCGTATTAACACACAATGCTATTTATACGACGTATGTGCGTGTGTGAGCGTGTTTACTATCCGGCCACCGCGGGCGATGTGTCATCCAACATTGAGTGTGAGGTTATTCGGGCGAATACAATTAATGATGTCGACGATGCATCAAAAGCGGCACACTTTGAGGCTACCGAGTGCCGAGTTACTGACACAGTCCTCGTGCCAACAATTCCAAATGGTGCCAACAGCCAAACTAAACTTGATGACGTTTCACGAAAAGGTGACTATGTGCAAGAGTGGAAACTTGGACATACACCCAATAAGTGAATGCATAAACAGGCATGATGCTAATTTTTTTGCGTATAATCTTATTGATGTTGTTGTATGCTTTATCGGACGGCTTCTATAACATTTTTCCACAATGTGGACCTTATATTGTTGCTAAGCAGTTGCTGTTTTCATGCTCTACAAATTAACATTAAAAATCCTTGATAATCTGAAGATACAGGTACAGGTAATGGCTGAAGGTTTCCCTGCATTCTCTATGAATTTTTAGGCACATTGCCACATGAAAGAATATTTAGAAGATATCAGTTCAATGAAGCGTGTAGTTATTTGGCAATGTCAAAACCCTTTTTACGAAAATGTACAATTTATTCAGGGTACGCAAACAGCGCTCCACTCAGTAACGGGTCGGCGGGGTCGCCGCTGGGCCGCACCGCCGGCTCCCCGCCGGTGACCGGCGCGGGCTCGGGCCCGTCCCCCATGGCCGCGCTCATGTCCGTGACCGACACCCTGCCGCCCGGCTCGCCGCGCTCGGCCGGCGGGTCGCCGCCGCAGCCGCCGCCGCAGCGGTCGGCTAGCCGCTCCAGCCAACACTCGCCCAATTCATCAGGTATGAATCCATTACATCGCTTATTTACTCTAAATTGAGATTTTTGCCAAACTTAAGGCACTGCAATCGGTGGTTGACCAATAAATTTTCTTTGTCAGGGATCAAAATAATTTGCTGTTTGTTTTGAAAATTGCACGGTTGGCGAATCATTATTGAAATTGCCCGCTGTTTTAGAACAAACTTTTTACGTTATGTTATTTAACTATCAGCTGTTCCGAGTCAGTCGTTCATTCCGGCTGTCGTGATTCGTAGAAACCAACGTGTGGGTCGGACTGTGGCGGGCGCCCGACGACCGCTCGCACCCGTGCTCGCGAAGCTACAGTCTGCCCGGCGGTCTGTGGTAGTGATCGTTGGCTTAGCAGACGCGGCTACAATTGTGCTCGGTCCGGCAGGGTCGAACGGCGGGCGGCGGTCGTCGGGCTCGCGGCACGTGTCGTCCACCACGTCGGTGTCGTCGACGGAGGCGGGCGAGGGCGCGGAGGCCGGCGCGCCCGCGCCCGCGCCGCTGCTCAAGTGCACGCTGTGCCAGGAGCGGCTCGAGGACACGCACTTCGTGCAGTGCCCCAGCCAGCCGCACCACAAGTTCTGCTTCCCCTGCTCGCGCGACTCCATCAAGCGGCAGCAAGGATCCGAGGTGAGCGCATTCTCTATCCCGATTTGTATCTTGTGCCGTGTCGATATCGTGCAGCGGTGTGCTAACCCGAGCCTCGTTGGTCGCAGGTGTACTGTCCGAGCGGGGAGAAGTGCCCCCTGGCGAACTCGACCGTGCCCTGGGCGTTCATGCAGGGCGAGATCGCCACCATCCTCGGCGAGGACTTCAAGCCGAAGAAGGAGCGGGAGACCTAGGGCAGCGCGGCGCCGCCCCGACTGTACCTCTTGTCCCTCTCGCTGTGAAGCGCAGAGGCGTGGCGCCGGAGAGCGCTCGCGGCCGCAGCGCCGCGCGCCGGCTCTGTTGGGAACGTGTCCGTGACGTGACGAACCGATCACTTGTATATACCTTGTAAATAAGTAGGACCTGCCTGTGGATAGTTCGCTCACCGAGGTTGGCGATTCGGACTGGGCTCTGCGCGGCGCGGGCTGCCCGCAATGCCGCCATATGGACCGTATTCAGCGTAATGGATCAGTCCCTGCACTGTTATCGGGAGACGCGGCTGAGTCGTAGCGTAAGTTTTCAATACGGTGTTAGTTATGCAATATTCTGAATATAGTACATATCTTTTTGGAAGATTTTACGGTTTTTGTCCTCCGCGCTGAGGAGCGTCGCGTCGTCACCGGAAGCGACGTCTCGTCAGACGCGAGCGGTGGCTCCCGAAGCGGCGCCGCAACGCCGCGCCGGGAGCCACCGGATATGGAGACGGGATTTCTTCGGATGCCATTTTCTTAGTTACCCTTAGGTCCCGAACCATAGTTCTTGGCATTTATTTATATTGTGATTCTTATACACTGTACGAGTATTATGCGATATAATTATGATCATGACATATATTGTGTAGCCGAGTACGGCCTGTAAAAACGTAGTTTCGGATATCGGAGTATCGTGTACAGTTCTTAGCTCGATGTGTATTCGTATTTATTACATTCGGCGCATGAGGAATAGTGTTATTTTATATTTCGAAGCGATTTATTCAGAGTGGCTCGAGTTCCGTTACTGTATTTCATTCGGCGACAAGATTCGGCCAGGAGATGACTTTCGTTTAGTTTAGCGCGGCGGCGTTACGGCGTTGTGTTGCGATGGGAATCATTCAAAATTGTAGTTTTTCTCGTTTGGCTCCGGGGAGCTAGGGATGGGTGCGGGCGTGGGTTGCTGGAGGCTGGTGGCCGCACGTTGGCGGGATCGCTTGTGCGCTGAGGCGTACCTAGTCATTTTGTGAAATGTCATATTGTCAGATCCGCGAGCACGCGGCCGTTATAGGAACTCTTAAAACTCGCTGCTATATTTGTATAAAGTGAAGTAATTATCATTATATTATTATTATATATATGTCATAATGTTATACAGTTCGTAGTGTGTCAATTTCGAAGGCTATCAGATGATGGTCGTTTGTCTTTGCATTTTGCTTTCGCCCCTTTACTTGGCTTTGAACCTAGCTTATGAAGCCTGTAATAAGGTTCCCTCGCGGTACGAACCGGTGCGGTACGTACCACCGCTCGACACTGCTGTCTACTGTCATGTCGGTGATATCGATTGCGACCGAGCGTCGTTGGAGTCGTTGTTAGTCGTTTGCGAGTACGCCTCGTCGACTGCGGCTTACTTATCTGTAGTGTCGTTGACGACGCGTGTCGTTGAACACTGCGTGTTTACTGAACATTCAATCAAATTGATATGTCCATTATTTATTTTAGATATTTGTGTACATATACGTACGTTGTATATACTTCGTCTACTTGTAAATAATTTAGATATCGTGGTGCAGCGGCTTGCTGCCCAGCCAGTATTACAGAGTACTGTGAACGTTGTAGTTATTTATATTATCACATTGTTTTGTTACAAGGAACTAGTATTGACGTTTCTTTATCATCACATATACTAAACATAGCGGTTTATGTAGCGATTTATCCTCGTTTGTAGTCACGTATCGCCTGCATTTTATCATTCTCGGGTCTCGGCGTGCCCTTTGCATAATACATAAGAAACTCACAATATTTATGATTTGTATACTTACAGAAGAATATATTTATAGATTTTGACGATGTCATTTAAAAGTGTTAGCTTATAATTTAATACACACTTTATGATGTTTTTAATAATGCTTTTTATATTGTATTAATTTTTATTAACAAGCATGCATAATATTGAATTGTTTTGGAGCTACATAAGGCTCTTCTGATAGATTTCGAAATTGATAATTAGTATCAGTATCAGTGGAATTTCGCCCGAGCTCGGGATTGTAACTGAAGAAAATTCGCCACAGTATGGCAAATAGTGATCATTGTAAGCACAAAATGTGCATCTTTTTTTACTTCTCTGAGATGTTAAATGTCTGCTTTCTTCGAACGAAGGATTTGTGGTAATGACTTTTTCGATTACTTATAATTATGTATTAATGATGTTCATTTTGTAATTAAATAATGTATAGATGTGACGAAGTAATAAATAAAGTTGTTTTTGTTGTCTCACAGGGGCATACTGTAGGGCCCTTGTTTTTCAATGTTGTTATTAGGAATTAAGTAACTTTGTGATTTCACCTGAACCCGTGAACGACATTTAACATCTCAGAGTTATAGTCCGCCTTTATCAATAGGCTTGTTTGTAGAACGACGGAGACTCGTCAAGAATATTATGAGACTTGTATCTTTCTTACTGTAAGCAGCAGATGAAATGCTTCGATTAAGACGTTAATGTAAATGTTGGTGAAATACAATTGATGTGATTTTGTAGTATTGCCCTTTCATTAATGCTTTCCCTACCCTTAAACCAAAAACTTGTGCAAACCATATTGACATAGCTTTGAAAAGCGTTCTCACTCAGAGTGTGATCGTTTGAATATCTTAAAGATATTCAAACGATCTCACTCTGCCTCGAACTCCTCTCAGGCTCTGTTGAGGGTCTAACTCCTCTCCATATTCTTTTATTCTTCTATTTCATCTTCTTTCTAAGACATTTCTGGGGATAATAATGCGGTAGATTCCCAGATCTTCCCATATATGAAAATTGCATGATAATTATCTACACATTGAGAAACTTTGTAGGTACCGGTTAGCCAAATGAATGAGACGTGATATCATGAAAATTACATCGCGAAAGAATTAACGGTTCGGTGTTAAAACTGCTGATACAGCACGATGTAATAGAAACCAATGCATTGAACTATATGAAGTAGGGAACCTACGCGACTGCATCAGTGAAACTATGAAACGCGTAGATATAATCTGCTTCCACGCGCCATCGTTCCAGAACTCCAAATCGCCTGGCAATATGGCTTCGGTGGTAACTGTTGCCTCTTACCAGACTAAACCAGAAAATTTAGAAATTCATCATCATTCAGCAATTCATCAACGGCTCACTACTGAGCGCAGATCTCTCAGAGAAAGGTTATAGTCCACCACGCTGGTCCAATGCGAATTGACAGACTTCACGCTCTTTCGAGAACATTATGAAGAACTCTCAGGTATGCAGGTTCCCTCACGTTGTGTTTTCCCTCACCGTTGAAGCATGTGATATTTAATTTCTTAAACGCACTTATCTCCGAAAAGTCAGAGGTGCCCGGGATCGAACCTGTGACCATATAGGAGACTACGGCCATAACCACTAGGCTATCACTGCATTTAGAAATTACGAAACCCTAATTGCGGGATGCGGGTTGTTACGTTCCCTCAAATATGGTTGAGCGAAGCAATGGCTGGGTCATGCGTCATGCTCGTGAACGGGTACCACCAGCGGCAATGGGGCTACTTTCTGTCTGCCCGTCTTGACATGTGTTGAATTATAATTAGAAATAATTACGTATGCTTTTGTGCAACTTCCCCTCATTGTGGAAACTCTGCATACATAGAATAATATCTAAAAAGTATTTTGAAAAGAGCAACTGCCGAGTTTCTTGCTGGTTCTTCTCGGCAGGAACGGCATTCCGAACCAGTGGTAGACTCATTGACGATTCAAAAGTACTTGTAAAAGTTTATTTAAAAAAAATAAACATTTCTATTCTATTCTATTCTATTCTATTCTATTCTAATTGCTTCTACTTGAAATAGAACTCTTCCACTTATAAGAGCATAGCACTCACTAATGCACCTGAGAACATCTTCAAAGTTACTCCGGGGAGGTATCATGGTATGATAGTGGCTTTATCAGTACAATGCAATGGTAAATTCTGTCTCGATTACTTTAACTATCGGAACTTTACTATTATGTAGAAACTATATCGGAATGTTAAAGGAAAACTAAACCTACTCGAAGACAGACATGAAGTCTTGATTAAAAATATATACCTACCTCATTACCTACCTATTGAAAGTTGATTAGGTGAATAACTAGAAATGAGAACTGCAGTCTACAACAGAACAAACTCTGGCTACTGTTTAGGCACGCGGACTGCATTTAAACTGCGTACTGAGTATACAATGGCAGTTTGGATAATATCTGGATTCTGGTCGTCTTATCCAACTGTACGCAACCGCATTAGAACCGCTCTCCTAAGTAATGCAAATTCTGAGTGCACTGACTGCTCCTCAACTGCACGCGGACTACACAGTTGAACTGTTGTGTCAACTTATATATTACTAGCTGATGCCCGCGCCTTCGTCCGCGTGGATTTAGTTTTTTAAAATCCCTCGGAAACTTTGATTTTCCGGGATAAAAAGTAGCCTATGTCACTCTCCAGGTCCTCAACTATACCCATGCAAAAAATCACGTCGATCCGTAGCCGTAGCAGCGTGATTGAAGGACAAACCAACAAACAAACACACTTTCGCATTTATAATATTATAGTAAGGATAACTGCAATTTTATCTTTGGCATGAAGTCCCAGTGTCTAGATAGGTGGTGGTGATATACCTATACATGGTACGGAAATGTATTTTATGTAATATTCTCTACTCTTCTTCTTTATTTAACATAAATCTTCATCTTTTCTATGTTTATCTCTTTTCTTAGTGTTAAACTTCTACATTCCTTTGAGAATCTCGTCAAAATCGGTTCTGTCGTAACGAGGATTAGCCCGGACAGATAGATAGACCGACAAAAATTTTACAAACTTGTGTTTGGATTATGCTGTTATGATTCAAAAATAATAAATTGATTTAATTTGATCTTTAAATAGTACAGATTAGATTTTGGAAATTAAACACGGCTTTTTGTATTTAAACCAGCTGTCATTACTTACCCATTGTATCTATATTAGGTCGAAAGACTGGCTTTTCAATTCTCCTAGAGACCCTAGTTTGGCGGCCAGGCAATTTACTGGGATGGCCCATGGTTTTACTTTGAATAGTTTTTGCAATTTTGTACCTTGCAATTTTTTTTGTAAAATTAGGTTTTTTTATTATTGTTCAAGAAATAAATACAAGATAATTACATACAAAATTTAGCCATCCTCATGAAACATGAATGTTTATAATTATGTGGATGGCAAGTTCTAGGGTCGATGTCACCAACGTAAATAAGTCTTATCCGAGCGTAAATTTGATATTTTGACAGTATTTTCAATACAAAAACTGTCAGAATGCCCAATTTATTCCTAGGATAAACGTCACTCGGCGTTGGTGAAATCCGTCGAGTGACGTTTATCCGAGGGGTAAATTGAGCGTTCTGACAGTTTTGTATTGAAAATACTGTCAAAATATCAAATTTACGCTCGGATAAGACTTATTTTACGTTTGTGAAATCGGCCCTTTGTCAAATAAATATACTAATTATTTATTGTGATATTTTATTGATTTGAAATAACCTCATTGTCCACAGAACGGAGCGGAGAGAGGATGCCAGAGCCGCTGTGTCTAACGAACAGATGAGACCAGCACTCACTCCTTACCCAGTCGATCGATATTTGGTAGGCAAATCATTGAAATACGTAAATACTTTGACAACGTTCATAAAACAATCGATTAATATATACATTTTGTATAATTTTAGGTTGAGAGCAGAAAACAAGTTGATATGGTAAACATTATAGACGACGACATCTGGAAACCGGACCCGGCTTTAAGGCCTGAAGATGAGATACTCTTGAGAAAATTACATGATATGCTGCAAAGCACTGCGGAAGACTTGAAGCTGCTCTCCGGGGAACTGTCCAAATATCACGAGCCAGGAGTACAAGTGAAAACGTTGCCGATGCCTTTGGACGAAGAGTTTAACGAGAGAGTTCATATCGAAGAAGTTGTCAATGCCAAATTCTATGGGAACAAAATAGTTGACAAAACTCAATTTTCTCCAGCCATACCACAAAAAGAAACCGTTGGTAGCACTTTGCGGTCTATAAACAACATCATTAACAGAAATAATGCAATAAATAATAGTGGTCAAACAAGTGATGTATCGATGTTAAAAAAACAACCAATGAAGAAAAAATTACAAAAATCACGCATAAACATAATGGAAATAAGAGAAAAATCAGGTGATGAGAAAAACACAGAAAAGCATGTCAAAGTAAGTATAGATCAAGAAAGTAAACGTGATGTCAGTCGTACTGTGGCTTTCAACGAGGTTTCTCATAAATACATCCAGCCTAATATTAAAAAAACACCGCAAAAATCATTACAAATTCAAGAAATGCCTAGCATAAACATTAGAAGTGAATTGAGATTACAAAATGTATTGCAGCTAGATATTTTACCTGAAAGTGAGGAAACTCTTACACAGCAACCACTACAACAGAACGCTTTAGTAATTGAAATGAAACATGAACCTCCATTCAAACGAGAAGATACAAAACCAATAAAATTTGATGATAGTCAGTATATACGTATAGCTGCAATCAATAAACCACCCTCGCGGAAAGTCTCAACTATGATGCCATATGAAAGTAGTGAATCTACTAATATTAGTACTGATTCTCAAACCAGATTACAAAGACAGGTACATAATATTTCTACCACTTTTAAATCGACACACAAGCAGAAATTAGTGCAACATACTCAAAAAAATAACGCCGTTAATAAAATCACAAATCGTCCTCAAGCTAATTTAGAGGAATGGAAACGAAAGTTAAATACAGTATACGGTAGAACATCTAATTTTAAAAATAGTGATGTAAAGAAAAAGAAAATATCTAACAAAAACGGTAGTAAAACACCAGCTGTTACCGTAAATATTAAAGAAAAGCA
Organism: Oeneis ivallda; assembly: GCA_029955525.1. NCBI lineage: Eukaryota > Metazoa > Arthropoda > Insecta > Lepidoptera > Nymphalidae > Oeneis > Oeneis ivallda. Next base: position 1,082,490 of record JARPMR010000018.1, on the reverse strand, counting down.
AGTTCATACTAAACCAAAACCTGGATTGAATAATACTGAATACATACCATATTCAAAATTAACATTAGGAGGGGTAAATGTCAGTGATATCGAGCGAGAAATATCTAATTTACCAAACAAAAACAACATTGCATTAAGTCCCATCTTAGATAAAATTTTAAGTAGTCGCGAAAATTCTTTTCATAACGACAGTCCAAAGAAAACGTCTCAAAGTAAAACTCCCAAAATTCTTACAACGTCTGATGAAAATTTATTGGAAGAAGTTTTAGATATTGAAATGAAGGTTACTAAAACATTGAATATCAATCAAAATAATAACAAAACTGAAGAAAAAATTGAAAACAATAAGAACCATACAACAAAAGACGATAGCTATGCAGATGATTTCGAAGATGAAAAATCAGATGTCTCCGAACACTCAAAACAGAGTACGTCCGAAACATCTCAATCATCACACAATTTACCTTCAGATTATTCCCATCAAGATGACAGTGATAGGCCTGTCCTTGTAACTGAGGAAAGAAACAAAATAAGTGAAGAGAACAAAAGTGATTTAACTTTTACCAAAGTACCAAATTTATCATTTAAGAACCAAGTAGACGTTTTTGAATATGTCCACTCTGTAGACACACAAGAAACCGGTACACAAAGTAATACTTCGAATAAAATAACTCCAAAGCAGACTCAAACTTCTCCAAGGGATGATACACCCAATGTCCAACCAATTCATAACGACCTTTGGCCATCGATTGATCCCAGAGGAGAAGTAGAAAAGATGCTTAAATTAGAAAAAGAGTTTATAAAAAAGCTAATTATTGAAGAGTACGGCGATTTACTGGAGGAGAGTTTAAATAAACCGTCAACATCAGGAAAAACTGCGAATGAGAATATTGAAAGAAATGTTGCTGCTTCTCAGAAAATCACACAAACTTCACCCGCTCACGTAAAAAGTGTAATGACGTCACCGACCAGAACTAAAACACGGACCACTTCACCTCTCGCTTTATCTGTGACTGTCTTTCAGCAGACAAGCCCTATTGACGCTGTTTCAAAAGAAGAAGCATTGAAGATTGAGCTAGAAAATGACAATGACCTTGGAATATCCGCAAACTTATCATCGCCGCGATTCAGTTTGCGTCTTCCACAAACTTCTCGTGACGTTCTTTCTAATTTCGAGACTAAAGGGCAAAACAATAAACAAACAGCAAAATACGACAACTTGCGAAAAAATGTTTTGAGTAGCACAAGTTCTGTAGATGGCGATTATTCATCGTCTGATATAAGTAGTTTAGGGGAAATCAACAAGAAATTCAAGAGGCTTAGAAAGAGTAGAATAATATCCATTTCTGAAGAAAGTTCCTCTTCATCGCTGTCTAAGTACAGCTCAGATCCTTCAGGTGCTATACTTCCTTTGAGAAGTGAGGGAGAAGCGAGCTTAGGGCAGATGAATAGGAAAAAGACAAATAAACAGAGTAAAAGTGAAGGAGAAGTAAGCTTAGGACAAAATCGTTAATACTTTTCATGTTGACTAATATTAGTAGTTATCAATACATTTTACACCATAAGTACGCGATTTTATTGCATTTACAAAATCGAAGGTTGATATTGATTCCTTCAATACATTAATAGCCTAGCGAAAACTTTGTGAAGGAGAAATAATACCGTTAGCTTGAAATCCGGAGTCATGGAGGGTGTTCTTCTTTGCCCCGGACATAAAAGCAACTCCGTTCACCGAGATTGGACGAGAATTCGAATTAGGTACAGTCGCTAAAAGTTTGCGGAACGTAAAAACTCGTGCAAGTGGTATCGCACTTGCTTTAGTGCCTTAAAAACCCCATTTGCATTGCTACTGTACCAAAACCAAAAGGGGCAACCGTATACAATTTTCAATATCATTTTTGGGACCGATATTAATGTGGTTTCTTTTTTGTCTTCGATTTACCGTGATAAAAAGTAGATTTTTGACCATTTAATCTAAAATCTAAATGGTTTAAGACCTGACGGCAAGGCCTCTTACTTGTTAAAGGGGTAGCAAGTTAGCAACGCGAATGTGTTCAATTGAAGATGTTATATGCTCGTATTTATCTATGAGTATGTGTTACAGTCCAAAGCCAAAACGTTCATTCCAAAATCGAAATAAATATTCAGTCTAGTGATATTCCAAAACCGATGTGATAAATTCTTTAGTCTGAGAATTTAGACACTACGTAGGTCACTATATATGGTCCAAGATCCCAGTGCCGCCAGACCTAAGTTATTTTCTCAGCAATTATTTGTGTACGATAGAGTACTGTTCGAATGTCCTTTCAGTATATGCGTACTAGCTAGATTGTGCCGACGGCCAATTTCCAGATACCAGGTGCTAAAGGTAGGTAAAAACTAGAATAACTTATCTTAAATTCTCAGGGCTGATTTTCATATATGTTTTAAAGAATATTGTAAAAAATAATAAATTAATACTGCCAGACGCTTACCGCCGGCGGTTACCTTAGCCAGACGCTTTGAAGCTCCCAAAAAAATATATAATTTAAGTTAACTTATATTCTCAGTTCTGATTTTTATACATGATACTCAGGGAACTATTGCGATATTATCTGTAAGCTGCCAGACCTATTGGAAGGGTCAAACATCCCCCCAGACACACATTATGCGTCCCCATATGTATGAGCGCTAGAACATGATTCACTTGTTTAAGTGTGTGAGAGATAATATCATCATACTATAATATTATTAATGCGAAAGTGTGTTGGTTGTTTTGTCCTTCAATCACTCTGCAACAGAGCTATGGATCGACGTGATTTTTTGCCTGGGTATAGCTTAGGATCTAGAGAGAGAGAACTATTGCAATATCTTCTGCAAGCTATACCCAGGCAAAAAATCACGTCGATCCGTAGCTCTGTTGCAGAGTGATTGAAGGACAAACCAACAAACACACTTTCACATTTATAATATTATAGTATGATGATATTATCTCTCACACACTTAAACAAGTGAATCATGTTCTAGCGCTCATACATATGGGGACGCATAATGTGTGTCTGGGGGGATGTTTGACCCTTCCAATAGGTCTGGCAGCTTACAGATAATATCGCAATAGTTCCCTGAGTATCATGTATAAAAATCAGAACTGAGAATATAAGTTAAATTATATATATTTTTGGGAGCTTCAAAGCGTCTGGCTAAAGTAACCGCCGGCGGTAAGCGTCTGGCAGTATTAATTTATTATTTTTTACAATATTCTTTAAAACATATATGAAAATCAGCCCTGAGAATTTAAGATAAGTTATTCTAGTTTTTACCTACCTTTAGCACCTGGTATCTGGAAATTGGCCGTCGGCACAATCTAGCTAGTACGCATATACTGAAAGGACATTCGAACAGTACTCTATCGTACACAAATAATTGCTGAGAAAATAACTTAGGTCTGGCGGCACTGGGATCTTGCTCTATAAGTTTTGAGATGCTCGAAATTTAAAAATGGTACGCGTCTTTGTCTTATAATTTTAAGTAGCAAATTTATTTGTAAATCGAACGTAAAAGGTCATTTACACCAATTAAAAAAAAATAACAATAATCGCGGTATTATACTGTCATCATTTCCCGCTTTTTCGTCTGCTACAATGGAGCTTAAACGAGAACATTTGCGTGCTATGATTTATTACGATTTTAAATAACCAATATATATAACCCTATAACCCTTCTCTGAGAGGAGACCTGCGCTCAGTAGTGAGCCGTTGATGGGTTGCTAATGATGATGATGATGAATGACTTAATTCCTGAGGTTTGTTTGGCCACACTAATCGCGAAGCGCTAGTGTATTGGCTTTGGACTAGAACATAATATTATTAAATAGGTTATTAAAAAAATTTATTAAAAAGTAATTCTATGAATACAAAAATTATTATTATTGCTAAGCTTTTAAAAGTGTCGCCAGTTTACCTCAAGTACAAATCTGTTAATGCTATTTTACTTGTGATATATTTTTGTAACTTATTCTTAAGTTTAATTTAGCTAATATTGTAATAAATAAAACCTACGTCTAAGTCTATGTATGTAAGTATGTACATAATTATTATAATGATGCCGTTTTATTTTTAATGGTAATAGTAGGTAAAGAAATGAAATCACGTGATGACGAGTAAATGGAGTGATTATTATACATAATAATATATACTCAGTAATGACGACTTTATTAAGACCGAGTAAATAATATTTTGATATTCTTGTATTATTTGCACCTACCCCATCTTAAATTTTTGACATGACCAAGGGTAAAAGCAACATAATACGACATAACTCAGCGAGTCGCGAAACTGAAGTGGAAATGGTGGTCGTTGGGGTCCCAAGGTGCTGGAGTGGCGACCCCGCACCCGGGAAGCGCAGTGTTGGCAGATCCCCCACTAGGTGGACCGACGACATCAAACGAGTCGCAGGGAGCTGCTGGATTCAGGCGGCGCAAGACCGGGGCCTGTGGAAGTCCATGCAAGAGACCTTTGTCCAGCTGTGGACGTCTATCGGTTGACAAAGAAGAAGAAGATAATAAATTCCTAAAAATTGTAAATAACGATTACGAACTCTGAAGGGATGAATGCCTTTATCTCTGGATGAATGAATTCTACACTGACTGGCCTGCCTCGAACAAGGTAGGTACGTACCTTGTCCGAGTTTCAAAATCGCAAACTAGATATCTAATTTACTACAGTGTGCATTTTAATGGACACTACAGTGAATAATTTATGCATTTTAAATCCTAAAAAAACATTTATAATACAAAATGCCGCGAAATATTATCAAGACACTTCTGTCTTTGATCAGCTGTAGCGCCATCTAGTCTAGCCCTAGCAAAAACTTCAAGCCTTGACGATCCTAGAAAGAGAAAGGATAAAACGAAGTGTAACTTGGCTAGAGGGGCTGAGCTTGTTATTCGAAAACTTAGGCCGCGGCCCGGCCGCACTGATAACTGATAAGGCGACTGGCGACGCGATAAACCCTGAGTCCGCGTGGCAGCGGTGACAAACTAGCAAATTGCGCTTACTGGCCGTGCTCAGTGCGGACATATTCATTGGTTTTAGTAGGTACTATTGAAAATTACGCGCTACAAACAAATCACGCGTCGTCGCTTATCTGATGCGGCCGCCCCCATTTGTTTAAAGGAGCAAGTTTCAACGAAATCGCAGTCAGTTTCAAAAATGTTATGGGTTGGAAAGGTTGGGCGCTTATTTACCTAGTAATAAAGATTCCAATAGAGAATTAGAGTAAAATCGAGTTGGACGTGAGCTACTCACAAATTAGTCGATATTCTGACTAATTTCTTAAACTGGACACTTTCAAGTAAAGATTTTTATACAAACCTGTGAAGATGATACTGCCATTGTCGCAATTAGAATGCCATAAGCCTAATTTGTCGTATTAGTTTACCAAATTAAATTTGAATTTCGCGGGCAGACCCGTATAATCCACCATAAGTATTTGAATAAAAATATTTCCATCTTGTTAAGGCAATAATTGCGGCCACAGAAAATAATAAATTGCCGAATGCCGCTAGTCCTACTTACATGGCCGCTATCATGGAACAAGGAGTAACGACTATCCTACTGTTCGTGGTCTATGGTAACGACAACGACTACAACTTCCTTGAATACGCAGAACGTTTGCCGCAATCGACAGGCTGCTGTCATTTGTCAATGTCAGTGTCACACTCCGGCCAAGTGATGTGCGATTCCAAAAAATAAACACGACCAATTCATCGAACGATTATCATCCGAATGAAAATTTGTTTTATGGCCGATTTCACCAACGTCGAGTGACGTTTATTCTCGGAATAAATTGGGCGTTCTGACAGTTTTTGTATCGAAAATACTGTCAAAATACGAAATTTACGTTCGGTTAAGACTTATTTTACGTTGGTGAAATCGGCCCTTAGTGTATTTTCATCTGAAGTTGTACGAACGACGATTGACGATACATCGATTATAATATGGTATAATTCTTGATTCGTCCATCGACTACATCGAAGAGATCGACAAAATACAAGTAAATGTCCACAGTCCAACACTTATTACCACCTACCTACTAATAACTACAATAGAGCAAATTCAAATTCTTGATATCTTTGTCCTCAAATCCAAATTATTTATAGGTTTTTACGTTGAGAATAAGAATAATGTAACAACTACAAGCTATCAACATTATTATTTGTTTCACAGATTTGTTTTCCTTGTGATAAAACAGTGTTCTTCATTAAGTTCCGTTTACCTAATTAATTTTCTTTGTTAGTCCTTGCAGCACTGCAAGTCTGTGTTTCGGTCAGGATGAAGTTATTGATAATCTTTTTTATTGTGAAATTAATATCTGCGAGCGAACCTCGCGTAGGCCCTGGATATGACTGTAGTTACTGCCAGCCGGAACAGGTTCATATATCCTTTGGATGTAAGTTATTTTTGTACTTTTTTAAAGTATAATAAGTAGAGGTTTTTAGAGCTGCTCTTCCATTAGAGATGTGTTGTGTTTTAAACCACTCTTACTGATAATATTTTTTTTATATATTTGCCAAGCTGGACTTACTAATATTCTCCTCTCCCTTCCAAATAAGCAGAAAGCTTGTGATAGGAGTGGGTATGATAAGAGTGCAATAATACATGGGGAACAAACCCACCCGTGAACGAGTGCCACTGGCGGGAATGGGGCTGCTTTCTGCTTGCCCATTAGACTTGAGAATTTTGTCACAGCTTTGTTATCATTGCAATGTTACCACCACAGGCTTTAATAACAGTATTAAATAACTAAATCAGTATAAAACTAAACAGTATTAAATAAATAAACTGTCCGAATGGATTAAGGTATTTTAATTTATGTGTTAATCCTGGGTATGAGCTATGTCCATTCCAAATTTCAGTTAAATCAGTTCATTTGTTATGGTGTGAAAGAGTAACAAACATCCATACATACTCACAAACTTTCGCATTTGTATTACTAGAGGATGCCCGCGACTTCGTTCGCGTGGATTAAGGTTCTTGAATTCCCGCGGGAACTCCTAATTTTCCAGGATAAAATGTAGCCTATGGTATAAGCTATCTCCATACCAAATTTCAGCCAAATCGGTTCATTTGTTGTCGCTTTAAAGAGTAACAAACATCCATCCATACATCCATCCTCACAAACTTTCGCATTTATAATATTAGTAGGATTAGTAGGATAATAAGAATACACTCATCATTTTTGGAGTTATGGGCATGCCATTAAATAATATCACAAGCTTCAGCGGTGAAGAAAAACATAGTGATAATTCTCCATAATGTTCTCCAAAGTGTGTTAAGTCTGCTAATTTGCATTGGCCCAGCATAATGGACTCAATATTATGGAGAACTCCCAGGCATGCAGGTTTCCTCACAATGTTTTCCTTCACAGCAAGCAAGTGATATTTCATATAGAATTTTGGTCAAGTTTGTCAAATCTGCTACTTAATTACTTGTTGCCATTTGCTATAATTTGAAATGTACCTCATAATTTCATCAATTAATAATTATAAAACCTATTTATGTAGAACAAAGTTTTTAAATTAGGTATAATTATTATAATCTGAATTGTCTTACTACCTACTTATATGATAGTCTGTTATTTACATATTATTAACTACACTCAACTGATGCCCTTGATGACATTAATATTATTAGTATTTAAAATACATATTCACCAGTTTTACTAGATAATGGTTATCTGAGCGATGCTTTCCGTAACATTGTGTTTGTTAATGTGTGTAAATTTATTTAAAGAATATATCCATACATTTGCAACCAGCTTCACTAGAGGAAACTTAATGTTTAAGTTGTTACCAAAGGAACTTTTTACCGGATTTCAATATTGTTGTAACATAGAGCATAGAGCTGCTCTGATGATGGAGCTGGAAGATGGCTATTGGAACTCGTAACCCCGTCGAGCTTGGGCTTGTTTCATTCAAAATTCAAAAAATTCAAAATTATGTATTTCACGTAGGCCAACCTGTGGCTCTTATGACAAGTCATGATTCTACCACTGGTTCGGAAAGCGGATTCTACTGAGAAGAGCCGACAAGAAACTCAGCAGTTGCTCTTTTCAAAATAATCATTTTACAATATTATTATGAAGCTATTACATTGTAATAAATTTTTTATACTATCTTATGGGCAGCTGGATGCCAAGCCGATTTGCTGATGCAACTTTGTTAGAATATAATAAAATATTTCCACAATGAGGGGAAGTTCCAAAAAAAAAAAAGTACTTCAATTCAATTCATGTTAAGAAGTTCATTTGTCTTGATAAGTACTCTGGTCCTAGATATATCTAGGTTCTGATGATGTAGTCAGCTACTTAAGTTTGTTCCACTTGTTTTACAGCTAAGACCAATGATATAGTGGTAACATGGACGACCTACAACGACACGCACGAGTCGCGCGTGCAGTACGGGGAGGAGGCTATGGACAGCGAAGCCGTCGGGCGCAGCACGCTGTTCACCGACGGCGGCGAGCTGAGGCGCAGCATGTGGATACACCGCACTCTGCTGCCCGATCTGAAGTTCAACACTAGATATGGTAGGTACCATCACCATCGTCAGTCCATCAATGATATAGTGGTAACATGGACGACCTACAACGACACGCACGAGTCGCGCGTGCAGTACGGGGAGGAGGCTATGGACAGCGAAGCCGTCGGGCGCAGCACGCTGTTCACCGACGGCGGCGAGCTGAGGCGCAGCATGTGGATACACCGCACTCTGCTGCCCGATCTGAAGTTCAACACTAGATATGGTAGGTACCATCACCATCGTCAGTCCACCAATGATATAGTGGTAACATGGACGACCTACAACGACACGCACGAGTCGCGCGTGCAGTACGGGGAGGAGGCTATGGACAGCGAAGCCGTCGGGCGCAGCACGCTGTTCACCGACGGCGGCGAGCTGAGGCGCAGCATGTGGATACACCGCACTCTGCTGCCCGATCTGAAGTTCAACACTAGATATGGTAGGTACCATCACCATCGTCAGTCCATCAATGATATAGTGGTAACATGGACGACCTACAACGACACGCACGAGTCGCGCGTGCAGTACGGGGAGGAGGCTATGGACAGCGAAGCCGTCGGGCGCAGCACGCTGTTCACCGACGGCGGCGAGCTGAGGCGCAGCATGTGGATACACCGCACTCTGCTGCCCGATCTGAAGTTCAACACTAGATATGGTAGGTACCATCACCATCGTCAGTCCATCAATGATATAGTGGTAACATGGACGACCTACAACGACACGCACGAGTCGCGCGTGCAGTACGGGGAGGAGGCTATGGACAGCGAAGCCGTCGGGCGCAGCACGCTGTTCACCGACGGCGGCGAGCTGAGGCGAAGCATGTGGATACACCGCACTCTGCTGCCCGATCTGAAGTTCAACACTAGATATGGTAGGTACCATCACCATCGTCAGTCCATCAATGATATAGTGGTAACATGGACGACCTACAACGACACGCACGAGTCGCGCGTGCAGTACGGGGAGGAGGCTATGGACAGCGAAGCCGTCGGGCGCAGCACGCTGTTCACCGACGGCGGCGAGCTGAGGCGCAGCATGTGGATACACCGCACTCTGCTGCCCGATCTGAAGTTCAACACCAGATATGGTAGGTACCATCACCATCGTCAGTCCATCAATGATATAGTGGTAACATGGACGACCTACAACGACACGCACGAGTCGCGCGTGCAGTACGGGGAGGAGGCTATGGACAGCGAAGCCGTCGGGCGCAGCACGCTGTTCACCGACGGCGGCGAGCTGAGGCGCAGCATGTGGATACACCGCACTCTGCTGCCCGATCTGAAGTTCAACACCAGATATGGTAGGTACCATCACCATCGTCAGTCCATCAATGATATAGTGGTAACATGGACGACCTACAACGACACGCACGAGTCGCGCGTGCAGTACGGGGAGGAGGCTATGGACAGCGAAGCCGTCGGGCGCAGCACGCTGTTCACCGACGGCGGCGAGCTGAGGCGCAGCATGTGGATACACCGCACTCTGCTGCCCGATCTGAAGTTCAACACTAGATATGGTAGGTACCATCACCATCGTCAGTCCATCAATGATATAGTGGTAACATGGACGACCTACAACGACACGCACGAGTCGCGCGTGCAGTACGGGGAGGAGGCTATGGACAGCGAAGCCGTCGGGCGCAGCACGCTGTTCACCGACGGCGGCGAGCTGAGGCGCAGCATGTGGATACACCGCACTCTGCTGCCCGATCTGAAGTTCAACACTAGATATGGTAGGTACCATCACCATCGTCAGTCCATCAATGATATAGTGGTAACATGGACGACCTACAACGACACGCACGAGTCGCGCGTGCAGTACGGGGAGGAGGCTATGGACAGCGAAGCCGTCGGGCGCAGCACGCTGTTCACCGACGGCGGCGAGCTGAGGCGCAGCATGTGGATACACCGCACTCTGCTGCCCGATCTGAAGTTCAACACTAGATATGGTAGGTACCATCACCATCGTCAGTCCATCAATGATATAGTGGTAACATGGACGACCTACAACGACACGCACGAGTCGCGCGTGCAGTACGGGGAGGAGGCTATGGACAGCGAAGCCGTCGGGCGCAGCACGCTGTTCACCGACGGCGGCGAGCTGGGGCGCAGCATGTGGATACACCGCACTCTGCTGCCCGATCTGAAGTTCAACACTAGATATGGTAGGTACCATCACCATCGTCAGTCCACCAATGATATAGTGGTAACATGGACGACCTACAACGACACGCACGAGTCGCGCGTGCAGTACGGGGAGGAGGCTATGGACAGCGAAGCCGTCGGGCGCAGCACGCTGTTCACCGACGGCGGCGAGCTGAGGCGCAGCATGTGGATACACCGCACTCTGCTGCCCGATCTGAAGTTCAACACTAGATATGGTAGGTACCATCACCATCGTCAGTCCACCAATGATATAGTGGTAACATGGACGACCTACAACGACACGCACGAGTCGCGCGTGCAGTACGGGGAGGAGGCTATGGACAGCGAAGCCGTCGGGCGCAGCACGCTGTTCACCGACGGCGGCGAGCTGAGGCGCAGCATGTGGATACACCGCACTCTGCTGCCCGATCTGAAGTTCAACACCAGATATGGTAGGTACCATCACCATCGTCAGTCCATCAATGATATAGTGGTAACATGGACGACCTACAACGACACGCACGAGTCGCGCGTGCAGTACGGGGAGGAGGCTATGGACAGCGAAGCCGTCGGGCGCAGCACGCTGTTCACCGACGGCGGCGAGCTGAGGCGCAGCATGTGGATACACCGCACTCTGCTGCCCGATCTGAAGTTCAACACCAGATATGGTAGGTACCATCACCATCGTCAGTCCATCAATGATATAGTGGTAACATGGACGACCTACAACGACACGCACGAGTCGCGCGTGCAGTACGGGGAGGAGGCTATGGACAGCGAAGCCGTCGGGCGCAGCACGCTGTTCACCGACGGCGGCGAGCTGAGGCGCAGCATGTGGATACACCGCACTCTGCTGCCCGATCTGAAGTTCAACACTAGATATGGTAGGTACCATCACCATCGTCAGTCCATCAATGATATAGTGGTAACATGGACGACCTACAACGACACGCACGAGTCGCGCGTGCAGTACGGGGAGGAGGCTATGGACAGCGAAGCCGTCGGGCGCAGCACGCTGTTCACCGACGGCGGCGAGCTGAGGCGCAGCATGTGGATACACCGCACTCTGCTGCCCGATCTGAAGTTCAACACTAGATATGGTAGGTACCATCACCATCGTCAGGAGCCCACCAATGATATAGTGGTAACATGGACGACCTACAACGACACGCACGAGTCGCGCGTGCAGTACGGGGAGGAGGCTATGGACAGCGAAGCCGTCGGGCGCAGCACGCTGTTCACCGACGGCGGCGAGCTGAGGCGCAGCATGTGGATACACCGCACTCTGCTGCCCGATCTGAAGTTCAACACCAGATATGGTAGGTATCATCACCATCATCAGGAGCCCATCAATGACTCGCTACTGAGCACAGGTCTCCTCAGTGAAGGGTGCCAAGGCGAATTAGTGAACTAAACACACCTTCAAGAACATTTTGGAGAACTCAGTTATGCCAGTTTCCTCACGTAGTTTCCTTCACCGTTGAAGCATGTGATATTTAATTCCTAAAAACGCACATATCTCTGAAAAGTCAGAGGTGCGAACCGGGATCGAACCTGCGACAGGAGATAGGCTATCACTGCTCATGGTAGGTAACTAGGTGAAGTAAGCGTCAATCCTTTAGTCGTATCTGAATTTAACCGCAAGACGCGTCGCAATAGCATTTTTTAGGTGCCAGTGGGTGTAAAGAAGCAAGGGAGCGTTGCATAACAGCCCGCACCCCCCGCTCGCCGTCTGGCTGGATTTTGCATTAGTGTGAGTGCTACATACACAAAACACTGCGACTGTATAGGCGCGAGCTCGCACTGGTATCTCAACTCATCATCATCATCATCAGTAACCCATCAACAGCTCACTGCCAGGCCATAGTCCACCATGCTGGCCCAATGCGAATTGCCAGACATCTCAGCTCGGTGTGGACTAAATGATTGGCGCCAACTATAGAGAGAAAGAGACATAAAAAGCGGTGATAGAGTATAGTTAGGATTTCGGTCTCTTTTTCAAGAGGTCTGGGTCCGCATCTTTTAGCAGTGATAGCTGAGTTGTTAGGACTGCGTTTTCCTATTCAGGGGGTCGCAGATTCGATCCTGGGCATGCATCTCTGACTTTTCGGAGTTTTGTGTTTAAGCAATTAGAAGGTCACCTGCTTTAATGGTGAAGTAAACCATCGTAAGAAAACTTGTATGTGTGAGAGTGCTCGCTAATGTTCTCAAAAGTTGAAGTTATATCTAAGATAAAATTGAGAAACCTAGATAGATCGATAGAGAAAAAGATCACCTTTCGCATTTAATCGTCACCTTTAGAAATCGGGTGGCAGTGACCAGTGTGACCCAACACCTAAATATGACACAAATATGGCAGTATAACACAACAATTTTAAGGCTTAAAAAACCTGTTTTTGTTGCTTCTATAGATAGTTACATTTTCTTTAATTTTCAGTATACCACGTGGGTTCCATATACGGGTGGTCGGAGCTGTTTTCATTCAAGACTCCTCCGAGCGGCGAGAACTGGACGGTGAGGGCCGCCGTGTACGGGGATATGGGCAGCAAGAACGCGCACGTAAGTCGATATAGATTCTATTTGGTTGCTTATAAGATAACTTACCACTTACACTTTTACAGGTCTTTTAACAGTGCTATCCTTTACAAAGTTCCTGGCGGAAAAAATGATATGTTAACTCCAGAAATATAAAATTCAAAATTATTTATTTCATGTAGGCCAACATGTGGCTCAGGTCAGCAGGTCAGGAATCGACCACCGGTTTGGAATGCTGGTTCTGCTGAGAAAAGCCGGCAAGAAACTCAGCAGTTGCCCTTTTCAAAACAAAAATGTTACAATATATAGCTTATCTATCTTGTAGACAGCTGAAGCAAAGCCAATTAGAATAGAACAGAAACATTTTTTTATTTAAATGAATGTGTCTATGAATAATATAAATGAATCTACCACTGGTTCGGAATGGTATTTACTTAACTTGGTATTTCTATTTTTCTACTAGCTGTTGTCCATGCGTTCTTCCGTGTAGGGTCAAGAGTTTTTAAAAATCCCGTGGGACCTGTTTTTTCGGCATAAAAAGTAGACTGTCACTCTCCAAGTCCTCAACCCTTGTATACAAAATTGAGATATCTTAATTATTTTATACCAAGTTCAGTAAATACCATTCCGAACCAGTGGTAGATTCATTTATATTATTCATAGACACATTCATTTAAATAAAAAATGTTTAGATATCTCAATTTTGTATACAAGGGTTGAGGACTTGGAGAGTGACATAGTCTACCTTTTTATGCCGAAAAAACAGGTCCACGCCGGATTTTTGAAAACTCTTAACTCTACATGGAAGGATGCACCGACAACAGCTAGTAGAAACTTAGAAATATAACGGAAAGTCCTTCAAAGTACCTTCCAGGCAAGAGTGAATAGGCATCTAAGCAAGCACTCTTCCACCTAGTGGAACCACATCAGTGCTTTCGCGCCATCATTGATTGTCGTTAGGCTCAAGCCCACCTCGCAATAAGAAAGTCAAAGCAATCGGTGTGGTTGGTTGCAGTCTCTGTCGTACTTGCAAGACGAGGTGCAGCGCGGCCACTTCGACGTGATCCTGCACGTGGGCGACTTCGCGTACGACATGGACAGCAACGACGCGCGCGTGGGCGACGAGTTCATGCGCCAGATACAGCCGCTGGCCGCCTACCTGCCCTACATGACCTGCCCCGGCAACCACGAGTCCAGATAGTGAGTACTTCTCGAGACGAGGGGCGGCGCGGCCACTTCGACGTGATCCTGCACGTGGGCGACTTCGCGTACGACATGGACAGCGACGACGCGCGCGTGGGCGACGAGTTCATGCGCCAGATACAGCCGCTGGCCGCCTACCTGCCCTACATGACCTGCCCCGGCAACCACGAGTCCAGATAGTGAGTACTTCTCGAGACGAGGGGCGGCGCGGCCACTTCGACGTGATCCTGCACGTGGGCGACTTCGCGTACGACATGGACAGCGACGACGCGCGCGTGGGCGACGAGTTCATGCGCCAGATACAGCCGCTGGCCGCCTACCTGCCCTACATGACCTGCCCCGGCAACCACGAGTCCAGATAGTGAGTACTTCTCGAGACGAGGGGCGGCGCGGCCACTTCGACGTGATCCTGCACGTGGGCGACTTCGCGTACGACATGGACAGCGACGACGCGCGCGTGGGCGACGAGTTCATGCGCCAGATACAGCCGCTGGCCGCCTACCTGCCCTACATGACCTGCCCCGGCAACCACGAGTCCAGATAGTGAGTACTTCTCGAGACGAGGGGCGGCGCGGCCACTTCGACGTGATCCTGCACGTGGGCGACTTCGCGTACGACATGGACAGCGACGACGCGCGCGTGGGCGACGAGTTCATGCGCCAGATACAGCCGCTGGCCGCCTACCTGCCCTACATGACCTGCCCCGGCAACCACGAGTCCAGATAGTGAGTACTTCTCGAGACGAGGGGCGGCGCGGCCACTTCGACGTGATCCTGCACGTGGGCGACTTTGCGTACGACATGGACAGCGACGACGCGCGCGTGGGCGACGAGTTCATGCGCCAGATACAGCCGCTGGCCGCCTACCTGCCCTACATGACCTGCCCCGGCAACCACGAGTCCAGATAGTGAGTACTTCTCGAGACGAGGGGCGGCGCGGCCACTTCGACGTGATCCTGCACGTGGGCGACTTTGCGTACATGTCGCCAATCAGTTCTTGGGAGCCCAACTAGCATCGGTTCTTTGAACTTTAGCCTCGTAACAATGATAAATAAAAATTTTGAGCCGTCGCGGGACGCCTGGCAGATGTAAAATATCGAACTTATTTTGCACAGTAAATATCCAGCTTAGTACACTTATAAATGCACACTCTTTCTAAACTATCACTATCAGACATATTTAATTGTTAAAATTATTTCTTTGAAGTAAGACACATGTTACGTGTACCGTAGTTAACAACACTGTTTCGTACTACATACATACATACAACTACCTACATACTGTCGGTCTGACCCGCCGCTATAGACAGTTCACATCAATAATCAGTTGCACGTGTCTTCCGCAGCAACTTCAGCAACTACCGCAACCGCTTCTCGATGCCGGGCGCGCACGGCAGCCTGTACTACTCGTTCGACCTGGGCCCCGTGCACTTCGTGTCCGTGTCCACGGAGGTGTACTACTTCCTGCAGTACGGGCTCAAGATGCTCGTCAACCAGTACGAGTGGCTGCGGCGGGACCTCGACGCGGCCAACAAGCCCGAGAACAGGTAACCATATAGTAACCATAATATCGAGTTGGACGTGAGTTACTCACAGATTAGCCGATATTCTGACTAATTTCTTAAACTGGAAACTTTCAAGTAAAGATTTTTATATAAACGTGTGAAGATGATACTGCCATTGTCGCAATTAGAATGCCATAAGCCTACTGTGTCGTATTAGTTTACAAATTGCGAAAAACCAAATTAAATTTTAATTTCGCGGGCAGACCCGTATCAATCAATCAACCTTATAGACTCTCCACGACTCGCCACTCCACCCTACACATATGGATGTGCAAGAAACATTTTCGACGTTTATTTTTAAAATCAATGATGAAAATGTGTGTAATGATGAATGAAAAATGCGTTTGAAATCAATGTTATGGATGGATTTGATGATGGATGGCTGTTACAGATTTCTTAGCTATTTTAGATTTAAAGTAATGTAACCTTTTGACAATAAAAATAAAACAGTCAAGTCAACTGCTTATTTCCTTATTTCCTTACTAATATTATAAATGCGAAATGTGTTTGTTTATTGGTTTGTCTTTCAATCACGCAAGAATGGAGCAACGGATCGACTAATTTTCACATGAGTATATTTGAGGACCTAAAGTAAAGTATAAAGTTTTTTCTAAAATCATCTTGAAAAGGCTCACATCTCAGCTTGATGAGCAACAACCTAGAGAACAGGCGGGATTTAGAGCAGGCTATTCTACAACAGCTCACATGCATGTAGTCAAATAATTGATCGAAAAATGCCAAGAATATAATAAAACTGTTTACTTAGCCTTTGTAGATTATGCTAAGGCCTTCGACTCATTGGAATATAATAGTATCTGGAATGCATTGAAAAACCAAGGAATAGCCAGCAAATATATTAGAATTCTCAAAAACATATATAACCATTGTTCAGCCAAAATTAAATTAGAAACGTTAGGAGAACAATTCCGAATTTGTAGGGGTGTGAAACAAGGAGATCCATTGTCACCAAAATTTTTTCAGCTGTGTTAGAAGAAGTCTTTAGAAACATGGAAAATGGCATAAATATGGAATCAATATTAATGGAACTCTTATTAATCACTTACGATTCGCGGACGACCTTGTACTGATTGCTGATAACCACACAATACTCCAAAAAATGCTACAAGAGCTCTCAGATAGCAGCAAGAAAGTTGGACTTACAATGAATAAAACAAAGACAAAAATCCTAACTAATGGTAATACTGACACGATATTGTTAGAAGGCGAACATATCGAGTATGTCAACTCATATATATACCTTGGACAACTCATTTCGTTTACTAAACAAATGGATCAAGAGATTGACAGAAGAGTATCAAATGCATGGCGAAAATACTGGTCACTAAAGGAGGTAATGAAGAACTGCCAATACCCAATGTCATCGAAGAGAAAACTTTTTAATCTTTGCATACTTCCTGCCCTGACTTACGGATGCCAAACATGGGCGCTGTCACAGAAACCCTAAATAAAATTAGAACCTGCCAAAGAAGTATGGAACGCAGCATGTTGGGCTTCACTAGGCGGGATAGGAGGAGATGCAAGGACTTAAGAAGAATAACAAAACTCGAAGATGCAGTTCTTCTATCAAAAAAGCTAAAGTGGAGATGGACAGGACACATGATCCGAGAAAAAGCAGAGAAGTGGACTAGACTTTTGACAGAATGGGAAATTAGAGACTGCTCGAAACGAAAAAGAGGTAGACAAAGGAAGCGCTGGGACGATGACATTAAGCAGACGGCTGGGACACTATGGTTACGAATAGCCAAAAACCGAAACACCTGGAGGAGGCCTACGCGTCACAGGACGCGCTGATTGCGGACTAACTAAAATGCAAAATTTAATGTAGTATCAATGTTTGATCAGCAATAAAGGCTTTATTTATTTATTTATTTATATTTGAGGACCTGGAGAGTGACATACTACATACATACGGTACAGTCAGTCTGACTCGCCGCTACAGATGTTTCACGTCAAAAACCTAACTCCACTAGGGCAAAAGCTAGTTCTCTCGGTCGTTTGGATGTACAACCCAGTTCTTTGACACAGAGCGGCGCGCCCTTGGCTCGTCGTATTCGGGCACAGGCCGATGTACTGCAGCGACCAACGTCCCGAATGCGCCATACACGGCTTGCCCAACCGAGCTGGCCTCCCGCTGCTTGGGTTCGGTGAGTGGAGAGGGCTCTGGTACACTGGGGGCCTTATTCACTGCGCCGTACGATACGCGTGATATCCCATTTAAGAGTCTCAAGGCCTTTCACTATGAAATACTTTTCAAATATGAATTGTCGTGGGATCGTCTAAAAATGATTGCTACAGCGTGATAATCGTAATCACCTAAGTGTTGCTGGTGCTCTCCCGCTATTGGTTAAAATGCGTAGATGCAGCAGGAATGCCATAAATTCAGCCAATCAGAAGTAATGACGATCGTGACACTGAAACAATTATTTTTAGACAATCCCTCAGCCGAATATTTGACTGATTGCAAGATATATGGGCACACGATCGCTTAGAAGTAAGTCTTAAAAAAGACAGTCCACTGTCATATCATAATCATGATGGGCCCCATTATCCAGTCTTATAGTGCCCAGGGCCTCCGATAGGTTTAAGAGGGCCCTGGTGAAAACAAGCTGTTTTTACGTCCACCGACGAATTTACGTCGCCGATGGACTCACCGCTCTGAGCAAGGCCCCCGGTTGTTGCAGACGGCGGCGGCCGTGGATCGTGCTGTTCGGGCACCGGCCCATGTACTGCAGCAACTCGGACGACATCGACTGCAGCGTGGAGTACACCAGGAAGGGGCTGCCTTTCCTGGGAGTGTACAGTAAGTTGCCGCTCTGAGCGAGGCCCCCGGTTGTTGCAGACGGCGGCGGCCGTGGATCGTGCTGTTCGGGCACCTGCCCATGTACTGCAGCAACTCGGACGACATCGACTGCAGCGTGGAGTACACCAGGAAGGGGCTGCCTTTCCTGGGAGTGTACAATAAGTTGCCGCTCTGAGCAAGGCCCCCGGTTGTTGCAGACGGCGGCGGCCGTGGATCGTGCTGTTCGGGCACCGGCCCATGTACTGCAGCAACTCGGACGACATCGACTGCAGCGTGGAGTACACCAGGAAGGGGCTGCCTTTCCTGGGAGTGTACAGTAAGTTGCCGCTCTGAGCGAGGCCCCCGGTTGTTGCAGACGGCGGCGGCCGTGGATCGTGCTGTTCGGGCACCTGCCCATGTACTGCAGCAACTCGGACGACATCGACTGCAGCGTGGAGTACACCAGCAAGGGGCTGCCTTTCCTGGGAGTGTACAGTAAGTTGCCGCTCTGAGCAAGGCCCCCGGTTGTTGCAGACGGCGGCGGCCGTGGATCGTGCTGTTCGGGCACCTGCCCATGTACTGCAGCAACTCGGACGACATCGACTGCAGCGTGGAGTACACCAGGAAGGGGCTGCCTTTCCTGGGAGTGTACAGTAAGTTGCCGCTCTGAGCAAGGCCCCCGGTTGTTGCAGACGGCGGCGGCCGTGGATCGTGCTGTTCGGGCACCGGCCCATGTACTGCAGCAACTCGGACGACATCGACTGCAGCGTGGAGTACACCAGGAAGGGGCTGCCTTTCCTGGGAGTGTACAGTAAGTTGCCGCTCTGAGCAAGGCCCCCGGTTGTTGCAGACGGCGGCGGCCGTGGATCGTGCTGTTCGGGCACCTGCCCATGTACTGCAGCAACTCGGACGACATCGACTGCAGCGTGGAGTACACCAGGAAGGGGCTGCCTTTCCTGGGAGTGTACAGTAAGTTGCCGCTCTGAGCAAGGCCCCCGGTTGTTGCAGACGGCGGCGGCCGTGGATCGTGCTGTTCGGGCACCGGCCCATGTACTGCAGCAACTCGGACGACATCGACTGCAGCGTGGAGTACACCAGGAAGGGGCTGCCTTTCCTGGGAGTGTACAGTAAGTTGCCGCTCTGAGCAAGGCCCCCGGTTGTTGCAGACGGCGGCGGCCGTGGATCGTGCTGTTCGGGCACCTGCCCATGTACTGCAGCAACTCGGACGACATCGACTGCAGCGTGGAGTACACCAGGAAGGGGCTGCCTTTCCTGGGAGTGTACAGTAAGTTGCCGCTCTAAGCAAGGCCCCCGGTTGTTGCAGACGGCGGCGGCCGTGGATCGTGCTGTTCGGGCACCGGCCCATGTACTGCAGCAACTCGGACGACATCGACTGCAGCGTGGAGTACACCAGGAAGGGGCTGCCTTTCCTGGGAGTGTACAGTAAGTTGCCGCTCTGAGCGAGGCCCCCGGTTGTTGCAGACGGCGGCGGCCGTGGATCGTGCTGTTCGGGCACCGGCCCATGTACTGCAGCAACTCGGACGACATCGACTGCAGCGTGGAGTACACCAGGAAGGGGCTGCCTTTCCTGGGAGTGTACAGTAAGTTGCCGCTCTGAGCAAGGCCCCCGGTTGTTGCAGACGGCGGCGGCCGTGGATCGTGCTGTTCGGGCACCGGCCCATGTACTGCAGCAACTCGGACGACATCGACTGCAGCGTGGAGTACACCAGGAAGGGGCTGCCTTTCCTGGGAGTGTACAGTAAGTTGCCGCTCTGAGCGAGGCCCCCGGTTGTTGCAGACGGCGGCGGCCGTGGATCGTGCTGTTCGGGCACCGGCCCATGTACTGCAGCAACTCGGACGACATCGACTGCAGCGTGGAGTACACCAGGAAGGGGCTGCCTTTCCTGGGAGTGTACAGTAAGTTGCCGCTCTGAGCGAGGCCCCCGGTTGTTGCAGACGGCGGCGGCCGTGGATCGTGCTGTTCGGGCACCGGCCCATGTACTGCAGCAACTCGGACGACATCGACTGCAGCGTGGAGTACACCAGGAAGGGGCTGCCTTTCCTGGGAGTGTACAGTAAGTTGCCGCTCTGAGCAAGGCCCCCGGTTGTTGCAGACGGCGGCGGCCGTGGATCGTGCTGTTCGGGCACCGGCCCATGTACTGCAGCAACTCGGACGACATCGACTGCAGCGTGGAGTACACCAGGAAGGGGCTGCCTTTCCTGGGAGTGTACAGTAAGTTGCCGCTCTGAGCAAGGCCCCCGGTTGTTGCAGACGGCGGCGGCCGTGGATCGTGCTGTTCGGGCACCGGCCCATGTACTGCAGCAACTCGGACGACATCGACTGCAGCGTGGAGTACACCAGGAAGGGGCTGCCTTTCCTGGGAGTGTACAGTAAGTTGCCGCTCTGAGCAAGGCCCCCGGTTGTTGCAGACGGCGGCGGCCGTGGATCGTGCTGTTCGGGCACCGGCCCATGTACTGCAGCAACTCGGACGACATCGACTGCAGCGTGGAGTACACCAGGAAGGGGCTGCCTTTCCTGGGAGTGTACAGTAAGTTGCCGCTCTGAGCAAGGCCCCCGGTTGTTGCAGACGGCGGCGGCCGTGGATCGTGCTGTTCGGGCACCGGCCCATGTACTGCAGCAACTCGGACGACATCGACTGCAGCGTGGAGTACACCAGGAAGGGGCTGCCTTTCCTGGGAGTGTACAGTAAGTTGCCGCTCTGAGCGAGGCCCCCGGTTGTTGCAGACGGCGGCGGCCGTGGATCGTGCTGTTCGGGCACCGGCCCATGTACTGCAGCAACTCGGACGACATCGACTGCAGCGTGGAGTACACCAGGAAGGGGCTGCCTTTCCTGGGAGTGTACAGTAAGTTGCCGCTCTGAGCAAGGCCCCCGGTTGTTGCAGACGGCGGCGCGCGGCCGTGGATCGTGCTGTTCTGGCACCGGCCCATGTATTGCAGCAACTCGGACGACATTGACTGCAGCGTGGAGTACACCAGGAAGGGGCTGCCTTTCCTGGGAGTGTACAGTAAGTTGCCGCTCTGAGCAAGGCCCCCGGTTGTTGCAGACGGCGGCGGCCGTGGATCGTGCTGTTCGGGCACCGGCCCATGTACTGCAGCAACTCGGACGACATCGACTGCAGCGTGGAGTACACCAGGAAGGGGCTGCCTTTCCTGGGAGTGTACAGTAAGTTGCCGCTCTGAGCAAGGCCCCCGGTTGTTGCAGACGGCGGCGCGCGGCCGTGGATCGTGCTGTTCGGGCACCGGCCCATGTACTGCAGCAACTCGGACGACATTGACTGCAGCGTGGAGTACACCAGGAAGGGGCTGCCTTTCCTGGGAGTGTACAGTAAGTTGCCGCTCTGAGCAAGGCCCCCGGTTGTTGCAGACGGCGGCGCGCGGCCGTGGATCGTGCTGTTCGGGCACCGGCCCATGTACTGCAGCAACTCGGACGACATTGACTGCAGCGTGGAGTACACCAGGAAGGGGCTGCCTTTCCTGGGAGTGTACAGTAAGTTGCCGCTCTGAGCAAGGCCCCCGGTTGTTGCAGACGGCGGCGCGCGGCCGTGGATCGTGCTGTTCGGGCACCGGCCCATGTACTGCAGCAACTCGGACGACATTGACTGCAGCGTGGAGTACACCAGGAAGGGGCTGCCTTTCCTGGGAGTGTACAGTAAGTTGCCGCTCTGAGCAAGGCCCCCGGTTGTTGCAGACGGCGGCGGCCGTGGATCGTGCTGTTCGGGCACCGGCCCATGTACTGCAGCAACTCGGACGACATCGACTGCAGCGTGGAGTACACCAGGAAGGGGCTGCCTTTCCTGGGAGTGTACAGTAAGTTGCCGCTCTGAGCAAGGCCCCCGGTTGTTGCAGACGGCGGCGGCCGTGGATCGTGCTGTTCGGGCACCGGCCCATGTACTGCAGCAACTCGGACGACATCGACTGCAGCGTGGAGTACACCAGGAAGGGGCTGCCTTTCCTGGGAGTGTACAGTAAGTTGCCGCTCTGAGCAAGGTCCCCGGTTGTTGCAGACGGCGGCGGCCGTGGATCGTGCTGTTCGGGCACCGGCCCATGTACTGCAGCAACTCGGACGACATTGACTGCAGCGTGGAGTACACCAGGAAGGGGCTGCCTTTCCTGGGAGTGTACAGTAAGTTGCCGCTCTGAGCAAGGCCCCCGGTTGTTGCAGACGGCGGCGCGCGGCCGTGGATCGTGCTGTTCGGGCACCGGCCCATGTACTGCAGTAACTCGGACGACATTGACTGCAGCGTGGAGTACACCAGGAAGGGGCTGCCTTTCCTTGGGAGTGTACAGTAAGTTGCCGCTCTGAGCGACGACATTGACTGCAGCGTGGAGTACACCAGGAAGGGGCTGCCTTTCCTTGGGAGTGTACAGTAAGTTGCCGCTCTGAGCAAGGCCCCCGGTTGTTGCAGACGGCGGTGGCCGTGGATCGTGCTGTTCGGGCACCGGCCCATGTACTGCAGCAACTCGGACGACATCGACTGCAGCGTGGAGTACACCAGGAAGGGGCTGCCTTTCCTGGGAGTGTACAGTAAGTTGCCGCTCTGAGCAAGGCCCCCGGTTGTTGCAGACGGCGGCGCGCGGCCGTGGATCGTGCTGTTCGGGCACCGGCCCATGTACTGCAGCAACTCGGACGACATTGACTGCAGCGTGGAGTACACCAGGAAGGGGCTGCCTTTCCTGGGAGTGTACAGTAAGTTGCCGCTCTGAGCAAGGCCCCCGGTTGTTGCAGACGGCGGCGGCCGTGGATCGTGCTGTTCGGGCACCTGCCCATGTACTGCAGCAACTCGGACGACATCGACTGCAGCGTGGAGTACACCAGGAAGGGGCTGCCTTTCCTGGGAGTGTACAGTAAGTTGCCGCTCTGAGCAAGGCCCCCGGTTGTTGCAGACGGCGGCGGCCGTGGATCGTGCTGTTCGGGCACCGGCCCATGTACTGCAGCAACTCGGACGACATCGACTGCAGCGTGGAGTACACCAGGAAGGGGCTGCCTTTCCTGGGAGTGTACAGTAAGTTGCCGCTCTGAGCGAGGCCCCCGGTTGTTGCAGACGGCGGCGGCCGTGGATCGTGCTGTTCGGGCACCGGCCCATGTACTGCAGCAACTCGACCAACCTCAACCAAACTCAAACCATCTGTCTGTCCATATAGCTAGATCTTAAGCCTAGTAGGGTTAACTTGCTTGTCCAACGCAGGACTCAAACCCAGGTGAATAAATTAGTCATTTGACGACCAGCCGGAGGTCTTATCAGTGGCGTGCTTTTCAAAAAATTCTAAATTAATAGATTTTCACTCTTCCATTGTGAAAAATGAGAAGTGTCTCATTCATCCATTCGTCTCGACCCATCGCGTCAGATTGGCAGACTATACACACCTTTGCGAACATTAGGGAGAACTCAAGCATGCAGGTTTCCTTCCGATGCTTTCTTTCACCATTAAAGCATTAAAAATCTTTGGCACACTCAAAAGCCCTGTGCCAGGTTCTGATTATATTGTCTGTGCGACCCCAGGTCTGGAGCCCCTGCTCAAGGAGTACGGCGTGGACGTGGTGATCTGGGCGCATGAGCACAGCTACGAGCGGACTTGGCCGCTCTACGACGGGAAGGTTTACAAAGGGCTGAGGGAGCCCTATGTCAACCCCAGGTAGATATATCCACTTATACCGTCCGTTAATTACTATAACTGGTCCAATGCCGTCATGTTGGCACTATAGGGTATTTTACTCTTTTTTGAAAAGTGTCTAAATTTGATTCTAAGGTTTATCTTTTATATTAGGATGATAATAAAATTTATTTTCTAATTTTGTGAACTGAAACTTCCACTTCCCGATGCCTTATTGCCTGAACTATGTTATTTTTATATTTTTATATTTTATTTCTCACTAGGAGTAAAATAGTTACCCTATTGCTTATCATGTAGGTTTTTGATTATATGAAGCTGTGGTGCCAACATGACGGCAAGGGACAAGTTATAGTGAACGGTCTGCACAGTGCCACTAACTCATCTGTTCAGGTCCCTAAGCTCTTTAATTCATCTATAATTAACACTGGAGAGGTTGCTGTCATATTTTTTGGACCTATTTAATTGACGCCGTTTTGGAGTTAATTGACGCCATTTTGGACTTAAATGGCGCCATTTTGGACTTAATTGACGCCATTTTGGACTTGATTGACGCCATTTTGGCGCTGTAGGCAGTTAAATGAGTGTCTCTGGTACTAATGATATTGCAAATGGCGCGACGTCTACAATTAATCTATGATTTCTTACAGCGCTAATTGGGTATTTGACTTTTGTGGAAATGTTAATATTCATTAATTATAATCGAAAATGTAACATGTAAGAACAAAATTTGTAAAAACAGAAAATAAATCGGTCCAAAAACAAATAAGTTATAATATAATAAATTCTAAATGCGACTGTATCTGTCTCATTCTAAAACGAAATTTTATATGGGAAGTATATGGAGCTACTGTCTTGTGACATCACAGTTCAGTAGCGCTCTCTTTGTCTAAAAGGAAACTTTACAGCTCTATGCTCTATATTTCCGGGACTTGTTAAGATATTTAAAAAAGAAAAATGGTATTGTATTATAATATTTTAAAGCTTTATTTGAAACATATAAAAAAAATAGCAGTCAAATACCCCTTTTACCTGGTCTCTTTCTATCGCGTAACTCTTATCTTTTCTGACTACGTAAGGCTTGTCTTATTTTAAATAATAATTAATCTGAATATTCTATTACCAATTGTGTGCCTATTTGTATTGTTCTACTTTTTGAATAAATAACGTTTCAATAATGAGGTTTATTTGAACGGACGTCGCAACGCGGTGCGTTAGTTAATATATAAATATAAATAAATAGAATAAAACTGTAACTGGACGATTTCGTGTCTGTTTGTTTGTCCTTCTTTCACGTAAAAACTACCGCACAGATTTCTACAAAATTTTATACCGTGGTAGCTTATTACTCGGGTCAACATCTAGGCTACTTTTTATCCCGGAAAATCAAGGAGTTCTCGAGGGACTTTAAAAACTAAATCCACGCGGACAAAGTCGCGGGCATCAGCTAGTAATTATATATGTATCATATTGTAAGGAAGTCTTCTATTTCTTCATAAGATTTACCCAGCAAGAAAGATGTTACTAGTTTTTTGCACTGAGTAAGTGGGAGATTATAAATGGGTAATTTTGCATTAAGGTGGAAGACACAGTTCTGCCCGCGAAATTCAAATTTAATTTGGTTTTTCGCAATTTGTAAACTAATACGACAAAGTAGGCTTATGGCATTCTAATTGCGACAATGGCAGTATCATCTTCACAGGTTTATATAAAAATCTTTACTTGAAAGTGTCCAGTTTAAGAAATTAATCAAAATATCGACTAATTTGTGAGTAACTCACGTCCAACTCAGTATTTTGATTAATTTCTTAAACTGGTCACTTTCAAGTAAAGATTTTTATGTAAACCTGTGAAGATCATAATTCTACTGCCGCAATTAGAATGCCATTAGCCTAGTTTGTCGTATTAGTATACAAATTGCGAAAAACCAAATTAAATTTGAATTTCGCGGGCAGACTCGTATAATCATCCCTATGCTTGTTGTACAAAAATGGGCCAAGATAGTAAAAGAAGAGTTTTGTAAATGCTAATTTAGGCGCATGCAAGGTACAAATCGTGTGTTTGCGACGCCCCTCAATAGGTCGAAACGGAGTCACCTTGTGCTGATTCAGTCTTGATATTACTGCTGATTTCACCAACGTCGAGTGACGTTTATCCGAGGAATAAATTGGACGTTCTGACAGTTTTTGAATTGAAAACTCTGTCAAAAACTCAAAATGTCAAATTTATGCTCGGTCCAATATCCAAATATTGGATGACTTATTTTACGTTTGTGAAATCGACTAGGTAATAGGTATATCTATAATATTAGTCTCATCAAATCTTTATAGTATTTAAATATTATATTTTGATTTTTGATAGAAGGAAAACGCGTGCTGCAAAGTGCCAACACTTAACGTTAACACTCGCACACGCGGTCCCCTCTTGCAAAAATTAAGTTGTTACACATTCAATATTAATCATTGGTATCTGGGACCCTTCGCGGTGCAATGAGAGGGTATGGCCTAATCTAGCGATGCGCGACTGCGAATGATTCCAGTCGAATTATTCGACTCTATGAATCATTCGAATCATTCGAATGATTTACCAAAATTAGTAACTAATTTGAACTGAGCTCCACTAAAATCTATATTGAGTCGACTGTCGATTCGGATTAGTAGTTGATACTCCGATTCGATTAGTTGTTACTTGTTAGTACTCCGAAGTCCGACTCCGTTAGTATTAGTAGTTTTTGTTGAGTCGACTTGTGCATAAGTTTAGCTTTAGCGGTTTACGGACGAACATTGGTCATTGAGTTGTTGTAATTATAAAAGCAGCAGATCGCAAAACTTTTGTTGTTTATTTTAGTTCCAACGTACTAAGGAGAAAATATTGCAAGTGCATTTTTTTTTCTATACTCATAATATTAAGTACTTATGCATATTGAAAATAATATGTATGGTACCTTTACCTATATCTACGGAAGACAATAAAAACATCGTACCTACCTACCTACCGTAGCGTATTCAGCTGGCAAAAAATGTAGATGTAAAAACTTTGTCCCTATCTATCGCACATATTCTAACAATTTCAATCCGAATATTTTGATCTAACTACTTGGTACATTATTATCCTACACAACACACACATTAAAATAATGACAGTAAAATTATGGACAGGTGTTTTAGAAAAATTATATTTTTATCATATATAACTATTTTTGATAAAGAGAAATGGCGATAAAAGTTACTATGTAGTTACTTTCGTCATTTTTTATATTATTATAAACTAGGCATAGGACATTAGAAATATGTCTAAAATATCCGTAATTTTACTGTCAAGTATAACAATATAGGTACCACTTTGGTCAAAAGTATTCTGTGACCTTTACAATCATTGAAAATGTTAGAATGTTAGAGAGAGAGGAAATGAAAAACGTTAACTAGCTCTTAAAAAACATAACTTATGTTAAGATAAGTGATGAATCATCAAATGGTTAACACAGTTTGAATGATGTAATTCAACTGGTGGTAAAATCAAAAATGTAAATACTAACAACACCAAAAAAGCGCTTTCTAGCTTCTATTAAAAAGTAATATGTGTCAGAATTTTGAAATTAAGTCTTATTTTGCCAGCAATAAAAGGTTACATTCAATCCTTACCTTCGTTACTCTGTGATTCAATACTCTAAAAAATTTATTGTATTAAAACCCTATTGAAAACCCCTTGAAAATTTTGAAATTGAGTCTTATCACTATAGAATATGGTTAACATTCCAATCATACAGTTGAAACCATAAGTCATTTATAACGTAGCGGCGAGAGCGAACCCGATTTCCAAGAATCTAAGTCGCGAAATAATCCAGTCGAAAAACGCCCTTAAAGTATTAGTATACTGAACAGCATTTAGTCAAACTCGAGTGCAGCGCGCGCCGAACAAAGCAGTCGAAACGTGACGCGGTTAGTAGTTACTAATTAGTAGTCGTCATTCGAATAAGAGCATTAGTATATTACTAATTTTCAATTCGAATGTGTACATTAGTAGTTGTAGATTATTCGAATGGTCAGATCATTCGCAGTCGCGCATCGCTAGCCTAATCAAGTTAAATTAACGACAGTCAATCAACACTAACAAAGCTCCATAGCGCGTTATTGTTTTTAAGCAAATACTACCAGCGCCATCTATTGAGCATCTTTAATATTATTAAATAACAAGTCGTGTGGTGTCGTGGGACACACGAAGTTCCTTAAACTTATAATGAAAATATTAATTTTAAGTTCTATTCGAGGTACATATAAAGAAAATAATTATTCGGGTATACATTTTTATCATAATTTTTTTATCTATAAAAATATATCAAAAAACTACTTTACAAAACCTTTATTTTGTTAACAATCCTTACTAATAGATAATTATTTATCTATTAAATATTATAAATGCGAAAGTGTGTTTTGTTTGTTGGTTTGTTGGTTTGTCCTTCAATCACGCCGCAACAGGGCTATGGATCGAAGAGATTTTTTGCATGGGTTTAGTTGAGGACCTGGAGAGTGACATAGGCTACTTTTTATCCCGGAAAATCAAAGAGTTCTCGAGGGATTTTAAAAACTAAATCCACGCAGACGAAGTCGCGGGCATCAGCTAGTATATAAATAAATAGAATGAATATTATGTTGAAATATATAGATAAATATCGAACTGGATCGCGTTCGACTCGGCCTGCGCTCGGCAGCCCTCTGAATTGGCCCGTCTCGACGAGCCCTCCGTGTACTTGTTTATACCTAAACTGTGCCTAAGTGTGACTGGCCTGCTAGTAGTAAGAAAACAGTGCGCTAAGTGATTACGTCCTCTGCTCGAGGATCGGAACGATTAAGTAAAGACTCGTATAATCATCCTTAATATAATAACACAGCGAGGTTTCTTTGTGTATCATGCATTTCGCAAACTATCGCCTGCTTCTTACCCAATCATTAAACATTACAATATTTTGCACCATTAGAACCGAAAAACAGATTTTTTTCTAATTTTGGCATCAAGTATGCGATATACACAGCATAAAAGGTTTTTTGTGTATCATTTTGTGTTAGTTTTTTACTATTTTGTTAGTGTCTGTTAATGGTTAAGTTGTGTTCGCCTGTTGACGCGTGTATGACAGCTGCGTTGTTTGTGTGTTTCAGAGCGCCGGTGCACATCGTGACCGGCTCGGCCGGCTGCCAAGAGGACACTGATAAATTCACACGTAAGTCCCAACAACTACTTTACGAATTATACTAGATTTAGGGCCTGTTTCACCACCTACCTTCTGTAAACAGTTACGAGTATCCAAGGAACTAAAATTATAGTAGATACTTTTTGGCACTTCCTGCACCCCTTTATTATTAGTACCAAAGATGTTAAAAGTGGCGTTTCAAATTGATTCATAGTTTAAGCTGTCATTTGTGTAGGGTCAGCCGGTCCAGTGTTAATCATAGATAATTTATAGAGGTCATTAGTTCAACCGATTGAGCAGTGTGTCATTAACTGTCGCCAGCGCACCCGCCCGCGTGGTCCGCGTTCCGCTCCAGCGACTACGGCTACACGCGGTTCGCGGCCCACAACCACACGCACCTCTACATCGAACAGGTCCGTATGTGCCGGGGGACTCCGACTCGTTATACAGGGTCTAAGGGACATGGTAACATTAACTGTCGCCAGCGCACCCGCCCGCGTGGTCCGCGTTCCGCTCCAGCGACTACGGCTACACGCGGTTCGCGGCCCACAACCACACGCACCTCTACATCGAACAGGTCCGTATGTGCCGGGGGACTCCGACTCGTTATACAGGGTCTAAGGGACATGGTAACATTAACTGTCGCCAGCGCACCCGCCCGCGTGGTCCGCGTTCCGCTCCAGCGACTACGGCTACACGCGGTTCGCGGCCCACAACCACACGCACCTCTACATCGAACAGGTCCGTATGTGCCGGGGGACTCCGACTCGTTATACAGGGTCTAAGGCCGAGATCTATAGATCGTACGACGTACTCTAGCTCTGCTCAAGACTCAAGATAGAGTTAAAATGATACACAAATATTTCCTACCATAAATTTGTCTCGTTTTAACTCAGTCTTGAGTCTGAGCCCAGTGAGAATGCCATCTGTAGATCTCACCCTAAGGGACATGGGACGAAAGCTTTGTTATTTCTAGTAAGTTAAGAGGCCTCTTCAAGATTGGCTGGGTTATATTGTGCAGAGGACATAGTTGCGTCTGATAGCTTCTGGCGCTTGCGATGGTTTCGGGATGGCGTCGGTGTCGGTTTTACGGCACATCAAAGGATAGTGGGCCAGTGATGGCGGTACGCATCTATACGTGGCTACTATTCAATGTTCGTTCAAAAGTGATTGAGCGTAGTCGCCATCGTGTGGATACGTTGCAACCATCGCATATAGCCATCTCACCGACCATTTGATGGGCTTACTGCCGCACTCAGAGTCATTCATTAAATTGTGAATAATTAATCATTGACTTGTTATTAACTGCCGCACGTATTGATTTATATTATTTAATGATTAATTAATTAATTATCATTAAATCTATTACTAAATTGTTATTAATGTACAAACAAAGCGATAACTTCTGAGAATGAAACTTTTTAAAATCCAAGATTAAGTCGTTAAGTAACGATTAGCGACTCTGAGTGCGGCAGTTAATGCCTATAATGGCATAACAAATGCCACTTATCTCGATAAACATTGTTATTTTTGTGCAAGCAAATGTATTGCGACTAATGAACGCCGTTACCTCAGCGCTATACCAAGGCATGTGTAGTCTATGCAAGAAACCTGGTTGATAAAGAAGAGCCAGTCGGCTCAAGACTGACTCGCACGTGACCGTTTTTTATTTGAGGGTTCTATAAGGCAATAATTTGTTGGTTTCAGGTGGACGTGGATTTGAAAGGAAAAGTCATAGACTCGGTGTGGATCGTCAAAGACCAACACGCTCCCTACGAACTTTAAACATCCACGAATCTCATCATCCTCTTTGTGCGTAGCATCATTGCTATTATTACATAAATGATAGAGATTTCGTAGGGATAACAAAGCGGTTTTGATACTGTAGTTGTTAATAAGTTTATTTTTAGTATATAATTGTAAAATATTCTAGAATTATGTACTTACGTATACTTTTTCATCTAACACGTATTATACAAACCAAAGATATATATTATAATAAATCGACTAATAAATTGTAATATTTCTTTTAAAAATATTATTAGGTACCTACTTACTATTGTTTTGAAATAGAAAAAAATATTGGAAAACTGCGTTTTATTTTTACACCACTGCCCAAAAAGGAATGTATTTGAATTTCTTACCATAACTTTACTATAATTTCTAAATGCCTGAACAGATACGGATGTATTAGAGCAAGATCCCAGTGCCGCCAGACCTAAGTTATTTTCTCAGCAATTATTTGTGTACGATAGAGTACTGTTCGAAAGTCCTTTCAGTGTATTACCAGCTAGATTGTGCCGACGGCCAATTTCCAGATACCAGGTGCTAAAGGTAGGTAAAAACTAGAATAACTTATCTTAAATTCTCAGGGCTGATTTTCATATATGTTTTGTAAAAATTAATAAATCAATACTGCCAGACGCTTACCGCCGGCGGTAACTTTAGCCAGCCGCTTTGAAGCTCCCAAAAAAATATATAATTTAAGTTAACATATATTCTCAGTTCTGATTTTTATACATGATACTCAGGGAACTATTGCGATATTATCTGTAAGCTGCCAGACCTATTGGAAGGGTCAAACATCCCCCCAGACACACATTATGCGTCCCCATATGTATGAGCGCTAGAACATGATTCACTTGTTTAAGTGTGTGAGAGATAATATCATCATACTATAATATTATAAATGCGAAAGTGTTTGTTGGTTTGTCCTTCAATCACTCTATACAGTAAAATTATAGGTACTTACCTAACTTGTCGAATTTTATACATTTAAATATATTTTGAAAATTTTAATTGGAGGGCACTTTTTTTAGCCACATAATACTTTATTACAGTAAAATTATAGGTAACTTGTCGAATTTTATACATTTAAATATATTTTGAAAATTTTAATTGGAGGGCACTTTTTTTAGCCACATAATACTTTATTACAGTAAAATTATAGGTAACTTGTCGAATTTTATACATTTAAATATATTTTGAAAATTTTAATTGGAGGGCACTTTTTTTAGCCACATAATACTTTATTTTCAGATTAGGATGCGACGAGGGGCGCGATCACTTCAGCCTACTTGATAGGGTTGCGGTCTCCCATTCAGTGTCGCAGGTTCGATCCCGGCCACGCACCTCTGGCTTTCAGAGTTATATGTACGTTGAAGTAACTAGGTAAATATCACTTAGGTACCTACCTCAGTTTTACGGTGACGGAAAACATCGTGAAGAAGGTTGCACGCCTGATAGTTCTCTCATAATATTCTCAAAGGTGTGTGAATTCTGCCGATTTGCATTGGGTCAGCATGATGGACTATAGTCACTAGTCACACATAATTATATGGCCTTATAACCTGTGCTGGTAGTGAGCTGTTGGATGATGATGCTCCTAGTGATAGATCACCTATCGGTTTAGATGATGATGATGTGAGAATGGGCTGATAACATACCTACAGGATGAGTTTCTGCTTCTTACAGACACCACCTCCCATTGGTCAGCTTTCCGGTCGCAAGACTACGGCTACACTCGGTTTAAAGCTTACAATAAGACACATCAATATTGAGCAAGTAAGTTTCACCTACTATACATTGGTGTATCAGACAGGTTATTTCTCAAAGGAATACGAGACTGGTTGAGATCTATCTATAGATCACTAGCTGACTTAGCGAACTTCGTACCGCCAACAAAAATATTTAAGGGTGGGTCACTATAGAATACACATGTACACATGCATTCTATAGTACGTAACAGCACACACACACACACTTCACTTGCGTACTCCGCTAGGAGTAATAGTGTTCTGTGTGCGTACTACTCTGTCCGTGGCTTACACACGACTGAGTCCCCCCACCTAGTGGTGCCCGTATTTATACGCCTCTATGTTTTGCTTCTACCCTATTCTATTTGCTGTATGAGCAATGTAGACATTATGATGTCTACTGCCTATATACTACAGTCACCCTTATCATTTAGGGGTATGAAAAACAGATGTTGGCCGGTTCTCAGACCTACCCGATATGAACACAAAATTTCATAAAAATCGGTCCAGCCGTTTCGGAGGAGTTTGGTAGCAACATCAACACTCCCTCCCCCTTGTATGCGAACGCATTTTGTGAACGCCCCCTAAGGAAATATGAAACTATATAAATCAAATAATTATTTAGATGTAACTAAGATAGCAAATAATTATGTTTAATTAGTACTTGAAAATAAAACTTTTAACATAATTGTCATTTTATTTTTATAGATATTATCACAAAAGGCAGTTTTCGCTATACTTACAGTAAAAGTATTTAAAAAAAAAAAAATTGAAACATACTTAATTAAGTATTTTAAAATTAATCAACATTTATTGTTCTCATACTCAGAGTCACTTATCGTTACTTAGAGATCTCTTAGGTACAGATTTAAAGATGTCGACTATGTTAATAAAACACGTTTTTGGAAATTAATTTTGATTAAGGCGCACTAAATGGGTCTCCCCTCAAAATTCAGATTTAATTCGGTTTTTCGCAATTTGTAAACTAATACGACAAAATGACGACAAAATAGGCTTATGGCATTCCAATTGCGCCAATGGCAGTATCATCTACAGAGGTTCGAATCCGATTTATATTAGTTGGAGTATCGAGTTTGACGTGAGTTACTCACAAATTAATCGATATTCTAATTTCCTAAACTGGACACTTTCAAGATTCTCATATACTTAAACTTGTGAAGATCATAGTTACTGCCATCGTCGCAATTAGAATGCCATAAGCCTACTTTGTCGTATTAGTTTACAAATTGCGAAAAACCAAATTAAATTTGAATTCCGCGGGCAGGCCCGTTTACTGCGCCTTAAGGAAAGATTATAGGTAGCATTTCCAATTTTAAAACTATAAAATCTTGTGAAAGCATTCTTTACTTACAATATTTTTATTAAATAATAAGTTGTTTTTATTTTTCTGTTAATTTTCATAGGTCTCTATGAAAATTAACAG
Source organism: Oeneis ivallda (assembly GCA_029955525.1). Taxonomy (NCBI): domain Eukaryota; kingdom Metazoa; phylum Arthropoda; class Insecta; order Lepidoptera; family Nymphalidae; genus Oeneis; species Oeneis ivallda. The sequence goes on along the minus strand of JARPMR010000018.1, from coordinate 1,047,885 downwards.
AAAAATAAAAACAACTTGTAACAAAGAGCATGTATTTAAATATATTAAGATATTCAGCCTTTACCGTAAACTTTTTTGAAACATAAAACGCAAGGAATCAAATGAAAAAAAATACGATTTCACAAATAAAATTAAACACAATTTTATAATTTGGTTGAGGGCTTGAGTCATTATAAAACTGTCTCTTTAATTTAAAGTAGTAGGTACTAGTAGTAGTTTTCAACTTGTAGGACAAAATGTCGCCTATTTCTCCATCTATATTATTCATTTCATAGGCCCCTTTATATAAACACGCGACATTAGCTCACGGCTAATTCACGTGTTACAGTTATAATATCACTTTAAGGCCCGCTTACAGAGATGCCGGGTTAGGTTTAACCCAGGAATAAATTTGTAATTTTGACAGAAGATTTTTTTGATTTTGATATGAATTAAAAGCAGCAGCTAACTGGGTTAAAAGGATAACCCGGCGTTTCTGCAAGCGGGCCTAATAAGGACACCTCATAGAGCAGATAATCCCAATATATCACTTTTTGTCTTGTTGAAAAATACCATACATTGGTTAATCATCTCCAATTGCGCTGATTCCTTCCCCTGAAATAATTCTGTCGAAAGTTTTGCTTCATATGCCTCACATGCAGATTCGGGTTGCGTCTATAAGTTTTCCTCACGCCGTTAAGTGGAGGATGATTCTTCTTCTTTCTCTTTCCAATAGGACTGTTCTCAGTCGTACATCTTTGGAGTACTTTCTTCAAAAAGTTACTTTCACTTTCATTTTCATAAAGGGTGACAGCTCTCTGTATTTGCGCTTTGATCTTCTCTATCAACTTGGGGTACACTGCCACTGCACAGTTTCGATTGTGCTCAAAAGGATCTTGGATGCACATCAATGAGTCCAATCTTATCGGTTTAAATTTTTTAACACCTACATTGTTTTTATACTGTGAGAACGTTAAAGGCACAGTTTCGACTTTAGCAAAAAGTTCTCTGCTCACTGGCTTCCCTAAATATGGTGAAACAATATACTTATCAAACTCAAAAGTCCTGTAATACTTGAAAAATTCTCCTAGAAGTTCATACAAGGGCAGGCTGTTTCTATTTGTGTGATCCGATGTACCGAAGGCAGAGTTCCACTCATCAATATAATTCTCTTCAACGTTTTGCTGGATCTCTGCCACCGATGGCAATATATTAATCTGTTGCAAGAAAAATATGACCAGCACGGTCAAACAGTAGCTGGACATTAGATTCGTGCCAGTTAATTCGTGTATTTTCGACCAGTATTTGATGAGAATCGCTAAACGCAACACTCTCTTGTCCGTGTTTAATAAATATGCGATTAAATTGCTGTTAGCGACGCCGGCCGGGCTGTTGAAGCTGATGTCGCAGTGAACTTGAGTGGGCACGTGTAAGCACTGCACGATGGGCACTTTGGCGTGCACTATAGCAAAGGCGTGCTGGAAGAGATGTTGGTGCTGCATCAGGATGCTCCGAGCTTTGATGACGAAGGACTTGTCCGGTGGGTGCAGCCAGCTGGGCAGCCGGATGTAGCAGTCCACGTCGCTGGTTCTGATGCCCAGTCCGGTTACTATTGAACCAAATGCAAGGACTCTGATATCTGTAATTAATTAAACAGATCTATATTTATTTCAACAACTTTATTGCATACATAATAATTACAGTGTTAATGCGGTATCCTTACTAATTATAAATGTGTGTGTTTGTTTGAGGGTTTGTTAGTTTATTGGTTTGTCCTTCAATCACAGCGCAACAAAGCAACAGGTTGACGTGGGCAGCATTCAGGAAGTTTGGGATGACCTTAACATTGAGTGATCTCTGCCAAGCAACTCATACATACAATTGAATTTGATTAGAATAAAAAAATCCTCTATTACACTCCGAGTAAAAAAAAGGATGGAGCGGGTACAGGTTTCAGAGCATCACTCTTGATGAAACTCCATTAGAAGTTCTTCAGTGGCTGGATTTTTTTTTCTAAGTTTTTGTTGTTGATTTTGAAAATGTTCTTCTATCTGTATTATCTTCTCCAGGTGTTCCACTTTTGTGGTACTTTATCCAATTCTAGGATAAAAATTTGTATCTAGTAAGTAGTAACCACAGATTAAAATTCAAACTAATGGACAAAATGTTCAATGCAGGTTCTACTACAATCCTATTCACTTCAATTTTAGTCTGTCAACAGATCTTTTGTAGACACCAAACAAAAAGTTTTAAGTACATACCTCTCCATCCTAAGCTGAGCACATCGTACAGATCTGAGATGAGACCATTAAGGCTTTCCACCTCATCACGCGTCAAGTGGACATATTCCATCACTGCGTCCACTTGCTGATCAAAGGTCCCAATAAATTTTATTTTAGATGTATCTAACACATCATAATCATCTACAATTCAGAGTTAAAGGGATTCAAAACCAATACCAACATTCATGTATGTATTATAATTGTAACTAGTGTTTGCTTACAACTTTGTCCACATTGAGTCCTCAATTAGAACCACACAAAAGACCAATTTTTTTAACGAAATTATATTAGTATTTCTGGCAATGTAAGCTTAATGTTTTAATCAACATTTACTTTGCCCTCGACTTTGTGTTCATTCAAGTTTTATATTAAAATTGTTTTCAAAAACCTGATTTCAATGGCTAAGGTTAGGCTCCTCATAAATATGTGTTAGGCATGTATTAAGATAGATAAATGTTGTGACTTATTGCTACTACTGGTGGAGTCTTGTCCTCTATCTCCAATAATATTTATTAGATCTTCACCAAAATTGGACAAACCTATCTTATATCTGATGGGACACACTTCCTAATAAAGACAGAAATATTAAAATTGGTTCAGGCTTGAGGAGTACAATAGATAAAAACAATCATCCCCTATTTCACCCCCTTCAAGTTTTATTATTGCGACAAAAATCGTTTCCCAAGGTCCAATCTATCTCTATAGGTACAAAAATTCATAAAAAATGGTTCAGCGGTTATTATTAGTATGGGTCGATATGATACCTACCTACCTACTAAGCTACTGCATTGATTTACGGAATAATCTGTCCATTGGACACAAAGCGAAGACTAGATCTTTAAATGTCCGCTTTTATAGATTCTTGGTGCTAGAAGAGAATCTGACATCAAAAGTGAATTATGATGATTTGTAATTAAGTTTATTTAATCTTCTAGTGATCGTATCATGCAATGGAGTGTTGTGTAACATGTACTCTTAAACGAAACTTCATAGTTTACCTTCCGAATCCATGATAAAATATTTAAATCACAGCTTATATGCAAATAAAAATAAAATAAAATATAACTTCACTGAGCTGTGAGTAGGGATCCGCAAAAAGTATCGATACTTGAGTAGTATCGATACTTGCGTTGCGATACCTAGTATTTTCGTACTCGATACTTTTGTTCCGATACTTTACTAGGTATCGATACTTTCTCATGTACTCGATACTTTTTACATTCACTATTTGATCCCGAATTTATGTTACGGGAACCCCCGAATCTCCTAATCAGCGGTAATGTGTGGCCAGTTGAGTACTTTAAATTGGATCTTGGTATTTTGAAATGGGATGGTTTCTTGAATTATATCGTTTTTTTTTTAGAAAACGTTGCATATTATTTACTGTTTGAACGTACCTATATTATGTATGACAGTAAATTGTACGTGCATATTATTAGGAAGGAATTCGTTTAAACTTTAGGCAATTTAGTTACAAATTAAATTAATATTCTGGTAACATTAATTTAAATATGACCAAAAAGAGTAAAAACATATGACTGACTGTAGGCAGCAAGTTAGCTCGCAAGGGCAATTAAATTTATTATAATAATTTGTTTATTGATTTCAACTGTGTTGGTACTAGTGTGAAAGTCTAGACTGTGTTGGTGCTAAAGTAGAATCAATAATTCAGTAGTAGAAAGAATTGATATTTACAGTGTTGTCAGTTTCTGATGAAAATAAAATAGTGTTTGACTAAAGGATCCACATCAATCACTTACTCATTATGTCGTGTACCAAAACACTTATTTTTTTATTTACTAAGAAAATTCCCAAATTGTGTTTATTATAATTGATATAAAAATATTTTGAATAGCAATTATGATCTTATCAAAAATCTGATCTCATCTTTGTCGGCCTATACTGAGGAAATAAAACAACTTTTAGTATTAAAAGTAGATCTTAAATATTTCTATTTGTGCTTTCTTTATTACAGCTTTAAAAAGGTGACCTTTATTACTATTTCTATTACATATTATGTGATCTTATGAGATTTATAAAATGAAATGTAATAGTACAGTACTACAGCTATCACTACCTACTGAACTAGAACATCACTATTACAATAAATATGGCAATATTATTTTACAAAGTGACATTAGCAACTGTCATTTTATAGTCGGAATTTTAATTCGATTCCAGATTTGACAATTTCAGTGTTGCAACGTTATGACAAGTACTAAATAGTGACGTTACGAAATTATTCGATACGGAAATGGAATATTTCCGAATCGATTCCTCTCGTTTATAGTAGTATATCTAAACAACTACTACTTTAATAGAAACTAAGTATATCAGGAAGTTAAATATTTCTGAACGGATAATTTAGTTATGACGATTAATTTTATTAAGGATCTGAGAGTTTTCTTTAATAATTGTGTGTGAAATAAATAAAAAAATGTGATCATGAAGGAACATGAGAAATAAAACAAATAGATGTATTATGGTAATATTTTATTTTATAAATCGTCGCCGTCTTCGCTATCGCTATCGCTGTCACTTTCTGTAACACGTATTATAAATGTGTCTGTGATATTGTCAATTAAAATATCTAGCCTACTCATTTTTTCCTCTTCTTTGACAACATGGGATACGCATTTAGACCATTCGGTAGCCGTAATTTTTTGAATGCCTTCCTCAAATAAATTTCTCACGTCTGTCAATTTGAAGGTTTTATTATTTTGAGCTACATGCCCCTTTACCTGCGCCCATATCAATTCGATAGGGTTCAGCTCGCAATGGTAAGGGGGCAGTCTTAAAACCGTGATCCCATGTTGTGCTGCCATTTCGTCTACAGCGTACTTATTAAAAGACTCGTTATGTGGAATCAGTTCTAAAAGCGTAGCTTTAACCATATCTGGTTCGTAATGAATATTTTTATTTAAAAGCCCGTCTTGAATGGCAGCTTTTTTCCAGCTCATTTTTGGTGCCGTTTCCAATTTTCGGGAGTGGTAAGGTGCATTATCCATCACCACAATGGAGTTTGGTCTTAATTTTGGTAAGACTCCAGCGAACCACTCCTCAAAACAAACTGCGTTCATCTCATCATGGTAATCTTCACAATTTTTCTTTGCTTCAAAAATCATGAGCCCCTTTTCCAGGAAGCCTTCTTCACTACCTATATGGCTAATTATGAGACGTTTGCCTTTTCCAGATGGATTTTTTAATCCACTGATCAGTCCCTCCAAAAACGCTTGCCGAGATGATGTGACTTTCTTGTCCACCCAAGTTTTTTTTACAGTATGACCTAAAAATAAATATAGTACATTAACATTCAATATTACTATTAAATTTAATGTAAAATGTATATAAATTCAAAATCTTAGCCTTACCTGCGTTAACCCAAGTTTCATCTTGATAATATATATTATGTCTCCCTTCTCGTCAAAACTGACATATAGATCGCAAGTAACGCTGGCGCCATGTTATTATAATATCATTTCGATCAATAAGTGTGCTCTTGCGTGACCGTGCAACAAATTTAAAATTAAGATGCTTCAAAATTTTTCTGAGGGTGTCTTTGGAAACCTTGGGCATTTCTGGATCATCGTTCATCACTTGTAAAATCCAAAATAGTAAATTTTATAATAGTTTGGAATCATTACTTATATATATAAAAGATGTAGGTATAAAATAATACTGTCTGACTGATTGACTAACCTTTGCAATCGTTGGAGGTTCATTTCGGTAAAAGAACTGATGAACAAGTCTTCGTATTGCGGAGAATGTAAATTCATCAATTTTGTCTTTGAAACTTCGCTTTGGTCCAGTTTTTTTAGGAGGAGTTGGCGCCGCACCTTTATTTACTTCCTTCAAAACGTTACAAACAGAGCGTGAGGTTATTCCCAATATGTCAGCAACTTTGCCCATACAAAAAATTTATTTTTAAGAAAGGAAAGAGTTCATTTATTACACAAACTGGATACATATTGCTCTGCGTTGGTTGATATTAGAGAAAAATATGAATTGGACATTAAAAGCCTAAATGAAGAAATTATAATTTTGAAAGAATCTCTAAAGAATGCTACTTTGCAATATGAGCTGTCACAAAAACAGATTGATGAGCAAGTACTCGCAGCCGATGAGCTGTTAGCCTTAGGCACCTATAACTTGGCTCGTTTTGAGTCTCTAACTAATAAGTGTCAATGCACCCATATGGTACCTATGGCTACCAAAGATAGCGACAGTATACTACTCCCTGACAATTTGGGCACTTGTCCGGAGCAGTGTACTACAAATGCTGTTGAAGGTCCCTCATGCTTGAGCGGAAGTCTCTCACCTAACCTTAGAAAACAAACTATTATTGTTTCTGACAAGTTGGGCAGAGATTTTGGCTCATGTATTAGCAATTACTTGCAACATTCAGTGATTAACCGATGTTCACCGGGGGCTAGTCTGGAGTATTTATTCAATAGTTTAAATGAAGATAATTTGAACCATATGTTGGACATAGACTCAGAAGTGGAACTTATCACTCAAAACTAATCACGCCTTAAGAGAATACATCTCTTAAAACGCTAAAACCCTACCTATAGCCGTCGCCACCATCCCCAATAACGACCCCTTTCCACTCAGCTAATAACCACAGCACGACAGACAAACCACCATCTGAACGTGAGGGTAACTATCAAAATATCAAAGTATTAATTTATCAAAACAACATCTAAACGTGAGGGTAGTTATCAAAAATATCAAAATATTAATTAATCAAACCAACATCTAAACGTGAGAGTAGTTATCAAAATATCAAAGTATTAATTTATCATTTAAACTAATATAAGCGTACTGGCAATATTTAATCGATTAGGAAGCGATTGCTATCGCAATCCCTCAATCGAGAAGAACGACCTAGACGCGAAGGCATCTACTAGTCGGATGAGTCTCTGGGCAGAGACTGAAGTCGTATCGTCAAAACAGCCGTTTTATACTAATATTTCAAGATGGCGCGCAAGATGGCGCGCCCGCGCTGTCAAAGTCAAATGTCGTCAATATACGTCATGAAACGTATATTGACAAAGGTATGTCGACACTGTTACACTTATTGTTTCATGAGGTATACTGAAAAACACCAATCATATTTTAAAATTGCTAACAGTCGGCCTTTCCTGACCGTATTCACGTCTCGTGAAACAACATAGTAGCCGCTTACAATGTAAGATAACTTATACTCTAACAGAATCATTAAATCTCAATTATTTAACCAACACCGATGGGACATTTTGGGAATGAGTGGGGTGAGATGGACAGATAACGGAGATTCAACTCGAGATTCGACTCGGGAGGTCAAAACATGAACGAGGCGTCGGTTTCATTGTGACTAAAGACATCAAGCCCTGCGTTAAAGGGTATACACCATATTCTGACAGAGTGATTCTATTACAGCTAAATACCAGGCTGATACGAACTAATCTCATACAAGCGTATGCTCCAACTGCTGATAGCACACAAGAGGAATGTGAAAAATTTTATGAAGATATCCAACCGATATTAAAAGTTGTAAAGAAACATGAGGTTATCATGGTGATGGGGGATTTCAACGCCAAAGTTGGAGAGACTTCTGTGACACAATATTTTCGGTCAATTACTTGGTTTAAATTACCCAAAAGGCGTTTATATACCTGGGAATCCTCAGCTCAAACTAATGATAAGATTACAAGAAATCAAATAGATTTCATATGCGTTAATCACCGCTATCGTAATGCAATTACAGTCGCCAAGAAGTATCCCGGACATCCACTCGGATCACAATCCTCTCACATGTAAGGTCCGACTTAAACTTGAGCAAATAGAGAAAGGAAAAGCAAGAAGAACCTTTAATATACCACAGCTAAATGACGACAAAATTAAATCTGAATTCTCGAAACGAACTGACGAAATCAACACGATGAATGAAACAGAAAGTGAAGAATCGTTGTGGAATAATAATAAGGTGACATTGTTAGATTCGGCTGAGCAAACACTTGGATATATGGAATATAGGAGAAGTAAACCGTAGTTAACAGACGAAATAATCAAACTGTTCGAGGAACGAAGGGCAAGCAAGCAGCGGCCAGACTTGTATAGGCAGATCAACGACAAGCTTCAAACTAAGATCCGTGAGGCAAAAGTGAGTGACTTGATATTCAGTGTAAACTGATGTCTGTAAATTTAAATATTTAGGCCGGTTCTTCACAGCAGATTTGGATCATCTCCGAACTTCAAATTGAGGATGGCACCCAATGATGATGATGATGATGAATTATTTAACTGCTCTCCTCATACTTACAATAAGTCAGTTGAGTAAGCCCTTCTTGTTCACATCAACTAAACCATTACTTGAGTGACCCCTTCATGTCCACAACAAGATGAAACTGGAGTTATTGTTAAAGTGACCCCTTCATGTTCACTTCTACTAAAACGTTACTTGAGTGACCCCTTCATGTTCACAACAAGTAAGATGAAACTTGAGTTATTGTTAAAGTGACCCCTTCATGTTCACTTCAACAAAACGTTACTTGAGTGACCCCTTCATGTTCACAACAAGTAAGATGAAACTTGAGTTATTGTTAAAGTGACCTCTTCATGTTCACTTCAACTAAAACGTTACTAGGTTATTCCAGATTAATCCACCACTTAGCTCAAATTGTATTATTCCAATTTACGTATAATCTTTAAATTCCAATGGAAATCAACCTCGTCGATATGATGCTATCAGTAATTCATTATTAGTTCTTGTTTGTTATTTGGGCGTAGTCCTTAACCAGGATGACGATAAAACTATCTTCCCGGCAATCCCACTTCTGATCTGTTGGACATAGACTCAGAAGTGGAACTTATCACTCAAAACTAATCACGCCTTAAGAGAATACATCTCTTAAAACGCTAAAACCCTACCTATAGCCGTCGCCACCATCCCCAATAACGGCCCCTTACCACTCAGCTAATAACCACAGCACGAAAGACAAACCACCATCTGAACGTGAGGGTAACTATCAAAATATCAAAGTATTAATTTATCAAAACAACATCTAAACGTGAGGGTAGTTATCAAAAATATCAAAATATTAATTAATCAAACCAACATCTAAACGTGAGAGTAGTTATCAAAATATCAAAGTATTAATTTATCATTTAAACTAATATAAGCGTACTGGCAATATTTAATCGATTAGGAAGCGATTGCTATCGCAATCCCTCAATCGAGAAGAACGACCTAGACGCGAAGGCATCTACTAGTCGGATGAGTCTCTGGGCAGAGACTGAAGTCGTATCGTCAAAACAGCCGTTTTATACTAATATTTCAAGATGGCGCGCAAGATGGCGCGCCCGCGCTGTCAAAGTCAAATGTCGTCAATATACGTCATGAAACGTATATTGACAAAGGTATGTTGACACTGTTACACTTATTGTTTCATGAGGTATACTGAAAAACACCAATCATATTTTAAAATTGCTAACACATAATACAAATGTTATTATTTTGTTTGGGGACAGTCTAAAGGTAAAAAAACACCAAATATTAAAAGGTATTGATAAATTACTGCACTTACATATGAAAACAAAATGTAGGTTTTATATGTGTGCCTTACCTTACTCCAAGTCACTGAATGATAAGCAAAACCAGCATATACATAACTTAAATATACTTATGTATAACCTGACTAACCGTCATAGCGACGCTATTTTTTATTTTGACACAAATAAATTTATTACTAATTTTCAACTGACCGGTGAGAGTATGTATCTCCCGAGGAGATGTAAGCTCCATATAGCTTCACTTTTAGCGCATAATATTAACGATGCAGTTACAAGTGATGTAACCTATAATATACAAAATTCAGCCAATTTTGGCTTGTCGGGCGATGGTACATGTTGTACCAGAAATATTGACACAATTATTATTAATTCAAGTATTTTGACACCAAAATTAAATTCCAGCGACAGTGGTACATGTTGTACTAATAATATAGACATAATTAGTAGTAATACTAATTCAGATTTTTTGTCATTGGATTCCAATAGAAGTAATTCCTGTGGAATTAATAAAATTTTAAACTAAGCAATAGGACAACAGATAAGCAATGTAAAATTAATCTTGTACATCAAAATATCCAGGGCTTATCTGGCAAAGAACATGAGATTGAGCTATTTATAAAAGAATTTGATATTGACATCTTGTGCCTCACTGAGCACTGGCTCAATTCTCATCAGTTAATTGTACACTTTGAAAATTATTCACTGTCAAGTGTGTTCTCAAGAAAGACTGCGATACGCGGGGGATCACTAATAATAACGCGCAACAATAATAATTACAAAGAGCGAAAAGACATTGTTAGTCTTTCTATAGAACGCATAATAGAGCTGTCTTGTGTTGAGCTGGACCGATATATTATAGTTTGCGTGTACCGACCCCCCTCGGGTGACTTCGGTCTTTTTGAGCAGGTCATGGAGGTCGCCTTAAAGCGGCTACAGTCTATTTGGGGAGAGGTTACCATTATACGTAAACAATTATGGCGTCAGATCACGTGATTATATTTTCACTGTACTAGTGATGCGAAACATTGGCAGACAAGTTGAGAATGAACGATTGATTGAATGAATACATTCTTAAATCGATTATCAATACATACTATTTAATATGATATTCTTCTGAATTGTGATGTTGGAAACGATATTATTGAGACCTTTCAATACGGATCCTATAATTTTAAATATTCAAATTTGTAGCTAACTGTAAATGTTACATAAAATATTATGTTTGAATTAATTTTAATTTATTACATATTAAATTTATAAATGGTTTGTCCTTACAATATTTTATTTTTATTATTATTTATATTATACTATTATTTTTATTATATTTGTTATTACAATCCTTCTCCTATTATGATTGTCGAATTATTCGACTTTATAAATCATTCGAACTGATCGAATGATTTACCATGATTAGTAACTACTTTAAACTACTTGACAATTTTGAAATAGATTTATAAACTTAAAGAATCAGGTTAACATTCCAATCGTACAATTGAAACCATTAGTTAAAGTCTCCACTTCTTTTCCGAGAATCCGAGTCGTGAATAATGTAGTAGGCATGTAGGCATTTCGACTAGCCTGAACTGACATTTCGCGCTGAACAACTTTTTTGTTTTATTTTATTCGATGACAAGCGAGTCCTTGACTGCGATCTAACCTGATGGTACGATGCAGTCTAAGATGGTAGCAGGCTAACTTGGAAGGGGTATGGCAGTGAACATTTAACCCATACCCCTAATTGGTTTCTACACGCCATCGTGCCGGAACGCTAAATCGCTTGGTGGCACGTCTTTGACGGTAGGGTGGTAACTAACCACGGCCAAAGCCTCCCACCAGACCAGACCAGAGACATACAATTCAGAAATTATAAATTCCCAAATTGACCCCGCCGGGATCGAACCCGGGACCTCCCAGTTATAAGACAACAGCGCTCACCACTGAGCCAGGGAGGTCGTCAACGCAGTCGAAACATGATGAGTAATTAAAATACTAATAAGTAGTCGTCATTCGATTATGAGCATTAATATAATACTAATGTTCAATTCGAAAATGTGTACATTAGTAGTTGTAAATTATTCGAATAGTCAGATCATTCGCAGTCACGCATCGCTAACCGGTTGCCATTTGCCTTAATACACGGATCTACGAGCGTAATAAATACGACTTCCGATTTTACAATCGACTAAGCTCGTTCTTATCATTCACTCTATGGTTCACGTTTTATTTCCAGCACTAGGGATTTGTTCTATTTCATATGTCAAACACAAACTAGGCTATTAGTCTGTGTTTTTTTTTTCCGATGGTGACTAGATTAATGCTAAAATAATATCGTAAACTGCATAGTTTGAAGTACATTTGTGTTTAATATAAACTTAAAAATGTTTTGCTTCGGGAGATAAAATGTTTGTGAGTGATTTATAGCGCGAACAGTGAAAATAGTGTTAGCAAAACTGAAATGTCCTGTCCGGTATGTTTTGTTTACATATAATGGTAACCTCTCTCCAAATAGACTGTATGTAGGTCATCAAAAAAAATAGTAATCTGTGGAGACTATAATATTGATATTTTGCTTCACACTCCTTTTACGGGTAGACTACTAAACTTATTTAAATGCTTTAACCTGGAGAATATTTTTGTTGAACCCACAAGAATAACTGCAAATTCAGCTACTTGTATAGATAACATTTTTTGTGATTGTAACATTATCGAAAAATCTGTTATCACTTATTTAAGATCTGATCATTGCGGACAAATGATATCTGTTCCAAGCAGTGAACAGAAAATTACAAAAATAATAAAATGTAGGCCAGTTACCACTAAAAAAGTAAGGCAATTCAAACATAATATCTCGGCTACATTACCGACACTTGACCTTACACAGGGTGGTCCGGATGAAATTTATCGCAAGTTTTTTGATCTGTTAAACTCTCAATTTTACTCTGCCTTTAAGATGATAGAAAAAAGGTTTCGGTTTAATCTTAAGTTTAGTGACTGGGCAACTGTTGGCATTTATAAGAGTAGAAATAAGCTATTTGATTTGTATGCAGAAAAGCGATATAATTATTCCCCCGCGTTTATTGAATATGTAAGAACCTATTCCAAATTATTTAGAAAGGTATGCATACAAGCTAAGTCTCTTTACATAAAACAAAAAATTATCAATTCTGATAATAAAATAAAAGCCGCATGGGACATCATCGGCAATGAAATGGGAAAACACAAGACGCATAATAATAAATTGGAGCTCAAAATTAATAACCATATTATTGACTCCGACATAGACATTGCAAATACATTTGAGAACTTTTTCAAAAATATTCCAGTTACCACAACTAGTTCTCTAAATTCCTCGCCAACAGGAGCCTATAATCTTTTTAAAGAGCAATGTTTCTGAGTGCAGTAAACTATTTAAGTTTGAACACGTTACCCCATATGATATTATCAAAATATTTAAAGCTTTACAAAATAAAAAAACGGGAGATCTATGGGGAATTTCAGTTAAAATAATCCACAGTATAATTGATATTATTGCGCCATATCTTGCCTTAATTTTTAATAAATCAGTTGATTCTGGATCTTTTCCAGACCTTATGAAATGTAGTAAACTAATACCTCTTTTTAAATCGGGAGACAAAAGTGACCCGAATAACTACAGACCAATTTCAATTTTGCCAACCCTCAGCAAGATATTCGAAAAAATAATGCTCAACCAACTGCTTCTACATTTTAATTTAAATGGACTTCTTCACCCTGAGCAGTATGGTTTTACTAAGGGTCGATCAACAACCGATGCAGCCGCAAAGCTGTTACAACACATATTCGATGCATGGAAGAACTCACAGAATGCCATTGGTATTTTCTGTGATTTATCAAAAGCATTTGATTGCGTTGATCACGAGACCCTTTTGCTTAAACTGAGCCACTATGGTATTAAAGGTTTTGCACTTAGTCTCATTGCGTCTTATCTCAGTGATCGTGTTCAGAGAGTATGTGTCAATGACGTAAAATCATCCGGATCAGCCTCAGTAATGGGTGTACCCCAGGGTTCTATTCTAGGTCCATTCATGTTTTTGATTTACATAAATGATTTACCACATTTTGTCCAAAATACTTGCGATATTGTACTATTTGCTGATGATACGTCTTTGATTTTCAAAGTCGATAGGAAAAAAGACAATTTTGACGATGTAAATAATGCATTATCTCAAGTTTCTGAATGGTTTACGGCAAATAATTTACTTTTAAATGCTAAAAAAACCAAGTGTGTTGAGTTTTTATTGCCTAACACCAGAGCTGTCAGTAATAATCTAAAGATAAATAATGAACCTTTGAAAACTGAGGACTCCACAGTGTTCTTGGGATTAACCCTGGATTCTAAGCTACAGTGGGGCACCCATATAACAACACTTGCTGGCAGGCTTAGCTCTGCTGCTTACGCTGTTAGGAAGATTCGACAGTTAACTGACATAGAAACTGCAAAAATTGTTTATTTTGCATATTTCCATAGTATTATGTCATACGGAATCTTACTATGGGGTAAAGCAGCCGACATTGGAAAAATTTTTGTATTGCAGAAGAGGGCAATTCGCGCAATCTACAATTTAAAACCGCGGGATTCCCTTCGAGAAAAATTTAAGGAAATAGGCATTCTGACAGTAGCTTCACAATATATTTATAACAACATAATATTTGTCAGACAAAATATTTTAAGTTACAAAAAAAAGGGTGATTTACACGATAGGCAGGTTAGAGATCCAAATAGGCTCGTGATTCCTCGACTGCGCCTCCAGAGGGTCCGAAAGACATTTGTGGGAATGGGCGTGACGTTCTATAATAAAATTCCACAGTCGATCTTAGACTTGCCTTTACACAAGTTTAAGAAAGCAATTAAAACTTCTCTCATGGAAAAAGCATATTATACAATTGAAGACTATATTAATGACAAAAAAGCGTGGATATAACTCGCTCCAGCGATTCATGAGACAGTAATAATCAACCTGTGTAACAAAATTATCCTGTGCTATTCAGTGTTTCTACTTTATTTGTGTCTAAGTGATGTCTTAAAATTAGCATTTGAATATTAGTTTTCAGTTTGACATGGGTAGCATAAGTATGTCACGCACTCTTTAAACATTTCTGTGGTGGTGTCGTGTGATGCGGGTTGTTACGTTCCCTCAAATATGGTTGAGCGAAGCAATGGCTGGGGTCATGCGTTATGCTCGTGAACGGGTGCCACCGGCGGGAATGGGGCTACTTTATGTCTGCCCATCTTAAGATAGAAGTTAGTCTGTATGCATTTTTGGAACTTTCCTCATTGTGGAAACACTGCATATATAGCATAGTATTTACTGTATTGTAAATCTGTTTTGAAAAGAGCAACCGCCGAGTTTCTTGCTGGTTCTTCTCGGCAGGAAAGGCATTCCGAACCAGTGGTAGATTCATTGACTATTCAAAAGCACTTAATAACAAAAACACACAAAAATATTTCTATTCTATTCTATTCTATTCATTTTCTTCCACTACTTCAAAGGCCTCCAATTGCGCAGAAGTTTCATTTTTCACGTACTTGTAGGCATTGCGGATCATTACTTTTTCAGTAACAGTGAAAGCTTTTCGTGGACGTTTTTTTCTTGGGGACAAGAAAACATCCACGTCTTTTTGTGATGTACTTGGCTGAGGATCCATTTTGATGGAAAACCAAAACAAATAGATTCACTCAAAGTTCACAAAAAAACTATAAACGTAACAACAAACACAACGTAACAAAACTTTAACAAAAACCCAACAAAATAACAAAATATCGATTCGCAATGAAACAAGATATTCGTGCAGTCAGACTGGGAGAATGAAGCCGAATGACAAGATAAACAAAATGGCGATAGCTGCACGAGCGCGCACGGGTTGCCAATACAGAAAACTATCTAGGTTCTTTTATTATAAGTTTTGTTTTTAATATAAAAAACAAAAATATTAACTTTTTATAAAATAAAGCAGCGGTTACTAATTAATAAATAATTATTATGAGTAATTATGTATTTATTTAAATAAAAATCAATAATTTAGTCTTTAATTGGCACACCAATATTATGATTACATAAACATAAATCGCGATTGTTTATCGATTTTTGTGTTCATCACTACACTATTATATGTGGTATCATTATTTTACAAAATGACAGTAGCTAATGTCAAACGTGGAATCGAATTATAATTCCGACTATAGTCTACTGAATTATTGATTCTACTTTAGTGTCGAAGTCTAGAATCCAAATGCCGCCTCCTCGTGGGAGCAGCTATGTCTGGCTAAGTTTCAGAAAGGTTGACAAAACTACTGCAAAAAGAATTAAAATCTTTTTTATCACGTTACCCGAGGCAAAGAAAAAGTACTCGATACTGAGTAGTATCGATACTTTTGATCCGATACTTTCATTGGTATCGATACTTTTGATACGATACTTGGCATCGAGTAGGTATCGATACTTTTAAAAATTTGCGGAACTCTAGCTGTGAGCTGTGAGCAGACCAAAGCACAGATTAGGTACACAGAACAACATATATTAGGTACCACTACCACCCATAGACCACGAATACCCTGTCCATGGACCTATTAGGGTGGAACCACATTTGTGAGGATCGTTTGATTTCGCCCATACAAACCGTTCCACCCTTATACAAACTATGTTCATGAAAATAAAAATACAACGTCTGACTGTGAAGTCAGATTCAAGTTGGCCGCTACCTCCCGTCGGGCTTCTCCGTACCGCACCTCATGTCAGACATACTATACAATTTATGGTAGATTATACGGGTCTGCCCGCGAAATTCAATTTTAATTTGGTTTTTCGCAATTTATAAACATACGACAAAGTAGGCTTGTGGCATTATAATTGCGACGATGGCAGTATCATCTTCACAAGTTTATATGTATAAATATCTACTTGAAAGTGTCCAGTTTAAGAAATTAGTCAAAATATCAAGTTGGACGTGAGTTACTCACAAATTAGTCACTCACGGGACGGAAACCAAACTGAGCATCATTAGGCTTCATATTTTCTTTCAAACTTGGATGTATTAACCTTTCCAGTATTTTTCCTAACGAAATCGGTCTATAGTTCTTGAGACTGGAAAGGTCTCCTGTTTTGTTCTTTGGTATAGGAACTGCCACTGTTTGGGTAATTCTCACCAAATCACGAAATTCGGCCATTGCAAACTGGCAAATAATAATTGAATTATTTTATTATTATTATTTTTTTATTTCGTAGTACTGGTGTACCGAGATTGTAATTATATAGTAGTCCCCAGGATAAATGTTTTTTATTAGAATTATGAGGATATTAAAAAAATAAAAAGTGAGGGAATGACGACTAAATGAGGGAATGACCATTACAAGCAATTAATGTATTTATTTAATTAAAATTATGCCTTTTTTATAATATTATCTTTTATTTAGAAATCAAATATTATTTTCTTACATTAGTAGGAAGTATTGTTCAGAAAATCACAAATTATTGCAGTACAATAAAGCATAACTTCTAATTAGAGTGTACTCTTAATACTTATAGAAAAAAATAACTTTGCTTACTTAAAAAGTAATTTGCATTCTACTAACTTAATATATGTCTTCTAAAAAAGCAAACTAACAAAACTTTTTGACAGAAAACAAAACAATAACCCTTTGAACAAAATAAACGTAACATAACATAATTGAAAATGTACTGACATAAAGTTCTGTTTTTACCTATTCAGTCTCAAAGTTACCAATACAGTCTCATCTCAACTAGTCTATTTCCTTTACGGAATAACATCCCCTTTTCATTAATGTTGGGGCCTTAATCTTCTGCACAATATATTTCCAGGCATACAACTGTTCGTCCTTGATTATAGGCCATCTCCAAGATTTGGTTCCTTTTTTCATACACTTAACAAAAGCACCTTCTTCAAAAACTGATAATATTTCCCCTGGATAAAGTTTCTCGTCCCATTTGATAAGAACATGATCACCTATTTCATAAGTGGAAGTTTGTTCAGTACAAATATCATCATTTAATTTTGATGAATGCCCACCTTCAGACTTAGTCAGTGTTTGTACTTCATTGCGCTTTGTTTTTTTAATGCAAGAATTTGATGAGTGATACCCCATGTGAAAATGGCTACATTTTCCTACACATTCAGAGCACGAAAGGCTTCTAAATTCTAGGACATTACTTGTGAAGACAAATTGGCGAATTTTTTGAGTTCCACGGAATGCAGTGATGGTGTGTGACTGCTTGACTAAGTTTTCTATTTCTGCGATTTTAGCAGTGGTAACTTCAAAAAGCATTATTGAAGAACATCTAGCCAACAAAATAGATTTGAGTGAACTCAAATCTACGATGTCCTGGCCTTCAGCCACCGCTTTATCGGCAGTTCTTTTTAAAGTACCACCTACACCATCAGGTGCACCTTTGCCATGGCCTGGTTCCGAATAATGCCATGAAAAAAATGTCGTACCCGGAAACAAAGAATTTATATGACAATTTACAATATGAAACATGAACTTGTTCTTGTACTGGTTGACAGGACTATCGCTTAGTATGTGTATTCTGTGAATGTTTGATTTCTGATTTTTAAGCCATTCAAAAACTGGTACTAAATGCGCCCACACCGCCATAGCATCGTGCCTGTTATTATCAGAAAGAGAACAAAAAGCTTGGGGTCTCACAGTATCATTGTCGCGTAAATATAACACTCCTGTATGGAGTGTGATTTGTTGCCTAGCCCCTCCAAAATGAACTGCCTGAATCTCTTCGTTGTATTTGCAACAATAGTTTTCACTGAAATCGATATGAATAAGGACTTCATTGTTAGCCAAATTCTTTTTTAGTTCTGAAATGGTTTGATACTGGTGTGTAATTGTGGCAACATGTTTAAAGAATAAAGGCAATGCTTCTTCTAATTGAAGCACAAGTTTTCTGAGAGAAACCATGATCTCTTTTTTAACGGGTTTCCTTACTGTCTTCACCTTTCCATTTTTTTCGTACGATGTAGTTTCATAAATCCACTGATGATAGGTCACTATTTGGTTTGATTGTGGAAGATAATATTCCACCATTTTGTTTGAACAACCCTCACAGTTCCGTAGCAAACATTTAGTTGAATGGACATCGCATGTTATCATGGCTAGAAATCGTGTTAGGTTATTGGAAGGCAATGCTTTACTTTCATGCAATTTCATGATCATCAATTGAAAATTGGCATGTATCACACATTTGCATGTCTCTCGGTCTTTTATGTTCGCCCAAGTCACCCAAAAAGGTCGAAACCTGCAGAATGTTGCCAAACTTATTTGATATGCCACTGTCGTCAGAAATTTTTTGTGCAAGTTTTTCATAGTGTCGCACAATATACGTTTTTGTTTTATTTGACCCTTTGACCTTACAAAATCTTTCTTACCTGGACACATTCGGGAATTCTCATCTTTTTCTAAAAAGTCTTCTACATCTTTTTTAACTTTAATCCGTTGAGCATTTATTTTCCTGGAGCCAATCTTTTTGTACAAGTCGTGTCTGAAAAACGGCTTTGAAAGATGAAGTAGTTTATGCTTCTTCAAAAGATCTGGTTTCATAATCTCAAAGTATTTCTTCTTCTCAAAATGTTTGTTTAAGTTAATATACCTGTTTGTTAGTTGTTTAGTAATAACTTCCGAAAAAAGAAGTTTCTTTTTAACAACTTCAGGAACTTCGATGTTCTTCAAGAGTGCTGACACTTCAGCTTCAGGGGATGACTGAACATTCTTGATTTGCCTTTGACATCTCTTACGATATTTCGCTGTTTTTCTTATTTGATATTTTAATCTTTCCTGTAATCTGGATATTTTTGCATAAAGTAGTTTCAGTTCAACACCGCGAACGTCACACGTTACGTATCACACCTCTGCATTATTTTTACTGAATTATGTTTATTTCGCCAAAACAATATAAAGTTTTTGTTAGAGTTATCAAATTTCTTTTGATTTGATTTTTATCTTAATTTACTGAATGCATTAAAGTTAAAGTGAAGTGTATATTGAAGGTGTACACGGTTTATACCCACGCCGCCGTGCCTACGTGACTTTTCGATTTCGAGTCGAGTATATCGCTTCAAGGGAAAAACCATTCATAGTACCTTTCTACACTAATCGAAAATAACCAAGTAATCACTTTGAACTATTTACATACGTTATCTAGGTCGACGTTACGTGAAGTTATTAGGTACATCAGTGAAGTTCAGCACCATAATATATTTTGCTGTCATTGTGCATTGAACTGATTCGTGATCAACAAAATATAACTATCATTATGTCCTCCAGTGCGTGCTACGTATGCAACCAAAGAGTGAGTCATACCCAGAAACGCGTTAAATGCACCAACTCTCAATGCATATTTATGTATCACTTGGAATGTACGGATATTATTAATGATACATCGGCCGAACGTAGTAAATGGGTGTGTCCAGCTTGCATTGCCTCGCGTCCAAAGGGTGACAACAGTAACACGCCAGTGCAGAATAAGACCCAAAAGTTAAGCGACAAAGAAGAGCTTGGCACCCCGCTTGTATCACCAACTACTCTTTTCCCGTCATGTGAGACTGTGTTATCAGTGAGCACAATGCGTGATTTAATCAGATCTGAAATAAACTCAATGAAAACTAGTTTTGAGGAGTTGCTGAGGAAGTCTGTGGGCCAGGAGTTGCAGTGCATTAAGGACGAGTTGGCAGAGTTCAAGGCATCTTTTGAATTATTCAACGCAAAATACGAAGAGATTTCTAAAAGGGTGAATAACTTAGAAAGTAGTCTAAAGAAACTCAAGTCTACCACTTCAGAAATCAGTGAATTAAGTTCATCATTGAATATAATGGAGAGCGAACTGAACTCTAGGGAACAGTGGGCCAGGAGGTCCAATATTGAAATTGTCGGTGTCCCAGAAAAACGGGGGGAAAACCTTCTGCAGTTGATGAGGGAAATATGTCAGAAAGCTGACTTTTGTATAGACATGGACAAAGACATTGACTTTATTACGCGGGTCGCTCCAAGTAATACCAATTTAAAGAAGCCTAAGCCTATTGTGGTCAGATTTCTGGCTCGTCATAAGAAGGATAATTGCCTACAACACCTACGAAAGCTTAAGCATCTGAAGGCATCTGAATTTGGGTTCGTGGGCAGCAATTCTTCGATCTATTGTAACGAGCATTTGACCCGCACTAATAAGGCGCTCCTGCAGCAGGCCAAAAACCGAGCGAAAGAGATGAACTATAAATATACTTGGGTCAAGCATTGCAGTATCTTGGTGCGTCGTGATGATGCAAGCCCCGTTATAAACATTACATGTGCTCAGGATTTAAACAAAATAAAATGAGCAATTTAATGTTAGTTTGCAGGTCATACACTCTAAGGATTAGTTCTTTAGTTAAGAAATTATATTTTATTATATTTTGTAAAGGAGCTATGAAAATGCTTTTTTATTGTAATTGGTTAATCTGGCTGATGAAACGTAAAAATATCTTAACTTATGCGTCATACATTCTACAGATAAGTTATTTAGTTAGGAAATTTTACTTTGTTATGTCTTGTGAAGGAGTTTTGAAAATAATTTTTTACTGCAATTGGTCACTATGGTTGATGAAACTTAAAAATATGTCAACTTATATGTCATACATTCTATGGATAACTTTCTTAGTTAAGAAATTATATTTTATTATGTTTTATGTAGGAGCTATGAAGCTTTTTTACTGTAATTGGTTATTTTGTCTGATGAAAAATAAAAATATGTTGACTTATTTTTCATACATTAAGGCATTTGTAATGGTAAGAATTCTTTTTATGAATGATTTTTATACTTACTTAAGTGTCAATTTAAACACCATAAACCCTTACAATTACAATTTACTTAATTTACTTTGTAATGAATTTTTGATAGACCACTATAATTTACTCTTGCTTATAGTAATTAGCATTAATCTGCCTAGTCACAAATTCTATTTGATTAATTTTTTATCTGTAGTAATTAAAGTTCTATACAGTGCCTAGTAATATTACTATATATTACCAAAATGTGCGTGGCCTTCGCACAAAAACTCAGTCTTTTTTTTCCAATGTGCTTACATGTGATTATGATATTATTTTTCTCACAGAAACATGGTTGCTTGCTTGTATTAACAGCAGTGAACTCTTTGATGGGCGGTACAATGTATATAGATGTGATAGGAATTATGATGTTCGTGGTGATACGTTGGGTGGTGGAGTTTTAATTGCAGTTCGCTGTGGTCTTACAGTATCAGATGTTTGTAACTTACCTTCTACCAATGCTGTTGCTGACATTATATCCCTTATTCTAACAGTAGCCGATGGGCCCTCAAAGGTTCGTTATCGTTTGTTTTCCTGTTATTTTCCACCCTGTTCCTTACTATTGGATGCCTTGACTGAATTCTTTGAAACAATTTCTAATATTGTGCTTGAGTATCCTGATGACAAGTTTTTGATAATTGGTGACTTTAACATCAGTCAGGCTCAGTGGACTAATTCATTAGATTCCGTAAGTCTTGATTGTGACTTGTCCATCCCTCTAATTGAGTTGCTTTCTACATTTCTATCTTTTAATAATCTTCAGCAGTTCAATTCCATAAGAAATCATAAGGATAAGATCTTAGATTTGGTAATTGCTAATTTTAAATGTAGCGTTGTTGACTCAGAATTTTCGTTATCTCCTGTTGATAAATATCACCCGGTCTTGGAAATAGACTTCATCGTTCGGTCAGATTTGCTGCTAAGATCCCAGCCGCGAATCGTTCGTTTATTTCAAGTAGCAGATTATAGGGAAATTAATTTAGCTCTAGCTAATATAGATTGGGAAGATATTCTAGATGTTGGTAACATTAACACTGCTGTGTCAGTTTTTTATAATATTATAAATAGAGTTATAGAGGAGCATGTTCCTTCGAAAAAGGTGTACAGTGACACTAAATACCCAATTTGGTACACTAAACCTCTCATAAAAGTCATAAATGAAAAACTAAGATTTCACCGCAAATGGAAGTCTTACGGTAGTCTTGAAGATTATGCAACATTTTCTTTGCTTCGTTTGAGGCAAAAAAATATGCAAGAGTCATGTCTAATTTCGTATCGCCAACGTGCAGAAGAAGAAATTCGTAAAAATAGTAAATTTTTTTGGAACTATGTTAAATCAAAAAGGAGTATTTCTGATTTTCCTGATACAATGTATCTCGGTACTCAGTCATCTTCACAAGGCAACGAAATTTGCAATTTATTTAATAAATATTTTCATTCTGTCTTTGAACCTAGTGAGTGTATAAGTCCTATCAGTGAATCTTTGTGCATAACTTCGGTAAGCTTAAATTCAGTACATATCACACCTTCGCTGGTTTCTGAGTATCTTAAAAAACTGGATGTAACCAAAGGTACTGGTCCTGATGGGATACCCCCTAAGTTTTTGAGGGAATGTCATCTTCACCTTTCCACTGCATTATCAGTTCTGTTTAATTTATCACTCAGGATAGGTGTTATGCCACATATCTGGAAGAGATCATTCGTTGTACCTATCCATAAATCCGGTGACAGGCACAATATTGAAAATTATCGACCAATCTCTAAACTGTCAACAATACCTAAGCTATTTGAGAAAATCGTTTATGATTCCATTTATAGTAAAGTCCGACCTCATATTGCTTCAGAGCAACATGGTTTTGTAAGCAAAAAGTCCACTGAGTCTAATTTATGTGAATTCATCGATCAGGTTATCCTGGCTATGGATGATGGTTTTCAAGTTGATTGTATATATACTGACTATTCCAAAGCTTTTGACAAAATCTCTCATGATTTGCTTATACAAAAACTTTCTAAATTTGGTATTCACGGTGACCTACTCCGTTGGGTGGAATCCTATTTGCGGGATAGAAGTCAAGCAGTGGCCATAAAGGGGTTCTGTTCTACTTTCATGCCCATTACCTCGGGGGTCCCTCAAGGATCACATTTAGGCCCTCTGTTTTTTGACATATTTATCAATGACGTGGTTGAAATTTTTTCAAGTTCAAAGTGTCTTTTATATGCTGATGATAATAAGATATTTAAGGTAATTAAAAATGATAATGATTGTGAGGGTCTTCAATCGGATCTTAATAAATTATGTGAATTTTGTCACCTAAATCGTTTGCAGTTAAATGTAAAGAAATGTAATGTTATAACTTTTTCCCGTAAAACCAAGAATTTAATCACATATAAATATCATCTTAATGATGTTGTAGTTGAGAGGGTATCATCTGTTAGAGATTTGGGTCTTCTGCTAGATTCTAAACTTTTATTTAAAGCCCATATTGAAAACTCTGTTTCCAAAGCTTTTCGACTATTAGGTTTTGTCTTAAGGGTTGGAAGAGAATTTGAAAACTTCAGAACTATTTTAGTTCTATTTAACTCCTTAATTCGCCCTATTTTGGAATATTGCTCAGTTATATGGAATCCTAAATATAATGTTTATATTGATATGTTGGAAAGACTGCAAAATAAATTACGTAAACACTTGGAATTCCGTTTTGCCAGGTCACATCCACCCTTCGAAAGCAAAATAGTTCAGCCCTTACGGACACGTAGGCAAATTCGTGATGTTACATTTTTGTTTAAAATTTTAAGGAACAAAATTGACACTCCATATCTATTAAGTAGAATCGGCTTCTTATGTCCTAAATCCATAGTTGCTCGTCGCAAAACTCCTTCCTTTTATTTACCTCCAGTTAATACTAAATATGCTAAGAATAACTTCATTTATCGTGTATGTCATAACTATAACAATAACTTTTTTGATTTAGATTTGTTGCATTTAACCCCATACCAATTTAAAAAAGAATTTCATTTAAAATGTAAAACTTAAGTTTTGATCTAAGCCTTACAATGTTTTTATCGATATAGTTTTAAAATTTGTTTACTGTTTGTTTGTTAATTTCATTTTCCTATTTTTCTTTTATATAAAAAATGTTTCCTAGTAGATACCTATAACGTGTTTGTGTTTTAAATTTTTAGTGGTTTCTTTACTGGTATTTGTCTTTGTTTTATATTTATTTAATTTTAAGTGCTATGTAAACTGTTTGGACCCAAATAAATAAAAATAAATAAAATAAAATAAAATAAAGTATTCCTCTACGTCTTCTTAGTTGCTGCCTTCTTCGAATAGCTACTAAGTCTCTTAACTCATTATTTTGATTACTCGATACTGGGCTAGGAGGAGGTGTATCATCTAAAATTCTTGCCAGATTCTTACGTAATTTCGCAGTTTTTCCTCTGTATGTTTGGCTATTTTTCTTCCAGTTTTTTCTTTTTTGCCGTCTTTCTCTAGAAGTCATTGCATAAATAGGTTTTACTTGCCCTTTTTCTTTTTTTTTTCAGATATTTCAGCCTTTCCTTTTCGCGAAGTATTTGAAAACTTACAGGATCGGATTTCATTTTCTCTCTTCGTTTCCTATCATATTCTTTCTTTTTTAATTTCGCTTCTTCTTCGCTTATCTTCTTTCTTCTTGGCATTATGTGACTCTACAATAAGACGGAAGTGGTAAATTCAAGAGTTAAGAAAACAGTAATTAAAAAAGTAAGCTGACCTTAATCAAAAATCATTCCCTCATTAATCATCATTCCCTCACTACAAATTAATATGAGGGAATGACGGTGAGGGAATGACGAAACAAAGCATAACTAAAAAAAAATTCATGACATAACCTTACTTTTAAAAAGATTTTTTGCATAAGTTAATTACTCCCAAAGGCCTAACTTTAGTGTGTATTTAATAACTGTTACACTAGCGGCACGCTATGATGGCCGGTTTGACGTTTGTCCGCTCATGAAGTTCCGTATTAATTGATAACGACTTTGAAGGAAATAATTGTATTACTTTATTGACGATAGTGATGTGCAGAGATTCATAAATTTTATCGAATGTAGTTTTAGGTTTAGGACTCAAAATTTATTTATTAAATTGATTTCTAAAATGTATACAAGTGTAGAAAAATCAGTTTGCACCATTTAAGGGGTGAATGTACTTGTGAATATGAACAATTTTCACTATGTGGACAAACCTCTGAAATCGCAAAAAAATATCAGCTGTTTCATACAAAAGGTAAATTTTTTATTTTTATATGATATATACCACAACTCGGCATTTGGTTTTCTAAATTGAAAATTTTTAAAAATGGAATCTAATACGATCGTCACATAGGATCGCTGGCTAGCACAACTACTACCTCCGGCAAACTCGCGTCAATGCTCAATGCAAAACAAAGCAGTTTCGAATTGACGTTGCTTCGAAAAGTATAAACTGTCAGTGCAATGCGATTGTGATATAGTTTTGACCTGGCTTTGGATTTCAAATATTGATACTGCATTACTGTTGACCCTTGCTCGTTAATTTGGACTCTGTTCAAGCCCTTTGTTGTGGATTTCGTCGATATGACCGAACGTACGCAGAGAACTGTTCTAAATAGTCAGACACGTGAGTTCGTAATACGCCTTCGTAACTATTTCGATCGTGAAGCTCAAAATGGAGGGCCAATTTTACCTATAACGTCAGTGGTTGAACGCGTAGCTGATGCGCTTAATATTGGCCAACGAACTGTTAGACGGATAACTAAAAAAAAATATGGCGAGACTGGCACAGAAGAAAATAAACTTCACACACCAAAAAAGAGAAAACGAGCAAAACCAGTCGTAGGCGTCGATAGCTTTGATGCCGATGCTATCCGAAGACATGTTTACGGCTACTATTTACAGAAGGAGTATCCAACAAGAAAAAAGTTGGTGCATTCACTGAAGGAAGCTGGATTATTCTTCGGTGGGGAAAGTTCTTTAACGAAGATTTTGAAGACCATTGGATTTCGATACAAAAAATGTAACAAACGCAAAATATTGATGGAAAGATTTGATATAGCGATGGCAAGGTATACTTTTTTACGGCAAGTGAAAGAAATCAAAAATTGGCAAAATGTTGTGTTCTTGGATGAAACATGGCTTAATGCTAACCATACTGTAGGCCGTTCTTGGAACGATGACACAGCAGCATCTACTTCCAAAAACAAAACTTAATTGTTTTTTGTTCGAGAATAAATTGACATTCCACATCACTATTGTAATGTGTCAAACCGGCCATCATAGCGTGCCGCTAGTTTAAAGTATTTACCTCTTGTTTTTGTAGGATGTGATGGAATGACGGTCAAAAATGTAATCTTATAAAAATACTAATTAAACCTTTTTTCTTTGCAAACTCCAAGACGCTCCCGTAAAATTCGCCATATTAATGAATTGTCAGTACTGCCAACTACCAAAAACTAATGGCAGCGTTCATGTTTGATTAAAAATGCGTTTATGGTTTGATTGTCAGTAAAATGTGAGGGAATGATTTAATTTTATGAGACACGTGATAATATATATATATTTGAAATGGGTTCTATACTTTATAATCCAAATTAGATTTTTTCATTAATGTATTTTATTTTGAATTAATCGGTAAAACTTGCAAGGCTTTTATTAAATTTTTTGTATGTTAAATAATGTAAAGTTATTTCAATTTGGAGCTTGGGACATAGTGAGGGAATGATTTTAGGGGCATTATATACTATGTATTTTTTTTATTTACACGTGTAGTTCCATATTGATACGTGTAACTTTTAGCCACATTAGTATAGATTGCAAGGGAATTTTGAGTACCGGTAAATTTTTGTTATATTTATGTTAAAACTTAAAGGACAAGAATTTCGGATTTTCGTGAGAATTACCCGTTTGCATTAGTTGTTTTTTAAAACATACAATTTGCTTATTATGATGTCGAGAATGAATTTTCAAAGATATATTCTTGTTTGATGAAGTCTGCAAATGGGTTATTAAATAAAACTACGATTTATCAATTTAAAGATCTACATTTTTATGTAAAAAAATACTTAGGTACAATTAAAATCATTTAATAATCATTTAGAATATTCAACTTATCAAAATAATTAATTGTACTTCAGGATGTACTGATAACACATGCCTTAGGTTATTAATTATTATGAGTGCTTAATGGTTTGGTACGCATTAAGTTTTAGGTACTTAAGTACACAACTCTAAACTGAATTGACAGATCAAAATCTAGCGCTGATTTTCAGCAGAGTATTTTGAAAACAATAGCAATAGGTAGCGTTTTCGGTTTAGAGTGTATATTATGCAACCAAAACAATTAGGTAGGTACCTATTAGGCGCATGACAAATATGCAGGCGTGATTTGAATTAGGAGTGAGAATACCATACCTACTAATTGATATTAATTGATACATGGTACGAACCTAGTACATGTACTAGTGAATTGTTGTATGTAACCATAATATCAATTATTTTACTTATTTTTGTGATTAACTTAGTAACCGCATTCCTGCATCTAATTATTTTGGTTGAATAGTACCTCTAACAAGAGAATTTACACTAGTATCTCAAAAAAAAAATACCGGCACAGACCAGCATAAAAAAAATACTGTTTCATCTCAGTAGAAAAAAATAAAAAAAAAATATTTTGATTACCTATGACATGATAGGTATATCATTAATAATTAAAAAAATCCAAATCACAAAATAGGTAAAGGGTCTGTTTATGCACAATATTCATTGTTCTGAATTTCTCTGTTAACAAAACTAAACACTTTCAATTCAGAAATTCAGTCAATTTTATTGTTTCATCCTACAAAAAATCATAATATTACGTCACTGCTGCTGCAGGTCGTTATTTAAGCTGCAGATGTATTGCATATTTCACTGGACATAGAGAATAGTCTAGGCAATGAAGCTAGTGGACCCCAACAGCAATTCTTCAGGCGATGAAACTTTACAGAATGATAAAGTATCAGTAGTTAAACGTATTTTATAAATATCCAAAAAAAAATTTGAACGGAAGTTAGGTATTTTTACCTAAACTCTTTTATGCTTAATATCTCAGTTCGACAAAATGCTCGGTCAAAACTTTCTTCACCTGAAACATTCATGTAAAGTCTAGAAACAAAATATAAAATATCCAAAATATACTCCTAGTTGAAACCACCAAATTTTGAAAAATAAGTTTTTTTAATGTAACTTGCAGCGAAAAATTGCTCTGTGAATTTTTTTCACTGGAATGTCCTTTTATAGCCGTTTTGTACCTACAACTTGAAAATCCAAACAATATACCAAGAGACTATATTTTTTTCAAAAACTACCCTTTTACTCACAGTGCAAAATTTCTCCATCCATTTTTTTAATTGATATGATTACAATTATTTTTTTTGTATCAAGTATCAAAATATCCAAAAAAATAATCAAGCGCATTAAAAACTATAAAAATTTTAGAAAGAAATATTTTATATTTAATCCATCAAGGGAAGCAGGAGCGTGGTGAGTTGACGTAATGGTCCGGGAGCCAGTGACAGATTTTCATGACCAAGTCCCTCCCAATTAAAACTTCGTGAAACTCATTAGGGATTTATATTATGAATATTCGCGACCATCAGCTGCGACTCCGTGGGTGGGGCGGGCAGTGGCAGCCTCCAACGCATGGAGAAAAAAAAAGTTTTTTAGTCATTTCCTCCCATTTGAAAATTTGTCAGATATATAGAAAAGAAATAAAGTCAGCTGACCATAACATGGTCCACCATGTTATGGTCAGCTGACTTTAATTTTCCTTCAAAATATTAGGTAAATTATAATCTGTCAAATTTTCAAATGGGAGGAAATGACTAAAAAACTTTTTTTTCTCCATGCGTTGGAGGCTGCCACTGCCCGCCCCACCCACAGAGTCGCAGCTGACGGTCGCGAATATTCATAATATAAATCCCTAATGCGTTTCACGAAGTTTCGCTCGAGAGGAAATAATTGACCGAATTTGTACCTGGCTCCCGGACTATAACGAGACTTCATCTATTCAGTGACGAGACTGACATTAGTATCTGCCTTTTGTGACGCGAGCCAGTACTCGATAATCGAATGTGTCGTTGAGTCGACAGTTCAATTTTCAATCAAAAACTGTTGGCAACTACAGTGACTGTGTCGGTCAAATGGTTCTGAACCATATTGTCATGGTATTAAAGCGAAAAATCGCACACAGATGTAAAACTAGTTTAAATGCTGAGACAAAAACTGCTTTAAGAGTGTATAATAATATGCAATTTTGTATTTTAAGTAACTTGTAATTAGGTAAAAAATAGTACGTCGTCAAAAGTACGTCGCGCGTCTAACTCTATTTCTCACTCACGAGAAAACGATAATTTGCCATCCCGCTCGAAAAGGGGCACGAAATCCATATCATAGCGACATTACTGCACAATTTTAAGGGCGCTAATGCAAATCCGTTAAACTATTGGAGTTTTCGGATCATTTTGTAACTAATTCGAACAAAATACAATGGAACTAAAAACTACTACACACAGAGATTGGTCCTTTATCTCCAATTTTTGGTTTTGGTTTGGTGAAAAATCTTTCTTTTTAGTACTATAAAAATGATTTTTCGTCACCTCTTCACACCGAAAATTGATGATTTAGGAGCGAGTTTAGTTAAATTTAGGTACATTTTTTCTGCATAACATACCAATTTTGAAAAGAGCTGACTTTCTTGCCGGCTCTTCTCAGCAGAATCTACTTTCCGAACCAGTGGTAGAATCACGACGTGTCATAAGAGCCACAGGTTGGCCTACGTGAAATAAATTTGAATTTGAAAGAAATGGATATTATTATTTTATAAGTTGTTATGGCTATTTTTAACTGACTCAAAAAAAAGGAGCAGGTTATCAATTCGACGTTTTTTTTTTGTGCCGATGTTACTCCATAACAAGGAGTGAGCAGGAGCGTGATGACGTCACAAGACCCGACTTTGCTCACGGCGACGTGAGCCTGTAGATAGTCCATAGAGCCTTTTTAACATACATACTTAACAAGATCGCGCCATAAAAGGTAAAAAAAAATTTATACTTTGTTTATAATAATTATTTTACTTTACAACATTACTTGGATTTTTCAGTTTTTGTTCAAGTATAAAAAATTATTATAAACAAAGTATAAATATTTTTTTAACTTTTATGGCGCGATCTTGTTAAATATTTATGTAAAAAAGGCTCTACGAAGCGAAAATTTTTTACGACAATTATTTAAACATTTTTTTCACTTACAATTAAGACGGAAGTTCGAGAAAATTTTGTTAGTTAACAATTGTTTAACTTGTTGAAAAATTAACTTTAAGTAAAATTTCCAACGAGAATAAATTATTTATAGTGTTCAAAACACACCATAATTTTTTCAAATTTTTAAAAAAATATTCAATACCTTAAATAAATTAATTAAAGTGCCGTACTCGCTTTTGACGCCGCGCGCGCAACCTAAAAATGTCGCGCGCAGACCTATTTTCAGCGTTAAATTAAAATTATAAATAATGGAGATAGAGTTCCGTGAGTTCGGAGTTTTTTATTGAAAATTTCCTCTTCTTTTAGAATCTTTTTTTGAAATTTCTTAAATATTAATAGTTTATGAAATATTGGCAAAAAACGAAATGCCATTTTTTTTCATCTTTAATTGTTTATAACTTTTGCAATTTTTTATGTGCTAATACACGCTTTTGGAACATTTTTCTAGGCATCATTCCGGATCCAATGAGCTATCGCACATAATTTTAAGACCAGTATCTCTATTTTGTACCATTTTGAACTTGTCAACTAGACTATTAGAGCCACTTTATGAGCAAGTGTGTTAAAAAAAAGTTTTTAGTTTCTACACATTATGTTGACATTGGGCGTGTTTTTATGCTCGCCCGACTTCAGAATGAGGCATTAGAATTGAAAAGTTGGATCCAGAAATTATTGGGGAACCATCTCGAGAATTTTTTCTAGCAAGTGAAATAAAAATTATCCAAATCGGTTCAGAAATCTCGAAGAAACCGTTGTACATACAACACACGGTGTTTTAGGATCCCTAAAAAGTGTCATGCTCTTTTTATTTATTGTATTGTATTCATTCATAATACACGAATTTATCTATCTTCTTCTTCTATCCATATAAATAAAAATGAATGTTGGTAAGCGCATAACTCAAAAATGGATGGACCAATTCGGTTAATTTCTTTTTTTGTATGTTCCTTAAGTTCCACGGAAGGTTTTAATACAAAAAAAAAAACAAAAAACTAAATTCACGCTGACGAAGTCGCGGGCATCAGCTAGTCTATATAAATAAAAATGAATGTTGGTAAGCGCATAACTCAAAAATGGATGGACCAATTCGGTTAATTTATTTTTTTGTATGTTCCTAAGTTCCACGGAAGGTTTTAATACAAAAAAAAAAAAACTAAATTCACGCGGACGAAGTCGCGGGCATCAGCTAGTCTTGAATAAAAACAGTATGTCACTTTTTTAGGGATCCTAAAATACCGTGCATAAGTTAAAAAATAAGTGCTCAATTGAGAGCCACTTCCTTTTTGGAAGTCAGTTAAAAAGGTTTTGGTAACAAAGTAATCAATGAAGCTTTTGCCAAAAACAATTGTTTTTAAACATTATAGAGCTTCATAATTTTTTATACTTTTTCAAAATAAAGATGTTATTTTTTGGTTGTTTGAAGCAGATACATATTATTTTATTTTCAGTGAAGGAAATGAATATTAGTTAATATAAGCTGTTATGGCAATTTTATGTTGTTTTTGTTTAAATTTTCCCAAAATAAACTAATTCGGAGAAACAAATTATGCTTAAGGGCCCTTAATTAAACTATTGAAATAGCTCATTAATTATCTGGAAGCTAAGTCGCTACAATTAGTGGTTGTATAAATAAATTAATGTTGAATTACACATTTATGTTTATTATTTAGCATCGTAGAAGTCATGTAGTAATATATTATTTGTGAAGTCGCTTCGCTCGCGCACGCTAAACTATACCCAATGATTCAAGCATTAAGGTACATTATCGCGAAAACGCAGTTTTGATTTCAAAAACTCTGTTTCAATATCGATGTTCTTCGTGATATTTTTTTTGGATATTTAGGATAAGTGTGTAAATGTGACTACCTACTATGTTAAAAAAAAAGAAATTGGATAGAGAAATTTTTCATTCCGAGTTATAAACAATTTTCAGTTGAAGTAAGATAAATAGATTTTGGTATGGATTTTTTTTTGGATTTTCTTACACGTTATGCTAAATTACATTTTAAGGACATTTGAAAATAAAAAATTGACTGAGCAATTTTCTGGTCGAAATTACGGACAAAAAAAGGAAACCTCTTTAAAAAATGACAGTTCCGTTTGAAAAAAGTTTTGGATTTTTATCAAGTACCTCTTATTAAGGCTAATAATTAGTTTGGTAAAAAAAAATTGGACGGAGAAATTATTCTGTTCAAAATATTAAGCTATTTGTACTTTTAGGTATAAATACCCAACTTCCGCATGGATTTTTTTTTGGATATTTTTGTGTAAATTTTGGGTCATCCCATACTACAACCCTGCCAAGTTTCATCGACTGAGGATTTGATGCGGGGGTCTCCATACAACAAATCGCCCCATTGCCTAGTCTAGAAGTAAGACTAATTCACGTAACGCCGTTCGGTTTAGGGGTTGTGCCATGGACGAGGTGCTGTCAAAGATATTTTGTATTCAAAGTCAAAGTTTCCGGCGTAACATGAAGAGTTCATACCAAAGCTGCTGAAAAACTTAATTTTAAACTACGCAGTGTCTAACAAATAAGCGCGTTAAGATAACCTCGTTATCGATATCGTTTAGGAACCTCATAGCTTTCGACTTTCATATACTTAACGTTATCAACTTATCAACCACTGAGATTGGAACTAATTCCGTTGTGCACAGTCTCTAAATTACTTAAATTGACAGCTCTTTTGATGCTATCCTTTTTCGCAGATAACAGTGTGAAAAGGAAAGCTTTGGAAGTGTGAAAACGAGAGGTTCGAGTCCTTGTTCGTATTTAAGCAGCCGAATGCGATGCTTTTGCCTCCATTTTAGTTAATACTCATACCACAAGCAACGAAAGGACGACGCGACGAGCGGAAGCCGTCTAAATTGGCCCGTCCAGACGAGCCCTTTGTGTAAGTGTAGAATTATACCTAAACTGCGGAGTGCACCACTGACATAAATGTAGTACCTACTAGATGACGTGTTCCGAACACTTACAATGTTCAACTGAGTTAAACCGTATGCCGAACAATGAAGTTATTTTGGTCGGCGGCACTCGCGACGTACGGACGCGGGCGCTATTTATGCGTTTAAACTGTCTAGGTACCTAATTGTGAATTGAAAAGCCAACAATGCCTATATTCAAGTAAGTAACAAAAAAGTATAGTTATTATAGTGCATAATTAGTTAACAACAACGCAATTCGTAACACTTGATACGAAATATAAATTATTTCTTGATTTATTCAAAATGAACAACCGAGCGGTGAGTGGGGCGCGGGGCGCGGCACGCCTCTGCGACCACCGCGGTCGCGCGAATTGCAACCTTATTTTCCATGCCGGCTCCCCTCTCTACCTCAGCCTCCTCAGATTGAAACTGTACACAGTTCTTATTCCGAATTGCCGCTCTATACGTAGAACTCTTTGGAGTGCACCAAATACAAACAAATATATGGCTACCTCAAGAACATCAGTTTTACGGTAGGTAAGTTGTTAGACACTGCGCAGTGTGCTTACTTGTTCAGTACATAGAGATACGCAATATGACCGATGGAATTGCAATAGAATGTCGTCATTAATCAAGACAATTACTCAAAAAATGTACGTGAAAGTATCACATTTCTCAGGTAACGCTGATGCCATAAAGCGACGACACGATTCACAAGCTGTATTGCTCTATAGAGTATGAATCTTATCTATGAGCTAATCATATGCTATAGTTGTCACTTAAACCCTTTGTTTCTCCTCGATTGCTCCCAATTTTACTTGCGACGCGCAACGCCACCGAGTACGTTTATTTAGATAAACGACTTAAATATCAGATGGTAAATCCCGTCCGAATGCTACCAGGTAGCTACCATCTACACCACATTCCAAACTTGGTGTTCAAAACTAACTATTTTTGCACGAATAGAACACAAATATGAATGGACAAACGCTTCATAAATAATTCATAAAATTTTCACAAAAGTATACTTAGTACTTTCACAAGAGCATAGTAGCCATTAGTCCAGGATGGATGTTATGACAAAATAATGACGTCACAGATGACGCCATTCGAATTTAGCAGCATTTGAAAAGCGCCGTGCGCCCTCAGCTTCTTCACGACACTCGGGTTGACGCGTCACTTGTTTTTGTGTCGTTTAAGTCCCCAGTGTTGTTCAGGTCGTCGGTGCTGTTTGCGTCAGTATTACGACTAACGTTATCCGCAAGTTCCGAATCGCTTTGGTCGTCTGGCTCCACGATTTCGACTGATACGCCAATGCAGTTTTCATCCGCTTTTTCTGGCTGTTCACTTTCGGATTTACTTCCATTCGCCACGGGCTTCTGGGTTTTCTTCGGAGGGTGGAAGTGAGGCCTCAGTAACGTTATGAACCAACTCTGCATGCCTCCCAAGAAGAATTGTCCGAATTCTTGGAACTGATGCTGATCACCTTCGAGAAATTTGATGGTGACGGACACGTTTCTCGATGCGGACGCGAACGTCATCGTCAACTGGAATTTGACCTTGAAACTTCCTTTATCCACGTTGAGGATTTCCTCGGTGATCCTAGTTTGTTTTTTGGTGAAATCCATTTTGGAAAAAGAGTAGATCCTGTTGAACGCCTTTCTTTTCCAAATAGCTTTGACCACCGTGCCCGTATACCTCTCCTTCAGTTTCTTCGAAGTCCCGCTCGGCGGCTGCTCCACCTTCGTCAAAGGGATCTTGCACATGTCCTCGAACAATGTCATCGTCACCTCTCGCACTACAGACCGCCAATCGTCGTTCGCGATGCATTGTAACATGTGAGGGTACATGACCACTCTGAATTCTTGACAGCCTCTTTTGGGCAGTTTCGGCTTCTGCAGCAGAATGATTTTGAAAAAGCTGGCGAACTGTTTGTTCTTCTCTGTCTCGTAGGCGGCGGCCGCGAACTTGAAATACGCTTTTATGTCGGCGGCGAGCCGGCTCGAGACGGCGGACGCCACGTTGTGGCTCAGCTCGATGGGGTCCTGCACGCACATCGCCGACGTCGCCCGCAGCGGCATCGCCGAATTCTGTTCCAAGTTCCTCTTGTACCTGTCGAATTCCGGCGGGAGACTATTTAAATCTTTGAATTGCTTCTTCTTCATGGGATATCCTGTGAGCGGACAGACGACCGAATCCTCGAAACTAAAGGTGGAATAATATTGGAAAAATCCGCCTAAGAGTTCGGAAATGGAAGAGTTGTTAGTCGTCGTCGGAAGGAGCTGGTAGTTGTGCATGAAGCCCGTGTTCCACTCGTCCACGATGATGTCGTCGGCGCGGTCCCGCTGCAGCCACTCGACCGGCGGCAGCACGGCCGGCGGCTGCTGCAGGTAGAATATGATGAGCATGGTGAGCGCGTAGTTGCTCAGCTTGCCCGTGCCCGAGAAGCCGTGCACTTTGGCCCAGTATTTGATGACCACCTGCGTGAATGATATTGTCATGTTAGTTAATCCTTGAGTGCTAGTACTAGTGACATACGTGATGCGCTAAGCTGTAACTTCACGGTGGGCGTGTTGGCGCGCGGGATCGCCAGCACCTCGGCGAAGATGGAATGTCACTTACCGCCATGGGCAGCAGGCGCGGGTCGGCGTGCAGCAGGAAGGCGATCAGCTTGCTGTTCCGCGCGCCCAGCGGCGTCTTGAAGGACACGTCGCAGTTGGTGTGCGTGGGGTTGTGGAAGAACTTTACGATGGGCGTGTTGGCGCGCGGGATCGCCAGCACCTCGGCGAAGATGCGCGGGTACTGCTGCAGCAGCTTCTTCGCCTTCGACATTACGGTCAATACATTTACAAAACGTTTGTTTATTCACTAAAAGTAAAATCCCACCAAAAACATTTCCATGTAAAATGTTGCCACGACAAGCAAACGAGTGCTCACGCACTGTCAAAAAGTTATCAGATCTCATGTACTCGTAGAACCAAGCCCTACACGCTCTAACTTCACAAACTCTACACCTTAGTCGAATTTATCAAATTTATGTGGCATATATTTATGTGGCTTGGCCGTTTCGCTACATTCACATGGGTGTATGTTGAAAAATTTATTCACTGTTCATTACTTTTCTGTTATACAATAGTTCTTGTAGTAATAGCTATATCCATTCCAAATTTCAGCCAAATCGGTTCATTCGTTGTGGCGTTAAAGAGTAACACACATCCATCCATCCATCCTCATAAACTTACGCATTTGCCGGGCACCAAATATATTTATGTTCTAACCCAACCAAACCTAACTTTAGATTTTCCATAGTCTGGTTCTTTTATCTACTACAGGTAAATTAGTGTGCAAGTGAGTAAATTTATTATTCAGTAGGTTAATTATGTGATCTGAAGGTGCAATAGAATATTTTGTTTATGCTGTTATCTAGGTTGTCTATTAGAGTTTCCTTGTTTGATGTAACACAAAATGGCGTCCCTTGTGTAGTGTGTGCCTATTATGCGATGAACCTAAAACTGATTTAACAATTTGAGCTTCCAAACTCTGTGTGATTAATTAAAAAGTCCTAACTTAGTGGAGACACTTCGTTTGCTTAAATTGTAAATAGAGGTGCAATTAAAAAAACCTGGATGGAACGAAGTTCCTTTCGATTAATTAGTGAAGGAATTGAATTTGGCATTGTGTTCAATATTTTCACACTACAATATTAGATCTCCGTAGCCTTGTGGTTTCTACAGTCGCTAAACAGTTAAAGGTCGATGGTTCGAATCCCAGCTCGACAGACTGAATTTTCTATTTTCAATTTTATTTTAAATAATTTCTACATGTGGAATTTTTCCCTAAATGAAGAAATTATTTAAAATAAAATTGAAAATAGAAAATTCAGTCTGTCGAGCTGGGATTCGACCCATCGACCTTTAACTGTTTAGCGACTGTAGAAACCACAAGGCTACGGAGATCTAATATTGTAGTGTGAAAATATTGAACACAATGCCAAACTCACATTCAAAAAGTGTCGGTCCAATTTAGTCTTAATTTTTTCCGTCTAGCCCCCTTTCGCACGATAAGGAACTACGTTCCAAAAACTCCTTTATATTATTAGTAGGATAGATACCTTGTTGACGAAGTTGGCGTTGGGCGTGCGGTACGCGGCGGGCACCTGTATGAAGCAGTCCGCGTCGCTGCTCTTGATGCCCAGCCCCGTGGTGATGGAGCCGAAGGGATGCGCCACGCTGCCTGCGACCGGACCGAAGGTGATAGATACCTTGTTGACGAAGTTTGCGTTGGGCGTGCGGTACGCGGCGGGCACCTGTATGAAGCAGTACGCGCCGCTGCTCTTGATGCCCAGCCCCGTGGTGATGGAGCCGAAGGGATGCGCCACGCTGCCTGCGACCGGACCGAAGGTGATAGATACCTTGTTGACGAAGTTTGCGTTGGGCGTGCGGTACGCGGCGGGCACCTGTATGAAGCAGTCCGCGTCGCTGCTCTTGATGCCCAGCCCCGTGGTGATGGAGCCGAAGGGATGCGCCACGCTGCCTGCGACCGGACCGAAGGTGATAGATACCTTGTTGACGAAGTTTGCGTTGGGCGTGCGGTACGCGGCGGGCACCTGTATGAAGCAGTCCGCGTCGCTGCTCTTGATGCCCAGCCCCGTGGTGATGGAGCCGAAGGGATGCGCCACGCTGCCTGCGACCGGACCGAAGGTGATAGATACCTTGTTGACGAAGTTTGCGTTGGGCGTGCGGTACGCGGCGGGCACCTGTATGAAGCAGTCCGCGTCGCTGCTCTTGATGCCCAGCCCCGTGGTGATGGAGCCGAAGGGATGCGCCACGCTGCCTGCGACCGGACCGAAGGTGATAGATACCTTGTTGACGAAGTTGGCGTTGGGCGTGCGGTACGCGGCGGGCACCTGTATGAAGCAGTACGCGCCGCTGCTCTTGATGCCCAGCCCCGTGGTGATGGAGCCGAAGGGATGCGCCACGCTGCCTGCGACCGGACCGAAGGTGATAGATACCTTGTTGACGAAGTTTGCGTTGGGCGTGCGGTACGCGGCGGGCACCTGTATGAAGCAGTCCGCGTCGCTGCTCTTGATGCCCAGCCCCGTGGTGATGGAGCCGAAGGGATGCGCCACGCTGCCTGCGACCGGACCGAAGGTGATAGATACCTTGTTGACGAAGTTTGCGTTGGGCGTGCGGTACGCGGCGGGCACTTGTATGAAGCAGTCCGCGTCGCTGCTCTTGATGCCCAGCCCCGTGGTGATGGAGCCGAAGGGATGCGCCACGCTGCCTGCGACCGGACCGAAGGTGATAGATACCTTGTTGACGAAGTTTGCGTTGGGCGTGCGGTACGCGGCGGGCACTTGTATGAAGCAGTCCGCGTCGCTGCTCTTGATGCCCAGCCCCGTGGTGATGGAGCCGAAGGGATGCGCCACGCTGCCTGCGACCGGACCGAAGGTGATAGATACCTTGTTGACGAAGTTTGCGTTGGGCGTGCGGTACGCGGCGGGCACTTGTATGAAGCAGTCCGCGTCGCTGCTCTTGATGCCCAGCCCCGTGGTGATGGAGCCGAAGGGATGCGCCACGCTGCCTGCGACCGGACCGAAGGTGATAGATACCTTGTTGACGAAGTTTGCGTTGGGCGTGCGGTACGCGGCGGGCACCTGTATGAAGCAGTCCGCGTCGCTGCTCTTGATGCCCAGCCCCGTGGTGATGGAGC
Source organism: Oeneis ivallda (assembly GCA_029955525.1). NCBI lineage: Eukaryota > Metazoa > Arthropoda > Insecta > Lepidoptera > Nymphalidae > Oeneis > Oeneis ivallda. The sequence goes on along the minus strand of JARPMR010000018.1, from coordinate 1,008,250 downwards.
CGAAGGGATGCGCCACGCTGCCTGCGACCTGACCGAAGGTGATAGATACCTTGTTGACGAAGTTTGCGTTGGGCGTGCGGTACGCGGCGGGCACCTGTATGAAGCAGTCCGCGTCGCTGCTCTTGATGCCCAGCCCCGTGGTGATGGAGCCGAAGGGATGCGCCACGCTGCCTGCGACCGGACCGAAGGTGATAGATACCTTGTTGACGAAGTTTGCGTTGGGCGTGCGGTACGCGGCGGGCACCTGTATGAAGCAGTCCGCGTCGCTGCTCTTGATGCCCAGCCCCGTGGTGATGGAGCCGAAGGGATGCGCCACGCTGCCTGCGACCTGACCGAAGGTGATAGATACCTTGTTGACGAAGTTTGCGTTGGGCGTGCGGTACGCGGCGGGCACCTGTATGAAGCAGTCCGCGTCGCTGCTCTTGATGCCCAGCCCCGTGGTGATGGAGCCGAAGGGATGCGCCACGCTGCCTGCGACCGGACCGAAGGTGATAGATACCTTGTTGACGAAGTTTGCGTTGGGCGTGCGGTACGCGGCGGGCACCTGTATGAAGCAGTCCGCGTCGCTGCTCTTGATGCCCAGCCCCGTGGTGATGGAGCCGAAGGGATGCGCCACGCTGCCTGCGACCGGACCGAAGGTGATAGATACCTTGTTGACGAAGTTTGCGTTGGGCGTGCGGTACGCGGCGGGCACCTGTATGAAGCAGTCCGCGTCGCTGCTCTTGATGCCCAGCCCCGTGGTGATGGAGCCGAAGGGATGCGCCACGCTGCCTGCGACCGGACCGAAGGTGATAGATACCTTGTTGACGAAGTTGGCGTTGGGCGTGCGGTACGCGGCGGGCACCTGTATGAAGCAGTCCGCGTCGCTGCTCTTGATGCCCAGCCCCGTGGTGATGGAGCCGAAGGGATGCGCCATTCTGCCTGCGACCGGACCGAAGGTGATAGATACCTTGTTGACGAAGTTTGCGTTGGGCGTGCGGTACGCGGCGGGCACCTGTATGAAGCAGTCCGCGTCGCTGCTCTTGATGCCCAGCCCCGTGGTGATGGAGCCGAAGGGATGCGCCACGCTGCCTGCGACCGGACCGAAGGTGATAGATACCTTGTTGACGAAGTTTGCGTTGGGCGTGCGGTACGCGGCGGGCACTTGTATGAAGCAGTCCGCGTCGCTGCTCTTGATGCCCAGCCCCGTGGTGATGGAGCCGAAGGGAAGCGCCACGCTGCCTGCGACCGGACCGAAGGTGATAGATACCTTGTTGACGAAGTTGGCGTTGGGCGTGCGGTACGCGGCGAGCACCTGTATGAAGCATCCCGCGTCGCTGCTCTTGATGCCCAGCCCCGTGGTGATGGAGCCGAAGGGATGCGCCACGCTGCCTGCGACCGGACCGAAGGTGATAGATACCTTGTTGACGAAGTTGGCGTTGGGCGTGCGGTACGCGGCGGGCACTTGTATGAAGCAGTCCGCGTCGCTGCTCTTGATGCCCAGCCCCGTGGTGATGGAGCCGAAGGGATGCGCCACGCTGCCTGCGACCGGACCGAAGGTGATAGATACCTTGTTGACGAAGTTTGCGTTGGGCGTGCGGTACGCGGCGGGCACCTGTATGAAGCAGTCCGCGTCGCTGCTCTTGATGCCCAGCCCCGTGGTGATGGAGCCGAAGGGATGCGCCACGCTGCCTGCGACCGGACCGAAGGTGATAGATACCTTGTTGACGAAGTTTGCGTTGGGCGTGCGGTACGCGGCGGGCACCTGTATGAAGCAGTCCGCGTCGCTGCTCTTGATGCCCAGCCCCGTGGTGATGGAGCCGAAGGGATGCGCCACGCTGCCTGCGACCGGACCGAAGGTGATAGATACCTTGTTGACGAAGTTTGCGTTGGGCGTGCGGTACGCGGCGGGCACCTGTATGAAGCAGTCCGCGTCGCTGCTCTTGATGCCCAGCCCCGTGGTGATGGAGCCGAAGGGATGCGCCACGCTGCCTGCGACCTGACCGAAGGTGATAGATACCTTGTTGACGAAGTTTGCGTTGGGCGTGCGGTACGCGGCGGGCACCTGTATGAAGCAGTACGCGCCGCTGCTCTTGATGCCCAGCCCCGTGGTGATGGAGCCGAAGGGATGCGCCACGCTGCCTGCGACCGGACCGAAGGTGATAGATACCTTGTTGACGAAGTTTGCGTTGGGCGTGCGGTACGCGGCGGGCACCTGTATGAAGCAGTCCGCGTCGCTGCTCTTGATGCCCAGCCCCGTGGTGATGGAGCCGAAGGGATGCGCCACGCTGCCTGCGACCGGACCGAAGGTGATAGATACCTTGTTGACGAAGTTTGCGTTGGGCGTGCGGTACGCGGCGGGCACCTGTATGAAGCAGTCCGCGTCGCTGCTCTTGATGCCCAGCCCCGTGGTGATGGAGCCGAAGGGATGCGCCACGCTGCCTGCGACCGGACCGAAGGTGATAGATACCTTGTTGACGAAGTTTGCGTTGGGCGTGCGGTACGCGGCGGGCACCTGTATGAAGCAGTCCGCGTCGCTGCTCTTGATGCCCAGCCCCGTGGTGATGGAGCCGAAGGGATGCGCCACGCTGCCTGCGACCGGACCGAAGGTGATAGATACCTTGTTGACGAAGTTTGCGTTGGGCGTGCGGTACGCGGCGGGCACCTGTATGAAGCAGTCCGCGTCGCTGCTCTTGATGCCCAGCCCCGTGGTGATGGAGCCGAAGGGATGCGCCACGCTGCCTGCGACCTGACCGAAGGTGATAGATACCTTGTTGACGAAGTTTGCGTTGGGCGTGCGGTACGCGGCGGGCACCTGTATGAAGCAGTCCGCGTCGCTGCTCTTGATGCCCAGCCCCGTGGTGATGGAGCCGAAGGGATGCGCCACGCTGCCTGCGACCGGACCGAAGGTGATAGATACCTTGTTGACGAAGTTTGCGTTGGGCGTGCGGTACGCGGCGGGCACCTGTATGAAGCAGTACGCGCCGCTGCTCTTGATGCCCAGCCCCGTGGTGATGGAGCCGAAGGGATGCGCCACGCTGCCTGCGACCGGACCGAAGGTGATAGATACCTTGTTGACGAAGTTTGCGTTGGGCGTGCGGTACGCGGCGGGCACCTGTATGAAGCAGTCCGCGTCGCTGCTCTTGATGCCCAGCCCCGTGGTGATGGAGCCGAAGGGATGCGCCACGCTGCCTGCGACCGGACCGAAGGTGATAGATACCTTGTTGACGAAGTTTGCGTTGGGCGTGCGGTACGCGGCGGGCACCTGTATGAAGCAGTCCGCGTCGCTGCTCTTGATGCCCAGCCCCGTGGTGATGGAGCCGAAGGGATGCGCCACGCTGCCTGCGACCGGACCGAAGGTGATAGATACCTTGTTGACGAAGTTTGCGTTGGGCGTGCGGTACGCGGCGGGCACCTGTATGAAGCAGTACGCGCCGCTGCTCTTGATGCCCAGCCCCGTGGTGATGGAGCCGAAGGGATGCGCCACGCTGCCTGCGACCGGACCGAAGGTGATAGATACCTTGTTGACGAAGTTTGCGTTGGGCGTGCGGTACGCGGCGGGCACCTGTATGAAGCAGTCCGCGTCGCTGCTCTTGATGCCCAGCCCCGTGGTGATGGAGCCGAACGGATGCGCCACGCTGCCTGCGACCGGACCGAAGGCGTTTAGTGTTTACTAGCTGATGCCCGCGACTTTGTCCGCGTGGATTTAGTTTTTAAAGTCCCTCGGGAACTCCTTGATTTTCCGGGATAAAAAGTAGCCTAGATTTTGACCCGAGTAATAAGCTACCACGGTATAAAATTTTGTAGAAATCTGTGCGGTAGTTTTTACGTGAAAGAAGGACAAACAGACAAAAAAAAACTTAGCTTCTGTTTTGATATCTGTATCTTGAACACAATTAGAAGCAAAAACCCTTTTTTGAATCTATTTCATGTACAGAATTGGTTTCGTTTCTGTTTTATTATATGTATAGATACAAGTCACTTCGGATGGCAACTTCAAACTCATTTGAATCTGCCATTTGGAAAATCATCATCATCATCATCATCATTAGCAACCCATCAACGGCTCACTACTGAGCGCAGCTCTCCTCTCAGAGAAGGGTTATAGGCCATAGTCCACCACGCTGGCCCAATGCGAATTGGCGGACTTCACACACCTTCGAGAACATTATGAAGAACTCTCAGATGTGCAGGTTTCCTCACGATGTTTTCCTTCGCCGTTGAAGCAAGTGATATTTAATTGCTTAAACGTACTTGACTCCGAAAAGTTAGAGGTGCGTACCCGGGATCGAACCTGCGACCCCACGAATAGGATACCACAGTCCTAACCACTAGGCTATCACTGCTTAATTTGGAAAATGGTGCATTTCATTTATTTTGACAAATAATAAAATAAATGACCATGCAAAGCATCTTCCCCAAACACCAACAGATTTCAAACGTATCTCAGTTAATACATCATGGCAGCCTGATGATTTTTAGGGTTCTGCACCAAAATGGTAAAAATGGAACCCTTATGGTGAGACTTTCTCCGTCCATCCGTCCGTCTGTTACAGTCGATTATTTTAGTAACTATCAAAGCTATCGACATGAAATTTGGAATAGTTGTGTATAATAGTGGCCCAACAACATTGGAATTAAAAAAATCAAAAATTATTTTTAGTTTAATAAAAAAAGGGGGAAAATCGGGAGTTTGAAATTTCTAAGTAAGATAACTATACCAACTGGGGTATCATATGATAGGGCTTTACCTGTACATTATGAAACAGATTTTTGTGCGTACGAATTTCGCTTGCATGTGTATAAAAGAATGATAACTAACTAATGTACTCTGTACTTTTGTTTTAAAATGTTATTTTAAACAATAGTTATTTGTGTGATATGGGGCCAAAGGAATTTTTTGTTCCCCGAGGGCGTTATTTTGAATTCAGAGCGAAGTGAAGGATTCTATAGTAGACTCCCGAGCGCAGCGAGGGATTCTAAAGTAGAATCCTGAGCGTAGCGAGGAATTCAATATACGCCGCCCGAGAGCAAAAAATTTTGGCCCCAAATGACACACACTATTTTTCATCATTACCTATGAGAAAAAGCTAGGAGTATCAACCTACTATGTATAGAGTATAGACATTACCAATACGTATTTTGAAAGTTTAAATAAAACACAAATAAATTTTTATGAAATGTTTAAACATTAATATTTATGTTGGAAGTATGGGCGTATATATCTAATCGACAAATTTGATCACTTGACTTATTGAAGACAACAGCTTCTCAAACATTTTTGAATTTCGACACATTTTTGAATTCTCTCTTCTGATTGGTCCGCGTTAGTGCGGACGCGGAATGACCAATCAGAAGAGAGAAATGAAAAGTCCCATGGGGTTAAAATTAAATTTTGCTCCCGCTATCCTCTGAAGCCAATATTCGTTTTTCGAATAGGTATGATGAAAATAGTTTTTTGTATTTGGATTGAAAATGGTTACTAGTCTTTTTATGGGACGTCATAATAATATTAAAAAAAATAGTGCTACGTTTGATGCTGGGTGGGGACAGCGCCCACACAATATTTTACTTAGCATTTTTGCATACAATGAGAAAAAACTCATCATTCAATTCAATAAATTGAAGGCCTTTTGCAAGTGGGATAAAGAATGTTTTGAATACTAAATGTTGTAGTAAAAGGATGACTGTTTTTTTTGGGCAAAAAAGATCAGTGCTTTTAGATTATTTACTAATGTCTTTTTAAGAAGGAATGTTATTTCTTTTTTTTTTTTTTAATCATATTTATTTTAAGGAGCTTTTATAGGTGACCTACATGTCAGCCCCATCGGTACACACAAATTACATAAAAAATCATTCACTGATTCAATTATAATTAAATCTAAAACTAAAACTATACCAATTTGAGAGAATCACTAACAAATTTGTATACTTTAATAGCTGGAATGCTCAAAGATGTACTGAAAATAGAGTTAAAAATGCCAATATTCATAAAATTAAAATTTAGTTCATACATTAGTGTTGCTCTCAAATTGTGGTTCCGAACACATGCCAATAGCAGGTGTGAAACATCCTCTATTTCGCCACATACCTCACAATTTGGGGTATCAGTTTTCAAGGAATGTTTGAGAGCCAGTTAAGTAGAAGCTATGCTCTTTGCAAGTCTCACCCGGCCACAGTTGCTGCAACACCCACTCGAGGTCTATGTAAAGGCTGCTCAGATTCGTGACCTCCTCCTGCGTCAACCTCACAGCAGCCAGGATGTTGTCCAGTTGTGTATAGAAGTCGCCCGCCAGAGATATCAGTTGCGGTTCTATTATCTCACCTGGAATGAACAAACAGGCTGCTCACTTGGAATTGAATGCAGAGGATTTTTGGATTTTTTTAGTCTGATAAGTGGGAGCTTTCATATGTGATTCCTGACAGGGGCAATTGGGCAATTTATAATTTCTGAGTAGGATATTTTACTCCCACTGAGAAATAATCTAAAAATATAAAAATAAGATAGTTTAGGCAATAATAAATCGGCAAATGTAAGTTTTAGTTCACAAAATTATAAAATATTTTTTTATTTAATGTATTTCAAAGTTTTTACTTTTTTTATCTATGCTACAAATATGCGAAATGCTCAAGACAATACCCGCCATGAAACTACGTCATCATGTCAGTAGTTTATAATCATCATCATCATCAATAGCCTATAACAGTCCACTGCTGGACTAAAGGCCTCTCCCAAGGGGAGGGTTTGCCCATAATCACCACGCGGGGCAGACGGGTTGGTGATCGCAGTAGATGGTAGTAGTAGCACAGAGGACGCTGCTGCCCGTTCTCCGTTATATTATTCCCTTAGTCGCCTCGTACGACACCCGCGGGAAGAGGAGGGGTGGTGACAACTGTATTCTGATCTGCCGTCACCACACGGCATAATTTATAATTCATCCGCCTAAATAGTTTGCAGTACGCCACCGCCGCGCCACCTTTCGATATTATTCGGCGGTCGCTTTGTGTCGGCTTTAGAAAGCACGCCAACCATTTGAGGAGAACGAATTTACTATCCAGATGGCATCATCACATGGCGTCTAGCGTTTATACGCGGAAATTTAAAATGAAAAATTTAAAAATGAATTTTTTTGGTACTTATTGATTGAAAAAAGATTCAGTAATTTTTTTTGTAGTATATTTAGGCCATAATTTCGCTCGAAATTGTGGACGAGTATATATACCTGGGACACACAGTCCAGCTAGGTAGGTCCAATTTCGAGAAAGAGATCAACCGCCGAATCCAACTCGGCTGGGCAGCGTTCGGGAAGCTCCGAGATGTCTTCTCGTCCAAAATACCTCAGTGCCTGAAGACTAAAGTCTTCGAACAGTGCGTGTTGCCAGTGATGACTTATGGATCCGAGACATGGTCGCTAACTGTGGGCCTCATAAGAAGGCTCAGAGTCACTCAGCGAGCGATGGAGAGAGCTATGCTGGGGGTATCCCTGCGAGATCAAATCAGAAATGAAGAGATCCGCAGGCGAACTAAAGTCACCGACATAGCTCAGCGAGTCGCGAGGCTGAAGTGGAGATGGGCGGGGCACATAGTTCGAAGAGCTGATGGTCGTTGGGGTCCCAAGGTGGAGTGGCGACCCCGCACCGGTAAACGCAGTGTTGGCAGACCCCCCACTAGGTGGACCGACGACATCAAACGAGTCGCAGGGAGCCGCTGGATTCAGGCGGCGCAAGACCGAAGCCTGTGGAGGTCCATGCAGGAGACCTATGTCCAGCAGTGGACATCTAAAGGTTGATAATGATGATGATGATGATGATATTTAGGCCGACTAACTGCTTAATCATGTTCAGTTTAACTTTGTAATGCTGTCATGTTTGAAAATACTATTTCAGAGTTGACATGAGAAGGATAGGTATAGAAAATTTAACTAAACATAAATAAGCAGTTTGGTGCAAGTCAGCCCAACACCTTAGGATCAAATTAACACTTTTCAAAAAAGAGTAAAATACCCTATTGTTTCTGGTCTGGTGAAAAGTTTTGGCATTGGTGCAATAAACCTGTCTCTGACATACATGCTTGCAGTGTAGGGTTTGATAGTGAGGAACTCTCTGTAGATGTTAGAGCTCTAGCTACCAGTTAGTTTATCATTATAGTGAACCATTGTCACCGACATACCTGCTTGCAGTGTAGGGCTTGATAGTAAGGAACTCTCTGTAGATGTTAGAGCTCTAGCTACCAGTTAGTTTATCATTATAGTGAACCATTGTCACCGACATACCTGCTTGCAGTGTAGGGCTTGATAGTGAGGAACTCTCTGTAGATGTTAGAACTCTAGCTACCAGTTAGTTTATCATTATAGTGAACCATTGTCACCGACATACCTGCTTGCAGTGTAGGGCTTGATAGTGAGGAACTCTCTGTAGATGTTAGAGCTCTAGCTACCAGTTAGTTTATCATTATAGTGAACCATTGTCACCGACATACCTGCTTGCAGTGTAGGGCTTGATAGTGAGGAACTCTCTGTAGATGTTAGAGCTCTAGCTACAAGTTAGTTTATCATTATAGTGAACCATTGTCACCGACATACCTGCTTGGAGTGTAGGGCTTGATAGTGAGGAACTCTCTGTAGATGTTGAGCTCTAGCTACCAGTTAGTTTATCATTATAGTGAACGATTGTCACCGACATACCTGCTTGCAGTGTAGGGCTTGATAGTGAGGAAATCTCTGTAGATGTTAGAGCTCTAGCTACCAGTTAGTTTATCATTATAGTGAACCATTGTCACCGACATACCTGCTTGCAGTGTAGGGCTTGATAGTGAGGAACTCTCTGTAGATGTTAGAGCTCTAGCTACCAGTTAGTTTATCATTATAGTGAACCATTGTCACCGACATACCTGCTTGCAGTGTAGGGCTTGATAGTGTGGAACTCTCTGTAGATGTTAGAGCTCTAGCTACCAGTTAGTTTATCATTATAGTGAACCATTGTCACCGACATACCTGCTTGCAGTGTAGGGCTTGATAGTGAGGAACTCTCTGTAGATGTTAGAGCTCTAGCTACCAGTTAGTTTATCATTATAGTGAACCATTGTCACCGACATACCTGCTTGCAGTGTAGGGCTTGATAGTGAGGAACTCTCTGTAGATGTTAGAGCTCTAGCTACCAGTTAGTTTATCATTATAGTGAACCATTGTCACCGACATACCTGCTTGCAGTGTAGGGCTTGATAGTGAGGAACTCTCTGTAGATGTTAGAGCTCTAGCTACCAGTTAGTTTATCATTATAGTGAACCATTGTCACCGACATACCTGCTTGCAGTGTAGGGCTTGATAGTGAGGAACTCTCTGTAGATTTTAGAGCTCTAGCTACCAGTTAGTTTATCATTATAGTGAACCATTGTCACCGACATACCTGCTTGCAGTGTAGGGCTTGATAGTGAGGAACTCTCTGTAGATGTTAGAGCTCTAGCTACCAGTTAGTTTATCATTATAGTGAACCATTGTCACCGACATACCTGCTTGCAGTGTAGGGCTTGATAGTGAGGAACTCTCTGTAGATGTTAGAGCTCTAGCTACCAGTTAGTTTATCATTATAGTGAACCATTGTCACCGACATACCTGCTTGCAGTGTAGGGCTTGATAGTGAGGAACTCTCTGTAGATGTTAGAGCTCTAGCTACCAGTTAGTTTATCATTATAGTGAACCATTGTCACCGACATACCTGCTTGCAGTGTAGGGCTTGATAGTGAGGAACTCTCTGTAGATGTTAGAGCTCTAGCTACCAGTTAGTTTATCATTATAGTGAACCATTGTCACCGACATACCTGCTTGGAGTGTAGGGCTTGATAGTGAGGAACTCTCTGTAGATGTTGAGCTCTAGCTACCAGTTAGTTTATCATTATAGTGAACGATTGTCACCGACATACCTGCTTGCAGTGTAGGGCTTGATAGTGAGGAACTCTCTGTAGATGTTAGAGCTCTAGCTACCAGTTAGTTTATCATTATAGTGAACCATTGTCACCGACATACCTGCTTGCAGTGTAGGGCTTGATAGTGAGGAACTCTCTGTAGATGTTAGAGCTCTAGCTACCAGTTAGTTTATCATTATAGTGAACCATTGTCACCGACATACCTGCTTGCAGTGTAGGGCTTGATAGTGTGGAACTCTCTGTAGATGTTAGAGCTCTAGCTACCAGTTAGTTTATCATTATAGTGAACCATTGTCACCGACATACCTGCTTGCAGTGTAGGGCTTGATAGTGAGGAACTCTCTGTAGATGTTAGAGCTCTAGCTACCAGTTAGTTTATCATTATAGTGAACCATTGTCACCGACATACCTGCTTGCAGTGTAGGGCTTGATAGTGAGGAACTCTCTATAGATGTTAGAGCTCTAGCTACAAGTTAGTTTATCATTATAGTGAACCATTGTCACCGACATACCTGCTTGCAGTGTAGGGCTTGATAGTGAGGAACTCTCTGTAGATGTTAGAGCTCTAGCTACCAGTTAGTTTATCATTATAGTGAACCATTGTCACCGACATACCTGCTTGCAGTGTAGGGCTTGATAGTGAGGAACTCTCTGTAGATGTTAGAGCTCTAGCTACCAGTTAGTTTATCATTATAGTGAACCATTGTCACCGACATACCTGCTTGCAGTGTAGGGCTTGATAGTGAGGAACTCTCTGTAGATGTTAGAGCTCTAGCTACCAGTTAGTTTATCATTATAGTGACCCATTGTCACCGACATACCTGCTTGCAGTGTAGGGCTTGATAGTGTGGAACTCTCTGTAGATGTTAGAGCTCTAGCTACCAGTTAGTTTATCATTATAGTGAACCATTGTCACCGACATACCTGCTTGCAGTGTAGGGCTTGATAGTGAGGAACTCTCTGTAGATGTTAGAGCTCTAGCTACCAGTTAGTTTATCATTATAGTGAACCATTGTCACCGACATACCTGCTTGCAGTGTAGGGCTTGATAGTGAGGAACTCTCTGTAGATGTTAGAGCTCTAGCTACCAGTTAGTTTATCATTATAGTGAACCATTGTCACCGACATACCTGCTTGCAGTGTAGGGCTTGATAGTGAGGAACTCTCTGTAGATGTTAGAGCTCTAGCTACCAGTTAGTTTATCATTATAGTGAACCATTGTCACCGACATACCTGCTTGGAGTGTAGGGCTTGATAGCGAGGAACTCTCCGTAGATGTTAGAGCTCTAGCTGCCACTTCGTTTATCACTGTAATGAACCATTGTCAGTGACATACTTGCTTGCAGTAGGGCGTGATAGTGAGGAACTCTCCGTGGGCTCTCGGACGTGGGGGAATTCGCTGCACCAGTGTAGCTTTAGCAGTGACCTCCCCGCAGATATTACCTCCCAGCTTGCTGTGCACGAACTCCCGCTTCGGCGTGGTGGGCTCCCTGGGCGCGGAGGGGCTCGCCGCGTCGGTGTAGGGCTTCACCGCGAGGAACTCCCCGTAGATGTTGACCTTGTAGCTGTCGTCGATCGCCTCCTGAGCCTCGTCCTCCTGGGTGAAGGTGAGCACGGCGAACCTCTCCGTCACCTTGTCGACCTTGACCGCGCCATATTGGCCGAAGACGCGCGTTAGGTCTTGCGGCTGTGTGTACGCGGGGAAGCCTGTAAAGGTATGTTTTAAAATGAGTATTTGAATATTTGTATCAATTCGATATCTTAACATGGGTAGCCTAAGCATGTCACGCTCTCTTTAAACATTTCTGTGGTGGTGTCGTGTGATGAGAGTTGTTACGTTCCCTCAAATATGGTTGAGCGAAGCAATGGCTGGGTCATGCGTCATGCTCGTGAACGGGTTCCACCAGCGGGGAATTATAATTAGGTACGCTTTTGTGGAACTCATTGGGGAAACACTGCATACATAGCATAGTATTTACTGTATTGTAAAGTTTTGAAAAGAGCAACCGCCGAGTTTCTTGCTGGTTCTTCTCGGCAGGAAGGGCATTCCGAACCAGTGGTAGACTCATCGACGATTCAGACACTTGTAAAAAAGTTTATTTGAATAAAAACATTTCTATTCTATTCTATAAAACAATTGAGAGCCGTCGCAGGACGCCTGGCAGATGTGAATTATCGATATTATTTTGTACAGATAATATCGAGCGCAGTACACACATAAATGCACACTCTAATTATAATTTGCTTTCTTTGCAAGAGGCTGCTCACTTTCACTTACTAAACTATCACTATCAGACATACTTTATTGTTAAAATTATATCTTTTGAGTAAGACAGGTTACGTGTAATGTAGTAAACAACACTGTTTCATACTACATACATACTGTTGCGAGACGCGTCGCGCGTCGCCACGCCAACAGTCGATCTCACCCACCGCTATAGATGTTTCACATCAATAAATAACGTAACTTTTGTTAATAGAAAATTAAATATGGATTCAAATTAAATATTATCATCATTCATTAAATTTGAATCCAAACTCGGCTGGGTAGCGTTCGGCTAGATGGCTTCTCGTCTTAAATCCCTCAGTGCCTGAAGACTAAAGTCTTCGAACAGTGCGTGTTGTCAGTGATGACTTACGGATCCGAGACATGGTCGCTAACTAAGGGCATCATAAGGCTAAGGGCCACTCAGAGGGCGATGGAGAGAGCTAAGCTCGGAGTATCCCTGCATGATCAAACCAGAAATGAGGAGATCCGTAGCAGGACCAAAGTCACCGACATAGCTCAGCGAGTCGCGAAACTGAAGTGGAAATGGGCAGGGCACATGATTCGAAGAGCTGATGGTCGTTGGGGTCCCAAGGTGCTGGAGTGGCGAAATAAAGTATATAAAAAAAAACTTGAGAGGCGTCAAGGGACATCCGGATGGAACGTAGTTCCTTTCGATTATATTGTGTTCCGTATTTTCGCGATACAACACGGCGTCTCCGTAGCCTAGTGGTTCCGGCAGTCGCCTAATAGTTCACAGTCGATGGTTCGAATCCCAGCTCGACAGACCGAATTTTCCATTTTCAATTTTATTTTCGAACCATCGACTGTGAACTATAAGGCGACTGCCGTAGCCACTAGGCCACGAAGACGCCGTGTTGTATCGCGAAAATACCTAATACAATGCAAAATTCACATTCAACAAAAATGTGTAGAGTGTCGGTTCCTTAATTTCTAGCGTCTAGCCCCCTTCCGTACCGCGCGATAAGGAACTACGTTCCAATAACAAACTTACCCGACACGCGTATTCTCCGCGCGTTGGACGGGGGCGCCGGTTGCGCCGCCGCTTCCATCCTCACGGAAACAGAGCCGCGCCTGCAACAACCAGGTTACTCTTCATAACCAACTTTAATAACCTATTTTTCCTCGGCTGCCTTAAAAAGTAAACACGTGGTTTCCCGCAGAAAGGCGTAAGTACAGGCCTTCTTCTTATTTGCGGCTATGCAGGTCCTGAGGCCCTGTAGCACGTCCGTCGCCGGTCCATTGTGCTCGCCACTTTTTAAAGCTCCTCTCCGATACTCGTTGCCGCCAGGAACAGCAGCACTCTCTTGGCTGGGATGAGTGTAGCCTCCTCAGGGTGCACGATGTGTTTCCCTAGATGGATGCTTCGTTTATGCATTAAAGCGGGGCAGTAACAGATAATATGCAGCGGCGTTTCCACCGAAGTACAGGCCTTTATTCGTGCCATCTACAGGTTACCCCAAAGCTGTTCGCTCATCACACTGACAAAATAACATTGATCCCAACATTCGCGACAACGTTGAGTTGGCCAGTCTGTTGGTTTCTAAGAAAATACGACCCTACACTCGCGGTACGGTTACGGCGGTACTAGCCTAACCGTAAATTTTGTCACTTTCTTACTTTATGTCAAGTGACAAAGACAAAATATGCGAATAAGCTATCCGACACTTATCAGAAGGTGGTGAAAATGGCCCTTAGAGTTTTAAAGCTTCAATAACAAAAAGTAGATTACCGTTCATCTAAACAACATGGTCTAGTAAAAAATAGAAATGAAAAAATACAAAATATAATGTAAAAAAGTAAAAAGCAAGCGATAAGTTGAGAATTTTTCATTGTATCAAAACTGACAAAATAATTTTTATTAATGCCATACCTATTTACAGAGCACGCTCATATAGCTTCTTTGTCAATGGCAAATGTAATTAACTGTTTCAATATTACTGGAACTCTAATTAATTTATCGTCAATAAATATTTAGCTAATCAGTAAATGGGGCAAATCATCATTTCAAAGTTGTTTACTAATTATTATTAAACGCATTTTACGTTCAATAGAACTCTTGTTTTCTGTGCCAATTTGAATTGAATTGAAAACTCTTATTATTAAATATTTTATTTAAAAAAAAAACAAGCTTTTAGTAGCTGGCTATATCGTCAGACCCTGGCTATCATCTAGAACCAAACTACTTGTCAAGACGAATCAAACGAGCCCAAACTAGATGGGTTTACGTCATTTTATTACAGAGTTGCCAAAACCACCTTCCGGCTTCATCATGAGACCCTGAATATCAACTTGGACCAGACTACTTGTCAACAATAATCAAACGAGTATAAACTCAATGGTATTACGTCATTTTATTACAGAGTTACCAAAACCACCTTCCGGTTTCATCATCAGACCCTGGTAACCATCTAAAAACAAATATAATATTGCATCGTCACATAATATTGCATCGTCACGCGATTTACATATGTATGCAGAATTTCAGCTCAATCGGTAACCGGGAAGTGGATCTTTAATTTGCAAGATTTGTTGACAAACATCGGGACGTGTGAAACTAAACAAAAGCTTGTAAAATTATATTGGGAAAGAGCGCTCCAAGAAAACAAAGCTCACTTAGCTTATCTCAGAGTCATTTCATACTTAGTTCGTAACCAGAAAGATTATAAAGTAAAACTTAGAACAAGGTAAGTACATTAGCAATTCATTGGTAGGTAAAACGTGTTCATTAATTTGACTGTATCGTACAGCAAAGGTTAACTGGTTGTGGTGGTGAAATACCAATGTGACGTAATAATGGCAATCCAGCTAACTTAGACTGGTTAGCTGGTTGGCTTAGCTCGTCCTCTATAACCTCCTAGCCATCCATCACCACAATTTGGATAGCCAATTAGTAGTAGTACAATATATATATATATATATATATATATATATATATATATATATATATATATACAGTATATAGTAGTAGTACATACAGTACCCGGCGATATATTGCATATCGCCGGGTACTGTAGAATGATTAAGCAATAAATAATTATTGTTGCTGTTGGAGTAGCCCTTCAGGAGAATGTTTAATCACTCTACACCAATGACTCAATACTAATCACTTTAAATAAAATCTTCTACAAATAATAATTAAAAGATAACACAATATAAACTTTGTATTAGCAACAAACTAGTGTAACAAATATTTAAAGAAAAAAAATGAAAAAAAAAATGTAAACTAATAAAATATAATCCATAAGACGTAGCATTACCTTTAGTTAATTGTAGAGTGCTAGAGAATTTGAACAATCACAACCGTTCTCGGCGGAAACGGGAAACCAAAACACCAATGATTGAAATGGCGAGCGCTAACGCTGCGCTGAGCGCCCCACTACTTGGTGGTGAGGTTAGAAAGAGACGGCAATATGATTGATAAAGATAAATGTATAAACATGTCAAACATTGTACCTATTTCAAAGATTCGAATAACAGTACTTACTAAAGAAGTAGTTCGTAATCTCTAATTATGTTTTTAGTGACTAAACATTTACTTTTGATTCATTTGTAAATGACAGGATTAACATTGTGTAATGGTCCAAGATCCCAGTGCCGCCAGACCTAAGTTATTTTCTCAGCAATTATTTGTGTACGATAGAGTACTGTTCGAATGTCCTTTCAGTATATGCGTACCAGCTAGATTGTGCCGACGGCCAATTTCCAGATACCAGGTGCTAAAGGTAGGTAAAAACTAGAATAACTTATCTTAAATTCTCAGGGCTGATTTTCATATATGTTTTAAAGAATATTGTAAAAATTAATAAATTAATACTGCCAGACGCTTACCGCCGGCCTTATTTTTTGCCTGGGTATAGCTTAGGATCTAGAGAGAGAGAACTATTGCAATATCTTCTGCAAGCTATACACAGGCAAAAAATCACGTCGATCCATAGCTCTGTTGCAGAGTGATTGAAGGACAAACCAACAAACACACTTTCGCATTTATAATATTATAGTATGATGATATTATCTCTCACACACTTAAACAAGTGAATCATGTTCTAGCGCTCATACATATGGGGAAGCATAATGTGTGTCTGGGGGGATGTTTGACCCTTCCAATAGGTCTGGCAGCTTACAGATAATATCGCAATAGTTCCCTGAGTATCATGTATAAAAATCAGAACTGAGAATATAAGTTAACTTAAATTATATATATTTTTGGGAGCTTCAAAGCGTCTGGCTAAAGTAACCGCCGGCGGTAAGCGTCTGGCAGTAGGTATTAATTTATTAATTTTTACAATATTCTTTAAAACATATATGAAAATCAGCCCTGAGAATTTAAGATAAGTTATTCTAGTTTTTACCTACCTTTAGCACCTGGTATCTGGAAATTGGCCGTCGGCACAACTAGCTGGTACGCATATACTGAAAGGACATTCGAACAGTATTCTGTCGTACACAAATAATTGCTGAGAAAATAACTTAGGTCTGGCGGCACTGGGATCTTGCTCTATAAAGTGTAAACTATTTAAATCATCCTTGACATTTAGAATTAACAGGTATTAGTTAGGTATACGTATAATCCAAGAAGTACAAACTTAATGAAGCTATAAGTTTCTGGTTCTACATATTATGACAGACCCTAGTCAATTTCATCTTCAAAAAAAGCCGGCCAAGTGCGAGTCGGACTCGCGCACCGAGGGTTCCATACTCCAAAAGTAAAAGTAAAACGATAATATTATATTAATTTGCTATTTATCGTTAACTTTGTTTGTAGAGGTTTATTGTTAATATAAAAAAAACTATGCTAGTTAGAGCGTTGGTTTTATTTTTCCTGTAAAATATACATAATCCTCAATTGACCATAATTATTTCAGATTTTTCGATTGGTAAACTTCGGAGATAAGGAGGGGGGGGGGGGGGGGGGGGCGGTATTTTTTTCGACATTTTGGCCGATTAATCAGAAACTATTATATATAGAAATAAATAAAAAACTGTTTTAGAATGCACAAGTAAAGGCCTTTCATATGATACCCCACTCGGTATAATTATCTTACTTTGAAATTTCAAACCCCTGATTTTCCCCCTTTTTTAATTAAACTAAAATAATTTTCGCGTTGATTTTATTTTTCCTGTAAAATATACATAAACTTCTATTGACCATAATTATTTCAGATTTTTCGATTGGTAAACTTCGGAGATAAGGGGGGGGGGAACGGTATTTTTTTCGACATTTTGGCCGATTAATCAAAAACTATTATATCTAGAAATAAATAAAAAACTGTTTTAGAATGCACAAGTAAAGGCCTTTCATATGATTCCCCACTCGGTATAGTTATCTTACTTTGAAATTTCAAACCCCCGATTTTCCCCCTTTTTTAATCAAACTAAAATAATTTTCGCGTTGCTTTTATTTTTCCTGTAAAATATACATAAACCTCTATTGACCATAACTATTTCAGATTTTTCGATTGGTAAACTTCGGAGATAAGGGGGGGGGGGGGAACGGTATTTTTTTCGACATTTTGGCTGATTAATCAAAAACTATTATATAAAGAAATAAATAAAAAACTGTTTTAGAATGCACAAGTAAAGGCCTTTCATATGACCCCACTCGATATAGTTATTTTACTTTGAAATTTCAAACCCCCGATTTTCCCCCTTTTTTTAATAAAACTAAAAATAATTTTCGATTTTTCTTTATTCCAATGATGTTGGGCCACTATTATACACAAATATGCCAAATTTCATGTCGATAGCTTTAATAGTTACTGAAATAATCGACTGTGACAGACGGACGGACAGACGGACGGAGAAAGTCTCACCATAAGGGTTCCATTTTTACCATTTTGGTATGGAACCCTAAAAACAACCCGTGGCACTATGGTCATACCCACACCTAACACAAGCTCTCTGCTTATTTGGAGGGGAGGAGAATACTAGTTATGTTCAGCTTGGCTAATTGTTATGTTACATTCCCCCAAATATGGTTGAGCGAAGCAATGGCTGGATCATGCGTCATGCTCGTGAACGGGTGCCACAAGCGGGAATAGGACTGCTTTCTGTCTGCCCGTCTTAACGTGTTGAATTATAATTAGGTATGCTTTTGTGGAACTCATTGTGGAAACACTGCATACATAGCATAGTATCTATTGAATTGTAGACTTGTTTAGAAAAGAGCAACCGCCGAGTTTCTTGCTGGTTCTTCTCGGCATGAAGGGCATTCCGAACCAGTGGTAGACTCATCGATGATACAAAAGCACTTGTAAAGTTTATTTGAATAAAAAACATTTCTATTCTAATATTCTTTAAAAAAATGAACAATATATACCTGTATTAACTTGGATTACTTTTGAAAAATATTTGCTCTCTAGATATCCTCGATCATTGCCCTCTGTCAAAATAACTCCATTTTCCGATTCATAGAATTTTATACCATCAGCCAAGGCTTTCCCCAAGTCTATGAACACATACACTTGTACGTCCTTCCGTATACCACTCACAATGTTCGGATCATGTAGGGTACCTTTAGCCAAATGTATGTGTTTTCTTCGCATGCGACTCAGACCTTGCGCTTTAATGTGTGGCCAGTATTTGTTGTAGGTGCCATGAACCACTGCTTTGTACTTTGGCTGAGAATGAAAAGAAAGGAAATTGCAATTAAAAAAATTTATCACAATATTGATTATCACAATGAACCAATCAAATTGCTTTACTTGCTACACTTGTTTTAACTGTGATGGAAAATATCATGAAGAATAGAATAATTTTTTATTGAAATAAACTTTTACGAATCCTACTAATATTATAGTTTGTGAGGGTGGATGTATGGATGTTTGTTACTCTTTCATGCCACAAACAATGAACTGATTTGGCTGAAATTTATAACGGAGATAGCTCATGACCAGGATTAACACAAGCTACTAACGAACTAACGAAGTCGAGGTCATCATTTTTTTTTATTCGATGACAAGCTAGTCCCTGCGATCTCACCTGATGGTAAGTGACGCTGCAGTCTAAGATGGTAGCGGGCTAACTTGGAAGGGGTATGGCAGTGAACATTCAATCCACACCCCTAATTGGTTTCTACACGCCATCGTGCCGGAACGCTAAATCGCTTGGCGGCACGTCTTTGACGGTAGGGTGGTAACTAGCCACGGCCTAAGCCTCCCACCAGACCAGACCAGATACAATTCAGAAAATATAAATTCCCAAATTGACCCCGCTGGGAATCGAACCCGAAACCTCCCAGTTATAAGACAACAGCGCTCACCACTGAGCCAGGGAGGTCGTCAAATAAATCTACCACTGGTTCAGAATGCAGTTCCAACCAAGGAAATCTGAATTTGACAAAGAAGACACTAAGGAGGTCAAATGGTGTATAATACTATTAGCGTTAGGCTTTGATACTAAAAATGGCTGAAGTATACCTCTAATATGGGCGTCAGTCCGCTGTCATCGACTTCCTTAATTGTGTGTCCCTGGTACGCTTTTATCTCAAGGACATCAGTACTTGGGTTGTTTCTCAGTTTGAACCTTTGCTTGTCATTGGTGGAAACAACTCTTTGAATGTCACACAGACTATACTTTCCCTTGCATAATCTGTGCTGTAAAATGTCTTGGACTGTTATGTAACCTTCTGGGCTGTAAAAATTAAACTCACTTTTTACATGATAATTAACGACCCGTTTTCACCAACCATACCTAAATAATCGCCTAAGTAGGAATCGCTTTACATAGGTAGCCCCTAAAAAATCCCTTACCCATCATTTTCACCTTTAGGTGTTCCCTAAAAGGTTTGTGATAGTTTAATATAATTTTTTTTTAAAGTATATAATTTGTTATTTTAAAAACTACTAGACCGATTTCGATAAAATTTAAATGGGACCACCTGTGTGAAGTATACACTTTCAAACAAAAAAAAGAATTTTCCAAATCGGTTCAGGTGTCTTCGAGTAATCTGTGAACATAGATACATTAAAAAAAAAGATTCCGACGAAATGAGAACCTCCTTTTTGAAGTTGGTTAACAAGGAAATTAACAGAAAACGTCAGCTAACTTAGTTTAGGTGGGAACATTGGTGAAAACAGGCATCAGTTTGTCTAATGTTGATAACGAAGAGAGTAGTTTATTCAAAACTCTAACTAAATTGGAAAGACTAAAGTGTAATTAATAAACCACTAGAGTAAACTGATGTTCACTGTGTAAACAGTTTCCGATGAGAACATTAATACATAGTATTGTGACTAAAGGATTTAGATCAATCTGTCACTCATAAAGCTGTGAATCAAAATACTTATTTCTTTAATACTAAGAAATTTCTGAATGTTACTGAATTTTTCTGAATAATCAGATTATTCAGAAAAATTCAGTAACATTCAGAAATTTCTTAGTATTCCATTCATCCATTTATATATTTATATAAATATATAAATGGAAAAGGTGACTGATCAAAGCACAGCTCAAACCACTGGACGGATTGAGCCAAAATTTGGCATACAGATAGCTATTATTATGTAGGTATCTGCTAATAAAGAATTTTTGATAATTTTACCCCTAAAGGGTTAAAATAGGGGGTTGAAAAATCGAACTTAACTTACTATCTATCTATTCTATTAGAATAGAACCATTATCTTCGTGTAAGAGAGCTGAATTATTACTCCAGTGGATTGCACTTTAAGTGAATCTTCATAAATGATAATGATAAGAATGAAATAAAAGATAAATTTCAAACTCAAACAAAACTGATTGCAATGGCACATACTTCACAATGGTGGGGCATATACATGAGAGGAAAAATTTAATTGAATGACTACACAACTAAAAGTAAGTACTAAGCTTAAGCAAGTGTTAGGACAGAAAATAAATTTTTAACTCCAACATCTGAGTAAAACCTAAGTATGCTGTAGATCTGAGCCTAAAATTAATTGGTTAATACAGAATATTGTGAGAGTGAGAATAATAGAAATAAAAATCTAATTATTTCTCTATTTTAGACACATAAGTACTAATAAAGAAGCAGTAATAGCCTAGTGGTTGGTACTGCTGTCTCCTATTTGGGGGTTCGCAGGTTCGATCTCTGCAACTCTGGCTTCTCAAAGTTATGTGAGCCAATCAACTATTTTACCCACATAAAGGACAAGCTAGAAATATTTTTTTTGGGAAAAATATTACATTAGTATTCCTTCATTCTAATTTAATTAGGACATTAGAAATATCATCTACTTTAATAACCTAGAAAAACAGTGATGTTTAATCATATTTTAAGACAGTTTATAAAAACTACAACACCTACCCTGAAAACCTGAGTTACCGGGCATTCATCATTACATAAATTGTGAATGAAACACGAAAACATTATTCATTATTATTTATTTACTCTTGCATGCATAATCAAACATTTTGGCAAAATTATTCTTCTTAAATTTAGTAGAAAACTAGATGACATTGGTCTTTTGCATTACCTTTATGCAAAAAATAACAGTTTTTTTCTTAATAAAATGAAATATAACATAGTTACAAAGAAAATGGATTATTTGTAGAAGCTCACCAATTATTAGAATAAAGTACTGGTAATATCAAAATATAATGGCTTTCCATTATATTTTGATATTATGAGCCTATTATGATTGGAAATATAATATTTATGTTGGGGACAATAAGTAACTCCAGAGAAAAATTCGAACTGATATACTATAGGTAGAGTAATAGGTACCAAGTTATGTACTAGGTGAGTAGTTTTTGAAAATTTGTTATAATAAAGTCAATTTTGTTTTATTTGCTACAAGCGAAACCCTCTAAGAATGTGAATGTCCTAAGAGTTACCAAGAATATCTATGGAGTTACTGCAAATGTAACTCAGTATACCACTAGATTCATTCATATTCATATCACTAGGTAAGTCTTTTCAATACAAAGATTATACTTACCTACATTTTATTTAGGGTTGAACTAAAGTTTTGTTGAAGTTGGGACAAAGAAAACAACTATTGTTATAATTAGCACTACTAAAACACTTTTAACCCTTTCAAAAAAAACATGCTAAAACAGTTCCACATGGAATTTTTTTATTAAAAACGCAAACCAGACGCGTGGTTGTAACTTGCAAGCCAGCAGAATTGTTTGCAAATCAGCAAAAATTCAGATAGTTCAGAGTTCATTGTCAATATAATAAATAAATATTACCTTATTGTAAGGCTTTCTTTAACTGCGCCGTGTCGAAGAAGCCATGAGAGAGTTTTGCTAAGCTGTATATCTTTGTTATTCCTGTAATATTAAAAATATTGCAAGAATTGTGTGAAATAGAACACTTGTCAAAACTATTGTTATGGGTCAACTGAAATTTAATGATAAAGACGATAATATACTATTGACTTTCAGTAGGTACATTTAAATAATACGGTGACGGTAACGGGATTTCCTGATTTGTTGAGTTGCAGTGAAATATGTTCAGTAATATATGTTCCTTGAGTGAAATCAGCCCCTCCTTTCTCTCTAATAATAATAGTTGGTAGTTATCCAGTTTTCCTGTCCCTATCATACTCATATTGGTGCCAAGCGTTCTCGCTCTATTTCACACTACCAAAAGTTCGCATTTATCGTCATTTCCTGCCTACGTAAAGTTTCCGGTGCTAAGTTTAACATTATCCGTGCCTTTAAATCTTTTAGTTTCTAATATTAAAATTTACTGTATAAAATTAGGAATTGATTACTTATTTAAGGTGTGTATAAATAATGTAGTTTTTAACAAAAGAAATCTCAAGTTAACAATTGATAAAGCTTAATATTTTCTGTACTTTCACTATCGTAAAAGTTATGATTAATGAACGAAAATAATACTATTATCCGTTTTGTAGGTTCTTCCCGGTACTTCCAATTTTATAGCCGTAGGTACATATATTCTTTTCTATTATGAAAATTCTCGACAAATGGCGGCAGCGGAACGGTGTTTTTTATCAGGATATCATTTTTATTACTTTCTATCCCCTATTTCCATTCTCAATTTTAAGTTCCTTGTGTTTCATCTAGATAGTTATATGGTCTGATTTGTGCTGTGCCTTATCACACGTTATTTTGTGCAAATAAAATGTGCCTTCAGTGCGAGTGCTAAACTTTTTCATCCAGGATGCGGTCATGTTGTGTCCCTAAATGTTATAACAAAGTAAATTTACACAGAATACCGTTTACTTGTCCCGACAGATGGAAGGTATGGTTGGATATTTGCCCATTTTTGAGTAACTTCTCCCGGACGCAATTAGAAAATATTAGAATTTGTCGTAGTCATTTCAAACCAGAGCACATTAATAATAATTTAAGATTAACTTCAGATGCAATTCCTTCATTAAATCTACCTCTAAATGAACAATCACTTCACAATCAATCGTCAAATCTTAAATATCTTGAGATATCTCCGCTTGTTCCCGAGGGCGGTATCTTTAACATCGTTAAAGTTACCAGCCATATCCCAATTGCGTCCAGGCATATAGACCAAATTACACATGGAGATTCATCTTCCTCTTCGGTTTTGACATCTAATGCATCAATCGTCGTTGGGGTCACAAGGTGCGGGAGTGACGACCCCGCACCGAGAAGGGCAGACCCCCAACCAGGTGGACCGACGACATCAAACGAGTCGCAGGGAGCCGCTGGATTCAGGTGGCGCAAGACCGAGACCTGTGGAAGTCCATGCAAGAGACCTTTGTCCAACAGTGGACGTCTATCGGTTGATAAAGAAGAAGAGAAAAATGTAGAACATCTCTCAACAATAGATATCATTCAGACCTCGCAGTCGAGGCTGAACTCATGCAATGCTATGCTCATTGATGATGATATTCCAAGTACATCTTGTAACTTACTACTGAGTCCCACTGATTGTATCCCAAGTACATCTTGTAACTCGCAACAGAGTCCCATTCCATCAAAAACCATACCTTCCAATGAGACATCTTGTTTGGATCAGACCACCCCAAAACGTAAAAGATCATATAGCCATGCTATAAGATCATATAAAAATACAAAAATTCGCGAAATACGAATACGAAAGAAGGCAGAACTAACCCCACGCAAGCAAAAGATGTATCAGCAATGTCAAACATTACGCTTGAAGCTGAAATCATTAAGTACTAGATATAAAAAATTAAAATCAAAGTTTCAGTCTTTTTATTATAAATATAAAATGTTTATTAAAAAGTATCCACTTTTAAGTAATTTTGGCAAATTATTAGTAGATTCACAGTTGAGATTGTCAGGTGTAAAGCCTAAAGGAGTGAGATACACTATTGATGAAAAAGTTTTTGCACTCTCACTGTATAAATTAAGTCCAAAATGTTATAGATTTTTACAGAAGTGTAATGTTAAATTACCAGCTAAATCTACCATATCTTCTATATTAACCAATGTCCCACTAAGACCAGGTATTAATGATTTTATATTCCAACATTTGGCAGATGCTGCGAAGACCAAAAATACTATGGGCTTGCAATGTACGCTACTCTTTGATGAAATGGCCATTAACAAAAACTTGTTTTTCAATTTCCATACTGGTGTTATTGAAGGTTTCGAGGATCTAGGAGGTGGTGAACGCACTCATAATGTTGCTGACAAAGCTTTAGTTTTCATGTTGCGTGGAATATTTTCACCTTGGAAAATACCCATTGCATTTTATTTTGTTCGTGATGGTATTAAAACCATGTCTCTAAAAAAGATACTTAAAGAGATTATTGCTGAAGTTCTTAAAACTGGGTTTGATTTGAGAGTAACTGTGTCTGATCAAGGCTCTGCCAATGTTGCTGCAATAAATTCGTTAATATCTGAGACACGTGAAAATTTACTTAGAACTGGTCATAATGATCCTCACGTTATTCATTATGAAATCAATAATAAGAAAATTTATCATATGTATGATGCACCCCACTTGCTGAAATGTTTTCGAAACAATTTTCAGAAAAAGGATCTGCTCATCGGCAACAAGCGCGCTCAGTGGGATTACGTTGAGAGGCTGTATGCTATTGATGGGATCCACGGTGTTGCCAAGTCTACCAAACTCACCGACAAACACATAAAACCTTCTTCTTATGACAAGATGAAGGTAAGTGTACATTTTATAGAATATAATAATAATATTCTCCCGACTGAATCCAGTCACGGCGGCTAACCTCGCTCAGAGAGTAGCCATATTGTAGGAGTATTATAGTACAAGTGTGTGCACAAAAACAGGCGCACTCTATTCCCTCAGTCTCATAGTCCAATGGGATGGAAAGTCTGAAACAACCAGAGAGATAAGGTGCAGGATTGACGGCTTTACGTGCTGTCTGAGGCACAGAGTGACTCACCGCCAACTTCCTTCCTCCTCCAACTTGGTATTTTGGCTCTTGATTAAAAATAAATAAGTAGGTATATTACATTTTTTGAAAATGTTACCCCCAAAGGGATAAAATAGGGGTTGATAGTTTGTATAAAAGTCCGTCAATTTTTAAGTTCTGCCTATGAAACTTTGTATTTGGGCTTTCGATTAAAAACAAAGAAGTAAATCTTTCAAAGTTTCTTTAAATTGTAGCGCAAAAGGGGTTGAATGATTTCATGATAGTCCTTCATATTCAAGTTATGTATATGAAACTTGGTATTTTGGCTCTTGATTAAAAATAAAGAAGTGGGTAATCACATTTTTTGAAAATTTCATCCTCAAAGGGATAGAATAGGGGTTGAAAGTTTTTATGAAAGTTCGTCATTTTTTAAGTTCTATCTATGAAACTTTGTATTTGGGCTTTCGATTAAAAACGTAGAAGTAAATCTTTCACAGTTTCTTAAAATTCTAGCCCAAAAGGGGTTATACAGGGGTTGAATGTTTGTATGATAGTCCTTCATATTCAAGTTATTTTTCAAGCTATGTGTATGAAACTTGGTATTTGGGCTCTTGATTAAAAAAAAAGAAGTAGGTATATTACATTTTTTGAAAATAATACCTCAAAGGGATAAAATAGGGGTTGATAGTTTGTATGAAAGTCTGTCATTTTTTAAGTTCTACCTATGAAAATTTGTATTTGGGCTTTCGATTAAAAACAAAGAAGTAAATCTTTCAAAGTTTCTTTAAATTGTAGCGCAAAAGGGGTTGAATGATTTTATGATAGTCCTTCATATTCAAGTTATGTATATGAAACTTGGTATTTTGGCTCTTGATTAAAAATAAAGAAGTGGGTAATCACATTTTTTGAAAATTTCATCCTCAAAGGGATAGAATAGGGGTTGAAAGTTTTTATGAAAGTTCGTCATTTTTTAAGTTCTATCTATGAAACTTTGTATTTGGGCTTTCGATTAAAAACGTAGAAGTAAATCTTTCACAGTTTCTTAAAATTCTAGCCCAAAAGGGGTTATACAGGGGTTGAATGTTTGTATGATAGTCCTTCATATTCAAGTTATTTTTCAAGCTATGTGTATGAAACTTGGTATTTGGGCTCTTGATTAAAAAAAAAGAAGTAGGTATATTACATTTTTTGAAAATAATACCTCAAAGGGATAAAATAGGGGTTGATAGTTTGTATGAAAGTCTGTCATTTTTTAAGTTCTACCTATGAAAATTTGTATTTGGGCTTTCGATTAAAAACAAAGAAGTAAATCTTTCAAAGTTTCTTTAAATTGTAGCGCAAAAGGGGTTGAATGATTTTATGATAGTCCTTCATATTCAAGTTATGTATATGAAACTTGGTATTTTGGCTCTTGATTAAAAATAAAGAAGTGGGTAATCACATTTTTTGAAAATTTCATCCTCAAAGGGATAGAATAGGGGTTGAAAGTTTTTATGAAAGTTCGTCATTTTTTAAGTTCTATCTATGAAACTTTGTATTTGGGCTTTCGATTAAAAACGAAGAAGTAAATCTTTCACAGTTTCTTAAAATTCTAGCCCAAAAGGGGTTATACAGGGGTTGAATGTTTGTATGATAGTCCTTCATATTCAAGTTATTTTTCAAGCTATGTGTATGAAACTTGGTATTTGGGCTCTTGATTAAAAAAAAAGAAGTAGGTATATTACATTTTTTGAAAATAATACCTCAAAGGGATAAAATAGGGGTTGATAGTTTGTATGAAAGTCTGTCATTTTTTAAGTTCTACCTATGAAAATTTGTATTTGGGCTTTCGATTAAAAACAAAGAAGTAAATCTTTCAAAGTTTCTTTAAATTGTAGCGCAAAAGGGGTTGAATGATTTTATGATAGTCCTTCATATTCAAGTTATGTATATGAAACTTGGTATTTTGGCTCTTGATTAAAAATAAAGAAGTGGGTAATCACATTTTTTGAAAATTTCATCCTCAAAGGGATAGAATAGGGGTTGAGAGTTTTTATGAAAGTTCGTCATTTTTTAAGTTCTACCTATGAAAATTTGTATTTGGGCTTTCGATTAAAAACAAAGAAGTAAATCTTTCAAAGTTTCTTTAAATTGTAGCGCAAAAGGGGTTGAATGATTTTATGATAGTCCTTCATATTCAAGTTATGTATATGAAACTTGGTATTTTGGCTCTTGATTAAAAATAAAGAAGTGGGTAATCACATTTTTTGAAAATTTCATCCTCAAAGGGATAGAATAGGGGTTGAAAGTTTTTATGAAAGTTCGTCATTTTTTAAGTTCTATCTATGAAACTTTGTATTTGGGCTTTCGATTAAAAACGAAGAAGTAAATCTTTCACAGTTTCTTAAAATTCTAGCCCAAAAGGGGTTATACAGGGGTTGAATGTTTGTATGATAGTCCTTCATATTCAAGTTATTTTTCAAGCTATGTGTATGAAACTTGGTATTTGGGCTCTTGATTAAAAAAAAAGAAGTAGGTATATTACATTTTTTGAAAATAATACCTCAAAGGGATAAAATAGGGGTTGATAGTTTGTATGAAAGTCTGTCATTTTTTAAGTTCTACCTATGAAAATTTGTATTTGGGCTTTCGATTAAAAACAAAGAAGTAAATCTTTCAAAGTTTCTTTAAATTGTAGCGCAAAAGGGGTTGAATGATTTTATGATAGTCCTTCATATTCAAGTTATGTATATGAAACTTGGTATTTTGGCTCTTGATTAAAAATAAAGAAGTGGGTAATCACATTTTTTGAAAATTTCATCCTCAAAGGGATAGAATAGGGGTTGAAAGTTTTTATGAAAGTTCGTCATTTTTTAAGTTCTATCTATGAAACTTTGTATTTGGGCTTTCGATTAAAAACGAAGAAGTAAATCTTTCACAGTTTCTTAAAATTCTAGCCCAAAAGGGGTTATACAGGGGTCGAATGTTTGTATGATAGTCCTTCATATTCAAGTTATTTTTCAAGCTATGTGTATGAAACTTGGTATTTGGGCTCTTGATTAAAAAAAAGAAGTAGGTATATTACATTTTTTGAAAATAATACCTCAAAGGGATAAAATAGGGGTTGATAGTTTGTATGAAAGTCTGTCATTTTTTAAGTTCTACCTATGAAAATTTGTATTTGGGCTTTCGATTAAAAACAAAGAAGTAAATCTTTCAAAGTTTCTTTAAATTGTAGCGCAAAAGGGGTTGAATGATTTTATGATAGTCCTTCATATTCAAGTTATGTATATGAAACTTGGTATTTTGGCTCTTGATTAAAAATAAAGAAGTGGGTAATCACATTTTTTGAAAATTTCATCCTCAAAGGGATAGAATAGGGGTTGAAAGTTTTTATGAAAGTTCGTCATTTTTTAAGTTCTATCTATGAAACTTTGTATTTGGGCTTTCGATTAAAAACGAAGAAGTAAATCTTTCACAGTTTCTTAAAATTCTAGCCCAAAAGGGGTTATACAGGGGTTGAATGTTTGTATGATAGTCCTTCATATTCAAGTTATTTTTCAAGCTATGTGTATGAAACTTGGTATTTGGGCTCTTGATTAAAAAAAAAGAAGTAGGTATATTACATTTTTTGAAAATAATACCTCAAAGGGATAAAATAGGGGTTGATAGTTTGTATGAAAGTCTGTCATTTTTTAAGTTCTACCTATGAAAATTTGTATTTGGGCTTTCGATTAAAAACAAAGAAGTAAATCTTTCAAAGTTTCTTTAAATTGTAGCGCAAAAGGGGTTGAATGATTTTATGATAGTCCTTCATATTCAAGTTATGTATATGAAACTTGGTATTTTGGCTCTTGATTAAAAATAAAGAAGTGGGTAATCACATTTTTTGAAAATTTCATCCTCAAAGGGATAGAATAGGGGTTGAAAGTTTTTATGAAAGTTCGTCATTTTTTAAGTTCTATCTATGAAACTTTGTATTTGGGCTTTCGATTAAAAACGAAGAAGTAAATCTTTCACAGTTTCTTAAAATTCTAGCCCAAAAGGGGTTATACAGGGGTCGAATGTTTGTATGATAGTCCTTCATATTCAAGTTATTTTTCAAGCTATGTGTATGAAACTTGGTATTTGGGCTCTTGATTAAAAAAAAAGAAGTAGGTATATTACATTTTTTGAAAATAATACCTCAAAGGGATAAAATAGGGGTTGATAGTTTGTATGAAAGTCTGTCATTTTTTAAGTTCTACCTATGAAAATTTGTATTTGGGCTTTCGATTAAAAACAAAGAAGTAAATCTTTCAAAGTTTCTTTAAATTGTAGCGCAAAAGGGGTTGAATGATTTTATGATAGTCCTTCATATTCAAGTTATGTATATGAAACTTGGTATTTTGGCTCTTGATTAAAAATAAAGAAGTGGGTAATCACATTTTTTGAAAATTTCATCCTCAAAGGGATAGAATAGGGGTTGAAAGTTTTTATGAAAGTTCGTCATTTTTTAAGTTCTATCTATGAAACTTTGTATTTGGGCTTTCGATTAAAAACGAAGAAGTAAATCTTTCACAGTTTCTTAAAATTCTAGCCCAAAAGGGGTTATACAGGGGTTGAATGTTTGTATGATAGTCCTTCATATTCAAGTTATTTTTCAAGCTATGTGTATGAAACTTGGTATTTGGGCTCTTGATTAAAAAAAAAGAAGTAGGTATATTACATTTTTTGAAAATAATACCTCAAAGGGATAAAATAGGGGTTGATAGTTTGTATGAAAGTCTGTCATTTTTTAAGTTCTACCTATGAAAATTTGTATTTGGGCTTTCGATTAAAAACAAAGAAGTAAATCTTTCAAAGTTTCTTTAAATTGTAGCGCAAAAGGGGTTGAATGATTTTATGATAGTCCTTCATATTCAAGTTATGTATATGAAACTTGGTATTTTGGCTCTTGATTAAAAATAAAGAAGTGGGTAATCACATTTTTTGAAAATTTCATCCTCAAAGGGATAGAATAGGGGTTGAAAGTTTTTATGAAAGTTCGTCATTTTTTAAGTTCTATCTATGAAACTTTGTATTTGGGCTTTCGATTAAAAACGAAGAAGTAAATCTTTCACAGTTTCTTAAAATTCTAGCCCAAAAGGGGTTATACAGGGGTCGAATGTTTGTATGATAGTCCTTCATATTCAAGTTATTTTTCAAGCTATGTGTATGAAACTTGGTATTTGGGCTCTTGATTAAAAAAAAAGAAGTAGGTATATTACATTTTTTGAAAATAATACCTCAAAGGGATAAAATAGGGGTTGATAGTTTGTATGAAAGTCTGTCATTTTTTAAGTTCTACCTATGAAAATTTGTATTTGGGCTTTCGATTAAAAACAAAGAAGTAAATCTTTCAAAGTTTCTTTAAATTGTAGCGCAAAAGGGGTTGAATGATTTTATGATAGTCCTTCATATTCAAGTTATGTATATGAAACTTGGTATTTTGGCTCTTGATTAAAAATAAAGAAGTGGGTAATCACATTTTTTGAAAATTTCATCCTCAAAGGGATAGAATAGGGGTTGAAAGTTTTTATGAAAGTTCGTCATTTTTTAAGTTCTATCTATGAAACTTTATATTTGGGCTTTCGATTAAAAACGAAGAAGTAAATCTTTCACAGTTTCTTAAAATTCTAGCCCAAAAGGGGTTATACAGGGGTTGAATGTTTGTATGATAGTCCTTCATATTCAAGTTATTTTTCAAGCTATGTGTATGAAACTTGGTATTTGGGCTCTTGATTAAAAAAAAAGAAGTAGGTATATTACATTTTTTGAAAATAATACCTCAAAGGGATAAAATAGGGGTTGATAGTTTGTATGAAAGTCTGTCATTTTTTAAGTTCTACCTATGAAAATTTGTATTTGGGCTTTCGATTAAAAACAAAGAAGTAAATCTTTCAAAGTTTCTTTAAATTGTAGCGCAAAAGGGGTTGAATGATTTTATGATAGTCCTTCATATTCAAGTTATGTATATGAAACTTGGTATTTTGGCTCTTGATTAAAAATAAAGAAGTGGGTAATCACATTTTTTGAAAATTTCATCCTCAAAGGGATAGAATAGGGGTTGAAAGTTTTTATGAAAGTTCGTCATTTTTTAAGTTCTATCTATGAAACTTTGTATTTGGGCTTTCGATTAAAAACGTAGAAGTAAATCTTTCACAGTTTCTTAAAATTCTAGCCCAAAAGGGGTTATACAGGGGTTGAATGTTTGTATGATAGTCCTTCATATTCAAGTTATTTTTCAAGCTATGTGTATGAAACTTGGTATTTGGGCTCTTGATTAAAAAAAAAGAAGTAGGTATATTACATTTTTTGAAAATAATACCTCAAAGGGATAAAATAGGGGTTGATAGTTTGTATGAAAGTCTGTCATTTTTTAAGTTCTACCTATGAAAATTTGTATTTGGGCTTTCGATTAAAAACAAAGAAGTAAATCTTTCAAAGTTTCTTTAAATTGTAGCGCAAAAGGGGTTGAATGATTTTATGATAGTCCTTCATATTCAAGTTATGTATATGAAACTTGGTATTTTGGCTCTTGATTAAAAATAAAGAAGTGGGTAATCACATTTTTTGAAAATTTCATCCTCAAAGGGATAGAATAGGGGTTGAAAGTTTTTATGAAAGTTCGTCATTTTTTAAGTTCTATCTATGAAACTTTGTATTTGGGCTTTCGATTAAAAACGAAGAAGTAAATCTTTCACAGTTTCTTAAAATTCTAGCCCAAAAGGGGTTATACAGGGGTTGAATGTTTGTATGATAGTCCTTCATATTCAAGTTATTTTTCAAGCTATGTGTATGAAACTTGGTATTTGGGCTCTTGATTAAAAAAAAAGAAGTAGGTATATTACATTTTTTGAAAATAATACCTCAAAGGGATAAAATAGGGGTTGATAGTTTGTATGAAAGTCTGTCATTTTTTAAGTTCTACCTATGAAAATTTGTATTTGGGCTTTCGATTAAAAACAAAGAAGTAAATCTTTCAAAGTTTCTTTAAATTGTAGCGCAAAAGGGGTTGAATGATTTTATGATAGTCCTTCATATTCAAGTTATGTATATGAAACTTGGTATTTTGGCTCTTGATTAAAAATAAAGAAGTGGGTAATCACATTTTTTGAAAATTTCATCCTCAAAGGGATAGAATAGGGGTTGAAAGTTTTTATGAAAGTTCGTCATTTTTTAAGTTCTACCTATGAAAATTTGTATTTGGGCTTTCGATTAAAAACAAAGAAGTAAATCTTTCAAAGTTTCTTTAAATTGTAGCGCAAAAGGGGTTGAATGATTTTATGATAGTCCTTCATATTCAAGTTATGTATATGAAACTTGGTATTTTGGCTCTTGATTAAAAATAAAGAAGTGGGTAATCACATTTTTTGAAAATTTCATCCTCAAAGGGATAGAATAGGGGTTGAAAGTTTTTATGAAAGTTCGTCATTTTTTAAGTTCTATCTATGAAACTTTGTATTTGGGCTTTCGATTAAAAACGAAGAAGTAAATCTTTCACAGTTTCTTAAAATTCTAGCCCAAAAGGGGTTATACAGGGGTTGAATGTTTGTATGATAGTCCTTCATATTCAAGTTATTTTTCAAGCTATGTGTATGAAACTTGGTATTTGGGCTCTTGATTAAAAAAAAAGAAGTAGGTATATTACATTTTTTGAAAATAATACCTCAAAGGGATAAAATAGGGGTTGATAGTTTGTATGAAAGTCTGTCATTTTTTAAGTTCTACCTATGAAAATTTGTATTTGGGCTTTCGATTAAAAACAAAGAAGTAAATCTTTCAAAGTTTCTTTAAATTGTAGCGCAAAAGGGGTTGAATGATTTTATGATAGTCCTTCATATTCAAGTTATGTATATGAAACTTGGTATTTTGGCTCTTGATTAAAAATAAAGAAGTGGGTAATCACATTTTTTGAAAATTTCATCCTCAAAGGGATAGAATAGGGGTTGAAAGTTTTTATGAAAGTTCGTCATTTTTTAAGTTCTATCTATGAAACTTTGTATTTGGGCTTTCGATTAAAAACGAAGAAGTAAATCTTTCACAGTTTCTTAAAATTCTAGCCCAAAAGGGGTTATACAGGGGTCGAATGTTTGTATGATAGTCCTTCATATTCAAGTTATTTTTCAAGCTATGTGTATGAAACTTGGTATTTGGGCTCTTGATTAAAAAAAAAGAAGTAGGTATATTACATTTTTTGAAAATAATACCTCAAAGGGATAAAATAGGGGTTGATAGTTTGTATGAAAGTCTGTCATTTTTTAAGTTCTACCTATGAAAATTTGTATTTGGGCTTTCGATTAAAAACAAAGAAGTAAATCTTTCAAAGTTTCTTTAAATTGTAGCGCAAAAGGGGTTGAATGATTTTATGATAGTCCTTCATATTCAAGTTATGTATATGAAACTTGGTATTTTGGCTCTTGATTAAAAATAAAGAAGTGGGTAATCACATTTTTTGAAAATTTCATCCTCAAAGGGATAGAATAGGGGTTGAAAGTTTTTATGAAAGTTCGTCATTTTTTAAGTTCTATCTATGAAACTTTGTATTTGGGCTTTCGATTAAAAACGAAGAAGTAAATCTTTCACAGTTTCTTAAAATTCTAGCACAAAAGGGGTTATACAGGGGTTGAATGTTTGTATGACAGTCCTTCATATTCAAGCTATTTTTCAAGCTATGTGTATGAAACTTGGTATTTTGGTATTACATTTGGTATTTACATTTATTCTGTAAAAATGACTAGCAATTTGAATTTTTCAGGTCGTGTATGCTGCGCAAGTTTTCAGCAGGGCGGTTTCGGGAGTTTTACACAACCAGATGAAGACATATGAACATCTTCAAATAGTTCATAATTATAGTGTACCATTTGTGAACATTGATAATGGCTATTTCACTGCCGAGATCCTTATGTTCATTAATGATTTGTTTGACAGCTTGAATTGTTCTGGTCATTCAAGTGTTAATTTACGTAATGCTTTGTCTTTAAATTCAGTCCACTTAGAGTTTTGGAACGAAGCCTTGAAGAAGCTAGAATCAATGAAATTTGATGCTTCAGACTCAAGAGAATGTAAGCCACTGTCGTTACGTAACTTTATTCATGACATTAAAACCATTAAACACCTTTGGTCAGAACTAAGATTGATTCCGGGAGTTAAATTTTTGAGTTTGAAGCGTTTAAACCAGGATCCCCTCGAAAACTTTTTTGGACAAATTCGAGGACAGGGTGGATGTAGCACACATCCAGACTGTCAACAATTTGTTGCCTTGTATAAGACATTGCTCATTAATGAGATATCAACTGGTAAATCTTTATATGCAAATTGCACCCCTGATGATGATAAAATGCTGGGAACTCTAAAAAATTTAATTATCAAACGAAATCGAAATATCAATGACATTCTCCATAGTTCGGATGCTCAAAATTTTATTTTCATTGAAGAAAGTATTCCATCCGAAAATACTTTCCAAACCCACGCTGTGTCATACATTGCTGGTGCAGTTTGCCGTTATTTACTACCCAGACTAGATTGTGCGCAATGTCAACATTGTAAAAATGCACTGTTATCTAATGAAATTGAACCATTTCATTCTTTAATATCAATTAAAGAATATGATAATAGTAAAAGAAAATTGTATTATCCATCAGGTAATCTGTCGGCTTTAGTATGGCACTACATTTATATTATCGAACGGACCTTGCCAAAACTCTGTAAAGTTTACATCTACACAGATATTATTAAACAATTTGACAATCTCGATACATCTTGGTATACTTGTCGTGAACACAAATCTGATTTTTTGAAGGCGTTTGGATTGTTTGTTACAAGAATGCAAGTTAGACAATGGTGCATTAATTTTAATAGACGAATTCACAATGTAGATTCAAGGAAAAAGGGAGCAGAAATGGAAAATTTGATTGCAACCAAAGTTTCCAAAGGTGGCAGTTATAGATCAGTGCGACGTCAAAGTAGTTAACATTGTTGTAACCTAAAATAGGTAGAAGTAAGAAACATTAATTTTCTTTTTATTAACCGATTTCAAAAAAGGAGGAGGTTCTCAATTCGTCGGAATCTTTTTTTAATTTATTTTATGTACGTAGAGAATTAAGACGCCTGAACCGATTTGAATTTTTTTTTAATAATTTCAAAGGGTATAAATTCCCAGGTTCCCATAAATTTTATCGAAATCGGTCAAGTGGTTTTTAAAAAATCAACAATAAATTATACACCTACTTTGTATAGTGGCGCGAGAGTTTGAGTCGGTTATTTAAAAAGAATTTTTTATAATAAATTATAACCATTGTTTGTGCTTTAATGTTTGCATTTCTGTGCTCATCTCATTTATTTTCACTGTGTAAGAAGTATTGTGTTCTCTGTATCAACATTATATTTGTATTTGTTATATTTAGATAATAACACTACTTGACCCAGCTTTTTCAAAGGTTTTCAAAATCAGTTCTGATTTGACGAAATTACGTGTTACCTACATCGACACAAATTTTCATCCCCTATTGCGCGCGAAACCTACTGTTTTTCAGGATATCAAAGTCAATGTTTAGTTTTAGTCCTCTTTGTCCCGGGGACAAATTATTAGACTTTTTAATTGCAAACAATTTTAACCAAAACTTCACAATTTTGTCGATAGATGGCGCTGTCACCAAAACTTGTCATTAACATTAATTTTATAAAAAAATAAATATGTAGTAGGTAACTTTACTAATCATTAGAAATAAATCCTTAGCATATTTTATTGAAATCGATTCCGTGGTTTTAGACTACGGAGTATCTGACAGCCTGACAGACTTATTCAGTATGAATACCATCCACAATAAAATAGTAGTTTCCAATTTTTAATATTATGTTATCGTAGGGAAATATAAAGTTAATTAATGTAGATACAATTAATGAAGGGTAGGTTTTAAATATACATTTGTATGTCAAAACCCGTTTAAAGTCATTTTATTTTAGTATTTTCTCTTGCGATCAACAATTAGAATGAATTTTATTGATCACTCATGACATTGACACATTGACATTGATTTCAGCAATTGAATCAATAAACAGTACGCAATCTTTTTATTTAATTTGTGCAAAAGTCACAACGGAAATTTATTTCATGAATTTTTCATTAAGTTATAATTACTACGTGTGATACGTTAAATTGTAATTCAGTTAAGTGCTATATTGTATGATACATTGTAATTAGTTGTAAAAAGATTTAGAGAAAACTTTTACGAGTACTTTGCAAAAGGCATGATGACAGAAATATCTATTTCGAAAGAATAAAAAATAATATCTTATATCAGCAAAATAGATAAAATATGTCGTCATAATATTTTATCAAAATTTGAAGATATATTATGTGATGTAACTTTCGCTCTTATCTCTGTTCAATTCAATATGGTGGATTGCTGTATTTTATGGTTTTATTTTATCAAAATAAATATCAATCTCTGTCAAAATAGTCGAATAAATAAATACATTTTTTATATTCCATGAATCCTATTTCCATGGATATAATATTCATAATTTCATTGTTTCTTCGCAACTGTCATCATGCCTATTCATGTTCATGCCTAAATGGACGTAGTTATGCATAAATGTTCCAACCCACAAGTCTGTCGAAATTGAGTTAATAGTACTAAACTGGTTTTATAATAAGAACTTTCCAGTCCTTACATCATTATTCTTTTATTTCCAATGTTCCAACCAACAATGTGTAACACATTTGTAGCAAAAAAAACAATTAAAACTGCATCAATCTGACTGAAAACTTGCTGTGGGTTGGAACATTTTTGCATAACTACGTCCAAATATTATGCTGATTTTTTAATTCAAACAACTGATTTTTACTTAAGTAACTTTTCGTATTTTTATCTTTTTTATGACGTTTAGACCTATTATTTATGTACATATTTAAGACCCACTTATAAATCGCCAAGGGAAATTTAATCAACGAATAAATTTGACGTTTAGACAGATTTTCATTACGAAAAACTGCTAAGCAAAAATCAATGAAGGCAATGGGGCTGTCTTAATTTAAAAAATGCATTTAGTGTAGTATGGATGTATGGATATTGGATTGTGATCGTTACAGTTTATAGAACTGGAAGCACGGGCGCCTTTCCAAAAATATCACGATCGCGATGACTGTCACTATTAGACCATTTCGAGGCGCTAACATAGGATAAACATCTGGAAAACCTATCTATTTGGTATATGTTATATTATGGGCATGGGCGTTTAAATATTTAAAAGGGAAGTCAAATTTATTCCGCGTTTAAATGGAACAACTGCGATGGTGATATTAATATAATGTACTAGACAATATATTTTTAAAAGAGTAACTGTTGAGTTTCTTACCGGATTCTTCTCAACAGAAAACTACATTCTGAACCGGTAGTAGCTTAAAATATGAAAATGAATAAACCAGCTATTCAAAGTAAAAATTTCTTTTATTTTACAACCTTAATTTTTAAATTAGAATTTAGAATCATAGAATACAGAAAAAAAATCGGTAAATATAAAAAAACCGGTACTCGAAAACCGATAAGTACATCACTATAATTATAAACTTACGGTTCACTCCGATGGGCCTATCCCATCCCTAAATAAAATAAAAAGTAACCGCTTCCGGTTCCGCTATGACGTAATTCTGCTTAAGCGATGGACCAATAAGCATCGAGTTCCGCTATTGCTATACATCGTGTTAGAGCAGGACATGCTGGGTTATCAATGAAATTTGCACTAAACATGAATGGATAGAGTCGTTAAATCACGGGAGAGTGAGATGCAAGATAGAAAATGTATAGATGTACCATAGTGAAGGAACACGCACACTAGAATCCTGTTAAGATTCTATTTTAGGCTCTATGGAGTTTGACGTCTATATCCTAGTGTTCGTGGTCTATGTGAAATCAGAAATGAAAGAATTTTGAAAAGTACGAAAAATACAACGGACCATAGACGACGAACACTAGCGCTAACAAGCATAGACCACGAACAATGCACGAAAACTAAGATACTACAAATACTTGTACCTACTAATAAGCAAGCTAGGAAGTAGCATAGACCACAATGTTGCCGGCAGTCACGGAAGAAAAGTCCGAAACCTAATCAGCACGCTGATTCAGAACATTTCGATAACTTCCCGTTTCGATACGATTAGATATCGATCTCGTATCGAAAATTTTTTGTCGTGCGATTCAGAACGTTCGGTTAGAGAATTCGATTCGATGTCGACTACGGAATCGGCTTCGTTATCGGTATCGAGAAGTTACATTAAATTACATGTGGATTTACGAAGTTTGTTGTTTTACCAAAATTTCACTTGTTATTAAATTCATATTAACACTAAATAAATAGATTTTAATCATTTTCGAAGGTCATTGAAGTAATTATTTAAAATGATAACTTGTTAAATTATTGACGGCCAATTTTCAGCCTCGTCGATAGATGGCGCTAAGTTCATATTTCATCCCTCTGGGTTCTTATTTTATTTTGTTATGGTGTACATAATATGTTATTTTAATGTTAAAATACGTACAATATGGTAAGTAAACATTTACATACCAAAATCATTCATCATAATCATTTTATACGAAAAACCAGTAAACACAGTACGTAAACACAAGGATACCGGATGCCCTGTAGCTTTCGATAAGTAACCAACTAAAATTATCGGACGTTCGGAAAATCTTATTCGATAAGGTTGTTGTGAATAGCGATTGATAGAAGATACCGAACCCTTAAATTAAACCTTAATATTTGCACGCCTATAAGGCAAAACATGTTCGGAATCACAAAACTTTGTAACCTATTTGTAACCCATGTTTAAAGCAAATAAACGAATTTATTATTATTTATTTATTAACGATATCTACGTCGGTTCGATTCGGTTTCGAGTTCGACAACTTCTCCGTCGATACGATTATTCTGAATTGAAAATTCATCTTATCGTACGATAACAAACCGAATCGATCGATAATTATGTCATCGTAAGGTTCTGAATCGGGGTGCAGCATTTGTGAGGATCGTTTCGGATTTCACCCATACAAAACTGTCAAATTCCATAGAAACGTGTACGGATCAAATCGGCTTTTCGATGCGTACACGAATGTATGGAAAATGACAGTTTTGTATAGGCAAAATCCGAATCGATCCTCACAAATGTGGTTCCACCCTAATAAGGCTGCAGGAGGCAATCGGCTAAAGTACAGGGTGGTCCAACTAGTGACGTCAATAATTTTTCTTTTTAAATTCCTCACACTGGAGGCTGCAGGTGTGAGGAATTTAAAAAAAAAATATTGACGTCACTAGTTGCCCTAGTTGGACCACCTACTTTTAGCCGATTGCCCCCCTGGGGGTGTCCGAAAATACCCCATATAATATGTTCCGCGATTTTTTGTAG
This sequence comes from Oeneis ivallda, assembly GCA_029955525.1. NCBI lineage: Eukaryota > Metazoa > Arthropoda > Insecta > Lepidoptera > Nymphalidae > Oeneis > Oeneis ivallda. Next base: position 968,366 of record JARPMR010000018.1, on the reverse strand, counting down.
TTTTCGAGTTATAATTTTTTTGTGTTTTTTAATTGTTTTCTGCCAGCGAGGTTTCAAAAATCCATATCTTTTTTTGTAGTAGGTATTTTGCAGTATTTTTCTTTTTCAAGATGATAAATAAAAATCTGGGGGCTTACTATGACCTTTTATAAAACCGTGCAATTTCCAGGCAGTTCAAAAGCAGGCCTGCTTCTGAATCGCTGAAAATCGTACTATGACATCCTAAAAGGTGAACGGCAAGTGAACGACAATTGACCTGCTAAGCTTGTCTCTGGTCTGCTGTAATGTGAATGTCTTTTTTACTTTGTAACGTTCAAAAACTTGCCTCTTTATCGATATCATTGCATGTTCATGTAAACCGGTTTTTTTAATAATGTACACCCGTTTTTTTTAGATAAGTGTTCTTTTTATAAGATTATTTATTACAAATTATCAAAATACTTTATCTTAGATCACTAAAACCTTCATGTTTTGCGATCGTAATAACTTCTTAACCTTGAAGATTTAACTGTTTTCGGACGTACAGTCTATTTGGAGAGAGGTTACCATTATATGTAAACAAAACATACCTGACAGGACATTTCAGTTTTGCTAACACTATTTTCACTGTTCGCGCTATAAATCACTCACAAACGTTTTATTTCCCGAAGCAAAACATTTTTAAGTTTATATTAAACACAAATGTACTTCAAACTATGCAGTTTACGATATTATTTTAGCATTAATCTAGTCACCATCGGAAAAAAAAAACATAGACTAATAGCCTAGTTTGTGTTTGACATATGAAATAGAACAAATCCCTAGTGCTGGAAATAAAACGTGAACCATAGAGTGAATGATAAGAACGAGCTTAGTCGATTGTAAAATCGGAAGTCGTATTTATTACGCTCGTAGATCCGTGTATTAAGGCAAATGGCAACCGGTTAGCGATGCGTGACTGCGAATGATCTGACTATTCGAATAATTTACAACTACTAATGTACACATTTTCGAATTGAACATTAGTATTATATTAATGCTCATAATCGAATGACGACTACTTATTAGTATTTTAATTACTCATCATGTTTCGACTGCGTTGACGACCTCCCTGGCTCAGTGGTGAGCGCTGTTGTCTTATAACTGGGAGGTCCCGGGTTCGATTCCCGGCGGGGTCAATTTGGGAATTTATAATTTCTGAATTGTATGTCTCTGGTCTGGTCTGGTGGGAGGCTTTGGCCGTGACTAGTTACCACCCTACCGTCAAAGACGTGCCACCAAGCGATTTAGCGTTCCGGCACGATGGCGTGTAGAAACCAATTAGGGGTATGGGTTAAATGTTCACTGCCATACCCCTTCCAAGTTAGCCTGCTACCATCTTAGACTGCATCGTACCATCAGGTTAGATCGCAGTCAAGGACTAGCTTGTCATCGAATAAAAAAAAAAAAAAGTTGTTCAGCGCGAAATGTCAGTTCAGGCTAGTCGAAATGCCTACATGCCTACTACATTATTCACGACTTGGATTCTCGGAAAAGAAGTGGAGACTTTAACTAATGGTTTCAATTGTACGATTGGAATGTTAACCTGATTCTTTAAGTTTATAAATCTATTTCAAAATTGTCAAGTAGTTTAAAGTAGTTACTAATCATGGTAAATCATTTGATCAGTTCGAATGATTTATAAAGTCGAATAATTCGACAATCATAATAGGAGAAGGATTGTAATAACAAATATAATAAAAATAATAGTATAATATAAATAATAATAAAAATAAAATATTGTAAGGACAAACCATTTATAAATTTAATATGTAATAAATTAAAATTAATTCAAACATAATATTTTATGTAACATTTACAGTTAGCTACAAATTTGAATATTTAAAATTATAGGATCCGTATTGAAAGGTCTTAATAATATCGTTTCCAACATCACAATTCAGAAGAATATCATATTAAATAGTATTGATAATCGATTTAAGAATGTATTCATTCAATCAATCGTTCATTCTCAACTTGTCTGCCAATGTTTCGCATCACTAGTACAGTGAAAATATAATCACGTGATCTGACGCCATAATTGTTTACGTATAATGGTAACCTCTCCCCAAATAGACTGTAAGTAGATGTATTTTTTATAGTTTTACCGCGCTCGTTTAAAATCAACTTGACGTTTTACCCGATCCCACTTGGAAGTTGCAGTTGGACTTAAAACTACTTTACTTTTTACTTGATATCACGAAGTAAATAGCCAACGCGATAACAATTTCATATTTTTAAGTGTTTTTTTTAATATATTTTGTTTCCGGGGATCTTCAAAAAAGAGACGAGCTAGAACTTCGCTATAAAAATCTGCATTGGTTGCTAGGAAGACATTCCTTGCTATCAATTCACAATAAAGTTCTGCTTTATAAGCAAGTTTTAATGCCTGTCTGGGCCTGGGCTTATGGGTGCCAACTCTGGGGCTGCACCAAAAAGAGCAACACACAAATTATTCAAAGGTTTCAAAATGAAGTACTAAAGAACATTGTTAACGCACCTTGGTACATAAGGAACGATAATATTCACTGGGACCTTAAAGTTGAATATGTCGATAGAATAATTTCAAAATTCGCTGAAGCCCACGAACATCGGCTTCACCATCACGTTAACGTTGAGACGATCCAGCTGCTCGACGTAACGCAGTTAGTGAGGAGACTTAAAAGGACAAAACGATATGAGCTAGTCCTTAGTAGTGAATAGTGATAATGTAGTGTAAAAGTTGCATTAAAGAACACATGAATAAAGTGTCTTCAATCAATAAAGAAAGACTAAGATGCGTCAGAGTGGACTACTTCTAGTATAAAGATAATTTATAAGTTTAGGTTAAAGTAAAATAACTCATTAGTTAAATTATTAGGCTAGATTGTAATTTTAGTGTGTTATTGTAATGCATACTCATAATAATGAAAAAAAAATACAACTAGTCTTGCATTTTCTTTGAAGTATGTCTGTGTGTGTGAATTTTCTCATTTAAAAATATGATTTCACTTAGTAAGAAGTTTAATTGGAACATTGTTTATAAAATGTGGTAAGTAATTAAATTTTAGTGCAACACAAACAAGTCATCATGTAAGCATGACTCAGCTTCATCATATTATGGGAGTTCCTGGATAACCATAGGGAAATTTCAGTCGGATATAATAAATTCACCCAAGCGTAGGACCATAGTAGGCAAATTTGGTAAAGGGCAGCTGCAGAAATTTAAATTCTACTGGTGATGGAGCAACTAAGTCTTCATCTGAATAGTCGAAGGTTAGCACTGCAGTATTTCTCATCGAGTTTTACTCAAGTTAATAACTTGAGCTTCCTACATCAGTTATCATTACCCATATTATAGGTACTAGATGATGCCCGCTACTTTGTCCGCGTGGATTAAGGTTTTTTGATTCCTGTGGGAACTCTGTAATTTTCCGGGATAAAAATCCTGGATATGAGCTATCTCTTTGGAATTTGGAATACCAAATATCAGCCAAATCTGTTCATTGGTTGTGGAGTTATAGAGTAACAAACATCCATCCATCCATCCATACATCCTTACAAACTTTCACATTTATAATATTAGTAGGATTTATAGAAAAATTAAATGAGACAGTGATTTAATTCTATAAAATATTTAGAATGGAATGACAAACAGAAATTGGATTCAATATTTATTCATTTAACCACTGTGCACAATAATATAAATTAATACATAATTCACATTCACTTATAATTGCTAAACAAACCTAAGTACAAGTCAATAAAATAAAAGTCAATAGTAATTTTATACTCATGAACATTATTATTTATTATTTATTTCTATTAGGTATTTTATATAATATATTTATTTCTTATCTCAATATGGTTTATGGCAGCAGTGACCTCTGCCAATACTGTAGATAAGGTTTGCTGGGCAACTTGTTGTGCACACCCAGAAGTTTTCTGATGTTCTGATGGGACCCATGTGCATAGACATAGATTGCTGTTAAAACCTGAAAACAATTAATTTAACCTATTTTAGCTGCTTGTTAATACTCCTGTCCTTATTTAGCTCCATAACAATGCTCCTGTCCTTATAAAGCATTAAACAATAATAATAATTGATTTACTGTAATTAATATGCCTGACATGCAGACAAACTTAGTAAGTATAGTAAAGTAAGAACTTCATATAAGACAAGGTCAGTGCAGTGCTTGTTATTTGACTAGGACACACAAACATAGTGAACTTATATATTAGAATTAACTAAGGACAGTTACTGGACTTTAAATTAGATATAGAATATATTATTAATTTGACCCCCCACCAGGTGGACCGACAACATCAAACGAGTCGCAGGGAGCCGCTGGATTCAAGCGGCGCAAGACCGAAGCCTGTGGAAGTCCATGCAGGAGACCTTTGTCTAGCAGTGGACGTCTATAGGTTGATAAAGAAGAGAAGAAGAAGAAGACTAAATTGTAGTAAAAAATAAAACTACCGTTATGTAATAGTGCTTTATGGTAGGAAAATATATGATATATATACAACAAGGACAGTAATTTCTCCAACAAACGGGTCTGGGTTCCAATCCCAGCATGCACCACTGATCTAAAAAAATGTGCATACTTATTACAAAAAACATTATCACATCTTTTGGTGAAGCATTCACAAAGAAACCAACACATGAGCTTTTGATAGAGTTCTGGAAGGTGTTTGAAGTCTGCCAATACTACTAGGCCATACTAGGCCAGCATGGTAAACTACAGTCTAATCCATCTCATTCTGAGAGGAGACCCGAGCCCAGCAGTGGGACAGTGGATTGATGCAATGACTTCATGGGTTCATTAATTTCATTATCATGTGTTGGCCTCTCCCTTTGTCTCTATGCTCAAATCACTAGATCTATGAGGATTCGTTTTCATTAAAGGTTCCAAATCCTCACACAAACCGTGGACTAAATCCTTTGATAACCTATAAATTAAAAAAAAACATTTTAAAGTTTTTGTCGATTATCATACTACTATTGAAATACAAGGACACTAAAACTTGATCAATAAATACCTATGCTAGGTATATATTTATCAAGTTTTAGTGTCCTATTACCTATATTGCTCCATAAATTCCCTTTCATTCATAAATCATATCGAAAGGGTTGTTTATTTCCCTCATCGGCTCATGGCGTCGGTTCCTGTTTTCAATCCGGTATTAGCTCTGCAAATACTCAAAGATTGCATTTTCGTCACACATCAACAAAACAGAGGAAAAGCAAAAGTCTCGTTGAAAATAGAGGAAAGGCAAAAAGTAATGTTGAACGTTTGAAGCACATATTAAAACCCAATCATTAAATAATACCACGGGTATGTACACTTCAAATTCTAACAATTCACTTCAGAATTTCCGAAATTGTTGTAGGAACACGATTATAATATTGCAATTTAGAGGTTTAAAACATAGTACCTCGATAATCGGATATCTAAATTACAAAACAATGCTGAAAAAGCTGCTCTAAGAGTAACTTTTTTTGGATCGTGTAATTTGACGTATGGGACGCTCAGTTTCCAGTCAACAAACGCTTTGCCGCTGTCAAGTGGCACGTCATGGTACGAAAATCTATACAAAAAAAAAGGTGAACGGTTTTTGGATCGCTAACGCAACAAGCCTGCAGCAGGCCTGCTATAATAGATGTCATGGTACGATATTGCCGTGCAGTTCAATTTCTGCCCTGCTATAAGAGCTCATAGTAAGCCCCCAGAATGAGCCTGAACTTGACATCACCAAACAGGAATATAAAGGGGCAAAATTTGTAATGAAAAAATCTATAGAAAAATCTAAGGCTAAATGGTGGAATACTATCTGTAAAGAAGTAGATCAAGATGTATGGGGACTTGGATATAAAATTGTTACCAAGAAGCTGAAAGGCCATCCCCCTATACAAATTAGCATGAGGAAAATAAAAGAGATTAGTTGAGGTACTCTTTCCCGAACACGTGGAGTTTGAGCGAGAAGTAGTCCCTCTGCAAATAGCGCCGGAAGTTACTGACGACGAACTACGAAATGTCAAAAATAGAATCAAGCTTAAAAAAGCTTCTAGTCCGGACCAGATTCCACCTGAAATAATTAAATTGGTCACTAGCGTCATACCTGAGAAGATAAAACAAGTCATGTCTGACGTGATTCGATCGGGTATATTCCCAAACATGTGGAAAAGAGCGAAGTTGGTACTGCTGCGAAAGCCAAACAAAAGTGCTGAAAGACCCTGCGGGATACAGACCACTATGCCTACTAGACTGTTATGGTAAGCTACTGGAGGGAATATTACTGAACAGAATAGAAGATTTGCTACGAGTTAAATACAACTTAGCAGATACACAATTTGGATTCTTCAGAAAGGGAAGTTCCACACTGGGTGCTATTGAAAAGGTAATAGCGGCTGCGGAAGCAGCTAAGCGGGGCACACATCGTAACTGAAAATTATTTGTTTTAATCGCACTTGATGTTAGAAACGCGTTCAACTCCGTTCCCTGGCAAGCTATACTCAAACTTTCAAAGAGATAAAAAAGAGAGGATTCCCTCAGTACATGTGTAACCTCGTTAATTTGAACCAAAGACGAAGGAACGACAAAAACCTTCAATGTGAGCAGTGGTGTACCACAGGGTTCAATTCTAGGACCAACATTGTCGAATATACTATATGACGAGGTACTTAAACGGACCTGGGAGTAGATGTATAGCTCGTAGGTTTCGCAGTTGACCTAGCCTTGATAGTGTCGGCTCAATAAAAGTTCAATAAACACTTCGAAGAAGTATCGGCGAAAGCAGAACGTTTAACAGCAGCATTAGGCCAGCTAATGCCTCGAAGAGATGGACCACGGGCGAGTAAAAGGAGATTACTGGCATCAGTGGCCCACTCAGTTATGCTATCCTAGTGTTCGTGGTCTATGAGTTATGCTATATGGTGCACCCATATGGGTGAAGACAATCAGGGGGGCAATCGGCTAAAGATATATCAATCATTAAAGGACAGCATCAATGTCAAAACATGGTTTTGGGTGTTGGCCATTGGTCAAAACCATGTTTTGACATTGATGCTGTCGTATAACGATTGATATATTTTTTAGCCGATTGCCCGGCAGGATAGCTTACTGCTAGCTGTTGCGTCTGTTGTTGCATGTTATTACATAGAAATTAGATAATACATATTATTGAATTGAAAAGTACCTGTTTCTATTTTACTGCGTTAAACTAACAGCACCGGTAAGTCAAAATTCATCATTTTCCTCAATGGTTTTCCAGTACCTAGTATTTACGCCCTTTGATTTGTAATTTTTTCTTTGTGATGTTTTGTGTGGCAATAAATAAATTATCTATTTATAAAGGTATAAATCTATCTATCTGTTTCATACATTAGACATACCTTAGAGAGAGACAGATAGTGTCTTTCTCTATGTTTGAAACAATTTTAAAGATTAGGTATTTTTACCCATAATAATACTCCACAGTTCACACCATATTCTTAAAATATTACTGACGTCTCTACACTGTTGCTTCGCACCACGAGTGAAGAGGGGACTGTATGCGATCAACGCATATTTTTTGTTCTCATATTATCTGCATTTTGTAGGTTTAATATGGCAATACTGTCTGTTACAACTCTTTAATTTATGCTCTAGTCTATACTCTCTCTGACAGCAACCTCTGCTCGGCGCTCGCATAAGGGTGGAACCACATCTGTGAGGATCGATTCGCATTTATGCCGATGCTATAAGACACACTTGTAAGGATCGCGTCCTTACGGATCCGAAAGGATGCGTACGCGTCCTTACGGATCCGTAAGGATGCGTACGCGTCCTTACGGATCCGTAAGGATGCGTACGCATCCTTTCGGATCCGTAAGGAGGCGAAAGCCTATAAACATTGTTGTCTGCGTAGGGATGGTCGATGATGGCATCGATATTTTAATTGCTAGCTCAACCACGATATTAATCTTCTTCTACACAGAGGAAATGGATGCCAAAAATTGAAAAAGTCGCCGCCATATTGAAATTCTTTGTTTTTCGACCGATTTCGTTCAAAATCGATATTTAGGCTTCCCTTGGGTCAAGAAAGAGAAAATAGATGCCAAAATTTTAAAAAGTCACCGCCATATTGAAATTCTTTGTTTTTCGACCGATTTCGTTCAAAATCGATATTTAGGCTTCCCTTGGGTCAAGAAAGAGGAAATAGATGCCAAAATTTTAAAAAGTGACCGCCATATTGAAATTCTTTGTTATTGGACCGATTTCGTTCAAAATCGATATTTAGGCTTCCCTTGGGTCAAGAAAGAGGAAATAGATGCCAAAATTTTAAAAAGTGACCGCCATATTGAAATTCTTTGTTATTGGACCGATTTCGTTCAAAATCGATATTTAGGCTTCCCTTGGGTCAAGAAAGAGGAAATAGATGCCAAAATTTTAAAAAGTGACCGCCATATTGAAATTCTTTGTTATTGGACCGATTTCGTTCAAAATCGATATTTAGGCTTTCCTTGGGTCAAGAAAGAGGAAATAGATGCCAAAATTTTAAAAAGTGACCGCCATATTGAAATTCTTTGTTATTGGACCGATTTCGTTCAAAATCGATATTTGGGCTTCCCTGGGGTCAAATAAGAGGAAATGATTGGCAAAATTATAAAAAGTGACTGCCATATTGAAATTCTTTGTTATTGGACCGATTTCGTTCAAAATCGATATTTAGGCTTCCCTTGGGTCAAGAAAGAGGAAATAGATGCCAAAATTTTAAAAAGTGACCGCCATATTGAAATTCTTTGTTATTGGACCGATTTCGTTCAAAATCGATATTTGGGCTTCCCTGGGGCCAAATAAGAGGAAATGATTGGCAAAATTATTAAAAGTGACCGCCACATTGAAATTCTTTTTTATTGGACCGATTTAGTTCAAAATCGATATTTGGGCTTCCCTGGGGTCAAATAAGAGAAAATGATTGGCAAAATTATAAAAAGTCGCCGCCATATTGAAATTCTTTGTTATTGGACCGATTTTGTTCAAAATCGATATTTAGGCTTCCCTTGGGTCAAGAAAGAGGAAATAGATGCCAAAATTTTAAAAAGTGACCGCCATATTGAAATTCTTTGTTATTGGACCGATTTCGTTCAAAATCGATATTTGGGCTTCCCTGGGGTCATATAAGAGGAAATGATTGGCAAAATTATAAAAAGTGACCGCCATATTGAAATTCTTTGTTATTGGACCGATTTCGTTCAAAATCGATATTTAGGCTTCCCTTGGGTCAAGAAAGAGGAAATAGATGCCAAAATTTTAAAAAGTGACCGCCATATTGAAATTCTTTGTTATTGGACCGATTTCGTTCAAAATCGATATTTAGGCTTCCCTTGGGTCAAGAAAGAGGAAATAGATGCCAAAATTTTAAAAAGTGACCGCCATATTGAAATTCTTTGTTATTGGACCGATTTCGTTCAAAATCGATATTTGGGCTTCCCTGGGGTCAAATAAGAGGAAATGATTGGCAAAATTATAAAAAGTGACCGCCATATTGAAATTCTTTGTTATTGCACCGATTTCGTTCAAAATCGATATTTGGGCTTCCCTGGGGTCAAATAAGAGGAAATGATTGGCAAAATTATAAAAAGTGACCGCCATATTGAAATTCTTTGTTATTGGACCGATTTCGTTCAAAATCGATATTTAGGCTTCCCTTGGGTCAAGAAAGAGGAAATAGATGCCAATATTTTAAAAAGTGACCGCCATATTGAAATTCTTTGTTATTGGACAGATTTCGTTCAAAATCAATATTTAGGCTTCTCTGGGTTCAAAGTTGTTCGTGGTTTAGATTTTTAGTTCGCGTACGTCGATGATATTTTAGTTTCTTCAAAAGATAGCGAACAGCATGCAAAACATTTACGTATTCTTTTCAAACGTTTTTGAAGGATACGGTATAGTTAATAACGAGAAGAATGGTATTTTAATGTTCCAGAGGTTCGTTTCCTTGGATACAAAATAAGCGCTCCCGGGATTGGCTCTCCTGCTGACCGCATTAAGAGTTTACAGGATTTTCCTCTACCTAAAACAGTACAGGGATTTAGAAGATATGATTAATTTTTATCGAAAATTTCTCCCTAGCATAGCGCGACTTCAAGCAACATTAATAGATGCTTTATCAAAACTTCAAGATAAAAGTGCTAAACCTTTTACTGGGACTCCCGATTTAGAGCGTATCCTACTTCCTACTAATATTATAAAGGCGAAAGTTTGTATGTATGTTTGTTCCTCTTTAACGCAAAAACTACTGGATGGATTTGGCTGAAATTTGGAATGGAGATAGATTATACCCTGGATAAACATATAGGCTACAAATTATTCCGGAAAAATCCAAGGTTCCCGCGGGATTTTGGAAAACCACTGATAGATGGCGCTGATTGTACTTAAATCACGCTTACATTATCCGCAGTATCGAGAATAAGTAAAAAATTCCAATTCAACAATCAAGTAGGATAACCACAGTTATTGAAGTTTTTCATTAGCAATAGAAAATTTCTTAGGGATTAGGGATTAGGGATGGATTACATCATGTGTAGATGTGTTATGGCAAATATTTCCTCTTTCTTGACCACAGGAAGCCGAAATATCGATTTTGAATATCGATTTTGAATTTCAATATGGCGGTGACTTTTTAAAATTTTGGCATCTATTTTCTCTTTCTTGTCTCAAGGGAAGCCTAAATATCGATTTTGAACGAAATCGGTCCAATAACAAAGAATTTCAATATGGCGGTCACTTTTTATAATTTTGCCAATCATTTCCTCTTATTTGACCCCAAGGAAGCCCAAACATCGATTTTGAACGAAATCTTTCCAATAAAAAAGAATTTCAATATGGCGGTCACTTTTTAAAATTTTGGAATCTATTTCCTCTTTCTTGACCCAAGGGAAGCCTAAATATCGATTTTGAACGAAATCGGTCCAATAACAAAGAATTTCAATATGGCGGTCACTTTTTAAAATTTTGGCATCTATTACCTCTTTCTTGACCCAAGGGAAGCCTAAATATCGATTTTGAACGAAATCGGTCCAATAACAAAGAATTTCAATATGGCGGCGACTTTTTATAATTTTGCAAATCATTTCCTCTTATTTGAGCCCAGGGAAGCCCAAATATCGATTTTGAACGAAATCGGTCCAATAACAAAGAATTTCAATATGGCGGCGACTTTTTATAATTTTGCAAATCATTTCCTCTTATTTGAGCCCAGGGAAGCCCAAATATCGATTTTGAACGAAATCGGTCCAATAACAAAGAATTTCAATATGGCGGTCACTTTTTATAATGTTGCCAATCATTTCCTCTTATTTGACCCCAGGGAAGCCCAAATATCGATTTTGAACGAAATCGGTCCAATAACAAAGAATTTCAATATGGCGGTCACTTTTTAAAATTTTGGCATCTATTTCCTCTTTCTTGACCCAAGGGAAGCCTAAATATCGATTTTGAACGAAATCGGTCCAATAACAAAGAATTTCAATATGGCGGTCACTTTTTAAAATTTTGGCATCTATTTCCTCTTTCTTGACCCAAGGGAAGCCTAAATATCGATTTTGAACGAAATCGGTCCAATAACAAAGAATTTCAATATGGCGGCGACTTTTTATAATTTTGCAAATCATTTCCTCTTATTTGACCCAAGGGAAGCCTAAATATCGATTTTGAACGAAATCGGTCCAATAACAAAGAATTTCAATATGGCGGCGACTTTTTATAATTTTGCAAATCATTTCCTCTTATTTGAGCCCAGGGAAGCCCAAATATCGATTTTGAACGAAATCGGTCCAATAACAAAGAATTTCAATATGGCGGTCACTTTTTATAATGTTGCCAATCATTTCCTCTTATTTGACCCCAGGGAAGCCCAAATATCGATTTTGAACGAAATCGGTCCAATAACAAAGAATTTCAATATGGCGGTCACTTTTTAAAATTTTGGCATCTATTTCCTCTTTCTTGACCCAAGGGAAGCCTAAATATCGATTTTGAACGAAATCGGTCCAATAACAAAGAATTTCAATATGGCGGCGACTTTTTATAATTTTGCAAATCATTTCCTCTTATTTGACCCAAGGGAAGCCTAAATATCGATTTTGAACGAAATCGGTCCAATAACAAAGAATTTCAATATGGCGGCGACTTTTTATAATTTTGCAAATCATTTCCTCTTATTTGAGCCCAGGGAAGCCCAAATATCGATTTTGAACGAAATCGGTCCAATAACAAAGAATTTCAATATGGCGGTCACTTTTTAAAATTTTGGCATCTATTTCCTCTTTCTTGACCCAAGGGAAGCCTAAATATCGATTTTGAACGAAATCGGTCGAATAACAAAGAATTTCAATATGGCGGCCACTTTTTAAAATTTTGCCATCTATTTCCTCTTTCTTGACCCAAGGGAAGCCTAAATATCGAATTTGAACGAAATCGGTCCAATAACAAAGAATTTCAATATGGCGGCGACTTTTTATAATTTTGCCAATCATTTTCTCTTATTTGAGCCCAGGGAAGCCCAAATATCGATTTTGAACGAAATCGGTCCAATAACAAAGAATTTCAATATGGCGGTCACTTTTTAAAATTTTGGCATCTATTTCCTCTTTCTTGACCCAAGGGAAGCCTAAATATCGATTTTGAACGAAATCGGTCGAATAACAAAGAATTTCAATATGGCGGCCACTTTTTAAAATTTTGCCATCTATTTCCTCTTTCTTGACCCAAGGGAAGCCTAAATATCGAATTTGAACGAAATCGGTCCTATAACAAAGAATTTCAATATGGCGGCGACTTTTTATAATTTTGCCAATCATTTTCTCTTATTTGAGCCCAGGGAAGCCCAAATATCGATTTTGAACGAAATCGGTCCAATAACAAAGAATTTCAATATGGCGGTCACTTTTTAAAATTTTGGCATCTATTTCCTCTTTCTTGACCCAAGGGAAGCCTAAATATCGATTTTGAACGAAATCGGTCCAATAACAAAGAATTTCAATATGGCGGCGACTTTTTATAATTTTGGCATCTATTTCCTCTTTCTTGACCCAAGGGAAGCCTAAATATCGATTTTGAATGAAATCGGTCCAATAACAAAGAATTTCAATATGGCGGTCACTTTTTAAAATTTTGGCATCTATTTCCTCTTTCTTGACCCAAGGGAAGCCTAAATATCGAATTTGAACGAAATCGGTCCAATAACAAAGAATTTCAATATGGCGGCGACTTTTTATAATTTTGCCAATCATTTTCTCTTATTTGAGCCCAGGGAAGCCCAAATATCGATTTTGAACGAAATCGGTCCAATAACAAAGAATTTCAATATGGCGGTCACTTTTTAAAATTTTGGCATCTATTTCCTCTTTCTTGACCCAAGGGAAGCCTAAATATCGATTTTGAACGAAATCGGTCGAATAACAAAGAATTTCAATATGGCGGCCACTTTTTAAAATTTTGCCATCTATTTCCTCTTTCTTGACCCAAGGGAAGCCTAAATATCGAATTTGAACGAAATCGGTCCAATAACAAAGAATTTCAATATGGCGGCGACTTTTTATAATTTTGCCAATCATTTTCTCTTATTTGAGCCCAGGGAAGCCCAAATATCGATTTTGAACGAAATCGGTCCAATAACAAAGAATTTCAATATGGCGGTCACTTTTTAAAATTTTGGCATCTATTTCCTCTTTCTTGACCCAAGGGAAGCCTAAATATCGATTTTGAACGAAATCGGTCCAATAACAAAGAATTTCAATATGGCGGCGACTTTTTATAATTTTGGCATCTATTTCCTCTTTCTTGACCCAAGGGAAGCCTAAATATCGATTTTGAACGAAATCGGTCCAATAACAAAGAATTTCAATATGGCGGTCACTTTTTAAAATTTTGGCATCTATTTCCTCTTTCTTGACCCAAGGGAAGCCTAAATATCGATTTTGAACGAAATCGGTCCAATAACAAAGAATTTCAATATGGCGGCGACTTTTTATAATTTTGCAAATCATTTCCTCTTATTTGAGCCCAGGGAAGCCCAAGATCCGTTCGCATCCTTACGGATCCGTAAGGATGCGAAAGGATCCTTTCGCATGCGAAACGTGAGCTACACTTGTAAGGATTTTAGGCACTTTTAGGTACAAAAAATGCGAAAGCCGAATCGATGCGAAAAGCCGAATTGATCCGTTCACGTTTCTATGGAATTTGACAGTTTTGTATGGGCGAAATCCGAAACGATCCTCACAGGTGTGGTTCCACCCTAATACGTGTCTACTACGTGCTAGGCGCTAGCATAATTTAATACTGAAACAATTTGTAAAAGTGCAATCTCATAACTAAAATAAACTGCGTTGTTAAATTCATCGACTTTTCTTGGCCGCCTCAAACATTTTCTGGTCCTTCGAGCCGGATGCATGAACACAGCGCCGAATTCAAAATCGCCATCAGTCAACATCGTACGTATTCTGCGTCATCGCCGCCATGTCTTCGCCACGAGATGTTGAAAGGTTACTCGCACAAAGAAATAATGTGAAAGGTAGGATCACGAGAATCTACAATTTTTCGCAATCCGATCTCCGAGGTGGAAACTACGGAACTAAAGGTGCGACTTGCAGACCTTCAAAAGTTACTCGAAAGGTACGAGAATATACAGATGTACATTGAAATGGAGGATGACGACGACGACAAAAACGACCAAGATCGCAACGCAGTGGAAGAAAAGTACTATACCACAAAGGCGCACCTACAAAATGTGATCGATGCGCGTGCCACGCCGGCACCCATGCAGTACAACACGTGCAACTCTGATGCCTTCAACATCAAGCTGCCTAAATTGGAATTACCGACATTCGACGGGACACTGAAGGATTGGCACAGTTTCAAGAATATATTTCAATCTGCCATCGGGGACAGCAACCTCCCACCCGTTCAAAAGCTTCAGTATCTAAAGTCAGCCTTGCGAGGAGAGGCTGCGGGACTCGTTGGATCGCTTCTTATCACCAACGAAAACTACAACAAGGCTATGGACATTCTTCAAAGCAGGTACGACAATAAGGTTATCCTTGTGAATCACCATATTAAAGCAATAGTCAATCATCCACAGATTACAAAAGTTAACCTTAAGGACTTTTTAGTAATACTGCAACAAAGTTTAGACTCATTAAATGCACTCAAAGTTGAAACTCAAGGTTGGAATGTTTTATTAGTTTTTCTCATAACTCAAAAATTGGATAACTCACTTAGAGCTGCTTGGGAAATTAATAGAAAGGAAACCACTTTACCTACCTTAACTGAACTTCTTGACTTTCTCAGCTTACGTAGGACAGCCTTTGAGTTGATCAATGACAAAGGCGCTGACAGTAAGTCGACGGTCCCTGCTAAGACCAAGGTAACTCATGGTGCTACAGTTGAGCATCTTAATGATATTTGTATATTATGTAAGGCTCAACATTGTGTTCTTTATAAGTGCCCTGAATATTTAAAAATGGTTCCTCAACAGCGGCTTGAGTTTGTAAAAAATAATTCACTTTGCCGGAATTGCCTTAAACCTTTTAAGTCTAATCACCAGTGCTCCAAGCATAAGTGTTTTACCTGTAGAGGTCGCCACCACACGACGGTCCACATAAATAGCTCTAAAACCCCTAACGCACTACATTCTAATAGTGTTAATAAGTTTCAACTCTCACACTCAGCATCCGAAATGCTTGCACCAGCTCAGATGTCTGCGCCAACTAAGCCTACATCTAATGACAACTTAAAGTCAACCACGCCTCATAATCAAGCTAGCACTGCTGACGGCAGCCTACCTGTTGTTCACACAGCTATCACTAAAATTACTAACAATATGCATATTTTGCTATCCACAGCAGTTGTTAGGATAGCCGACGCTGATGGACAGTGGCATACAGCCAGGGCTCTCTTGGACTCTGGAAGCGAGGTCAACCTGATCAGCAACAAGTTGGCACTCAAACTCAAATGTAAGTTCGAACCTAATCAATGTTCTATTAAAGGAATAGGTTCTTCTAAATTACACTCTAATGTAGCTCTTACTACTCGAATAGCATCACGCATCAGTGAATATCAAGCCAGTCTTACATGCTTAGTGATGGATAATATTACAGTCAATCTACCGCACTTTTATGTCCACACTAACACCTGGAACATACCTACTCACATAGCTAACACATTAGCAGACCCTACATTCAACATTCCCAATGAAATCGACCTACTAATAGGTGCACAACTGTTTTACAACATCATAACACAAGGTAGTTGTACATTAGGTGAAAACTTACCTCATGCAGTTAACTCAGTGTTCGGCTGGATTATTTCAGGTCCATTTCTTGACACTAGAGCTATACACCTCACTTCACATACATTAGTGAATCTACACCTCATTGATGATCACAACAGTGACAAATTGTTATCTAGATTCTGGGAACAAGAAGAGTTAAGCTACAAACCAACACTCACACCAGATCAAGCATATTGTGAACAACTGTTTACCGACAGCACTACCATTTCTGACACAGGTCGCTACACAGTTCATTTACCTATCAATCAAGAGATGATTTACAAACTAGGTGATTCTTTCAACACAGCATATCGTTGCCTCTTACAATTAGAGTCAAGATTTAGCAAAGACCCTATTTTATATCAACAATATAAACAATTTATTCATGAATTTTTAGAACTTGATCATGCTGAGATAGTACAAGGGGATTTTAAAACTCCTGGTAAATACCCTGCCTACTTTCTTCCTCATCATGCAGTTTTAAAGACCAACTCAATTTCCACTAAATTGAGAACCGTTTTTAATGCGAGCTCTCAAAGTTCCAGCGGCATCTCATTAAATGATGCTCTGTTTGAAGGTCCTAATATTTATAACAATATACTAGACATCATTATAAGGTTTAGAATGCACAAAGTTGTTTTTTCCACAGACATAGTGAAGATGTTTAGAAATATTTTGGTTCATCCTGAACACCGCTCTCTATTGAGACTACTATGGAGAGATAATAAACAAGACCCTATACAATGCTTGCAACTTAAAACAGTCACATATGGCACCAAGTGTGCACCCTACTTAGCTTGTAGAACTCTTAAAGATTTAGCCCATAGACATAAAGATACACACCCTCGTGCCGCTCAATGCATACAGGAACAATGCTATATGGATGACTTGATGGACGGAGCAGATGACATACACTTACACACAGTCATTCAACTTTGTGATGAGGTCACTGACCTACTTCATAAAGGTGGTTTCACACTACACAAGTGGTCATCTAACTGCCGAGATATTCTTGATCATGTCACAAGTAATCTGTCAGACAACATGAGTTCTGCCTCATATGATTTCTCACCTGAGTGTATAGTCAAGACACTAGGCATACAGTGGATACCTACTGAAGATTGTTTTACTATATCAATACCTAACAAAGAAACCTCTCAACATACAAAGCGAACAGTTTTATCTAACATTGCTCAGATCTTTGACCCTCTAGGTTTGCTCTCACCCAATACTGTCACTGCAAAGATTTTAATGCAAAATATTTGGAAGCTTAATTTAAATTGGGATAGTGCTCTGCCTGCAGATGTAGAGAGTCAGTGGTTAACCTTTTATAAAAATTTACAATGCTTGAAAGGCATGGAACTGCCACGCTATTACTTTTCTGACATCCCAATTGAACTTGCACTTCTAGGATTTGGTGATGCATCCTCTCAAGCCTATGGTGCATGTATATACCTAAGGGCTACCTATTCTAATAAAAAACCTACTTGCACACTTGTCATGTCTAAGACAAAGGTTAGTCCAATTAAAGTTGTCTCAATCCCAAGATTAGAACTAGGGTCAGCCTTGCTATTAGCGCGAATGAATAATAAGGTACAAACCATACTCACATCATTCAATATAAAAAATACTTACTTATTTTCTGACTCTGCTGTTGTACTTCACTGGCTGAAGTCTCCATACAAAAGGTATAATGTTTACATTTCAAATAGGCTCATGGAGATTTTAGAGTTGACCTCAGTAGAAGCTTGGTGTTATATTAACACTAAGGAGAACCCAGCTGATTTGCTCACTCGGGGTATCACTGCGGAAGAACTAATCCAATCTGACTTATGGTGGACAGGCCCTAAGTGGACTAGGGAGGATATTACCAAGTGGCCCATTGTCATTCCCCAACCAGTAGTAGAATCTGATAGCAGGTTAGAATTGGTTAAGCCTAAGGCACATACCACACATACAGTCACCACAGAACATACATTTTTGGAATATTTTGGAAGATTTTCAAACTTCACAAACCTTAACAGAACTATGGCATATGTTCTTAGATTCATCAGCAACTGCCGAAGTAACATTAAAAACATTTCATTTCTTTCAGTATCAGAGCTAAACAATGCACAGGATTTCATCATCCATACTGTACAACAAGCATTTTTCCCAAAGGAAATAAAAGAATTAGATTCACTGAAAGATACCACCAGCCATAGAGATCTATACACATTTAAATCTAGCCCTTTGAGAAAATTAAATCCATTCTTGGACAGCAAAGGTATTATTCGTGTAGGAGGTCGGATCAGACATGCAAACAAATACAACCAAGCACACCCTGTCATCTTACCTTGTCAATCTCACATAACTACACTCATTATTGAACAGTATCATTACAGACTCTTACATTCAGGTATTCAAACCACACTTGCCAATGTAAGACTGAAATACTGGCCTATAAAGGGTAGAATTGAAGTGAAAAAGGTTATTCACAGGTGTGTCCGATGCATTCGGTTTAGAGCTTCAACTTGCCAACAACAAATGTCCGACCTACCTAGTCCAAGAGTGTCATT
The DNA here is from genome assembly GCA_029955525.1 of Oeneis ivallda. Classification (NCBI taxonomy): domain Eukaryota; kingdom Metazoa; phylum Arthropoda; class Insecta; order Lepidoptera; family Nymphalidae; genus Oeneis; species Oeneis ivallda. The sequence goes on along the minus strand of JARPMR010000018.1, from coordinate 949,494 downwards.
GGTTTGTGCATTCACTCATGTCGGCATTGACTTTAGTGTTGCCATTAACATTAGATCAAATATGACTCGCAATTGCAGATACACTAAAGGTTATATATGCCTTATAGTTTGTCTTGCTACTCGTGCTATTCACTTAGAATTAGTGAGTGATTTGTCATCTCAAGCACTAATAAATGCCATAAAACGGGCAATTTTTAGACGAGGATTTTTTAGCTATGTGTATTCGGACGATGCTTCGAATATGAAGGGTTCTAGTAACGAACTCAATGAACTATACAAAATGTTTAAAAATGACACTTCATACAGTGAGATTGTTAATTTTTGTAGTAGCAATAAAATTCAGTGGCATTTTACTGTACCTCTAGCCAGTCATATGGGAGGCATATATGAAGCTGGCATTAAATCTGTCAAGCTATTATTAAAAAGGCAATTATGTAATAGTAAGTTAACTTATGAACTTTTGAATACTGTACTTATTCAGATTGAGGGAATCCTCAATAGCCGTCCATTGTGTCCAATGAACGATGAACATAATGATTTAGTTTGCCTGACACCAGGGCATTTCATCATAGGGGCGCCTATTGTGGACTTACCTGAACCTAATATTAGTGAAATTTCAGAAAATAGGTTAACTATTTTTCAAAGGGTCACTAAACACAAACAGACCTTTTGGAAACAGTTCTATAAACAATACTTATCTGAATTGCAAAGTAGAAATAAGTGGCTTTGTAAATTGAATAATTTAGAAATAGGTAATATAGTGTATACGTCCTGGTATCTAGTTTTGTAACGTACTAAGAGGCTTGCCAGTATTTCCCTTTATTGACGACATATTAATAGCCTCAGAAAACGAAGAGAAACACAGGGAACACCTAGAAGAGGTTTTTAAACGTTTGAATGAAAATGGGCTAACACTGAACGTTTCAAAATGTATCTTTGGTGCACCACAACTAGATTTCTTGGGCTACACAGTTTCAAAAGATGGCATCAAACCAACGGAGGAGAAAGTCAAGGCTATATCTACTTACCCATTACCAGAAACCATTCAAGAACTCCGGCGGTTTTTAGGGATGTTAAATTTCTACCGTGAAAATATACCACAGGCAGCAGACCATCAAAAAGAGCTCCATAAATACCTTCATAACACCAAGAAGAACGACAAGACCAAAATACAATGGACAGATGTAGCCAAACAGGCTTTTGATAAATGTAAAGATGACATCAAATCTGCAGCTCTATTATACCATCCATCTTCGGAAGTACCATACTCCCTTATGACCGATGCCTCAGACTCGTGCGCCGGTGCCGTCCTACAGCAACAAAGAAAAGGATCCTGGGTACCTATTGGATTTTATTCAAAGAAGTTCACCGAAGCACAAAGAAAATACAGTACTCACGACAGAGAACTATTATCCATCTACATGGCCATTCGTCATTTCCGGCACATCTTTGAGGGTCAAGAATTAACGATATACACCGACCATAAGCCATTAACTTATGCACTCACCGTGCAAAGCAAAATCGAAACCCCACGCAGAGCACGTTACCTGGATTACATTGGCCAGTTTACATCCAAGATTAGATACATCTCCGGCAAAGACAATGAAGTCGCAGATGCTCTGTCAAGAGTAGAAACAATATCTTGTCCTTCTCCGATCAACTACGAACAATTAGCCCGAAGCCAAAAGCACGACGTCGAACTTCAGAACCTACAACATCGAAGCAACCTAAAGTTTAAATCTATAACCCTGCCCGACACTTCAGCAACTATCGTCTGCGAGATGTCTACAGGAGTTGCACGCCCATACCTGACTCTCGAGTTTCGTAAAGCAGCATATGAAGCAATTCACGAACTCAGTCACCCAGGCATAAGAGGATCAAGGAAATTGATTACTTCACGATTTTTCTGGCCCAGCATGAACAAAGATATAAGTGAATGGACTCGAACATGCATATCTTGTCAGAAATCGAAGATTCAAAGACATGTACATTCACCTTTTGAACAGTTCGATGTCGTCGGAAAGTTGCAACATGTCCACATAGATATTATTGGACCACTACCCATATCCAACGGGTACCGATACTGTCTAACTATGATAGACCGAGCAACGAAGTGGCCTGAAGCGTGTCCAATAACAGATATAACTGCAGAAACCGTAGCGACAGCATTCTACGAAGGATGGATTATTCGTTTTGGTCCACCTGAAAAAATTACAACGGACCAGGGCAGACAGCTCCAGAGTGACATATTCAAGAATCTAGCGCGACGTATGGGAATACAGCAAAACCGCACCACAGCTTACCATCCACAAACAAACGGTATAATTGAGAGGTGGCACAGAACGCTTAAATGCGCATTAACATCACGTCTAAATGCAGATAATAATTGGTCTTACGAATTACCAACTGTTTTATTGGGACTTCGCGCAGCCGTCAAAGAAGATATTGGGTACAGCGCAGCTGAGCTATTATATGGCCAAACCATTCGATTGCCGGGGGAGTTCTGTGGAACGGCAAACAATTCCATTGAAACAAGCAGTAAGCTAATGGAAAATATAAGCAACGCAATAAGGAAATCACAAGAACAGCGAACATCAAATTGTCGTCCAATATTTGTACCACAAGACCTTTTAAAGTGTGACCACGTTTTTGTACGGCACGACGCAGTAAGCAAACCACTTACTCCTGCATACGACGGCCCCTTTCCAGTCATCGAACGAAGCTCGAAATGTTTCAAGATTTGCATAAATAAGAAGTTAACAAACATTTCTATCGATCGACTTAAGCCCGCTTATATGGTGAAAAATCCCGAGCATGAAGTAACGCAAGAAGCTAAAAACAACGCTCATATTACGAGGTATGGAAGAGTCTCTAGGAAACCCATACGCTTCGCTGAGGAGGGAGTGATGTAGCGGTCATGATCATACACTCATATCATACGTCCACACACCGCGGCTTGCGACGAGCGACTGAGCTCCATTGGACCGCGCTGCTATATAAATAGCGTAGACGCCTCGAAATGCTCGCTGTGCTTGTAGTGAAGGTGCCCGCTCCGCGTTGTGCCGCTGACGAGTGTCGACTGAACTGAAGAATTCGATTGTTCGCCTTTTATAAGAACGACAGGAAAGTCTGCCTGCGCGCACATTGACGAGAATTGAGAGACTGCAGTTTCAGTGCATTTCCGCGAGTAGGTAACGGTATATTGTATACGAGTATTTTGCTCGTCCTGGTATCTAGTTTTGTAAGTCCTCAAATTGTTACTTATTACGTGCCAAAATAAAGGATTTCATGCGATACCAAAATCGAGTTTTATTTACATAATTGAATAGCAAGTGGTAACTATGGACGGCAACAATAGTTATAATCAAGGATGAAAATACTCCACCAGCTTGCTGGCCTCTAGGCAAGGTTATTCAAATTTATAAAAATGCAACTGACAACCTTGTTAGATCTGTACTTCTCAAGACTGCATCTGGAGAGTATCATCGTCCTATCAATAAACTGGTTTTACTCCAATAGTAGAAATTAATTTTAGTTATTATGATAAGATCATATTAAATGATGAATGGTCCTTTGAGTCTTATTGGAAATTTGTTATTCAGTGTTATGAAACAATTGCATAACCCAGTCATTTAGCAATAATTTTCTTTCATAATCTATAACATTAATAATTATAAATACTAGTTCTTATTAACTTGAGTATAAAACACTAGTTGAAATAATATGTACTTTGTTTATGTACTAAGATGTTCAGTAACTATTATCAATATTGTTTCTTAAATTTAAACTGCACTTTATTATGTAATTTTGTTATATTTATATAGTCACTTTGGTGTACCTAATTGATGTTAGCATTAATTAACTAAATGTAATTTTGTTCTACTCGTAACTTGTGTAATTTTGTTCCAACTTATCTAACTTTAATAATTCAATTTGGTTTAATTTGTAATACCATAATTATGCATAGCTTTCTTCACCTCCAGGGCAGTATGTATGCGATCAACGCATATTTTTTGTTCTCATATTATCTGCATTTTGTAGGTTTAATATGGCAATACTGTCTGTTACAACTCTTTAATTTATGCTCTAGTCTATACTCTCTCTGACAGCAACCTCTGCTCGCATAATACGTGTCTACTACGTGCTAGCATAATTTAATACTGAAACAATTTGTAAAAGTGCAATCTCATAACTAAAATAAACTGCGTTGTTAAATTCATCGACTTTTCTTGGCCGCCTCAAACAGGGACCAATCCCTATGCCTTCCACTGCTTTTTCCTATAAGTAGTTCAGTTCAGTGTCAAAAATGCTCTTTTTTGTAAGCAATTGTCGCAAAATTACCCGGCAGTCTTTGTTACAAGCAACAAACCCGATTAAGAACCAAATTACCCGAAATCGGGTAAAAATACCCGTGCCGGCAACACTGATGGACCACAAACCTCAGAGTAAATATACCTACTAATATTTACTCTGAGAATAGTAACCATAGACCACAGACAGGAATAAACAAGACATTCCTAGTCTCTTCCATTTATAATGAAGAATGTTAACTTGTTTTGATTATTAGCACTCCATATTCTCTATCAAAAATAAAAAATACTAGTGAAAGAATTACTTCGATACGTCAATTAGTTTCCGATTTAGAAGTAAAACAAGTTGTAACAGCACGACGCGGGCTGCCGGTAAGGTGTGACGTCACCGCACAACACGCTCTGTCTGGCTCACTCAGTCCGCTCGCGGTCGCGCGCCCGTGCCGTCGAAATTACACTTAAATACTTTTACAAATGTCCAATCCAAATACTAGGAAATCATGTGTTGTGCCTAAATGTAAAAATACAACTACCAATTCGCCGGAAAAGTTGTTTTTTATAGTTCCAAAGGACGTTAAAATGCGATTCCAATTTTCAATTTTCAAGATTTCCAATTCAAAAAAAGTTAAAATTCCAATAACACTTGGTAGCAGTCGTTGAAGGCTCCTCGCTTCGACGATGTAGCCACTGTAAAAATGCTATAGTATGTTTACAGCCACCTCTGCTGGCGGCACAATCTTCGCAGGTTACATTTAAAACTTCTTGATCCTTTTCATTGCATTCTAAACTGCAATGATAAGGTGTGGTACGTACGCGGTGTTCTGGCGTGATTCTACATTTACACTAGCGGCACGCTATGATGGCCGGTTTGACACATTACAATAGTGATGTGGAATGTCAATTTATTCTCGAACAAAAAACAATTAAGTTTTGTTTTTGTACCTGATTAAATAGGTTTAATAAAACAAAAATGTATATGTTTATTTAATTTATTTGAACGAACTGAATATTTGAATGAAAATGAATATACATAGGTACTTTATATGCACACAAGAAACATATGAATACAAAAGATACCAAAAAAGGTGCCACAAAAGGCCATAATTAATCAGATTCGTCCATACTACTATTTTCACTGTCGTCACTGCTATCATCACCTACATTAATAATTATATGTTCGTTTTCTATAATATTATCTATTTTCACATCTCTTTCATAATCTTCCCTTATTAATTTAACAGTTCTATTCACAACCTTTTCCCAGTCTCCTTTAGTCACATGTTCACAAGCTTCTTCTAATAATTTTAGCATTTTTTTTGTGGTAAATGGGGGTTCTGTATTGTGTCTTGCAGCATATCCCTTAATTTGAGCCCACACCAACTCAATCGCATTATACTCACAATGGTAAGGCGGTAACCGTATAACTCTGTGCCCATGTTCTAATGCTATTTCGTCAATGACGTATCGGATCTTGGTTGGTTTGTTTTCTTTTAAAAGACGTACTAATTCCGCTTTTAACATATTCATGTTTGCATCTACGCCATTTTTACGAAGCCATGCGACGATATCAGCTTTCTTTTGGGATTGGGCAGGTGGCTTGTCAATTTGCATCGAGTGGTATGGGGCGTTGTCCATAATTATAATAGATGGTTCAGGGAGGCTACACAACATTGAGGTAAACCATTCAGTAAACTTTTCTCCATTCATGTCTTCATGATAGTCTCCAGTGGTTTTTGACGCAAAAGCCATGAGAGAACCTTCGACAAACCCGTTGATGGTTCCGGCGTGACAAATTATAAGTCGCGATCCTTTTCCTACAGGAACTTTGGAAGTAGATGCTGCTGTGTCATCGTTCCAAGAACGGCCTACAGTATGGTTAGCATTAAGCCATGTTTCATCCAAGAACACAACATTTTGCCAATTTTTGATTTCTTTCACTTGCCGTAAAAAAGTATACCTTGCCATCGCTATATCAAATCTTTCCATCAATATTTTGCGTTTGTTACATTTTTTGTATCGAAATCCAATGGTCTTCAAAATCTTCGTTAAAGAACTTTCCCCACCGAAGAATAATCCAGCTTCCTTCAGTGAATGCACCAACTTTTTTCTTGTTGGATACTCCTTCTGTAAATAGTAGCCGTAAACATGTCTTCGGATAGCATCGGCATCAAAGCTATCGATGCCTACGACTGGTTTTGCTCGTTTTCTCTTTTTTGGTGTGTGAAGTTTATTTTCTTCTGTGCCAGTCTCGCCATATTTTTTTTTAGTTATCCGTCTAACAGTTCGTTGTCCAATATTAAGCGCATCAGCTACGCGTTCAACCACTGACGTTATAGGTAAAATTGGCCCTCCATTTTGAGCTTCACGATCGAAATAGTTACGAAGGCGTATTACGAACTCACGTGTCTGACTATTTAGAACAGTTCTCTGCGTACGTTCGGTCATATCGACGAAATCCACAACAAAGGGCTTGAACAGAGTCCAAATTAACGAGCAAGGGTCAACAGTAATGCAGTATCAATATTTGAAATCCAAAGCCAGGTCAAAACTATATCACAATCGCATTGCACTGACAGTTTATACTTTTCGAAGCAACGTCAATTCGAAACTGCTTTGTTTTGCATTGAGCATTGACGCGAGTTTGCCGGAGGTAGTAGTTGTGCTAGCCAGCGATCCTATGTGACGATCGTATTAGATTCCATTTTTAAAAATTTTCAATTTAGAAAACCAAATGCCGAGTTGTGGTATATATCATATAAAAATAAAAATTTTACCTTTTGTATGAAACAGCTGATATTTTTTTGCGATTTCAGAGGTTTGTCCACATAGTGAAAATTGTTCATATTCACAAGTACATTCACCCCTTAAATGGTGCAAACTGATTTTTCTACACTTGTATACATTTTAGAAATCAATTTAATAAATAAATTTTGAGTCCTAAACCTAAAACTACGTTCGATAAAATTTATGAATCTCTGCACATCACTATCGTCAATAAAGTAATACAATTATTTCCTTCAAAGTCGTTATCAATTAATACGGAACTTCATGAGCGGACAAACGTCAAACCGGCCATCATAGCGTGCCGCTAGTGTAACCGTGCATACATCACCTACTCTTTTTACTTGAACATAACCAATAGCATCATCGCCATAGCTGTCTCTTGCCGATCTGAAATAAATTTCAAATAAAAATAAATGGCCTGACGTATTTTGTTAGTAAAAAATACAAATAAATAAAAAAGGTTTAGTACATCTGTTCAAACATCTACATTTGCAATAAAAAATAAATTAAATAAAATGGCCTTACGTATTTTGTTAGTAAAAAAAATACAAATAAAAAAGGTTTAGTACATCTGTAACGTTCAACCCACTACATCTACATCCTAAGTACCTATCCTACTTCCTACTAATATTATAAATGCGAAAGTTTGTGAGTGTGTGTGTGTTTGTTATCTTTCACGCAAAAACTACTTAACGGATCTGGACAAAGGCTGGAATAACACATACATAGGCTACTTTTAATCCTGGGAAAATGTACAGTTCCCGAGGGAAACGGGGGCGAAGCTGCTGGCGGAAGCTAGTTTGCAATACCTATATAATATACATACGTACCTACCTATAGCTACAAAACTATAATACATATTTCTTACATATTTGTTGTCTTTAACGTAAAAATTTAATGGTAGGTAGGTACTTCCACTATTTGAGTTGCATAATGCTGTTCAATATGGGATTTAACTATCGAGCACCTACCTTGTAACGCCGTGCGAGATGCAAACCGGATCCGGTATCTCTGTCGATGTTATCCCGATATTTCCCACAGTTGGAAGGTCACTGGTTCAGTTCATAAAGTCACCATCACATTTGCACCAGGGGGAACATGAATCCACCAATTAATGGTTAGAAAAACAGGGAATTAATAATAAATACACTGGAGCGCGTGTAAGTATGTTAATCGACTTTTTTGTGTCATCGATCACGAAGTAGGTAGGTCAAAATAATCTCGCCGCTTCTAGTGCAGTGCGAGTCGGCCGTAAGAGGGCACTCGAAGATCAATCCCACATTAAGTAGAAAAGAATAACAATATTATATAAATATGCTAAGGACAAAATCTCCAGATTGTGTAGTTCCTTGCTTACTCTGTTCCGGTACGGAACATGCCGCTCGCCTTAAAAGAACGTAGGGCTTTTAATAATAGTTTATACAAAAAAAAATGTTTAAACGATTATTTCACACGAGTACCTACAGACATGAATACTAGTACATAATTAACTAAGGCTAAACTTAAGACTAATGCTATTGCTAAAAACTAGAATGCAATAATTATTGATTTGGTAAAGGGCAAATCTTAATGACAGGACGTTTCAAATAGCCGTTGCCGAGCTTTAATGTTACAACCCGTGCTACACCGTCCGAGCCGGGATGAAGAGCATGTACGCGAGCTAAGCGCCATTGTAAAGGAGGCAAATTGTCGTCACATACCACGACGATATCACCCTCACGAACGGGAGGCCCATCATTACGGAACCACTTGTTACGCTGTTGAATTTCATGTAGATATTCGCGGCTCCAACGTTTCCAGAAATGTTGGACAGTTTGTTGTGTCCAGCGCCATCGGGTTAGTCTGTCGGGTTCAATATCTGTCAGTGGAACGTCAGGAATGGCCGTAAGGGGTTCACCTATGAGAAAGTGTCCAGGCGTTAAAGGCAAGGGATCTGCGGAGTCCGCGCTTAACACACAAAGGGGACGCGAGTTCAGCACCGCCTCAATTTGACATAAAAGTGTATGCATTTCATCGTACGTCTGAGTGCGTGTACCTACGACGCGATGCAAATGGTGTTTAAAACTTTTCACCCCAGCCTCAAAAAGGCCTCCAAAATGAGGCGGATTTGCCGGTTGGAAATGCCATGTTATACCTAGTAATAAAAAAGTGTGAACTTTACCGCGTCTATCGACTTGCCGCAAATAAACACATGCTGAATATGCCTTCTCAGATGCATCTGAGAAACCATGTAAATGTATAGTATTATTTAGGTCAGTAATAACGTGACGTGGGATCGAGACGTTGGATAGGGTTGGCAGCTGATCGAGAAAGTTTGACCATGAATTGGCAATATCAACGGGTACACTATCGTCCCACCCTACGCCCGATAGCCAAAGCAGTTGAATTAAATGTTTTGCATAAAGCGTTATTGGAGATAACCACCCCATAGGATCATAAATTTTTGCTATTTGAGAGAGTATGTTTCTTTTAGTGCATTGCCGGGGCGAATCCTTTACGCTGAAGGTGAAAATGTCTGCATCGGAATCCCACTCAAGTCCCAACACTTTAGTGGTAGTATCGTTTTCCATGCCTGCAATAGAGAAGATTTCAGGCCGCTCGCCATGAGTGTCTGAGGGCTGAACAGCAGCGACTATAGCTGGTGCATTACTGTGCCATTTGCGTAATTCAAAACCGGCTGATGTACAAAGTTGGATCAACTCGGTTTGTAGTATAAGTGCCCTTTCAACGGTGTGTTCCCCTGACACAACATCATCCACAAACACATCTTGATCTAAAACTTTAGACCCAATAGGAAAGCGGCTTGCTTCGTCACTTGCGAGTTGCTTTATAGTACGTAAAGCAAGATATGGCGATGAATTGACACCAAACGTGACCGTACGCAGGCGATAATCGCGTACAAGTTCTTCGGGACTGAATCGCCACAGAATCCGTTGGAAGTCGCGATCTGATTCACGGACTAAGATATAGCGATACATTTGTTTGATATCCGCTGTAAATGCGATTTTATAAAGTTGAAATTTTAGAAGTACATCTATGATATCTGGGTGAAGCTTGGGACCTGTTAACAAAACGTCATTAAGTGCCAAACCATTGCTAGACTTGCTTCCAGCATCGAACACTATCCTAGTACGTGTCGTAGAACTAGTTTATTTGAAAACACAATGATGTGGAATATAATAGGTTCCACCTGACGTAGGTGCATCATTCACTAACTCCATATGATTGGAATCCAAATATTCCTGAAGACACGCGTGGTATGAAAGTTTTAAATGTGGATTGCGCTCTAAACGATATTCTAATTTACGAAGTCTGACAAGAGCGATATCACGCGATTCACCGAGTCGTGGTGCATCTGGTTTAAACGGTAGGGCCACTACATACTGTCCTGTCTCGTCACGAGTGAAATTATTTTTGTAGAAATTTTCACATATTCCTCATGTGTCATAGACCGTTGCTCAGGGAAGGACTCAAGCTCCCAAAACCGTTGTAAATAATTGTCATTCTCAAAGGAGCTTAAGCATGCATGAATCCTATCCGAGATTGAGGTAACACACGCGCGCGGGAGGTTAGAGTCGAAGGAAAGCTTACCTAACAATAAGTATCCGAATATGCTATTCACTGCAATCGGTGTGCCAGGTGGTCCCGAAATAGTGTTGTTTAGTAAAATCTCGGCCAATACACCGGCACCTAAGATTACCTCCACTGGTTGGGGGGTGTGAAAGTTAGGATCTGCTAAGCTTAGATTTTTTATATGGGCCCATTCAGTACAAGGTAATGGTACACTAGGCATCTGTGAAATCAATTTCGGTAATATCATCGCATCAACTGGTACTACAGGTTGGTTTTGAAGTCTAGGGGTGATATTAAAAGAGGCTATCCCTCGAGGGTAGACGGGTTGGTCGTCTCCAATACCAAATACCGGTACGTTTATCGTTCGTCGTGATAGACCCAACCGCTGCACGCCGGCCTCAGTGATAAATGTCCCTTGACTGCCCGTGTCGATCATACAGCGAACGGTCCCACGATCGACACCGTCGACTCGCACGTTGACCAGCGCAGTTGATAGTAATACGGTATGAGTGCGATTATTAGAAGCCGTTGAGTATGCATTTATATCGCCGGTATTATCGTCGGAATATTCGGCTTCGCGATTCGCGACCGGGAGTGAAGAGCTGGTACTATATTCCTCCGTATGAGCGCTGCCATCGTCTGGGGCAATACCAACAGCTGTCGAAACAGAAGGTTTTTTAGGAGACACGCAAATCGAGCTGCTATGCCTTTTGAAACAGTACCTACAAACGAAACTACTCTTGCAGGATTCAAGGTCATGACCTTGGGAAAGACAATTGATACAAACAGTTTTATTTCCTTGCACAAAAGCAAATCGATCTCGTGGAGTAAGATTCATAAATTTCGTACATTTGGATAAGTGATGAAAATCACCACAGCAAATACATACCTTATTACCGTTGACATAAGGTCGTGATTCGTTTGCGGATTCCTTGACTTTAGCAGTGAATGAACCGCGTGCGCCGCGAGTGGCTTGAGTCGTAACAGGCGCGGGCCGGCCGCTGGCGGCGGCATTGTTACCGCGAGCCGAACCGCCCGCGCTTTCGGAATATTTCGATTGACCGGTGATTTCGCATGCAGCTAATTCGCGTTCAAGAAAATCAATAAGAATAGAAACGTTTGGGATTTCTGATGGGTTTGCTAATGAAAGTTCGAAACGTTTCCGTACAGAATGTGGAATTTTTCGTAATAATATATTAAGGAGTATAAAACTCCAGTGCCGTACTGGGAATTGCATCGTCTCTAATGCTTTAATATTTTCTTGATAAATATTTAATAATTCACGAAGGCAAGATATTTTTTCTGAGCATGGTTTTAAATCTAGAATTTTTTCTAAGTGTTTTGATGCAATAACTCGTTTGTTGTCATAACGAGACACCAAAGTGTCCACGGCCGTCGTATAATTATCCTCTGTAATAGGTATCGATTTGATAAGATTATATGGTTCGCCCTTTAGCGTAAGTAGTAAATAACGAAACTTCTCCACATCCGTGTAGGCAAGATTGTTATGAATTAATGAACAAAATAAGTCATAATAAGATTGCCAATCGGTGGATTCACCTGAAAATGATGGCAAAGGAAGTTTAGGTAATTTATCGAAACGCAAACTATTACTCATAAAAAACGATTGACGCTGTGACATGCTCGGACGTCTACGCTCTTCATCCGCTTTCTTTAATCGATTCGAATGTTTTAAAACTTCGAAGTAACAATCGTTAAACTCGTTACGAATCGATAACTGTTCTTCTTTATCGAAGCATTTTGCCTTTATTAAGGATTTTTCTATTTTAGTCTGAATTTTAGTAAATTTTCTATGTTGAGCCGTTAGATCAGAGGTTCCCAAACTTTTTTTGCTCATAGACCCCTTTCAAAAGTTTGCTGGTTCCGGTGGACCCCCTGCAGCTAAATTTCTATCATATTTCCAGTCGACAAAAAATGTGAAGATAAATTATGAAAATTGGCGTTGCGAGTGAGTTCCAACCACGAAAACAACATTCTTTGAAAAAAAAAAGAGAATTGATTGGTAAATTAATTAATTGATTGTGCTGTGAGTGGATGTCAAAAGTAAAGTTGACCATTCAAAAAGAAGTGATTCCATCTCAAGCTTACATTTTTGACATCTACTCACAGCACAAAAACCAATCAATTCTCACTTATTTTATTTAGAAAACTCGGAGTGGTAAAAATAAAAAAATAGTATATTTTCTTGTGTTGTATTTATTCAAATACTATGTAAGTAACTATTAATTATTATTATTGTTATCATATTTTACAATATTATATTAAGTAAGTATAGTAAATCAAAATATAATTGTACCTGCAATCAAAATTAAACATTAATAACGTACACGTAACACCTGAGAGTTCTCCATAATGTTCTCGAAGGTGTGTGAAGTCCACCAATTCGCATTGGGCCAGCATGGTGGACTATGGCCTGTAACCCTTCTCTTAGAGGAGACCTCGCTGGGTTGATAATAAAGATGACTTATATTAGTGAAACACCACACAGTCGGGAAATAAACAATTACTAATAAATTAGGGACAAAAAGTTCTACCTTTCTCGGATTTCTGTTCTAAATAAATAAATAAGTAATAAATAAAATAAAAGTATGTATAGCAAAAGGCAGCCTACTTACTTTTTCCGTCGCTGGCAATCACTAAGATCGATTCACTTTAGGTACTTTTCTCTCCGAAATTCCGGGAACAAATGAGTAACGTTTATTCTTGGCATTCGTATTTATATTGGTGAAGAATCAAACAAGTTCATGCAAGATTGCAAGCACACACACCACCCACAAGTCGTATTTGGTCCCTTTGCACGTCTGAACAAGCGTTGCAGACGGCGCGTCGGCGGCGGCTTCACTATCGACCCCCGCTTACGAATTGTGAACCCCCATTTTTCTGTCACGCCAACGTAGACCCCCGTCGAGTCTCCCGTGGACCCCTGGGGGTCCACCTGGACCACTTTGGGAATTACTGCGTTAGATCTTGTAATCTCGCCCGAAACTGCTCTTCATCAGAGACTATATCTAGTGTCCTCCGTAATTCAGAAATAATTATTTCCCTTTCGTAAATATCAAACGCCGCGGCGTCGGCCATATTGCGTACTGCGTACCTACTATGAATAGTAGCAAAATGTACCAAAACGAACGCGTGGAAATTGAAAATTTACAAAAAATACTAACTATTTCAAGGAAACACAACCTGGAGGTTTTATAATTCGGTTCGAGGCACCAAAAAATATGTTCAATATGGGATTTAACTATCGAGCACCTACCTTGTAACGCCGTGCGAGATGCAAACCGGATCCGGTATCTCTGTCGATGTTATCCCGATATTTCCCACAGTTGGAAGGTCACTGGTTCAGTTCATAAAGTCACCATCACATTTGCACCAGGGGGAACATGAATCCACCAATTAATGGTTAGAAAAACAGGGAATTAATAATAAATACACTGGAGCGCGTGTAAGTATGTTAATCGACTTTTTTGTGTCATCGATCACGAAGTAGGTAGGTAAAAATAATCTCGCCGCTTCCAGTGCAGTGCGAGTCGGCCGTAAGAGGGCACTCGAAGATCAATCCCACATTAAGTAGAAAAGAATAACAATATTATATAAATATGCTAAGGACAAAATCTCCAGATTGTGTAGTTCCTTGCTTACTCTGTTCCGGTACGGAACAAATGCATTCTTCCATTACGACATTAGTTGGGTATTTTGTTTTGATAAAACAATTTAGAACAGATAAACTATTAAGCATAAGTAGGTAGTAGCAAGGATAGTTTAATTACCTTTGCATTTTTATTCCTCGCATTTCGGCGGCAACGAAATCACTATTTGTTGATAAATAATGCGCAACCATTAATCCATCTATTTTAGGTAGATTATCCGATTGCCCTTTTTCGAATCCTTCGTCCATTTTATTAATCGAATAATATTTACTAGACTATTAACTTAAATACGCGGCTTAATAACTATAACATTAATTAATAATAAAACACACCAAAATACTATGCAAGCCTACTACCGCTGGCGACTTGATACTAAGCGGGCCGCGGCGCGTGGTGACATGACGTCACAAGCGGTCATGTGACTGGTAGCGGGACTCGATATTTTTCGAAACTTTGAATGCCTATAAAATCAAAACTACTAGGTATTTTTGACTGCAATAAAAACTAGTGTATTTATATACACACAGGCTTTACTGAGACAAAATTTCAAGCGATTTGGCATACCTATTAACATTCTTCATTGTTGTGTCATGGCTTCCATTAGACGTAGTCGTAATTCCTAGTTCCATGTCCAAGCCACGCAACCAAGAGCCGTAAAGCCAGTTAAAAAAAAAACTATTTACTAACTCAGTGGTTCTCAAACTTTTTTGGTGACGGAACCCTTTTGGGAAGCTAAATACTTGATGGAACCCTACAAGAAAACAATAGTTTTTAAAAGTGTATTCTTTATTAATAAGCATAATAAAAGTACAATGTAACAGTTACTAATTGACCGAGCGAAGCGAGGTCTCTGAGTTTACTAGAGCGATTTGCACTTGTCCGTCCGTCCGTCCGTCCGTCCGTCTGTCAGAGCCTTATAACTTTTGAATTACTGAACGTAATTACTTCAAATTTAGATATAATATGTAAACCGATGGCCTCCAGCCGAAAATGGCTTAAAAAGTTATAAAAATCTTTATTTCAGGGGGCTCTCATAGAAGCGAATGCGAAGAATTTTTTTTTATTTGCGATTCATAGGTTTTCTGTATATCATTTTAAAGACAATTTGGAACAGAGTACAACCGTATTTTTTTTTTTAATTTTTTTCCTAAAATTGATGAAATGGGGGGCTTCCAAAGTGGCGATTTAATACGCTCGCTTGAAGACGCTCTCTGGGAAAATTTTCTATATATTTTCAAGTTGTACTTATTTTCTTACTTCACTTGTATCCTGTACTTGAACAACAAATACTAAAATTATATGAATATTATAAAGAAACGAGATTATTTAATTTTTAATGAGCATCAGTAAATTTCACATAGCTTCACAATAATGCTAATAGATGGCGCAGTCATTAACTATTCCATTTAACTAGGAGTTACGACTACGATTTATCCCAAAAACAGTTTTGCGTCGACCATTATTATTTAGGTACATAATATAATAACATATTATTCAATTAAAATTATTCTTTAGTTAAATATCATTTTGTATAGTTTCTATTCGCGTCGATAGATGACGATTTGTACAGATGCCCCTAACCCGTTTTCACTCGTTAGTACCTACATAATAATTCAATGTTTTCAGTGACGTTCCCTTACCTTTACGGGCTACCTATGATAAGTTATGTGATGATTACTGTCAACTTCTTTATCACGATCCTGTACGGGACACCTAAAAGGACATTGGGACGGATGTTAGGACTTAGGATTGTGTTTTGGAGCTACCTACGTAAAGAGACTCCTACATAGGGGATGATTTAGGTATGTTTGGTGAAAACGGGCATAATAATAATAATAATGTCAGTTTTGGTCGTCATGTATCGATTGAATGAATAATCATGGGATACCGTTACCGCGAGGTCTCAGTTCGGGGCGAACCACTAGTTATTACTTATTACTTACACACATGGCAAGTACAATAATAGAAGATATTAAAAAAGAAAAAATCTAACTAATGGGAGGTATGAAATTGTTTCCGTTCGGGCTTTTCCAAGTTGGGTAAAAAAGGATTATGAATCCATGAATTCAGTTTCACTTTTGTATTCTGTTCTTCAGGAAAATACTTTTCAAAAGATGCGCGCATCGAACTGAGATATTGGACCAATTCTTCAAATAAGTACATCATCTTGAAACATTTCTGAGTCGTTATCGCTAACAAACTCACTGAGTGACGTAAAGCTTTCTATTTCTTTCTTACCAACGCAAATAATCCAAAAATCTAATTTTCTTTTGAAGGCAGTTATTTTGTTATACGCCTGAAACACTGTTGTCTGTTTACCTTGCAATGATAAATTCAATTCGTTCAGTTTTTGAAAGATATCCGCCATAAAAGACAATCGGAACAACCAAGTTTTATCATACAAACGGTCCTTCAAATTAAAAGAAGTATCTGCTGAAAGAAACATTTGTAACTCGGCTCTAAGTTCAAATAGCCTTGTTAAAGTTTTACCCTGAGACAGCCATCGCACTTCTGTATGGAGCAGCAGTATTTTATGTTTGCTGCCATAATCTTCACACAATAATGAGAACAATCGGGATTGTAGTGGTCGTGATTTGATAAAATTAATTATTTTTACCGCTTCATCCATAACTAAGATTTGACGGCATTTGCTTCATCGCAAGTGCTTGTCTATGCAGAATACAATGGCTGGAACTACAATTAGGCGCTTTATTTTTTATTCGTGACACTGCTCCTGCTGTTTTACCTGTCATCGCCTTGGCCCCATCTGTACAAATGTCAATGCAATTGTTCCAACTGAGATTATTTTCTTCAAAAAATATATTTATTTTATTAAAAATTTCTTCCCCGGTAGTGTTTGTGAGCAGCGGTGAACACATAAGCATGTCTTCTTCAAAAGAACTTTCACATGGATATCTCACGATAACCAGCAAGATAGCCAAACCAGCGACATCAGTTGACTCGTCCATTTGCAAGGCGAATCGTGTTTTTTGTAGACGTGTAACTAGTTCTTGTTTGACGTAGCTTGCCAGATCATGGATTCGCCGTGAAACAGTATCGTTTGATAGCGGCACAGTAGAAAGATGCTTTGCAGATTTTTCATCGAGCATACATTTTGTTATGTCTAATACACATGGCTTTATTAAATTCTCAGCGATAGTGTGCGCTTCACCTGCTTGTGCAATGCGATAGCTAACTAAATATGATGCCTCCGTGGCCTTTTCGTTGATAGTTTGTGTTACATGCATCATATTTTTTTGACTTTCCAATAACTGATCTTTTTTACGAGCAAAAAATTCTTTATTCTTGTCTTTAGACTCGGGGTGTACAGTTTCTAAATGTCGGCGCAATTTGGCAGGTGCCATGGAACTATTAGGAAGCAGTTTACTACATAGCATGCAGAGAGGTGAGCCGTTGGAATCAACAAATCCGAAACTGATATATGATTCATCATACTTCCTTTTTTTCGTCTTTGAAACCGTCGAGCTTGACGTCGTGGCATCATCGTCTGGATTGGTGATTGCTATATTCTCCGCGCGTACTGCTTTTGAACATTCAGCGTCATTAGATGTTGTTGTTGCAACACGTTTAACACCTTTAAGCCAACGTTCCATTCTTCTTTATTTATAATGTTACACGTCAGGATGGTGGAGTCTAAATAATGCACAATCGTTACTGCGTATAAGAGACTAAGTTTAGTACAATGAAGAAATGTATAAAACTGAGACAACAGAATACAGCAGGCAGTAGAACAATGAACACTAGTTTCTCGTTAGCGAGCTTGTAAGTAAGTAGGTAGGTAGGAACTTATCGCTCCGAATACTAATCGTCAACTAAATAAACAAAACCTTGTGTGCCTTTAGTAAAGGAAGACACAGCCCGAGGTCCCAAAAAAACTAAAACTTTTGACTTATTTATTTAAAATTAAACTTAATACTAATTACAAACTAGTTTTATCTAAAACTGCGCGATGCAGTTACTAGATTTAATGTTGGATCAATAATGAATATAAAAATTACAAGCAATTATAATGAAAACTAGAATTTGGGTCGCGGTGTCGCAATTGCTGAATCTGCTCCTCGTGGCTCGCGGTTGCGTGGTAGGTCAGCGTTCCACCTATAGCTTGGCGATGTAATTCCTCCACCCTGAGATCAGCAACTATTTGAGAACGGTGTGATAAAATGTTGCTGGAAACTGCTCTTGGGGTCTTCCGGGATTTTCATCTTCTTGATGGTAATCTTCCTCGTTATTTTTCAGTTTTCTCTGTAGGTGTGCTCTTACATCGGCGAACTGTTACGATACCACCGATGAGTGCAAGTGTACTTGATAGGATGGCGTAGGGTGGTATCTTCGTGTGGTTGAGAGTTGAAGATTCCTGTTTCATTTGCAGTGTTGGCAGCAGCATGATCTTTGTCACATATAATGCAGGTTCTTTAGGTTAATCGGCTTCGAGTGGGGTTGAAGCTCGTACTCTGTAATCTTTTTCATAGTTTAATCCGATGATCTTGAGGGGTTGATTTGAGCGGTGGAATCTTGTCTTCATTGTTGCTTGTTGAAAATCTTCCTTCGTGCAGGATGCAGTTCGATGAAGTTCGAAGATGGTCTTCTTAAACCTTGGCAGTTGTACTTCGGGCATTCAGCCTCCATGTACAAGAACATATGCCTGTAGGATAGGGTGTAGGAAAAAGGAGGGGACAGAGAGCCTGCATGTTCCTACTTGGAAATACGGCTAGCTTGTATAAGTGAAAATACTCTATAGATACTATGATTTCTTGCCATATTTTGGTAACCTGGCTTTATGATATCTCTTATAGCTAATAGAGCGCTTATTGTCTAAGCTCTAATTCTAGAAATAATACCGGATGCTATTTGTTAAGGACCTTAATCTGTCTATGAGACCTCGCTTCGAACGATTTGGCTTAAAGCGTTTCAGTTGAATTATCATTGCTATGAGGATATGTAATTAATTAGCGAAGCAAGTGTGTCATTTTCCAGGGTCATTTTAAGTCAGTTATATTGTAGGGATGAGTGATATTGTGTCTCTAGTTTCGTCGGTCCTAGTTTAAATGGTAATAATCCAGGTCTGTTCCCTAAACTCTCAAGTCGTACCTTCTGAGTTGCTGTCAGTCGAACTGTCGGGAGAATCAGTAGGATTACAGTTAAAAGAGGTGTCCTGTACTAGTTGAGGGGTTTTAGGGATTCGCTTGATTCTATGTTTCGCGATTGGGTCTTTCTTCTTAGATGTATAGATATGGATCGGAAGGTCAGCTAGGACCTTGTCCTGAATGTAACGTGGGGCTAATTTTTGTCGGCTTGCAGAAGGATTACTTATAAATACACGTTGATCGGGTTGGAATTCAACTTCCTGTTCCCTCGTTTTATTGCGGTTCTCTATGAGGGCTGTGCGGTCTCTCAGAGAAAATTCGTTAATTGTGTCGTATACATTTTTCATCTGCTCCCTATGTGTCCGAACATATTGTTGCATCAGGTGTTTCGTGAGGTCAATATCTAAGGGATCGCGGGGATCAAAGTGTCCGTTAATTACGTCATACGGTCGGCATTTCGTAAAACTATGCACTGAACTATTGTAGGCAATGATAGCGTAGGGCATAAGGGAGGTCACCGCGTCATTTTTATTTTGTAATCTTAAAATACGGAGATGTTCAAGTAAAGTCAGGTGGAGTCTTTCTACGTTCCCGTTACTGGTGGGACAATAAGGCAACGTCTTATGGTGATTTATTCGGTGCAACTCGGTAAATTCTGTGAAAAGTTGGTTACTAAATTCGCTACCACCATCACTTATAATTGTCAGGGGGAAATTATGATGAGTACAAAATTGTAATAGAGCCTGTAACACACTGATGGCTGTTGCATCTCGCAGGTGATAGGCCTGGGCGTATTTAGAAAAGACGTCAACTATGGTTAGATACTTTTCGGTTTCCACGGTGAATACGTCTATGTGAACGATTTCGAACGGTTTGGTTGCCGGGGGTACTACTCTGAATTGTTGTTTAATTGGTTTGCGATCATATTTTGCCTGACCGCATATCGTACATTGATTTATAAACTTAGTAATGTGCTCTCTCATTTTTGGCCAATAATACCGCTTAGAGAGCGAAAGGTAACACTCATTTATACCACGGTGGTTAGTTTTTCCTTCATGGTATTTCCGAATAATGTCCTGTTGTTCGAGATAGTCGTTTATATTTTCCAGCTCTACTTTCGCTAAAACAAGGTTCATAGAAGAGCTCCTAAAGTTCTTCTGTAATATGGGGATGACATCGTACATACTAAGGGTTGGCTCGATTAATAAGGCTGTCTTTATTTTCGGGTTAACAAATTCCTTTATTGTATTTACTAAGTCTTCCTCCAGATAAGGCATGCGAACTTGGGCTGCTATGCGAGTGTGAGTTTCGAAGGGCTTTGACGCCTTCGGTTTGCGTTTAATATCGCCTACGACAGTCAAATGTAGTTGTCTGTGGAACTTGTTAAACGGTTCGTCAGTTATCGGTATTTCCAAAATTGGGTTTTCCCTACTGGTGTGAGCCGTCTCTGTGGATGAGCCTATCGAAATGTGATCCTCAGAGGGGTTCGCTATTATAGAGCTAATCTCTTCGTTATGCATCTCTATTCGCGATAGAGCATCGGCATTTGTGTTCGCCGAACCTTTCTTATACACAACGGTAAAGTTGTACTCGCTTAGTCTGAGCTTCCAACGAGTTATCCGCGCGTTGGGCTCTTTCATGCCCATGACCCACTGTAAGGGCTTATGATCAGTGAGGATTTTAAATTTTCGGCCAAATAAATAGGGGCGGAAATACTTAGTTGCCCAAACGATGGCCAATAGTTCTTTTTCGATGGTACTATAATTTAATTCCGAGTCATTTAAGGTTCTTGAAGCATAACAAATAGGCTTATCGGAGCCAATGGGGCCTTGGGAGAGTATTGCGCCGATAGCGACATTCGATGCGTCGGTAGTCAGAACGAAATCCTTGCTAAAGTCTGGGTATTGTAATATAGGGTCGTTGGTCAAAAGATTTTTACACTTTTCAAAACAATTTACATACTCCGAGTTCATGGTTATTTTGCTTCCTCTTTTTAAACATTGAGTGAGGGGCTTAGTCAGTCGAGCGAAGTCTGGAATAAATTTCCTATAGTAACCTAATAATCCTAAAAATTGTTTTATCGCCTTGGGAGTTTTCGGGATCGGGTAATTTTCTATGACTCGAATTTTATCGGGATTGGGCTTGATACCATCCCTCGAGATAATGTGGCCTAAATACGCAGTTTCTAATTTTAAAAATTCTGACTTATCCATTTGGATCTTAAAATTGGATTCTCTTAATTTCTTGAATACTTTTTCGAGGTTAACTAGGTGCTCTTGCAGGGATGTACTAAAGACAATTATGTCGTCGAGATAAACTAAGCACACAGTATTTTGCAATTCTTTGAGGACATTGTCCATTACGCGCTGGAATGTCGAGGGTGAGTTTTTTAATCCCATCGGCATTCGTAGGAACTCGTAATGTCCATGTTCAACATTGAACGCGGTTTTAGGGATGTCATCAGGATGCATCTCTACTTGATAAAACCCACTTGCAAGGTCTAAGGTGGTAAAGTACTGGCAGTTGCCCAGCTTATCGAGAACATCCGCGATGTTCGGGATGGGGTATTTGTCATCTAAGGTCTTCTCGTTCAATTTCCTAAAATCTACAACGAGCCGCCATTTCGTCTTACCAGAGGCGTCTGCTTTTTTGGGAACCACCCAAATGGGAGAACTCCACGCGGATTCTGAGGGTTGTATTATTCCCTGCTCTAACATCTTATTTATTTGGTCTCTAACTTCTTCTCTATGAACGAATGGATATCTATAATTTTTGCCGTGTACCGGGAGTTCATCGCTAGTCCTAATTCTATGCTTAATTTTATTAGTGAACGTAAGCGCTTCCCCTTCAATATAAAATATATCGGCATACCTGGCACATAAGATCTCTAAATTAGTGCGTTCCTCGGGGTTTAAATGCTCGGTACGCAGTCGCGATAATACGTCTTTCGCGCGAGGTGATAGATTAACTTTTTGAAAACTTTCCATATTGTAAATTTCGGTACTAATCGACTTATCCATGGAGAAAATAACGTCATGCGGGGTTGGATTAAAAACTTCTAAAATTCCTCGATTATTTTTAACAGCTGTTAAGCAACTAGGTATTACGCAATTTGATATTACTTGCTCGGGGACAAAGGCATCGCCGTCTAGACTATTTATCGGTAACCTGATCAGTTTTGATGACTTTGCAGGTATAACGGCCTCATAATAGTTCGTATTACGCGAGTTGTACATTTGAATAGGGTTCACCGCCTTTTGGGTATATAACAATTTATCCTTGAGATCTATTTTAGCTGCCCATTGCTCGAGTAAGTCTAACCCTATCAGTCCGTCAAAATAACTATGAAATTTGTACACGAAAAATTTTATGTCTGTCGTGTCGTTAAACTCGGGAAAGGTCGGTATTGTAATGGAATAGTCGTTACGTGTCGTCGCATGCACGTTGGTCACCTCGAAGGGGTCATAGTTTAGTGAAATATGAGGGAAGTATAGTTCAACAGCTTCCGGGCTAATGAACGATTGATTAGCGCCAGTATCAATAAGTAATCTAATAGGGGGGTCGTTAATCTGAATATATGGAAGCTGCCTCTGCGATTGCAGGTTGACCTCTATTTTGGTCTTTTTGATTTCACGACTTTCTGAAAATCCGGCTTAGGGTTATTCGTCGAAGGTTGTTCGTCAAAGTCTGCACTTGGAGTCTCATTAGTCACGTCATAGTAAGGTGTACTGTTACAGTTCGCGTCATCGTCGGTTTCGGAATAGTCAGTATATGTAGGGTAATAGTAGTACGGTTCTTGGTTGTAATAATATTCAGGTTGGTCGTCATAATCATTTTCATGGAAATTAAACTCATGAATGTTCATTTCACGGGGGCGATAACTTGATGTAGCTTGTGGCGTGAATCCACGAGCATTGAAATTGGAGGGTGGCAGTTGCTTAGGTGTGTAGTTAACAACTCCACTCATAGGCTTCGGGAACTGGCTTTGGTTCCTAGGGGGAAGTCTGAATACGTTACTTTGGGGATTATAGTTAGGGGGTGGCGCACGGAACATCTGTTGTGTGCGGGTCAGTTGGTGTTGATTCGGATGGTTTTGTCTCCAAGGCAGCGGTTGCTGTTGTTGAGGCTGCTGAGGAGTCGGCTGTTGCGTTGGAGGAACAAATGAAGAAGAATGGAATGCTTTCATTGGTATCGATGGCTGGAATACCATAGGAGTCGCGAAAGTAGGTTTCGGATTCGCGTGCTTCTTATCGTTAAATGACTCATTCCTATTTTGCATATATGCAGCATTTAACTCTTCCTGCACATATTCTAGAGCTTTTTCGATGCTCTCCGGACGCATACACCGAATTCGAGAGCCGAGAGGCTCCTTTAGTCCACGTATGTACGCCTGCATAGTTAATTTTTTATATAGGGCGCGTTTTGCGTCTATCGTCGTGTCAAGTGTTTCGTGCAGCATCACGTATGTCATGATGGTACTAAAAAGTGTCTGGCAGCGCTCGTAGTACTCTTGGGGAGTACTATTGCCCTGAGTCGCTAAAGCAAGATCGTTATAAAGGGCGGTCTCATCTCGCTGGTCTGAAAAATTATTTATTAGAGCCGTCCTAATCCCTAACCAATTCTCTGCTATGCCATTCGAGTTAATGAAACGCGCGGCTGGGCCGGTAATTTTATTTAAGATGCAATTTATGAGAGTTAAGTTAGTTAATGCAGATCCGGGTTCGGTTCCTACGTAATGCCCTACTAGTTGGTCACATATGTTAATAAATCTTGGTAATATGTGCGGGTTCCCGTCGAATTCGGGAACGGCACGTACGGCCTTAAGGATCGTGTCGGGGTCATGACTTGCCATGATTGTTGACTCTATAACGGTGTCTAACTTCCTATCTATATCTAACCTAGATTGACGAGAGGCCCTGCTCGATGCAGTCCCTCCGGGGCTTGATTTCCGAGGATGGAAAATCTTGGAATCCTTAAAAATCTATATCTAACCTAGATTTACGAGAGGCCCTGCTCGATGCAGTCCCTCCGGGGCTTGATTTCCTAGGATGGAAAATCTTGGAATCCTTAAAAATCTATATCTAACCTAGCTTGACGAGAAGCCCTGCGCGATGCAGGCCCTCCGGGGCTTGATTTTCACGATGGAAAATCTTGGAATTCTTAAAAATAGGGGGAGTAAGGACACAGGCTAGTTCTATGTACTTACATATGCATTTTAGTCTTCTTCGGGATCGATGTTTGGATTTCACCTCAGGCAGTGGCTTCTAGGTTCTTCAGTAGGTCTTCTTGAGAAGATGGTCGCGATGACTGCAGCTTCTTCCAGAAATGCCTACCCCTTTAAGACTGCGCCAGTAAAGGAAGACACAGCCCGAGGTCCCAAAAAAACTAAAACTTTTGACTTATTTATTTAAAATTAAACTTAATACTAATTACAAACTAGTTTTATCTAAAACTGCGCGATGCAGTTACTAGATTTAATGTTGGATCAATAATGAATATAAAAATTACAAGCAATTATAATGAAAACTAGAATTTGGGTCGCGGTGTCGCAATTGCTGAATCTGCTCCTCGTGGCTCGCGGTTGCGTGGTAGGTCAGCGTTCCACCTATAGCTTGGCGATGTAATTCTTTGATAAACAAAAAGCAAAAATAAAAAGAGAAATATAAAAATTGCGTTGTAAACAATCTCGACATTATTGTTTGAAGTTAGAGTCGAAAGTCGCTTGTTGACAACTATAGCGTCTAATTCAGAGGCGGCTTTTATCAAAGGGACTGCGCGCTCACAAGTATACAAATGTTGATACCAAACTTATGAGATATTGTACCAGCTATTGTAACACATGTTTATACAAATACAAATAAATAAATAAATATACCTACGCGCGGCCGCGGAGTCAAAACGTTCGACCAGAGAGAGGTAATTTGTTTTTTTTTCTAAATTCTTGCGGAACCCCTACAGAGGTATCGCGGAACCCTAGGGTTCCGCGGAACACACTTAGAGTATAGCTAATACTAAGTTAGTAACTAACTTAAGGTGTAAGACAAGGGTCTGCCCGCGAAATTCAAATTTAATTTGGTTTTTCGCAATTTGTAAATTACTAATACGACAAAGTAGGCTTATGGCCTTCTAATTGCGCCAGTGGAATTATCATCTTCACAGGTTTACATAAAAATCTTTACCTACTTGAAAGTGACCAGTTTAAGAAATTAATCAAAATACTGAGTAAAGACTGATTTGGACGTCAGTTACAGTCACAAATTAGTCGATATTTTGATTAATTTCTTGCAGAGAAGCAAATATAGTAGGTACAGTTTGTATAATAGGTTCATGGGTACAAGAGAGCTTCACATGTTTGTGGAGAGCACACCTCTCGGACCATAGACATCTAAGTCTCGGACTTGGTTCGGATCAAATTGGGTCGTCTCTATAGAGCCTAGCTGCTCAGCTGTTGATTGCTTGTGCCGATCATGGAACTAGGAATTACGACATGGAGCCGATCAATGAATTTATCCAGAGACTATAAACGGAAGCCTATAGACACAGGTCAGCTGACACAATTTTTATCATTGGTGATCATTGGTCTTGTGATAAGTTTGGTCTCCGCCATTCTTGGATCGCCTTTTCCATCTTTCTTGTCCCGTGAGTTATTTTATTGATATTTCTCTACAAAAAAAGTTCGCTTGAGCAATTTATCGTTTCTAGGTGTTATTAGTGGTTCGTTGCAGTATTTATTGTCGGTAAGCCATGATTACAGCCTACCATTTTCAGTATTTTTCTAGCGATTTGTAAATGTCACTTAAATGAAATAAATCCTACATGATTCCGATCCGTAGTTTTCCCGAATACTTATGCTTCATTGCTTATTATGCTTGAAAAGCGGCGCTTATTCTTTCCTCTGAATAGCCATGAAAGAGATGTGGGTATATTTTTTACCATCTCCACCCATATCATCATGTGACATCAAATTAAAAAATTTAATTGTGTTAAAAACGCAGGAAAACAATTTTTCTGCAAAATTAATTCATACAAGTAGGTATTTCATTTTTAACAAACCAAAAAGACTTTTTGTCTAGTTCAAGTCATCAGTTCTAATTTGATTCTTATTACTATTGTATTTGCGGGCTTAAATTTTCACTAAATTGGAACTTCTAATTTTCACTAAATTGTAAATTATGTACATATATAACAGTAATTCTGTGCATTACCTGTCTTTGAAAGTATTGATTTTAGTTATTCCTCTTATGCTGCCAATTTTGTGAGAGGTACTCAAAGCAATAGCTAAAGCAAAAGTTATTTTTTACTAAGAAAAGACCTTTAGATTTAGTTTTATTTATTCTTAGCAATTATTACTTATTTCAAGTCATACTAATTATGAATGGAAAAATGTGTTTGTTTGTTGGTTTGTCCTTTAATCATGCCACGACAGAGCTACGGATCACCATGATTTTTTGCATGAGTATAGTTGAGGACCTGGAGAGTGACATAGGTTACGTTTTATGCCAGAAAATCAAAGAGTTCCCGAGGGATTTTAAAAACTAAATCCACTCAGACGAATTCGCAGTAGCTAGTTTGATATAAAATTTTTGTTTACATTTTTTAACAAACAAATGATATGACTTGTAATTGAATAATTTATGAATGTAAAAAATTGGAACCCTATAAATTATCATTCTAAAATTACCTAATGTCAACAATGTTTGATAACTTTTAATATTCATCGCATAAGGAGGCTCAAAAAAAACTGAAGGTTGTAACACTTTGTTAGTATTTAATGTCTGATATAGTCTAAAAAAGGTACTTCCAAATGATATATTTTTTAAAATTATATATCCAGGATATTATTTAAGTATATTGGACACAAATTGAATTAAAACTGTGAAATGGATATGTGCATTCTTATTTCATTTTGTGAGTTATAAAAAATATCTATGTTGTTACAGACCTCTGTTGAACAATGAAATAAAATTCAGCCTGTGGTCTGAACGGATTTAGTTCAAAAATAATTAAATTAAATTCATTAAATGTGGCTTTATGTCAAAATTTTGGTATGCCCATTCTACATGTCAGATTGTGGAATGTTTGTACACAAGTACTTATAAATTATTGTTACACCTTTTTCTGTACATGCAATCATGCAGTTAAATGATTGTATTTGGCCTGTTTCACCACATAGCTGTTCAAGTGTCTGATACAATAATATGATTTATTTGACAGCTATTTTATCTAACAGATAAAAATAGCTGTCAAATAAATCTGTTTAACATTTTTTAAAGTTTATCTGTTAGATTGTCTTAATGGACACTTGTTAAACAGAAATTTAAATGCTATCTGTCAGACAAGCTGTGGAAAGGCTATCAGGTACTTTATCAGTATTAAGTGGTGAAATAGGCCTTTAGGGTTTTTACTTTTTAATCCTGTGAATTTGATATGCCAAGATAAAAAGTATCTTATGTATAATAAAACAAAACAAAATTACAAATTATCTTGGTGCCAAATGTTGTCAAGATCAATTAGTGTAGGTAGGTGTAGGTGCACACAGACACCAGACACACACATACACATACACACGCACACGCTCGCTCGCACGCACACATGTACTCGCACGCACACATGTACACACACACACTCACACACTTTATAATATTAGTGATTATGATTTTTCATTATGTTACAGAGCTTAAAAGAATCAATAATTCAAAATGGCGGTAAGGGGCGGTCTGATGACTATCGGCAATGAGGAGAATGAAGAGCGGTTTGGATATGTATTCGCTGTGTCTGGTCCTGGTAAGTTAATTTTAATATATTCTGAAGATAATATTGATATATTCGTAAAGGTAGAGTTCTGCATGATGTGGTTTTTAATAAACTTATTTATTTTTCTATTTTGAGCGAGATTGATATTTATTTTGATAAAAAAACTATAAAATACAGCAATCTGTCATATTGGATGGAACACCAATCAGAGCGATACATCACATCTATCTTCGATCTTTGACAAACAACTATGACAAAACATAGAGGTGTTCCTGGCCCGTGACATCACAAACGACACCATGAAACCGGCGAGCGTTTTTGCCTGATATTTAAAGAAAAATCAACATTTCTTTAAATATCATTCAAATTATTTATTTATTTACACTTTATTCATTAGAATGCAGGTATAACAGCTGTTAGATTAATTAGTGGTTCCTTATACATTCTGCCATATGTGATATGGCGTATGAATATTAAATTATATTTACTCTTGCCTTGAGGATATTCAAGTTATCAAACTTCTTTGTTCTTCTGCTGATATATACCAGATATATACCACTAAAGTACGGCCACCGAGAGAATGCGTTTTTGACACCTGTCAGTTTGCCATACAAACCAAAAATATCCGGTTGACATAACCTTGTAATAGCGCAGTTTAGATTTAGAAAAATATTGTTAACCAAGTTATTTGACACTCAGTTTGGCACAAAATTATAACATTAATTGATTATTGATATAATAATGTTGTTTTAATGCTCATCAATTGTTAAAACGGTAAACAACCAGCAATAATATTTTTATCGTAACTGCAACGCCATTACAAAGTTACGTCGTCAGTTCAATCGCGACGTGTCAGGAACGCATTCTCTGAACGGCCGTAGTTTAGTGGATTCACTTGACAATCAAAAGCACTTTGTAACTTTGTAACACTTTGTACTTTTCTATACGTTGACACATAATATAGCTTGAGTACCCTCTAGGCAAGAGTGATTTCCTGACGTAGACAAGGGCGTCGCTCGGCAGGGCGTTTCGTGTCGGTCCCATGGTACAAAGCATAGCCGCAGAGGCCGCGTGAAATGTGATCGTCCCATGAGCCTCAATCTCTACCACTCTACCACTGGTTCGGAATGTCCTTCCTGCCAAGAAGAACCAGCAAGAAACTCGGCGGTTGCTCTTTTCATAAGGCCTATACTGTACTATGCTATATATGCAGTGTTTCCACAATGAGGGAAGTTCCAAAAATGCTAACGACTAACTTCTATCTTAAGTTTCCAATATGTTCCAGTGGTGACAGCGGAGAAGATGTCCGGATCCGCTATGTACGAGCTGGTGCGCGTCGGTTACCACGAGCTCGTCGGAGAGATCATCCGTCTCGAGGGAGACATGGCCACCATTCAGGTGGGTTACCATTCACGATAGGGGAGGTGACGCAGTACCACGGCACAGAAGATGTCCGGGTCCGCTATGAACGAGCTGGTGCGCGTCGGTTACCACGAGCTCGTCGGAGAGATCATCCGTCTCGAGGGAGACATGGCCACCATTCAGGTGGGTTACCATTCACGATAGGGGAGGTGACGCAGTACCACAGCACAGAAGATATCCGGGTCCGCTATGTACGAGCTGGTGCGCGTCGGCTACCACGAGCTCGGCGGAGAGATCATCTGTCTCAAGGGAGATATGGCCACCATTCAGGTGGGTTACCATTCACGATAGGGGAGGTGACGCAGTACCACGGCACAGAAGATGTCCGGGTCCGCTATGTACGAGCTGGTGCGCGTCGGCTACCACGAGCTCGGCGGAGAGATCATCCGTCTCGAGGGAGACATGGCCACCATTCAGTTGGGTTACCATTCACGATAGGGGAGGTGACGCAGTACCACGGCACAGAAGATGTCCGGGTCCGCTATGTACGAGCTGGTGCGCGTCGGCTACCACGAGCTCGGCGGAGAGATCATCCGTCTCGAGGGAGACATGGCCACCATTCAGGTGGGTTACCATTCACGATAGGGGAGGTGACGCAGTACCACGGCACAGAAGATGTCCGGGTCCGCTATGTACGAGCTGGTGCGCGTCGGCTACCACGAGCTCGGCGGAGAGATCATCCATCTCGAGGGAGACATGGCCACCATTCAGGTGGGTTACCATTCACGATAGGGGAGGTGACGCAGTACCACGGCACAGAAGATGTCCGGGTCCGCTATGTACGAGCTGGTGCGCGTCGGCTACCACGAGCTCGTCGGAGAGATCATCTGTCTCGAGGGAGACATGGCCACCATTCAGGTGGGTTACCATTCACGATAGGGGAGGTGACGCAGTACCACGGCACAGAAGATGTCCGGGTCCGCTATGTACGAGCTGGTGCGCGTCGGCTACCACGAGCTCGTCGGAGAGATCATCCGTCTCGAGGGAGACATGGCCACCATTCAGGTGGGTTACCATTCACGATAGGGGAGGTGACGCAGTACCACGGCTCAGAAGATGTCCGGGTCCGCTATATACGAGCTGGTGCGCGTCGGCTACCACGAGCTCGTCGGAGAGATCATCCGTCTCGAGTAGGGCTTTCGAATACCGGATTTTTTCAATACCGGTATTAATACCGGAAACATTTTTTTCTTAAAATGGGATTTCATTGGGGCTATATGAAAGTCCTATATTTTGAAGTAGGAGACATGAAAAATCGTTATTAATTTTAGGTATTAAAAACCTGTTTTTTTTTTTAAATACAGGGTGTTCCCTTTCATAAAAAGGGTCCTTTTTTGCTATTCGTATTATAATCATTTTTAAAATTCTGGTTTTCATCCATACTACTTAATCTGAGTAAGGTGTGGTCATGCTTCAAAGCTCGGAGCCCGGAGTGCGCAAAATAGGAGAATCATTCCGGCTTTTGCCAGGAGCAGAGCGACGCGATTTATATGCAAGTGCCATCTATATATGCTCACGATATAAGAGGCACTATGCATCTCTATCGGTCGCTCTGTTCCTGGCAATAGCTACTCTCGCTATTTTGCTTGCGTACTCCAGGAACGCATCTCTGCCAGAGGCCTCGCCCAGTATGGTGGGCACGGAGTCTCTGCACAGTTTCATCCGCAATTCTTGCTGTAGGTCCTCCCGGGCCGCTTCGTGTTGAGGACAGTCCATCAGAAGATGTATAATCGATTCTGATACACTGTCGTCGCACACGCAACCCGGGTGGTCCTTGCGTTTGAACCTATGCAGGTACTCCGCAAACCCTCCATGACCAGTCAACACCTGGGAAAGCACCATATTGTGGTCGATCTTTTTGACCACGCGATGTGCAAAAAGCACATCCGGCAGAAAGACCTTTGTGGTGCCCGCGGTTTCTTCGGACGTATACCTCCGGTTCCACTCTTCAAGCGCGTCCTCACGGAGCAGTCGCTTGACGAACGAAACCGGGCACCGGTCATAGTCTGGTTTCCTCCTTAAGCCTAGAGCCGCCTCTTTCGCGAGCTCATCGGCTCTTTCATTTCCCTCCAACCCCGCATGCGCTTTCACCCAGAACAAGGAAACTTCCTTGTTCTGAGTGCGACATATTTTCAAATTGTCGACAATGCATGCGACTAATGGGTGGAGGGATTTGCGCCCGACCACCGACTCAAGAGATGATCTTGAGTCGGTGTATATGCCGATGGAAGCTTCCGAGCGCTTCGTCGCGAGAGAGGCAGCTCTATCCAGGGCAAGGAGCTCAGCCTGGTAAACCGAGCAGTGCGCACTTAACTTTAGCTTGACGGCTTTGGTTTCGGACTCGTGATTCCATATGGAAAGCGAGGCCCCCACTTTGCCGTCAATTTTACTGCCATCAGTAAAGATGCGCACTGCTTGAGTGTTGTTGTTCTCAAGGTCTTCTCGGTCCACCAGGCTGGTAAACCGCAGGCACGTCTGTTCCGCCGGGTGTGGTCGCCCACAATATGGTACCTTCCCTTCCATCTCCCTATCAAGGAGTACTCGCTGAGACACTCCCCTTTTGGCCTCGTACAATGCCGAGGCCTCTCGGATCCTAAGATCCAAGGGGAGTATCCCAACCAGTATCAATGCCGAGTTTAGGGAGACGGTTCGGTAGGACTTGGTCATCTTCAGCGCGAAGCCCCTTTGGAGTGCACCCAAACGCTTCCGCACTCCGAGCTTTGAAGCGGCGAAAATCACCCTTTCAGAGTAGTAAAACAGGGGTGAAAATTTGAATGGTATTCCCATTCAAATTTTCACCCCTGTTTTACTTTGATTTTATAGATATTATTTACTTGTTTGGGCGGTAGGTTATTTCTATTTTATTAACACACAAAGTTTGTAATAGACTTGTCTTTGTTCTGCGCAGATTCACCACAGCAAGTATTCGCACGGCTCTTACTGCGTACCATGGTTATGTCTCTGCAGTACTCCGTTATGGCCTTGTAATTTGGGGTAATTCAACAACGGCTAATAAGGCTGTTATAGTTCAAAAAAATGCTTAGAGCTATCCTTCGCATGGCACCATAGGATTCATGTAGGGCCGGCTTTCACAAAGCTCAAGGTCTTGCCACTTCCATCAATGTACATTTTGGAAATATCGAAATTTGTGAAAATGAATATGCATAACTTCAAGGCCAAGCGTGACACAAATTTAAATACGCGATCTCAGAGAGATCCCGACAAATTTATTTTTACCATAGTACCACAAAAAGCACATTTTAATAAAAAAAATTAAAATTGACAATTAAAATATTCAATAAATTGCCAATCGATATCAAAATACTACCAAAACAATACTTTGCACCTAAATTAAAGAAATGGTTGCAAGGGATTTGTCGTATTGACAAAATCTTTTTTGTCATATTATGCAAATAAAGAATTTAATTGAATTGAATTAATCAATTCCATAAATATGTTGACCGGGGAAAAAGCTCTTTCCGCCTCTACGCCTTAAAACGCTTATAATTAATTCCCTTTTCAACTCTCACAATAGATTCATTTTATCAATGCTAGAGCAAGCTTAGGGTTTAGATACTTTTTTTTAGTTTTAGCTTCCATTTCTGCTTCCAGTTGTTTTCCAGTTCAAATCAGCCCAATATTGGGCTGCAGGCATGTCTGCAGATATAAATAAAAAATGTGAAAAAAGCCTAGGATCCTGGTATTAGCCAATACCGGTATCCCGGTATTGGAAGCCCTCAATACCGGTATTGAAAAAGTCCGGGATCCCGGTATTAGCCAATACCGGGATCCCGGTATTGGAAGCCCTAGTCTCGAGGGAGACATGGCCACCATTCAGGTGGGTTACCATTCACGATAGGGGAGGTGACGCAGTACCACGGCACAGAAGATGTCCGGGTCCGCTATGTACGAGCTGGTGCGCGTCGGCTGCCACGAGCTCGTCGGAGAGATCATCCGTCTCGAGGGAGACATGGCCACCATTCAGGTGGGTTACCATTCACGATAGGGGAGGTGACGCAGTACCACGGCACAGAAGATGTCCGGGTCCGCTATGTACGAGCTGGTGCGCGTCGGCTACCACGAGCTCGTCGGAGAGATCATCCGTCTCGAGGGAGACATGGCCACCATTCAGGTGGGTTACCATACACGATTGGGGAGGTGACGCAGTACCACGGCACAGAAGATGTCCGGGTCCGCTATGTACGAGCTGGTGCGCGTCGGCTACCACGAGCTCGTCGGAGAGATCATCCGTCTCGAGGGAGACATGGCCACCATTCAGGTGGGTTACCATTCACGATAGGGGAGGTGACGCAGTACCACGGCACAGAAGATGTCCGGGTCCGCTATGTACGAGCTGGTGCGCGTCGGCTACCACGAGCTCGTCGGAGAGATCATCCGTCTCGAGGGAGACATGGCCACCATTCAGGTGGGTTACCATTCACGATAGGGGAGGTGACGCAGTACCACGGCACAGAAGATGTCCGGGTCCGCTATGTACGAGCTGGTGCGCGTCGGCTACCACGAGCTCGTCGGAGAGATCATCCGTCTCGAGGGAGACATGGCCACCATTCAGGTGGGTTACCATTCACGATAGGGGAGGTGACGCAGTACCACGGCACAGAAGATGTCCGGGTCCGCTATGTACGAGCTGGTGCGCGTCGGCTACCACGAGCTCGTCCGAGAGATCATCCGTCTCGAGGGAGACATGGCAACCATTCAGGTGGGTTACCATTCACGATAGGGGAGGTGACGCAGTACCACGGCACAGAAGATGTCCGGGTCCGCTATGTACGAGCTGGTGCGCGTCGGCTACCACGAGCTCGTCGGAGAGATCATCCGTCTCGAGGGAGACATGGCCACCATTCAGGTGGGTTACCATTCACGATAGGGGAGGTGACGCAGTACCACGGCACAGAAGATGTCCGGGTCCGCTATGTACGAGCTGGTGCGCGTCGGCTACCACGAGCTCGTCGGAAAGATCATCCGTCTCGAGGGAGACATGGCCACCATTCAGGTGGGTTACCATTCACGATAGGGGAGGTGACGCAGTACCACGGCACAGAAGATGTCCGGGTCCGCTATGTACGAGCTGGTGCGCGTCGGCTACCACGAGCTCGTCGGAGAGATCATCCGTCTCGAGGGAGACATGGCCACCATTCAGGTGGGTTACCATTCACGATAGGGGGGGTGACGTAGTACGACGGCTCACGGCACAGAAGATGTCTGTCTTCTACATGTCTATCGTCGACAATTTTGCATTGTGATGTTTTTACAAACGTGGCTGATTTATTAATATTTAGGGTTCTGTATCCAAAGGGACCCTATACTAAGCCTCTGCTGTCCGTTCGTCTGTCAGCGGGCTGTATGTCATGAACTGTAATATGTGGATAGTTGAAATTTACACATAGTGTGTATTGCCACAAAAAAAACAAATTATAAACATTAAAAAGTACGATCAGTATGTAATCCATCTAGTATGAATCCTAATCACACTTGTTTTTTTCTTTGGAAACTACACTTGTGTTTATTACGAATTTTAACAGTACTCAAAGATTTTTGACTTATTTCTTGAAACCACTATAAATAGTTTAGTTGACTCTGACCATAAACATAGTATTCCTTCCATATATAAACATAGTATTAATCACATCATTTTTTTAATAAATTAAATTATACATATAAATATACAAAATTATAATAATTCAATTCCCAATTAGTGGCTTTTAGGTGTGCCAACTGGGCACAGATTGTTTCGCCAGTATCGCATTGATGGAGAAGGCACGAAGGAGATTGATCGGTGTAAAATGTTCCAAAATTTTGATCAGCTATGTAGTAAAGAGTAGATTTTTTTTTTTTTTTAAGGGTTAGTAACACCTACAAAAACATGAATTAATTGTTATGTACAATATATACAAGAGGTAGCTGTACATCTGCACTCTAACAGTGGTGACACCATGTTTGTCATTCACATACTGCCTGGTCGGCCAGGAGTCAGTGACAGGTAATGAATGCTGTGGAACTCGCGGCAGGTGTACGAGGAGACGTCGGGCGTGACGGTGGGCGACCCGGTGCTGCGCACGGGCAAGCCGCTGTCGGTGGAGCTGGGCCCCGGCATCCTGGGCTCCATCTTCGACGGCATCCAGCGCCCGCTCAAGGACATCCACGAGCTCACGCAGTCCATCTACATCCCCAAGGGCGTCAACGTGCCCTGCCTCGCGCGCGAGGTCGACTGGGAGTTCAACCCTCTCAACGTTAAGGTGACAATTTACTTATACACTGCTGCCTATAGTACCCTAGGGAAATATATGACGTCATAAATCGTGGCCATTTTTGTACTGTGAGCACTGGCGCTTTCGAGGTAAGGTGCTCACAGTTCTTTGATCATGTGATCAAAAAACATAACAGCGCCTAACAGCGCCTAGAGATTTGGAAAAAATAAATGAAAATCGGTTTTAGAATGTACAGGTAAAGGCCTTTCATATGATACCCCACTCGGTATAGTTATCTTACTTTGAAATTTCAAACTCCCGATTTTCCCCCTTTATTAATTAAAGTAAAAATAATTTTTGATTTTTTTTATTCCAATGTTGTTGGGCCACTATTATTCACAACTATTCCACATTTCATGTTGATAGCTTTGATAGTTACTAAAATAATCGACTGTGACAGACTGATGGACTTACGGAGAAAGTCTCACCATAAGGGTTCCATTTTTACCATTTTGGTATCTATATCTATATTTGGAATCCTAAAAATGGGGATGACAGTATACTGGACTGCGTTCCATTTTAAATAAAAACCAGTATAGCAAACTAAAAAGTAACTGCTTCACAGTATACTGGATTGACGTCACACCTTACAGTGGTTACAGTGTATCAGAATACATATATCCCTAGTCTAGTCTATGCAATATTTTTATTTTATTATCTTTTTTTTTTTGTTTCATCATTTTCTTAAACTATGTATAATTTCATTCAATGTAGGAATATCTATCTACTCATTGTTTTACGTGCACTAGTGAAATCATAATAAAAATCAATGTTTGGGAATGGCACTGGCCCCTAAGATACGGGCTTTCCTAGTTTAGGGGTCAGGATTCCAATGTTATGCACTGTACTGAGTTTTTCAAATAAAGATTTCTTATTTCTATTTCTTTCTTATTTCTAGTATAAAAAAAACTCAGTGAAGGAACTGAGAGCCAAACGAAGGTACAGTGCGACAAGTATAACTTGGCGCGGCTGTGCGCCACTGTGCTCAACATTGCTGTTGCCATTGAATGAATGAATGAATGAATGAATGAAATTTTATTCACAAAAATGCAGGTACAACATGATTATAAACAGGAAATCGAGCCTTATACATTTAACCAGTACTGGTGTGTGAATATTTATAATGTCAATTTAAGTATACACAAAATGTCAATATTAAAAACTAATACATAATTTTAAATGTTATTCCATAATTTTGAATGTATTTATGTCCATTAAATTGTCAAAAATAATCAATAAAAATAATAATCTACATATGGACACTGTACTTAACATTATCCATGTTCAATACATTATACAATAGTAGTGCAATTATAGTTTAGGTACGAATTATTAATTAGAGATGCTGTGGTCTGTTAAATAATCATTAATATGGTAATAATTTTTATTTAGTAATAATTTATAAATTTTATTTCTAAATACGGCCATAGGCTTTCCTTTTAAGCTATCAGGCAATTTATTAAATAATTTAATTGCCATGCAATACGCACTGTTAGAGAACAATTTAAGTTTTATTCGAGGTAAGCACATTTTGTCTTTTCGGTGGGTTCTTCGGTTATTCTCGTATTTGGTAAGGTCGGGAAAGATAGTTTGATATTTTTTTACAAATAAAAGCATTCGGTAGATGTATAAACTCGGTAAAGAGAGAATATTGAGTTTCTTGAATAAGGGTTTACAGCTATCCAAGAAATGCGCACCAGTCATAGCTCGAATACATGCTTTTTGTCTAATAAATACCTTATTGGCATCGACCGAATTACCCCACAGGATCAAACCATACTGTAGTAATACATTGTATGGAACATGAGACTAAATTTGGGAAAAATATATTTTTAATTTACACAATAAACGCAACAGCACACAACGAGATCCAATAGTGAATTTTCAAGATGGCTATGTAGTATTTGAATTGGATGACCGAATTAGTTCCTCAAAACGCCACCGTCAACTTATACTTGTGGCACTGTATTGAGAGTGGCAAAACCAAAAACTAAAGGTTTGCCAACAGGGGATAGAGAGAAGCATGCTGCACAAAAAAATTCGAGATAAATGGAGACTGACCAAAATTAGAAAAATAACAGGCGTGACAGACGTTACAAAGAAAATTAAAAAACTTAAATGGCGCTGGATTGGACATGTGGTTAGGTCTCCGGTCATATCATGGTACCCCAGAGATGGGAAGAGAGCAAGAGGACGCCCACAAAAAAGATGAGAAGATGACCTACCACAGGGATGGCGCAGATTAGCACTCCACAGAGAAAAGTGGGGAATTCTAGAGGAGGCCTATGTCAAAGGACAACCTGATCTATTAATTAGTGCTGGTGTTATAATTAATTTAAATTAGGCTTATAGTTAATCTATTATTAAGTAACATAAAAATTAATTAATTAATATTAGCATTAGGAACTTAGTATAACTGTTGATCAGAGAATAAAGGCTATTTTTATTTTATTTATTTTATCGAGAGTGGCATGCCCACAGGTGGGGTCCCACATCACGGGCGGCGACCTGTACGGCATCGTGCACGAGAACACCCTGGTGAAGCACAAGATGCTGATGCCGCCGCGCGCCAAGGGCACCGTCACATACATCGCGCCCTCCGGCAACTACAAAGTCACCGTGAGTATCGCTCCGTCGCATTTTGAGCAACTTAATACTAGTTAACTACGTTATTATACGTTGGGCTATTGAAAGCCTCAATAGCCCAACGGTTAAAGGTGCGGACTGAAAACTGAGGTCGCAGGTCGAATCCCACCCATTGCGCTATTGTCGTACCCACTCCTAACACAAGCTTTATGCTTATTTGGAGGGGATAGGAGGATATTAGTCAATTTAAAAAAAAAAACTGTGGGTATCATATAGTTCTTGCAATTCACGAGGGCGACTGACTTATGGTTGTGTGTGTGCCGTATCTGTATAAGTGTGAGCGAGCGCAATGCTCGCGCCTGCCCGCTCCCACCTAGGCTTTGACAGGCACGCACACTTATGCAATGTGCATGTACACGAAGTAACCACGAGTAAAGCTCACTCGCCTTCGTGAATTGCAAAAACTATAACTTAATACTAGACATTAACCATCATCATTAGCAACCCATCAACGGCTCGCTACTGAGCGCAGGTCTCCTCTCAGAGAAGGGTTATAGGCCATAGTCCATCACGCTGGCACAATGCGAATTAGCGGACTTCACACACTCTCCAGAACATTATGAAGAACTCTCAGATGTGCAGGTTTCCTCACAATGTTTTCTTTCACCGTTGAAGCAAGTGATGCCCCATATGCCTCCTTCCCATCCTTGTTTTTGCGACGCTGCCAATCTGAATGTTTTTGCTGACCTTACAAACACTGCTAAGCATAGATTTTGTCAATGAACGTTAGAAAGTAACATTGTATGTTTTAAAATGCGACGTTGTCGGTTTTTACACAAAGGTGTGTGTAACATGGATAGTCTGAAATATTTGAATTACTTATTATGAAAATTTTTTTTTTTTAATTAAAAAGATATTTCTTATGCAGTTCGATTCTTGTGATTCGAAGTGGTCTGTTCAATACTTCGAAGTTATAGGAATTCGTCATAAATACGTTGTAAATATGAGTTAATCTAAAAAGATCACTAAAAAATCACTATCAATTTCTCGAGCTAAAACTTGACCAAGCCAAGGCAATTTTTTTTAATTACTAGATAGACTTGCGCTTGACAACAATAAATGCTGAAAAGCACTGTTGAGGAGCGCGCTTGCCTAGAAGATGCCTATTCACTCTTGCCTTAAAGCTACTCAAATTATAGGATGCTGGAAGGGTGTTCCACGCCTTGGCGGTTCGTTTCAGAAACATTGAACTGAAGCGTTTCATGCGAGTAGGTTGGATTTCTACCACGTAAGGATGCCAACTCTCACGACTTTTCCCAGTTCTGTGGTAAAACAAACTATCTCTATGAAAGTTGGCTATTGAAAGTCTCAGCCCATCGGTTAAAGGTGCGGACTGAAAACTGAAAGGTCGCAGGTTTGAATCCCACCCGTTGCACTATTGTCGTACCCACTCCTAGCACAAGCTTTACGATTATTTGGAGGGGATAGGAGGATATTAGTCAACTTCAACAAAAAAATAAAATAAAATAAATTAAGTGGCACTTGGGGACTGCTTCGGTAAAGCTATTGCATAGCATTTTTTATCAACTTATGCAATTATAATACATATTTATGCAATATTTTTTTTTTGCATAATAAAAATTATGCAAAAAAATAATTAAAAAACAAACAACCAAGATAAGCGCACTGTCACTACTTCGCGAGTGAGATTCGAACCTGCGACATCATACACCATACGGTAAAGAAAGCGGCCGCTCGCCCACTGCGCCAAACAGAGCTACTTGTGAACCTCGAAAATGTTGAATGCTTACTGAACGGTGTTAGGTTTATTTTCGTTACGGAATTTCTTGATTTGATCGCCGCGCTCAAACTGTTTGTCCTAGTTCAAAGCCCGCGATAAAAGCTATGCAATAGCTTAAAAAAAATACTGTAGGTATAACAATATTGGAATTCCTCGTACAGGACATCGTGCTAGAAACAGAGTTCGACGGCGAGAAGAACTCCTACAGTATGTTGCAAGTGTGGCCGGTGCGCCAGCCCCGTCCGTGCACCGAGAAGCTGCCCGCCAACCACCCCCTGCTCACCGGCCAGAGGGTGCTGGACTCGCTCTTCCCGTGAGTGTACCACTATCACCACTACCACCACTACCACCCCCTCACTGAGGGTCGTCACCCCTTTCTATCAATATTTTGATATAAAATGATAGGCTCCTAGAATCTTATGTAGACTAGCTTTAGGGCGCACCAATTTTTACTTTCATATCATACTAATCATACTAATATTATAACAACAGAGCCACGTATCAGCGTGGATTTTTGCATGGGTTGAGGACCTGAAGAGTGACATAGGCTACTTTTTATCCCGGAAAATCGAAGTTCCGGAGGAATTTAAAAACAGTCCACGCGGACGAAGTCGCGGGCATCAGCTAGTATTATAAATGGGAAAGTGGTTTGTCCTTGTTGGTATATATATGGATCGCAGGTTAAAGAAAAGACGTCTGCACTGTTCGACTGTCTACTTTATAATGAATAAAATTCAGAGAAACATTTGTTTTTATACACAAAATGAACAGTGAACGAATGAAAAAGCGAATGACGTGAATGTACGAGAGTGAGTGTTGGAATGAGTCATAGCCACAGACAACACAGTCTATTGCATGAATTATAGCCACAGATAACACAGACTATTGTAGCAAAGACTTGGATTTTTGCTATATTCCAACAGTCCCCCTCAAAAATACAAGTAATCAAACATATGATTCTAATTAAAATTCAAAATCATTCACTTTAGTCATGACTCTACCACCGGTTCGGAAAGCGGATTCTGCTGAGAAGAGCCGGCAAGAAACTCGGCAGTTGCTCTTTTCAAAATAATCATTTTACAATATTATGTAGATATTACTGTAATATTAATAGTAATAACAATTATTTATTTAACTTAAATTAAGATCTTGTCTTAAATCAATAAATTTCTTAAAAGGTATCGCTTTTGTAAACATGTCAGCTAGTTGGTTTCCTGTGGAAATAGGTTCTAGTTTTATTATTTTACTAGCGATTTTTTCCCTTATAAAATGATATTTAACGTCTATATGTTTGGACCTTTTGTGATTTGCAGGGTTATTAGCAATGCGGATACAACTGTTGTTGTCTTCATATATGATTATTGATACCTTTATTCGAAAAGAGATGCTGCTAAGCAGCGACCTCATCCAGACTGCTTCTTTAACAGCCTCAAACAAAGCCATATATTCAGCTTCCGTTGAAGAGACGGCTACAGAATTTTGTTTTCGCGTGTTCCACGAAACTGCACAATTATCAAAGGCTTTAAATACATAGCTACTTGTACTTTTTCTATCTGTTTCATCGCCTCCCCAATTGGAATCCGCATAGCCAGTAATTACCTGCTTATAATCACATTTTTCATACACCAATTTTAAATTAATTGTACCTTTGATGTAACGTAAAAGGTGTTTTAAACATTTCCACAATTCTATATTGTGTTTAGATTGAAATCTGCTCAATATACTAATAGCGGCACAGATGTCAGGTCGCCTACACAGCATTGCATACATAAGGCAACCTATTACATTTTTACATGGTGCATCACATTGAATATCAGAGTTTAATGCTAAAAAGT
Organism: Oeneis ivallda; assembly: GCA_029955525.1. NCBI lineage: Eukaryota > Metazoa > Arthropoda > Insecta > Lepidoptera > Nymphalidae > Oeneis > Oeneis ivallda. The sequence goes on along the minus strand of JARPMR010000018.1, from coordinate 907,384 downwards.
CTAATTTACAAGGAAACGGTGATTTTGAGGTGTGTAGAGTGTGTTTGAGTGTAATCCCTCGTTCATAGAAAATCTATTTAAAACATTTTGCAAATATGTACACTGATCTAAATATATTTTATTATTTGATCTTTGAATTCTAATGCCTAGAAAAAGTTTAATGTCTTTTAAATCTGACATTTCAAAATTTTTCATTAAACTATTTTTATAAAATTGTATAACTTCCGAATTTTTAGTTGCAATTATTAAATCATCAACGTACAAAACTATATTATATACATTTTTATCTGCACATTGTTGATCTAAAATACATAAACATGGATCAAATTCAGAGTTTTTGAAACCCATGTCCTTAAGAGCATGATCGAAGCGTTCAAACCAACATCTGGATGATTGTTTTAAGCCGTATAATATTTTATTTAATTTACATATTTGGTTATCTTTAGCGATAATTCCTTCTGGTACTTCCATGTAAATGTTATCTTTTAATATACCATTGAGGAACGCAGTTTTAACATCCATGTGATGTAAAAGTAAATCAAATTGATTAGCTAAAGCCAAAATAAATCTAAATGTAGTCATCCGAGCAACTGGTGCGAACGTTTCATAATCCTGTAAATACTCTTGAGTAAAACCTCGAGCTACTAAGCGGGCCTTATACCGTGTAGGTTCACCTGATTCATTATTTTTAGGGTTCCGTACCCAAAGGGTACCAACGGGACCCTATTACTAAGCCTACGCTGTCCGTCCGTCCGTCCGTCCGTCCGTCCGTCCGTCCGTCTGTCAGCGGGCTGTATCTCGTAAACCGTAATAGATAGACAGATGAAATTTTCACATATTATGTATTTCTATTGCCGCTATAACAACAAATAATAAAAATTAAATTAAATTAAAAAAATTAAATTAAAATGGGTAGGTGGGTAGATGGAAATCTTTTAATTTAATTTTTTTAACGGAACCCTAAAAGAGCGAGTCCCGACTCGCACTTGGCCGATTTTTTATAGTAAATACCCACTTGCAACTAACAATATTAACATCTTTAGGGATATCAACAAGATCCCATGTCTTATTGCTTTGACACTGACTCAATTTCACTCTGTATGGCTTTTAACCATTTATCTGTATCAGTTCTGTTAAAAACATCTTTGAATGACGATGGTAATGAATTTACAGATACGAGCGATAAAAATAAATCAGGGTCGTTCATTTGCAATCTTTAGGCGGTAGTTTGTTAATTACTTCGCTACGCCTTAGATTACTATTTGATGAACTATCTACTGAGGGTTTTTCAGGATTTTTGTTCAAAAAATCTTGATGTTAACTTTCTATTAGCTTTACCGATTCAAAGTCAGGTTTACTAATTTTTGTGGGAATTTCAATGTCTTCACTAATGCTACGTACAAGTCGAGTTTGCTCGAAATTTAATTCATCAAATATAACATCGCGAGCTATAAAAAAGTCGTTTTTATTAATGTTAAATAATTTATATCCGTTAGGATTGTAACCAACTAAAATTGATTTGAAAGATTTTTCGTCGAATTTAGTTTTACGTGTTTTGTTATGTACGTATGCAGTAGCGCTGAACATTTTTAAATGATTAATTTTCGGCCTTTTACCATGCCACATTTCATATGGTGTTTTATTTGTCAAGAGCTTTAGTGGGTAGCAGATTTATATATAGCTGGCTGTTAAAACAGCTTCTCCCCAAAATATTTTATTTAATTTCGCACTTGTAACCAATGTTTGAGCCATTTCGGTTAACGTACGATTCATGCGCTCTGATTCACCATTTTGTTGTGGGGTATGAGGTACCGTTAAATGATACATAAATCATAATTCCCTTGTCAACACAAAATTCTTTGAACTGATTTGAAAGGTATTCTCGGCCATTATCAGAGTATAAATTAACTACTTTAGAGTTCAGAAAATTCTCATTTTTTTCAACATAATCCTTAAAACCATTTAAATACTTCCGATTTAGAATGCATTAAATAAATGACCGTATAGTGGGTAGTCATCGATAAAAGTAACAAAATAATTTTTATCATCGAAGGTAGTTTACGTTATGGGGCCACAAACATCGGAATGTACAATGAAAAGGGGTCAATTTCGAATTGATTTGTCTTTTGACTTAGCAGAGGGTAGTCGTGAATTTTTACTAAGAACACAGCTTAACAAGGTAATTACTGGGAATAATATCATCAATTACATGATAGTCGTCAATAAAATTTTTAGATTATTAAATGTCTGTATGTTAATGTGTCTAAGTCGTTTATGCCATAACTTTTAAGAATCAGAGTTCTTAGTTACATTAAATAAGGACTGAGATATATTAACTTGAAAGCAAAGTTTAAAATTAAAAAGATTATTTTCACGCACACCAGATATTAAAATTATGTTTTTTTTTTGTAAATATGCGTTTGATCATTTGTAAAAATTATCGAATACGATTTACCGATAGTTATATTCGAACATCCGGTGAATACAAAATATTTTCGATTGTACCTTGATAACCTAAATTAGTAGTAACATTTATTTTCCCTTTACCAAATGCAGGAATGTTGTACTGTATTTAGCTACGCCATTTTTCAATGGGGTTGTAAATTCCGAATATGATGAGAAATTATCCTTGGTATTCACTTTATGATCAGTTGCCCCGGAATCTAAAAGAAAATAAATTGTATTAGTTTTTGAGTTCGTATGAGAATTAAGAAACTTACAGTTTGAAAACATGAAAGTGAAACTGTCCTCGGTATGATTATTGTCGTTCATTACTGTGTTTGCAATCGACTGGTTACTACCGCTGCCATTTTTCATTCTTTTGTAGAAAATACAGTGCTTTAATTCGTGATTTCGTCTAATTTTGCACCCGCGGAAATCAATTAGGTGATAATATTATCGAAATTATTAAAAAGCTGAAATAAAGTTACATCCGCTTGCAATTTTAAATTAATTAATTTTTTACAGAGTGCTAATTGTGTTGCCAAGCTTCTTCTCTCGTAAATTCTATCTAGGTCATCCATGATGGATTTTGCAGTGGCAGAATCTTTAGCAAAATTTAAAATGCATCGCTTAAATATTCCACTATTGTGCCTTTAGCTATAAGGTTTTTCTTCGTCCGTTCTTCGTCTGGATTGAGTGGTGTTTCTCCATCAATAACATTTAATACTTGTAGTTCACCCAAAAGAGATCTTATGCGAAACTTCCACGTGCTATAACGATCTCCGTTAAATGGCTGAATATTTCTTTTACTTCGAGGCTCCATATTTATAAATAATCACTATTTTACTATTTTACACTGATTTTAATATTTTTAACTTTTGAACGAATTACTTTTTAACAACGTAACCTGGGCCCATAACCTGTTGGTATATATATGGATCGCAGGTTAAAGAAAAGACGTCTGCACTGTTCGACTGTCTACTTTATAATGAATAAAATTCAGAGAAACATTTGTTTTTATACACAAAATGAACAGTGAACGAATGAAAAAGCGAATGACGTGAATGTACGAGAGTGAGTGTTGGAATGAGTCATAGCCACAGACAACACAGTCTATTGCATGAATTATAGCCACAGATAACACAGACTATTGTAGCAAAGACTTGGATTTTTGCTATATTCCAACAGTCCTTCAATCACGCCGCAACAGAGCCACGAATCGACGTGATTTTTTGCATGGATATAGTTGAGGACCTGGAGAGTGACAAAAGCTAAAAGCTTTTTAGCCCGGAAAATCAGAGTACCTGAGGGATTTTAAAAATTAAACTCACGCGGACGAAGTCGCGGGCATCAGCTAGTACATTATAATTGTTCTTGTAGGGCCTTGGAATGCCTGTTGGTTCACCTGAAGTGATTTATAAACAGTTGTAAGTTGTTTTCACACAATAAACGTTGTCTTGGCCACAGTTGCGTGCAGGGCGGCACCACGGCCATCCCCGGCGCCTTCGGCTGCGGCAAGACTGTCATCTCGCAGGCTCTGTCCAAGTACTCCAACTCCGACGTCATCATTTACGTCGGCTGCGGGGAGCGTGGTGAGTGCACACGCACACACAACACACGCACACATACACACTCACACGCACACATACATACACTCATTATACTTATTCCTTTTTAACCGACTTCAAAAAAGGAGGAGGTTCTCAATTCGTCGGATTTTTATTTTTTATGTATGCTCACCGATTACTCGAAGACACCTGAACCGATTTGGAAAATTCTTTTTTTTTTGTTTCAAAGGGTATACATTCCCAGGTTATCCCATTGAAATTTTATCGAAATCGGTCGAACGGCTTATAAAATATCAACAGTAAATCATATACTTTGTAGAGGCGCGGGCGTTTGAAGACGGTTTTTTCGATTTGTTATTTTTTCTATTCAAATCGAAGCTGTTAAATCCAATTTTCGATGTTGGGCTACAGTTTTTAATTTTTGACGTGACAACGTCTTATAAATCGATGAACACCGGCTGCACGCACGAAAAAGTGTCACGTTCCGCCTGAGCCTGTGCGTGCAAGCGAGAGCGCGGAAGTAGCGAAAGAGAGGCACGATCGGACCAAGCGTTGGCTTGTAACTATAGCCCGCCAGTCATAATTGTAATTTTCAATTAACTCCTTTGTATTATACAAAATAATGATAATTCAATGATAATAATTCAATTCAATTCATAAAAGTATGCAATTTTTCATCAATGTTTCTTTATGACGTTATCACGTAAAAAACTATCGTCCGTAAACCAACTTTCTTCTTCTTCTTCTTCTTTTCGAGCCTCATATAATCCATCGTTGGACATAGGCCTCCTCATGTGCACGCCATTCTTCTCGATGTTGTGCCAATCTCAACCAAGTTTTTCCCACAAGCTTGACGATGTCGTCGGACCAGCCAGCGCGATGAAACCAACTTTACAGACAGCCAATTTTTTTTCTGTAATCAGGTAACGAGATGTCCGAGGTACTGCGGGACTTCCCCGAGCTGACGGTGGAGATCGAGGGCGTGACGGAGTCCATCATGAAGCGTACCGCGCTGGTGGCCAACACCTCCAACATGCCGGTGGCCGCGCGAGAGGCGTCCATATATACTGGTAAGTGTTGTCGTTACATCTCTATCTATATATATAAAAATCAATTGCTGTTCGTTAGTCTCGCTAAAGCTCGAGAACGGCTGGGCCGATTTAGCTGATTTTTGTTTTGAAATGTTTGTCGTAGTCCAGGGAAGGTTTAAACGATGAGAAAATATGGAAAAATTGCGAGGAAGATAGTAAAAACAACAATTTCATTTTCCCATATAAAGTGTTCTACCTACTTTCCTGTCTAACATTTGACGTTCGTCTCTTAGCTTCGGTACGGTAGACTATGTCATTTAATAAAATAAATTCAGTAATCATACTTTCATACTACTATTATAAATGCGAAAGTGGTTTGTTGGTTTGTCCTTTAGAACAGATACGGATCGACTTGATTTTTTGCATGGGTATAGTTGAGGACCTGGAGGGTGACGTAGGCTACTTTTTATCCAAGAAAACCAAAGAAATCCCAAGGGAGTTCAAAAACTAAATCCACGCGGACGAAGTCGCGGGCATCAGCTAGTCTATAATAAAATTCCACAGTCGATCTTAGGCTTGCCTTTACACAAGTTTAAGAAATAAATTAAAATTACGCTCATGAAAAAAGCATATTATACAATTGATGACTTTATAAATGACAAAAAAGCGTGGTTATAATTCGTTCCGGCGATTCATGAAACAGTAGGTAATGAACATTGATACGGCCCTCAGTTGCCCCGACGAAGGTTGAGCGAGCTAGGGCCCATCAGCAGCCCCCCAACGGGCAACCGGAGGGTCGGGCCCAAAATGGCCGATGGAAACACTAATGGAAAAGTAGTCACTTACCTGGGGTTTCCATGGTGGGTTCTTCCGAAGGTACCTTGAGGCGTAAGTAGTGTTATGTAAAGTGTTGTGAGAGAAATGTGTTGTAGTGTATACCCCTAAGGCACTCAGTTTCGCCCAGTATGCGGCCGCCCTTATAGAAGTTGACTTCGTGGTCTCTCAGCCACTCAGCAATCTCGTACAGCACGAACAACACTCTGCATAGTCCAAATGCTAACTCGCGTTTCACTGAACCAGGGGTAACCCGCGCGTACCTTCTATAAGTCTTCGAAATAATTGTCTTTGAAAGTAACAAATCACGCGATCACGATTCCCAAATTCGCTACACAAGCGCCGATCACAAACACAAACTTCTTGCTGGTTCTTCTGCAGGAAGGGCATAGCGAACCAGTGGTAGACTCATCGACGATTCAAAAGCACTTGTTATAAAGTTTATTTGAATAAAAAACATTTCTAATCTATTCTATTCGTCTTCAGGAATCACCCTGTCGGAGTACTTCCGCGACATGGGCTACAACGTGTCCATGATGGCCGACTCCACGTCGCGTTGGGCCGAGGCGCTGCGCGAGATCTCGGGCCGGCTGGCCGAGATGCCCGCCGACTCCGGCTACCCCGCCTACCTGGGCGCGCGGCTCGCCTCCTTCTACGAGCGGGCCGGCCGCGTCAAGTGTCTGGGGAACCCCGACAGGGAAGGTGAGCTCACTTTGTTCACTCCACGTCGCGTTGGGCCGAGGCGCTGCGCGAGATCTCGGGCCGGCTGGCCGAGATGCCCGCCGACTCCGGCTACCCCGCCTACCTGGGCGCGCGGCTCGCCTCCTTCTACGAGCGGGCCGGCCGCGTCAAGTGTCTGGGGAACCCCGACAGGGAAGGTGAGCTCACTTTGTTCACTCCACGTCGCGTTGGGCCGAGGCGCTGCGCGAGATCTCGGGCCGGCTGGCCGAGATGCCCGCCGACTCCGGCTACCCCGCCTACCTGGGCGCGCGGCTCGCCTCCTTCTACGAGCGGGCCGGCCGCGTCAAGTGTCTGGGGAACCCCGACAGGGAAGGTGAGCTCACTTTGTTCACTCCACGTCGCGTTGGGCCGAGGCGCTGCGCGAGATCTCGGGCCGGCTGGCCGAGATGCCCGCCGACTCCGGCTACCCCGCCTACCTGGGCGCGCGGCTCGCCTCCTTCTACGAGCGGGCCGGCCGCGTCAAGTGTCTGGGGAACCCCGACAGGGAAGGTGAGCTCACTTTGTTCACTCCACGTCGCGTTGGGCCGAGGCGCTGCGCGAGATCTCGGGCCGGCTGGCCGAGATGCCCGCCGACTCCGGCTACCCCGCCTACCTGGGCGCGCGGCTCGCCTCCTTCTACGAGCGGGCCGGCCGCGTCAAGTGTCTGGGGAACCCCGACAGGGAAGGTGAGCTCACTTTGTTCACTCCACGTCGCGTTGGGCCGAGGCGCTGCGCGAGATCTCGGGCCGGCTGGCCGAGATGCCCGCCGACTCCGGCTACCCCGCCTACCTGGGCGCGCGGCTCGCCTCCTTCTACGAGCGGGCCGGCCGCGTCAAGTGTCTGGGGAACCCCGACAGGGAAGGTGAGCTCACTTTGTTCACTCCACGTCGCGTTGGGCCGAGGCGCTGCGCGAGATCTCGGGCCGGCTGGCCGAGATGCCCGCCGACTCCGGCTACCCCGCCTACCTGGGCGCGCGGCTCGCCTCCTTCTACGAGCGGGCCGGCCGCGTCAAGTGTCTGGGGAACCCCGACAGGGAAGGTGAGCTCACTTTGTTCACTCCACGTCGCGTTGGGCCGAGGCGCTGCGCGAGATCTCGGGCCGGCTGGCCGAGATGCCCGCCGACTCCGGCTACCCCGCCTACCTGGGCGCGCGGCTCGCCTCCTTCTACGAGCGGGCCGGCCGCGTCAAGTGTCTGGGGAACCCCGACAGGGAAGGTGAGCTCACTTTGTTCACTCCACGTCGCGTTGGGCCGAGGCGCTGCGCGAGATCTCGGGCCGGCTGGCCGAGATGCCCGCCGACTCCGGCTACCCCGCCTACCTGGGCGCGCGGCTCGCCTCCTTCTACGAGCGGGCCGGCCGCGTCAAGTGTCTGGGGAACCCCGACAGGGAAGGTGAGCTCACTTTGTTCACTCCACGTCGCGTTGGGCCGAGGCGCTGCGCGAGATCTCGGGCCGGCTGGCCGAGATGCCCGCCGACTCCGGCTACCCCGCCTACCTGGGCGCGCGGCTCGCCTCCTTCTACGAGCGGGCCGGCCGCGTCAAGTGTCTGGGGAACCCCGACAGGGAAGGTGAGCTCACTTTGTTCACTCCACGTCGCGTTGGGCCGAGGCGCTGCGCGAGATCTCGGGCCGGCTGGCCGAGATGCCCGCCGACTCCGGCTACCCCGCCTACCTGGGCGCGCGGCTCGCCTCCTTCTACGAGCGGGCCGGCCGCGTCAAGTGTCTGGGGAACCCCGACAGGGAAGGTGAGCTCACTTTGTTCACTCCACGTCGCGTTGGGCCGAGGCGCTGCGCGAGATCTCGGGCCGGCTGGCCGAGATGCCCGCCGACTCCGGCTACCCCGCCTACCTGGGCGCGCGGCTCGCCTCCTTCTACGAGCGGGCCGGCCGCGTCAAGTGTCTGGGGAACCCCGACAGGGAAGGTGAGCTCACTTTGTTCACTCCACGTCGCGTTGGGCCGAGGCGCTGCGCGAGATCTCGGGCCGGCTGGCCGAGATGCCCGCCGACTCCGGCTACCCCGCCTACCTGGGCGCGCGGCTCGCCTCCTTCTACGAGCGGGCCGGCCGCGTCAAGTGTCTGGGGAACCCCGACAGGGAAGGTGAGCTCACTTTGTTCACTCCACGTCGCGTTGGGCCGAGGCGCTGCGCGAGATCTCGGGCCGGCTGGCCGAGATGCCCGCCGACTCCGGCTACCCCGCCTACCTGGGCGCGCGGCTCGCCTCCTTCTACGAGCGGGCCGGCCGCGTCAAGTGTCTGGGGAACCCCGACAGGGAAGGTGAGCTCACTTTGTTCACTCCACGTCGCGTTGGGCCGAGGCGCTGCGCGAGATCTCGGGCCGGCTGGCCGAGATGCCCGCCGACTCCGGCTACCCCGCCTACCTGGGCGAGCGGCTCGCCTCCTTCTACGAGCGGGCCGGCCGCGTCAAGTGTCTGGGGAACCCCGACAGGGAAGGTGAGCTCACTTTGTTCACTCCACGTCGCGTTGGGCCGAGGCGCTGCGCGAGATCTCGGGCCGGCTGGCCGAGATGCCCGCCGACTCCGGCTACCCCGCCTACCTGGGCGCGCGGCTCGCCTCCTTCTACGAGCGGGCCGGCCGCGTCAAGTGTCTGGGGAACCCCGACAGGGAAGGTGAGCTCACTTTGTTCACTCCACGTCGCGTTGGGCCGAGGCGCTGCGCGAGATCTCGGGCCGGCTGGCCGAGATGCCCGCCGACTCCGGCTACCCCGCCTACCTGGGCGCGCGGCTCGCCTCCTTCTACGAGCGGGCCGGCCGCGTCAAGTGTCTGGGGAACCCCGACAGGGAAGGTGAGCTCACTTTGTTCACTCCACGTCGCGTTGGGCCGAGGCGCTGCGCGAGATCTCGGGCCGGCTGGCCGAGATGCCCGCCGACTCCGGCTACCCCGCCTACCTGGGCGCGCGGCTCGCCTCCTTCTACGAGCGGGCCGGCCGCGTCAAGTGTCTGGGGAACCCCGACAGGGAAGGTGAGCTCACTTTGTGCACTCCACGTCGCGTTGGGCCGAGGCGCTGCGCGAGATCTCGGGCCGGCTGGCCGAGATGCCCGCCGACTCCGGCTACCCCGCCTACCTGGGCGCGCGGCTCGCCTCCTTCTACGAGCGGGCCGGCCGCGTCAAGTGTCTGGGGAACCCCGACAGGGAAGGTGAGCTCACTTTGTTCACTCCACGTCGCGTTGGGCCGAGGCGCTGCGCGAGATCTCGGGCCGGCTGGCCGAGATGCCCGCCGACTCCGGCTACCCCGCCTACCTGGGCGCGCGGCTCGCCTCCTTCTACGAGCGGGCCGGCCGCGTCAAGTGTCTGGGGAACCCCGACAGGGAAGGTGAGCTCACTTTGTTCACTCCACGTCGCGTTGGGCCGAGGCGCTGCGCGAGATCTCGGGCCGGCTGGCCGAGATGCCCGCCGACTCCGGCTACCCCGCCTACCTGGGCGCGCGGCTCGCCTCCTTCTACGAGCGGGCCGGCCGCGTCAAGTGTCTGGGGAACCCCGACAGGGAAGGTGAGCTCACTTTGTTCACTCCACGTCGCGTTGGGCCGAGGCGCTGCGCGAGATCTCGGGCCGGCTGGCCGAGATGCCCGCCGACTCCGGCTACCCCGCCTACCTGGGCGCGCGGCTCGCCTCCTTCTACGAGCGGGCCGGCCGCGTCAAGTGTCTGGGGAACCCCGACAGGGAAGGTGAGCTCACTTTGTTCACTCCACGTCGCGTTGGGCCGAGGCGCTGCGCGAGATCTCGGGCCGGCTGGCCGAGATGCCCGCCGACTCCGGCTACCCCGCCTACCTGGGCGCGCGGCTCGCCTCCTTCTACGAGCGGGCCGGCCGCGTCAAGTGTCTGGGGAACCCCGACAGGGAAGGTGAGCTCACTTTGTTCACTCCACGTCGCGTTGGGCCGAGGCGCTGCGCGAGATCTCGGGCCGGCTGGCCGAGATGCCCGCCGACTCCGGCTACCCCGCCTACCTGGGCGCGCGGCTCGCCTCCTTCTACGAGCGGGCCGGCCGCGTCAAGTGTCTGGGGAACCCCGACAGGGAAGGTGAGCTCACTTTGTTCACTCCACGTCGCGTTGGGCCGAGGCGCTGCGCGAGATCTCGGGCCGGCTGGCCGAGATGCCCGCCGACTCCGGCTACCCCGCCTACCTGGGCGCGCGGCTCGCCTCCTTCTACGAGCGGGCCGGCCGCGTCAAGTGTCTGGGGAACCCCGACAGGGAAGGTGAGCTCACTTTGTGCACTCCACGTCGCGTTGGGCCGAGGCGCTGCGCGAGATCTCGGGCCGGCTGGCCGAGATGCCCGCCGACTCCGGCTACCCCGCCTACCTGGGCGAGCGGCTCGCCTCCTTCTACGAGCGGGCCGGCCGCGTCAAGTGTCTGGGGAACCCCGACAGGGAAGGTGAGCTCACTTTGTTCACTCCACGTCGCGTTGGGCCGAGGCGCTGCGCGAGATCTCGGGCCGGCTGGCCGAGATGCCCGCCGACTCCGGCTACCCCGCTTACCTGGGCGCGCGGCTCGCCTCCTTCTACGAGCGGGCCGGCCGCGTCAAGTGTCTGGGGAACCCCGACAGGGAAGGTGAGCTCACTTTGTTCACTCCACGTCGCGTTGGGCCGAGGCGCTGCGCGAGATCTCGGGCCGGCTGGCCGAGATGCCCGCCGACTCCGGCTACCCCGCCTACCTGGGCGCGCGGCTCGCCTCCTTCTACGAGCGGGCCGGCCGCGTCAAGTGTCTGGGGAACCCCGACAGGGAAGGTGAGCTCACTTTGTTCACTCCACGTCGCGTTGGGCCGAGGCGCTGCGCGAGATCTCGGGCCGGCTGGCCGAGATGCCCGCCGACTCCGGCTACCCCGCCTACCTGGGCGCGCGGCTCGCCTCCTTCTACGAGCGGGCCGGCCGCTTCAAGTGTCTGGGGAACCCCGACAGGGAAGGTGAGCTCACTTTGTTCACTCCACGTCGCGTTGGGCCGAGGCGCTGCGCGAGATCTCGGGCCGGCTGGCCGAGATGCCCGCCGACTCCGGCTACCCCGCCTACCTGGGCGCGCGGCTCGCCTCCTTCTACGAGCGGGCCGGCCGCGTCAAGTGTCTGGGGAACCCCGACAGGGAAGGTGAGCTCACTTTGTTCACTCCACGTCGCGTTGGGCCGAGGCGCTGCGCGAGATCTCGGGCCGGCTGGCCGAGATGCCCGCCGACTCCGGCTACCCCGCCTACCTGGGCGCGCGGCTCGCCTCCTTCTACGAGCGGGCCGGCCGCGTCAAGTGTCTGGGGAACCCCGACAGGGAAGGTGAGCTCACTTTGTTCACTCCACGTCGCGTTGGGCCGAGGCGCTGCGCGAGATCTCGGGCCGGCTGGCCGAGATGCCCGCCGACTCCGGCTACCCCGCCTACCTGGGCGCGCGGCTCGCCTCCTTCTACGAGCGGGCCGGCCGCGTCAAGTGTCTGGGGAACCCCGACAGGGAAGGTGAGCTCACTTTTTTATTTATTTATTTCAATACTAGCGACCCGCCCTGGCTTCGCAAGGTTAGTACAGCATATTACGCCTGTGCTTTGCAAACTTGGAATGTTCCATAGGTTATACCTTGAACAGCATATTGAACAGTACGTCTTCTTGGTCGCGTTCTTCATTTCTGAAGGTCGTGTCCGTAGTTCAAGTTTTTCGTAACGGTGGTCACTAAAGCCTTCCACTCCTTTCGGTCCTCGGCCTTCCTTATTGCGTCGTAAGTGGGAGGCCAGTGAGTGTTTTGATTTGGCCCACAGCGGCTAGGTGATCGGCCGCGCGGTCTTTTGCCCTCCACCTTGCCTATGATCAATTTGTCAAAATTACTGGGAAGCCGTCGGGCAATGTGGCAAAAATACCCCAATATCTTTTGATAGCAAATTGTGGACAATCTAGTGCCAATGCGAAGTTGCTCCAGGATAGACTTGTTTGTTCTCTTAGCCGTCCACGGTATGCGAAGCATCCTCCAACACCACATCTCAAACGCATCAATATTTTTCTCTCTGCCGCTCGGATCGTCCATGCTTCAGAGCCATAGAGGAAAATTGAGAAGACTAAGCTATTCACGAGTCTCTTTTTGGTTGTATTAGAGATCTTCCTGCTTTGCCAAATTCTAATTAGTTTGCTCATCGCACCTTTGGCTATTTGAATTCGTCTTCTGATATCGAGTTCACTCCCTCCCTTGTCCGATAGTAAAGATCCGAGGTACACAAACTCGCTTACGAACTCTAAATCCGAAAGTTCGCCAGTCCTAGCGAGTTTGCCGGCCCTGTCGACTAGCATAACTTTTGTTTTTGCTGTTAATACTAAGTCCAACCAGTCCACTCTCCAGTTCTAGTCTGCGGAACAGTTGAGCTAGTTCCTTTTCAAATGATGCAAAGAGTGTGGTGTCATCCGCGTATTAAACAGTACGTAGGCTTATTTAAAAGAAGTATCGCTCGGAAGGCGCTCGGCTTATATATTAGTAAAGCAACCCGCGGAGCGCGCTTGAAATTATTTTGGCGCACGATCGTTTTTATTTTGCGATAACTCCTAAGATATTCATTTAAATTGTATGGTGTAAAGGACTATCATAATGTGCATGAAATACGTAAGGTAACTAAAGTATTTAAGTTGATAAGGATTAATACTGTATCTGTCTAAATAGATTTCCATTTACCGCATGGTAGGTGACCATTTTTTTTAAAGTTAAAATGGGTATATTGAGCTATCCTTAAAAGATACATATATGCCATCGCGGACTTTTTGTAAAGAATTATCCCACCATACCACTACCAATCAATTTTTTGTTATATCTTAAAGGGTAAAACCCCAATCCTGCGGCGGATGTCGTTATAGTAAAAAAATCATCAGGCTGCCATGATGTTTTAACTGATATATTATGTTTGAAATCTGTTGATGATGTGGGGACGATTTTTTACATGATTATTTGGTTAACTGAGCTAGTTTGGATTAGACTAGTGAATGGTTTGGATTAGGTCCAAAAGTAGTTGCCCAGGTGTCTGGATTGTTGATAGTGAATGTTGAAAAATGAGGCTTTCACTTAATTATAATGTATTATACGAGTACGTTCCACGATAATTGTTGTTTTTATGATGTGCCAGCAACGATGTTATATTTCCTTAGATTCACCATCAACGCGTCAAAAACGGCACGGTTTAACTGCTACTAATAGTAGCAAGTTAGCTCAGTCGCGCGTTATTTCACAAACCGAAAGCATGCCTTGGTGCTCCGTAAAAAAATTAAAAAACAGTCCAAATTATATCAAAAAACAAGATGGAATATCATACTTTCGATAAGAAAATATTTTTTTTACATTTATATTCCACTACATTAACAATATAATCACGAAATGTTGCTTAATTTAATTAATTTGTCATGAAAATAACAATATTTCTGCGGCGCAGCTATCACAGTCACACATACCGCGCGAGGAAGAGAACGCGATAGGCACGTCTGAGCAACATTGATTCAAGAATATAAATGGAGTAGGTAGTTTATTGTTTTTTTAACGATTTTTTGTTATTAAACATTTAGACGTAGTAATGCAAAAAGGATCGAACTATCAAACATTAGGGACAGCAAGAATTATACTAAGAAAAGGAGAAGACAAAAATAAGAAGAATCTTAAAGACATCATCAAAAGGCTCAAAGAAACGGACCCGACGCTGCAACCAATTTTTGTTGCAAAGGATTTAAACCGCCTACCTCCCGTTACCTTTGACCACGTCGATGTGACGAGGCTCTTGAAAGACCTCACTGCTATGAAATGCGAACTTCAGGAAATCCGTAGTGAGACTGTTTCCAAAGTAGAAATGACGCAATTTCAAGAAAAGATTAGCTCGGACATATCACAGGCTCTAAATTCTATAAAAAAATCAGGCCAGCACCCCTCTCCCAAGACAAGTGAATCGATAAAAAACCCTTCGGAAAACAGTTCAACACCAAAAAGTAAAGATGTCAAATCGCCTTTACTTGTACCACAACGCAAACGTACTAGCTCTGTTGAAACTGTGTTCACGCCGACCTACCGTGATATCGTTCAACGTCCGATGTGGCAAGCGAGAACAAACCATATGCACGCTCGCTGTTCGGGTCAAAATGGCGCATCATTGGATCCTACTACACAGACCATCCGCGATAGTAATTTTCTTACCACCGCCAATGAGGATGATTTTAAATTGGTAACTCGGAAGAAAACAAAGCTAAGAAATATGCGCGGCACATTGGCGAGTTCTACACGAATTGCAGTAAGCGAATCAAAAAGCGCTATATATTTGTCTCGAGCTAAAAAGAATACTACTGAAGACGATATTAAAAACCACATAAAAGACATGGGCAAGGAATGTGTCAGCGTCGAACTACTGAAGCAAAATCGTGAATTGGATTTTAATTCTTTTAAAATAGTTGTTATCAGTACACAGCTAGATACCTTTTTGGACAAAAATTTTTGGCCAATAGGTTTAGTGTTTCGTCGCTTCAAAGAACGCAATGCCGTCAGCAATAATAAACAAAATGGACAGTACACCCAAAGTAAATAACAATATGATAACAATTGCGTCGTTCAACTGCAAGTCGGTGAAACGATCTGTGCAACATGTTCGTGACCTATGTAAAGATGTTCAAATAGTTGCTCTCCAAGAGACGTGGCTGCTGCCATTTGATATTAATTTTGTAAATGAAATTGATAAAGATTTCAGTTGCTATTCGAAATCTTCCGTGGATACGTCTAACGGCATATTGCGTGGCAGACCTTATGGTGGGCTTGCGTTAATGTGGCGCAGATCGATATTCCCGAACGTAACAATAGTTGATTGTCATAGTGACAGATTAATTGCTATTAAAATAAAGAGCAGTAACTGTGAAATGTTAATATTTAGTATTTATATGCCTTGTGACAGTGATAAAATAGATGATTTGATTGAATTTACAAGCTGTCTTTCGCAACTTAATGCAGTCGTGAGTGAAAATAACATTGAGGTTGTATTTGCATTGGGCGATTTTAACGCGCATCCCTGCGCCCGTTTTGGGCGGGAACTTTTTGAGTTTTGCTCGGCTGAGTCATGGGTCTGCGCTGACGTAAACTTTCTAGGTTTAAACTCTGATACCCATACATTTGTATGTGAGTCAAGTGGATCGAGAAGATGGCTTGACCACTGCTTAAGTACGGAGGCAGCTTGTAAAATAATTAAGGATATAAGAGTTGACTATAGTGTAAAATGGTCTGACCACTATCCGCTATTGATAGATATTAATATCGACGTCATTGTTAAAAAAGTAGAATATAAGGTACATACTGCTAGCAATCACAATAAAATTATTTGGAATAATAGAAATATTGAGCAGATAAATCAATATGGAGATTATTGCTCAAAAAAATTAAAACTTGTTAACTATTCTAGTCATTACGATAGCTGTGATAAAGCTGGAGATAAATGTGATATTTTAAATTGTACGTCTATCATTGATAGTATATATGATGAAATGGTAAGTATTTTACAGGACGGAGCCGCTTTAAGTTGTTCTCGTATCGGTGCAGAAAAAAAGGGTAGACGGATTGCCGGTTGGAATTATCATGTGAAGTCGAGTCATGAACGAGCTAGATTATACTTTACCTGGTGGCTCGATTCTGGTAAACCCAGCAGTGGATATATTTACGAAAACATGGTAAAATTTAGAAAAATCTTTAAAAGTAAGCTCAAATGGTGTCAAAGAAATGAAGAGATGATTAAAATGGATTTGCTTGCTGAGAGCAGAGACAAAAAGAATTTTCCCAAATTTTGGAAAGCGACGAAAAGTCTTCAACATAAAGATGTACTGCCGGTAACCGTGAATAATGAACAGGATCCGAAACGAATTGCTGACATGTTTGCTAAACATTTTAAAATCCAACCCATGGACACATGTGGTGAGCAAAATGCTGAGACCGCCGTCTATAATAAGTCCTTGCATCATGAGCAATCTGTCGATCTTAGTAATATTTTCACTCCTGATCACATTGCTGAAGTTGTAAGATGCATAAAACGTGGCAAATCGCCAGGATACGACGGACTCAGTATTGAGCATATACTTTATGCCAGCGATGAAATATATCGGATCCTGTCCATTATGTTTAGATTATGTTTAAAACATAGTTACCTACCCAGGGGACTACTGAAAACAGTAGTTGCCCCTATTGTAAAAAACAGAACCGGCGACTTATCTAACATTTCCAATTATAGACCTATATCGTTAGGTACTATTGTTGGCAAGATTTTGGAAAGACTTTTGCAACCCGAACTGACAAGGAATTTCAATATTGATGAAGCACAATTTGGTTTTCGTCCTGGACTCTCCACGGACTCTGCCATCTTGAGTCTCAAATATACTGTAAACTATTATGTTAATAGGGAAACTTCAGTATATGCGTGTTTTTTAGACTTAAGTCGGGCGTTTGACCTCGTCAATTACAAAATCCTTTGGCAAAAACTTGCGAAGCATGCACCCGGAGAATTGGTGAACCTGTGGAGATTTTGGTACGAAAACCAAACCAATTATGTGAAGTGGGGCGACGCACATTCTAGTGAATATAAGTTAGAATGTGGCGTACGTCAAGGAGGGCTGACGTCTCCGGACCTGTTTAACCTTTACATCAATGGTCTAATTGATGAGCTGAGAAGATCTAGAATCGGTTGTCATATTGGTAACGTGTGCGTTAATAATTTGAGCTACGCGGATGATAAGGTTCTTCTCAGCCCCTCAATAAATGGTCTTAGAAAATTGCTCAATATTTGTGATCAGTTCTCTAAAGAACATGGTCTCAAATATAATGTGGCAAAAACTGAAGTACTCGTCTTTAGAGCTGGTAAAGGTCCGGAGACGATTCCGCCGGTATTTTTAAACGGATCGTCAGTTCGGGTTGTAAAAAGTTTTAAGTATCTTGGGCACATCTTAACAGAAGATCTAAAGGACGACAGAGATATGGAGAGGGAGCGCAGGGCTCTCTCGGTGCGTGCAAACATGGTCGCACGTAGATTCGCGCGCTGCTCTGAAGACGTAAGGGTGACCTTGTTTAAAGCATTTTGTCAATGCTTTTACACCTCTCAGCTGTGGACAAGGTTTACCAAGCGAAGTTATAATACGCTTAGGATCCAATATAACAACGCCTTTCGCATCCTAATGAAGCAGCCTCGTTTCTGCAGTGCCAAATCTATGTTTGCTGTTGCGAGGGTTCCTGACTTCTTCGCCATTCTCCGCTCGAGAACAGCCTCCTTCTGGGATAGATTAAGACATAGTCCCAACACAATATTGCGTGCTATAAATGACGACCTAACCAACCCTTTCGCGAGGTATTGGTCCCACCTACATCGACACGAGAACAACATTTTTATGTGAAAATTTAGGTCCTAAAGTTTTTAATAATATTTAATTTTTAATAATATTTAATTTTTTTTTTTTCTTTTTTTGTGTGACATAGTTAATCTTATTATTTTAATATTTTATTGATATTAACTTTTAACTTTTAGGTACTTTATTTTAATATTTTAATATTTTATGTCATGTCATGTGTATAATATGTAAAAAGAAAAACTATGGGTCCTGTAACCTGATAATAAAACATTTATTATTATTATTATTATTTATTATTATATTATTATTATTAATTGTCTTTTCTATTTGACTCAATGAAAAAAATCGGTACAACACGTTCAGTACCTATTAATAAAATTACAGTCTTTAAGGACTGTAATTTTATTAATTATGTTAAGACAAAATAAAAAGATATTATTATAAAGACAAATTTTAATGTACAATAATTATTATTGTGTGTAAATAATTATATAAAAAATTGCCACTCCACTTCGGAACTATTCTTACATCGATGTAATCCGGTAAAAATTAATGTTCCGTGGGTGAGTTGCAAAACGTCGTACGTGTCGCACATTTATTACAAACTGAACCTTAAATATCCAGTCATATGGTTGGTTTTTGTTGACCCGGTTGGTGTCTTAGTGTATTTTATCTATAGTGCGTTTGTAGTGCCTACATGGACAATAGGGTATTTGACTATAGTAAAAATATCGTTTCAACTGGTGTCATCCTAAAAGATTATTATCTAAAAACATTATTCCATACGACAAAACTAAAAAATAAAGCTTTATTTAATTAGAAAACATTAAATAAAATTGCTATAATTCCGGCCATGGTCACGTGATCGAAAACGTTCCGTGATCTCGAATGACGTCACAGTCCACACCACCTATGGAATTCTCATTTTGTCAATACATTTCGACGTGTTTGTGCGGCGTAATAGGCTAATTTCGTCTGTTTTTCATCGTTACTATTTTATTAAATACCAAATAGTATGCGACATGCGGCCTAAACACATATTATAAAATTGTCATTGTTTGAAATGTGAACTGTTACGTCATGAGAGCAAATGGAACGTTTCAGCGGCAATTTATTTTTTTGAATTTATTTCTCGATTTTTATGAAAAATAATGAAAATTATGCCGAAATATACGTTTTGTTAGCTTTAGCATAGCATTATTAACAATTTATGATGATTTTCTAAAAGTAGTCAAATACCCTATTCTGGCGTACGAATTTGTAGGTGATGCTGCTTCCATGCTATAATAGTTCCATGTGTGCCAGCATGTGGAATCCAGTGGTAAAATTATGCAAGCCAGGAAAGCGTCGTACAGCACCAAAATTAAAAAGTGATGTTGTGAGTGTATTTTGCCGAAACTTAAATAACGTTCCGTCAAAAAGACCAAGAAGGCCGGTAGATAGATTCTACCCATGACAGTTTCAACTTGACGTCTCTCAACACCGCAGTCCCGTCGTGACCACGGTCCATGCAACTGGATCGAAATATCGACATTATAAAAACAACAATTATCGTGGTACGTACTCGTATAGTACATTATAATTATGTCATTGAACCACGAAATAGGTTTAAAATCTTTAGGCTTTCACTTGACGACAATCAGTGATGGAAAGATGACGAAATGACAATTTTGCCTTCAAGGTACTCAAACAACGCCGGAAGGGCTTTCTACACCTTAGCGGTTCTTTTCATAAACATTGAACTAAAGCGTTTCTTGTGTTTAGGTTGGATTGCAACCACGTAAGGATGCCAAAACTTCTCACAATTCAGTGGTTTCATTTTAGTTGTGCTTCTGACAACTCTTTACGTTTGTCCAGGATCCGTATCCATCGTGGGCGCCGTATCTCCTCCCGGAGGTGACTTCTCTGACCCCGTCACAGCAGCAACCCTGGGTATCGTGCAGGTGTTCTGGGGTCTCGACAAGAAGCTGGCCCAGAGGAAGCACTTCCCCTCCATCAACTGGCTCATTTCTTACAGGTAAAAATGATAAATTTGACAGGTAACGTTTGACGAACTCTGACAAGTAATTTTTTCCACATCTGACGATCTTTTTACTGCTTCACTTTTCCACTTTACTCCATCCTACAAAGGAGTACAAAAGGACTTCTGTGACTTTTAAATTTCGTTCTTGACTGTCATGGTCTGACAATATCTCATCAACCTTTGCCGAACTATGACAGGTAACTTTTCCACAGGTTACATCTGACTATCTTTTTGTCACTTGACTCCATCATACAATGGAGTATAAAAATCTGTTTGTGACTGTGACTGAAACAACGAAAACATTGTTGTTTGATTATTGACCATATTGGTAATTGGTAAGGTCTGACGACCTATTTGACACATCATTGTCCAAGTCAATTATATAAAAAAAGTGCCTCTTGGTTGCAGAAAAAGAAGCTATTTTTTTTTAAAGAATCATATTTTTTTGTTTTTTTCAACAGCAAATACATGCGTGCTCTGGATGACTTCTATGAGAAGAACTATCCCGAATTCGTACCTCTTAGGACTAAGGTAAGGATAAACACTAGTCTTAACTATACAATAATAATACACAATGTAGTAGAGATCAACGTAATAATAATGAGCTATAACAGTTTATTTAAGGTTGATTAAACGGGTCTTCCCGCGAAATTCAAATTTAGTTTGGTTTTTTGCAATGCGTAAACTAATACGACAAAGTGAGCTTATGGCATTCTAATTGCGACAATGGCAGTATCATCTTCACAGGTTTATATAAAAATCTTTACTTGAAAGTGTCTAGTTCTAGAAATTAGTCAGAATATCGATTAATTTGTGAGTAACTCACGTCCAACTCGATATTCTGACTTATTTCTTAAACTGGACACTCTCAAAGATTTTTATATAAACCTGTGAAGATGATACTGCCATTGTCGCAATTAGAATGCCATAAGCCTGCTTTGTCGTATTAGTTTACAAATTGCGCAAACCAAATTAAATTTATCGCGGGCAGACCGTATAATCAACCTTAAACAAAAAAATGTTATTCTAAATAGTAATTGAATTGGAAATTGTTCTGAACAGGTCAAGGAGATCCTACAAGAGGAGGAAGATCTGTCTGAAATCGTGCAGCTGGTCGGCAAGGCGTCGCTGGCCGAGACCGACAAGATCACGCTCGAGGTCGCCAAGCTTCTGAAGGACGACTTCTTACAGCAGAACAGGTTAGCACAGGGAGTTATACCCTTAATATGGGGGGATAAGGGCACGCACCTCTGACGTTTTATGTGCGTTTAAGCATCACCTTAACTTTCCTTCACCGATGAAGCATGTGATATTTAATTATCACATGCTTCAATGGTGAAGGAAACTACGTGAGGAAACCTGCACAATGCACACCTGAGTTCTCCATAATGTTGTCAACGATGTGTGAAGCCTAAAGCTTACTACTCTATTGGCAAAATTGCTGCCAAACGATTTTGTGTTCCAATACGGATACCACATGGATGTCGATGCCAGTCTGACGGTATGCTCACCTCTATACCTCTATGGCCTCACCGTTAAGTGGTTGTCATCTCACGGACGTGCACTAAGCGCTTCGCTTCCTTGTAACATATACAATATACAGAAGCACTTGGTGGTGCTGACGCTTCGAGAGGGATGCCGGGACCAATGGCTCGAGGCTGCCAAATCTTGCACGATCACTCCACGAGTTATTGGCAGGGATGGAGAAGGCAGAATATACCTAAGAGAAGCCCTTACCCCAACGACGGCGTACCTTCTTTGGAAGACTAAGTCTGAACTCAAGGACACCAACTTAGTGCAGTTCGTGTGGTGTAAACGTGGTAATATTTTAATTAGGAAGTCCGAGAAAGAAAAAATTTTTTTAATCAGATCAGAGAGTGACGTCGAGAGGTGGGTGACGACACTTAAAAACAAATCCGAGGTTTGAGCATTTATTAACTTTCCATATACATATCCAACTTTTGTGTTATCACCAAATGAGCTATTTCGGTCATAACTTATCGGAAGGAAATTTCAACTCATGGAATGAGTACATTAGTTCTCTTCCAATGCAAAAAGATGAACTAATTACATTAACTTTCAATATAAGATCAATGCTGCTTAATTTTTCATACCTAGAACATATAATTAATAACAGCCAACGTTGTATAGACATTATTATATTATGTGAAGTTAATATTAGAGATTCGACTAAAAATCTATTTGAATTACCGCTATATAATATGTTTACTAACTTGCGAAAATACAGAAGAGGTGGTGGCGTTAATAATAACGCCATACAAAGTGAATGATAATCTTTTGTGTATGTATATAAATACATACACAAAAGATTATCATTCACTTTGTTATACTCACCCACCCAGTCTTTTGAATCAGTGACCGGCTATATACAATTTAATGACAAGTACAAACTAAGCCTATGCGCTGTGTACCGGCCGCCTGATACTTGTAAGAGAAGTTTCATTTCAGAAATCTCGTCACATATTTCCAGATTGACGGATAAATCCGACTTACTTCTCGTTGGCGATATGAATATAGATTTAAAAAACATAACCAGTACAAGCGCGAGCTACTTAAATGAAATGTCAGGCTTAGGTCTTAGCTGTGGTATCTCCCAGTACACTAGAATAGATACGAAAAACCAACGTACTACTCATACATGTATAGACCATGTATTCACGCGCCTCGATACCGCTGCCCCCGTATATACCGCAACAATAAATGATTGTATAGCCGACCATAGCATAATAGCCTGCACGCTTATGTGTGCGAGCGCAGCCAACGGTCAGCGTCAAGGTCACGGTCACCGCGCGATCAATAAGACGAGTGCATCGCGACTTATTACTGTACTTAATAATAAGAATGTATCACAGCAACTAAGTCAGGTTGACTGGAGCGCAGCGCTGTCTTATAACTGCCCTACTGAAGTATACAATTTTATTTGCAAGCAGTTTAATACTATCTATAGTAATGTAATAGTAATAAAAGAAGTAACTGCAAATGGGCAAATAAAAAAATGTTAAATATGTGCTCTCAAAAGAAAAAATTATATTTAATATGGTTAAAAAATCCAGAAAATATTGATAATAAAATTTTATACAACAAATATAGAAATAAAACAAATAAATACATAAATTATTTAAAAAATAAATATATTAGGGGTGAAATTAGGAAATATTTTAAAAATTCTAAGAAATTATGGAGTTTAATTAATGAAATATGTGGTAAATTCAGATTAACTATAGATGAACTACTGATAAAATCTTTTAATTTAGAAAAAATAGAACTGGCTAACAGCTTCGCTAAAGAATTTGAGAGGAATGTCAATTCGATAGCTGTAACATGTAACCAACCCTTGTGTTGTACCTCGGGGGAATTTGGAGGTGCAGGGTTGGCAATGAGACTAGAACGGGCAAGGAATAACCAGGTCTCTAAAATAATTAAAAAAATGGATGAAAACAAAAGCCCTGGATATGACAAAATTAGAGCAAAAGATTTAAAAAAAATAAATAATAAAATAACACCCGTGATCACACACCTAATAAACACCTCCATTGCCACCTCATCCTACCCCGATGCCCTGAAGACTGGCATAATTAGGCCCATATATAAAGGCGGAAGTCACAAAAGTTTCAACAATTATCGACCAATCACCATATTGTCATGCATTGACAAGATAATTGAGAGGTACCTAGGTGATAATATAAATAAATTTTTAAAAGAACATAATATTATAAATAAAAAACAATTTGGCTTCCAAAAAAATCGAAGTACTTCCCAATTACTATGTCAGTTTACAAATGAAATCAATGAGTGCATGAATGAGAAAAAGCATGTACCTACTCGTTGTTTTCATTGACTTCAGTAAAGCTTTTGACTTGTTGGTGTATGACAAGCTATATACAGGTATGAATAACTGCGGCATACAGGGACCTCTCCTGGAATGGCTCAAAGATTACCACAAAAATAGATCAACGTGTGTCAAGATCGATAACATCATGAGCGACAAGATACAAACGACTAAAGGAACAGCTCAAGGCTCTATACTTGGACCTACTGAATACTTAATGTATGTAAATGACATGTGCAACCTGTTCCAGGAGGGATCCGTGTACCAATTCGCGGATGATACTTGTATTATTGTCGCTGACAGGGACCTGAGGGATGCAAACCAATTTTGATATCCTATGTAAATGGGCCCATGACGTGGGACTAGTTATAAATACTAAAAAAACGAAGGCAATGCATATTCACTCTGCGCATAACAAATCAGAGCATAGCGTCCATATAATTGCACATGCGCACGACTGCCTGCACGGCAGGATAAAAGAATGCATCTGTACACCTATTGATATGGTTAGGGAACACATGTATATTGGTCTCATAATTGACTTTCGATTTAATTGGCAACCGCATATAAACTATATTTGTGAAAAGCTGAGAGCTATCTTAAGTAGATTATACATACTAATATATAAACTTCCTTATAAGACGTTAAGATTACTTTATTTGGCTCTGGCGGACTCAATAATTGAATATGGTTTAGGCAGTTACGGGAGAACTTTTAAAACATATATTACACGCATATATAAACTACAACTAAAATTACTCAAAACAATAGTTCCTCGAAAAATTAAACTGAAATATTCAAATGATTACCATGAATTATTCACTTACTGTAAAGTTTTGCCGGTGCAGAGTAATGTGATATTAGCCATAATTAAGGAAGAATTTAGTAATATTCAACATCTTAGACTTAAAGAGCGAGGCAATAATCTACGTAAATTGCCTAGTTATAAAAAGTTTATTCTACCGAAAACAAATAATATTCACGGCAAAAGAAATCATAAATATATATTACCTAGAATCCTGGAAGATCTACCACCGTCCTTGCAATGTATAACAGCTACAGATAAAAAGCATATTTTTATAAACAAATGTAAAAGATATCTATTAGTAAATAATTCGCGATCAACCATTGTTGGATAGATTTTTGTTCGTTTTTCATTTTATCTTTTCTTTTAGGCTGCTCCTATATATTATTCTAGTATTAGATAGTGAATAGTTCTTTGTATTATATAAGTATTTTATATTAATGTGAACTCGCCATCCTCAACATAAACGTAAAGTTTCTTAGAGGATGACAGATAATATAATGTTAAAAGGACAGATTTGACAGATTGCGTATACAGCTTCTGGCAAAATTACAAATTTATTTCTGGGTTAACTAACTCGGCGTCTCTGCAAGCGGGCCTATGTTTTCGCCAAGTAACTCGTTAAAATATTTCTTGATGATGAAACATACTTATGATCCTTGGACCAGGTATAGCGTAACGTAAATAGTTTAACAGTATATTATTGTTGTCAACAGCTACTCAGCGTACGACCGCTTCTGTCCGTTCTACAAAACAGTGGGCATGCTGAAGAACATCATCTCCTTCTACGACATGTCGCGTCACGCCGTCGAGTCGACTGCGCAGTCCGACAACAAGGTCACGTGGAACGTGATCCGCGACGCCATGAACAACGTGCTCTACCAGCTGTCCTCCATGAAGTTCAAGGTGATTACACGCAAGATTCATCACACATTATGTCTGATATTCATGTTCAATTATAGCCAACATTCATGTTCAATTAAAGCCAATATTCATTATAAATATTATATTTTGGCTTTAGCCAATACTCATTATAAATAATAGCCAATATTCATGGTAAATTATAGCAAATATTCATGTTCAATTATAGCCAGTATACATGTTCAATCATAGCCAAGATTCATGTTAAATTAAGCCAATATTCATGATAAAGCCAATATTCATTATAGATTATAGCCAATATTCATGTTCAATTATAGCCAATATACATGTTCAATAATAGCCAAGATTCATGTTAAATAATTATAGCCAATATTCATGAATATTGATTGAAAATGAATATTTGCTATTATTTACCATAGTAAATTATAGCATAATTATATTCATTTTCAATCATAGCCAAGATTCATGTTAAATTATAGCCAGTATTCATTAACTACAGTCAAAATTAATTTTATCAATTTACAGCCAATATTCAGTATAATAATTATATTATAGCCAATATTCATTACAAATTATAGCCTGTGAGTTCCTTTTTTGGCTGTTGTAATTTGAATAAAAATGTAATGTTTCCAGGACCCAGTGAAAGATGGAGAGGCCAAAATCAAGGCGGACTTCGACCAACTCTTGGAAGACATGTCTGCCGCCTTCCGCAACCTCGAGGACTAGACCCCTCGCGCACAGCAGCCATGTCTATATTATTGTAGGATTACGTCACGCAAAGTATCGATATGTCGAGAATCGATATTTTGTCCATTTACTCTTGAAAGCACTATTTATGTGACTAAGCCCCGATTTCACCAACGTCGCGTAATGTTTATCCTCGGAATAAATTCGGCGTTCTGACAGTTTTCGTATTGAAAATACTGTCAAAATATCAACTTTATGCTCGGATAAGACCTTTTTTACGTTGGCGAAATCGGCCCTTACTGTTTTGAGTAGCGTCTGTATGATGATGTTTTTTTTTGTTTCAATCGTTAGCTTTTGTTAATAGGTGCGGGATTCCGTTCGGAATATCGAGCGATAATTTCGGTTGTCTGACTGACCGGTATTATTGGTTGGAATTTTTCCCGATAATTTCGGTAAATACCGAATCTATTTATGGGCTTTTAAAGCGAAATAATAAAAAACATCCGCTCGGAATTCGCATCCACCAGTCTTGACAGTAAATTATGAAATAGCGATTATAAAAGATTAACCGAACGAATGTATTTACTATAACCGTAAGCGTTTAGTGTAGAGACGATATTAAATAATTCCATACAATTGAAATCTTTTCCCGGGATATTAAAAACTTTTTCCGGGATTTTTATTGTATCCGTGTCCCGACTTTTATCCCGCTTTTTTGTAAATAGATAAATGTTCACGCGGAGCCTCGACGTCCCGCGGAGCGGTCGTTAGTTGTTATTTATATTGAATTATTATTAATTATTGATATTTATATTATTATTATATTACTAACAAATCAATTTTGTTGCCCGCTGTTTGCGCGATTTTCAAATAATCCTGGTGCATTCCAAGTTATTTTTAGAGATGTTACAAAAAATATTTTTGACATTTTCCGATGTGTTTCAATGTGCAGTATTATTCCGGCCTCAGTTGTTAGCTATAGAGTGTACAAATTTCTAAATATTAGAATATTCTGATCATTCTAAATACAATGGAGTATTTATCTTGCTGTTTGAACTTGATAAGTGTTGATAGGACGGAGTTATAAATAAAATATTAATTTTAAAATTTTGTTTTGTTTTGTTTTATTTTCTCCATCCTTGTGCTACGCCACGCGTAGCTTCATTGACCACTGAGTATAATATAATAATCACTTATTGACATTTTTAGTAGACTGCGTAGATTCCATAGACGAATATTTGATTTGTCAAAGGTAGATTCTTACCTTCCGTAAGTCATGGGGTCGCATCTTGGTTTTTACTTTAGTATGGTAAAAAAATAAAAATATCAAGAAAATCAGACGAATTTCTTTCTT
The DNA here is from genome assembly GCA_029955525.1 of Oeneis ivallda. Lineage (NCBI taxonomy): Eukaryota > Metazoa > Arthropoda > Insecta > Lepidoptera > Nymphalidae > Oeneis > Oeneis ivallda. The sequence continues at coordinate 879,885 of JARPMR010000018.1, read as the reverse complement.
GTTCCTCTTGCTTGGAACATCATTCTGAACAATTGCCTAGATTTACTTGACAAGTAAATCAAGAATACCCAAAGAATAACTTCAATGAGTATTTTTTTAATGATTTTTTACTTACCTATCTATGCGATGGGTAATTGTATTCTGTGTGTTCAAAAATCAGCCAAGTGCGAGTCGGGCCTCGCTCTTTTAGGGTTCCGTACATATGACCAAATCATTTATTTAAAACTAGATACATATTTAGATATCTTAGTTCTTAGAAAGTACTAAATTAGCATATGGGGAAAAATGCTGGTTTGTTTTGGTCGCATTATAAATCGGTGTTTTCAGTATTTGTGGTTTAAATACACTATATTTCAAATTCCTAACTAGTTTAGTTTTTGAGGTAGACCCCGCAACAAAAGTGGTCTAAAACCGAAAACTTTGATGGCCCCCCATTTCTTCATTTTTGTAGCTAAAAAATAAAAAAATATATATTTGAACTCCACTTAATGAGCACTAGACAATGACACCCCACATGTCGGGGTAAAAAAATAAAATTTTATTTCGACTCCTTTTCCATGTATGGGAGCCCCCTTTATTTTTTAATTAAATTAAATTTTTATTATTTGTTGTTATAGCGGCAATAGAAATACACAATAATATGTGAAAATTTCAACTGTCTATTACGGTTTACGAGATACAGCCCGCTGACGGACGGACGGACGGACGGGCAGCGGAGGCTTAGTAATAGGGTCCCGTTGGCACCCTTTGGGATGATTGGGATGGTTTACGGAACCCTAAAAATGAACGATGAACGAGACACCGTCTAATTTGGGCCTAACTGCCACTGATTTTGCGACTGATTTAGCAGTTTAAACCTTTGAGTATTTGGTTATATACTAGGTTTAAAACGACTGCTATCGCAGTTGTGCATGATTGCACGAGCGGTCCATGTATTTTGATCAGTGGTTAACTGCTTGAGCTGCCCGTGTATGCCCACCAGTCGAACGCTTGACAAAAACCTTTCAAAAACCCAAAGTAGGGGTCGATGTTACCAACGTACAATGATTTGATAAGACATCTTACAAAAAAAAATCCGATACGATCTACGCTCGGATACAATCGTCTTGTATCCGAGCGTAAAGATATTTCAACAGTAATTTCAATACAAAAACTGTCAGAACGTCTAATTTATTTCTCGGTTAAACGTCACTCGGGAGTGGTGAAATCGGCACTTAGTTTAACTTTTTAAACTCCAATACTGGCCTTGAAATTATGTTCCTTGCTTGAAATTCTTAATTTAAAATCGGAAAAACTTTGATTTATTCTTGACACTTCTTAATAGTTCTGTCATATCGATCAAAGCAGAAAATATTATTCAAGTTTTGTAAAATATTTTTAATTGTTGACGATTTACAAAACATTACAAAGGAGTAACCGAAGAATTAAGGGTAGAAGGTGCTAAAGAGACAGGCACGATGCCGATACCGAGGGGAAAGATAAACCCCCTGGACGAACCCGCCATGAGTGACGCGACCATCCTGATTACTGTCGAGGACCTCATCGACAGAGCCATGGGACCGCCTGATGTTAGTCCTAATCCATATTACTGAGGGTCGTGGCCCCATAAGCTGGTCATATACATACCTATATTTGGAATTCAGAGTCTGAAAGAGCCGCACCCCCACGTAAATTACACGACATCCTGTTACCCAGTTTTCTGCTCCATCATCAGATCCTCCTCGACCCTCGATCATTATCCCATCATCATCAAGCCATCAACGGCTCACTACTGAGCGCAGGTCTCCTTTCAGAGAAGGTTTTAGGCCATAGTCCACCACGCTGGCCCAATGCGAATTGGCGGACTTCACACACCTTCGAGAACATTATGAAGAACTCTCAGATGTGCAGGTTTCCTCACGATGTTTTCCTTCACTTTTGAAGCAAGTGATACTTATTTAATTGCTTAAACGAACTTGACTCTGAAAAGTCAGAGGTACGTACCCGGGATCGAACCTGCGACCCCCCGAATAGGAGACCACAGTCCTAAACACTAAGCTATCACTGCTTATCATTATCTAACTCCTTTTTTTTTTTTTGTTGACGGGGGGGAAATCTCCTTGAGATACCCGATTTTTGGGGGAAAATCGGGTTATGTAGGATTTTTACCTACTAAAACCCCCCGGTGGCCGACCTAGCACATGTTGGGAAGGCTCCGAGATCTCTTACGAACGCATCGGCGGTGCCCCCCTTGTGCGACGCCAATTGGGCTCATCCCGTCATCATCTTCGTCGTCATCTCATCATCTAACTCCTACTAATTGAGACCATTCTAATGAGTCCAAGCACACGTTGCTTATCTGCACGTTGCGTATCTGCTGCAAGTTGCTGAGGAATTGGGTATCCTGCAGACTACTTGATGCTGCAGTATCAGCTCAAAGTTACCATGCCTTGGAAATAATCCGAAGTAACAGTACACCAAAATTTCAAATCAATCGCACCAGTGAAAGCTTGTAAGACCCTTTAATCAAGTAGGAAATTAGCTGATGAATTTCAAACGCCTGAGCAGATTTTCATAAATTACAGCTAAGATCCACCTCGATTACATTAGCTTTCAAACAAAAAACCACATCAAAATCGGTCCATTGGGGAGGCTGCTACGAGGGAACAGAGAGACACACAGATACACACGTCAAACTTGTAAAACACCCCTTTTTTTGTCGGGGGATAAAAATTAAACTCCTTTAAAAAATATTAAACTGCAAATTCAACATTTTGAATAAGTTTTTTTATAATATTTGAAAATGGCGCCATACAGCCGCCATATTGAATTATTTTCAAAAAATAGCCAGTGTAACTCGAGTTGATGTAAGGATTTTAACGATACTCTATACATCCAAATGTGTTCAGGTATTTAGAAGATATTAATATGGTGGAACTTAACAGGCATACAGGTTTCCTCACGATGCTTTTTGGCCGTTTAAAGCAAGTGTTGCATATTTTATTTGTGTTCAGTCTCTCTTTCGGATTTCAGTCTGTATCTTACCCGATGATGGTGACGATATAGAGGCTATAAAATCATGGCTAGTGGGGTGGTATCCACCCGCAAAAGAGGCTTCCATCACAACCAAGACAACTACGCTTTCCATGCCGAGGTCGTAAAATTACTCCTTCCAGCTTTGCACTCTTTCCACAGTCTAGAGAATTCGTTGAGACATTACGGCGACGCTGATTCTTTGACTGATCTCCATATTTCTAATTTCAATAGGTAGTGAATAAACCTTTAATAATTCTACTAATAATGGTGATTAATTTTGTACCGGCACCAGATCAACATAGTCAACTTCAAGCTGGTCCAGGCGATCCTCCACATCCTGGCGAGACAGCAGCGGCTGTTGACGCAAAAAGTCGAAATAAGAATCGTGGAAATGAAACGTGACAAAAAAAAGAAGAAGTCCGGATATGAATCCTCAGAGAGCTCAACTGAGAGTCAATCCCCTCAAAGAGCAGATATAAAAGGAAAAGAAAAAGCAAAAGAAAAGGAACGAGGAGAACGTGAGGGAGCTACGATAGATAAGAAGGCGCAGGCGAAGTCCGTAAAAATGCAGGAAGGAACATCTCGATTTGCAACGAAGCAGACGCATATGATGGTGAACAAAGTCCAAGGTACGTATAGGCGCTTAATGTTTTATAGGTTTTAATGTGAATTCGTTGAAAAATAGAGTCCTAATGATGATGAATGAACGAATGATGCACTTTGATGGTCGCTTGAGATAAAGAACAGCAATAGAGCAATAAGTCAGGTAGACATCTCCCGGGATTTGATCGAATCCCTTGGGATTTAATTTTATTTGAATGGGAATAATTATGGTCAATAGAGGTTTATGTATATTTTACAGGAAAAATAAAACCAACGCTCTGACTAGCATAGTTTTTTTTATATTAACAATAAACCTCTACAAACAAAGTTAACGATATTTAAGCAAATTAATATAATATTATCGTTTTACTTTTACTTTTGGAGTACGGTGCGTGAGTCCGACTCGCACTTGACCGGTTTTTATTTAAAAGTGTTTTAGATAGGTGAAGTATGTGAGTAATGGTTGTTGTTATGTTCGAGCTAGCCGCGAAAAGATCGAATTACGAGTGTAATTTGTGTTAGAATAGAATAGAATAGAAATGTTTTTTATTCAAATAAACTTTTACAAGTACTTTTAAATCGTCAATGAGTCTACCACTGGTTCGGAATGCCGTTCCTGCCGAGAAGAACCAGCAAGAAACTCGGCAGTTGCTCTTTTCAAAATACTTTTACAATATACTTAACAGATATTCTATGTATGCAGAGCTTCCACAATGAGGGAAAGGTTCACAAAAGCATACGTAATTATTTCTAATTATAATTCAACACATGTCAAGACGGGCAGACAGAAAGTAGCCCCATTGCCGCTGGTGGCACCCGTTCACGAGCATGACGCATGACCCAGCCATTGCTTCGCTCAACCATATTTTAGGGAACGCAACAACCCGCATCACACGACACCACCGCAGAAATGTTAAAGAGAGTGTGACATACTTAGGCTACCCATCCTAAGGCATCGAATTGAAACTAATATTCAAATCAAATACTCATTTTAAAATATGACTTGTACACAAATAAAGTGGAAACTCTGAATAGAATAGAATTATTTTGATATACAATTATACAGGTTAATCATTACCTACTGTCTCATGAATCGCTGGAACGAATTACATCCACGCTTTTTTGTCATTTATATAGTCTTCAATCGTATAATATGCTTTTTTCATGAGCGTAGTTTTAATCGATTTCTTAAACTTGTGTAAAGGCAAGTCCAAGATCGACTGTGGAATTTTATTATAGAACGTCACGCCCATTCCCACAAATGTCTTTCGGACCCTCTTGAGGCGCAGTCGAGGGATCACGAGCCTATTTGGATCTCTAACCTGCCTATCTCGTAATTCACCCTTTTTTTTGTAATTCACAATGTTTTGTCTGACAAATATTATATTGTTATAAATATATTGTGAAGCTACTGTAAGAATGCCTATTTCTTTAAATTTTTCTCGAAGCGAATCCCGCGGCTTTAAATTATAGATTGCGCGAATCGCCCTCTTCTGCAATACAAAAATTTTTCCAATATCGGCCGCTTTACCCCATACTAAGATTCCGTATGACATAATACTATGGAAATATGCAAAATAAACAATTTTTGCAGTTTCTATGTCAGTTATCTGTCGAATCTTCCTAACAGCGTAAGCAGCAGAGCTGAGCTTGCCAGCAAGTACTGCTATATGGGTGCCCCATTGCAGCTTTGAGTCCAGGGTTAATCCCAAGAACACTGTGGAGTCCTCTGTTTTCAAGGATTCATTACTTATCTTTAAATTTTTACTGACAGTTCTGGTGTTAGGCAATAAAAACTCAACACACTTTGTTTTTTTAGCATTTAAAAGTAGATTATTTGCCGTAAACCATTCAGAAACTTGAGATAATGCATTATTTACATCGTCAAAATTGTCTTTTTTCCTATCGACTTTGAAAATCAAAGACGTATCATCAGCAAATAGTACAATATCGCAAGTATTTTGGACAAAATATGGTAAATCGTTTATGTAAATCAAAAACATGAATGGACCTAGAATAGAACCCTGGGGTACACCCATTACTGAGGCTGATCCGGATGATTTTACATCATTGACACACACTCTTTGAACACGATCCCTTAGATAAGACGCAATGAGGCTAAGTGCAATATCTTTAATACCATAGTGGCTCAGTTTAAGTAAGAGGGTCTTGTGATCAACGCAGTCGAAGGCTTTTGATAAATCACAAAAAATACCAATGGCATTCTGTGAGTTATTCCATGCATCGAAAATGTGTTGTAACAGCGTTGCGGCTGCATCGGTTGTTGATCGACCCTTAGTAAAACCGTACTGCTCAGGGTGAAGAAGTTTATTTAAGTTAAAGTGTAGAAGCAGTTGGTTGAACATTATTTTTTCGAAAATCTTGCTGAGAGTTGGCAAAATTGAAATTGGTCTGTAGTTATTCGGGTCAAATTTGCTTCCCGATTTATAAAGAGGTATTAATTTGCTACATTTCATTAGGTCTGGAAAAGATCCAGTATCTACAGATTTATTAAAAATTAAAGCAAGATAAGGCGCAATAATATCAATGATATTGTGAATTAATTTAACTGATATTCCCCATAGATCTCCTGTTTTTTTATTTTGCAATGATTTAAATGTTTTGATAATATCATATGGGGTAACGTGTTCAAACCTAAATAGTTTATTGCACTCAGAGACATTGCTTCTTAGAAGATTACAGGCTTCTGTTGGCGAGGAATTTAGAGAACTGGTCGTGGTTACTGGTATATTTTTGAAAAAGTTCTCAAATGTATTTGCAATTTCTATATCGGAGTCAATTACAAGGTTATTAAGTTTAAGCTCCAGTTTATTATAATGCATCTTGTTCTTACCCATTTCATCACCAATAATGTCCCATACTGCTTTTATTTTATTATCTGAATTGACAATTTTTTGTTTTATGTGAAGTGACTTTGCTTGTATGCACACGTTTCTAAACAATTTGGAGTAATTTCTTACATATTCTATAAACGCGGGGGTATAATTATATCGTTTTTCTGCATACAAGTCAAACAGCTTATTTCTACTTTTATAGATGCCAACAGTTGCCCAATCACTAAATTTTAAATTTTTAAATAATCTTTTGTTTATTACCTTAAAGATAGAGTTAAATTGAGAGTTTAAAAGATCAAAAAACTCACTATAAATTTCATCCGGACCACCCTGTGCAATATCAAGCGTCGGCAATGCAGCTGCGATATTTTGTTTAAATTGCCTTACTTTTTTTGTGGTAACTGGCCTATATTTTACTACTTTTGTTGTATTCTGCTCACTGCTCGGAATAGATATCATTTGTCCGCAATGATCAGATCTTAAATAAGTGATAATCGATTTTTGGATAATTTTACAATCACAGAAGATGTTATCAATACAAGTAGCTGAATTAGCAGTTATTCTCGTAGGTTCAACAAAAACATTTCCCAGGTTAAAACTTGTAAACAAATTAAGTAATCTACCTGTAAAAGGCGTGTGTTGCAGGATATCTATGTTGAAATCTCCACAGATTGTTATTTTTTTTGATGTCCTACATAGCCGCCCTAAGGCGTCCTCCATGACCTTCTCAAAATGAACAAAATCGCCCGAGGGGGGTCGGTACACGCAGACTATAATATATCGGTCCAGCTCAACACAAGACAGCTCAATAATGCGTTCCATAGAAAGACTAACAATGTCTTTTCGCTCTTTGCAATTAATATTATTGCGCATTATTATCAAAGAACCCCCGCGTATAGCAGTCTTTCTGGAGAACACACTTGACAGTAAATAACTATCAAAATGCATAACTAACTGATGAGAGTTGAGCCAATGTTCAGTGAGACATAAAATGTCAATATTAAACTCTTTAATAAATAACTCAATCTCATGCTCTTTGCCAGATAAGCCCTGTATATTTTGGTGTACAAGATTAATTATACATTGCTTATCTGTTGTCTTATTATTTAGTTTAAAATTTTATCACAGGAATTTTTCCTGTTAGAATCTGATGTCAAAAAATCTGAATTAGTACTACTACTAATTATGTCTATATCACTTGTACAACATGTACCTTTGTCGATTGAATTTGAGTCATTACAATTTGAAGTCAAAATACTTGAATTAGTTTTATTACTAACTAAGTCAATATTATATGTACAACATGTACCAGAGCTATTCAAGCTAAAAATAGCTGAATTTTGTATATTGTATGCTACTAATGTAGCAATTTGTTTTTTAAAACTAGAGGGTAGATACATAGTATCTCTTGTCAGTTTAAATTTTTTTACAAATTTATTTGTGTTAAAAAAGTGGAAATAGTCTCTATGACCATAAGTTAAATTATGTATTAACATGTTTAGCTTATAAATATGATTATTTTGTGCAGAGGTCAGTGTGTTTGAGTAGGGAAAAGCACATAGTATAAACTTACAACCTGTCCTTTTTTGTATATTTAATAAATATTCAAAACTTCTTATTACATCTTTTTTAAGAATTTTCAAACTGTCCCCTATCAACAAGACAACTGTACTATGTTCATTTAAGTCAGATTCTTTAATATTTTCAATTATGTAGTTATATGAAGCCCCCGGGTTACATATGTTGAGGACCTGTTGGTGTAATTTATTACTAAGTAAATATCCGAAGTCTTTTCCCATCTCATCGGAAACAACAAATGTTTTTCGCTGTGAATTATATAATGAAGTATTATTTTGTTGGTTCCTGCACTGACCATCTGCGGGCACAACCAAGGGTGTATTATTTGAGCACTGGCATTTATTTACCAGGGAGTCAAAACGATCCATGTTATAGTTACTTATGGCTAAGAGTTCATCAGCAACCAGTATTTGCTCGCCAATCTGTTTTTGTGACAGCTCATACTTATGCGATACACTTTTCAAGGTATTTTCCAATTTCAAAATTTCACTATTAAGGCATTGGACGTCAGACTCATATTGTTGTCTAATTTCTTGTATTGAAGAACAATATGTATTTAATTTATTTAATAATTCAGATTTTGGTACATGCAGTTAGATTTTGGTACATGCAGTATAGTAGGCGAGTTACGCGTTCTTAAAATATAATATTTTGAATGAAGCGGAGGAACAATAATTGAGAAAGCTGACATTAAGCTAGGGCAATCGATTGACCCGGTCAAGATTGCTTGTATTAGCAACATATCACTCTGGTTCCTTCTTTGTTCCAGGCTGTGCATTCTATAGTAAGTACAGGCTTCCTTATAACATATGAACTTTTTAAAATCTTTAAAGGCCAAGTATTTGAGAAACTATGTCTGTATGGGCTCAAGTCTGTGGGAATGGATGATAATTATAATCGGGAGACCAGATGGTACTAGCGTATTCGAGAAGACTTCGGACATATGCAATGTACTTATAGAGATTTTATGCAATCGACATTAAGTACCTACTAAAAGAACGGGTTACCCATTTGATAAAACCCAGTTGTTTGTAAGCTCTATTCGCCACGATATCTATATGGTCATTCATAGAGAGTTTAAGTTCAATAATACCTAGATCTCTAACTGCGACTAAAACAATGAGTTTGCGACTAAAACAATGAGTTCCTGTAGTGCTTGTCACCAAAAAATTAGCACCGCTGATCAAATAACCTGCTCCTTATGTCCTAAAAGCTACCATTATACCTGTATCGGTCTGTCGAAGGAGAATTTCTCTAAATTATCTTCGAAATCCAAGTCAGCCTGGAAGTGCCCGGTATGTAAGGTGCCCCGACAAAAGGGAGATAACACCGACACCCCAGTCAAGACGTCGGAGCTGGCTGTATCGAGCGAACTTAAGGATCAAGAGGATCTTTCTTCTATAGACGAACGCCTTAATCGGTTTGAGGAGTCCTTATCGTCAAAAATCGATAAGCTGGGATCGTCACTGACTCACAGCATTAATAAAGAGTTATCGTCTCTTCAGAGTCTTATAAAGCAGATTCCAGAGCTTATCAAAACCGTCGAATTTATGTCTAGCAAATTTGATGAGATGCATGGCGAAATACAAAGCTTAAAATCAGAGGTTTCGTCACTTCGCGCGGCCAACACTAAACTGCAGGATAACGTACAGGAACTAAATTATAAAATAGCTGATATCGAACAGAGAGCACGGGAAACTAATCTTGAACTTCAGTGCATCCCGGAATTCCCCAGGGAGAACCTTATAAACACGGTTATACAACTTGGGAAAACTATTTCGTATCCAATTAGCCAAAACGATATTATATCGTGCACTCGAATAGCCAAAGTCAATGCCAGCGGCAGCAGACCACGATCTGTCGTCCTGAAACTATCATCGCCACGCAAACGGGACGAGGTGCTAGGCGCATGTTTAAAATTTAATAAATCGAACCCTTTGGATAAACTCAATTGTTCGCATCTCGGCATAGCTGCGGCCGACAAATCTCCTATTTATGTGTCTGAGCATCTCTCACCAGCCAACCGCGCCCTGCATGCTATGTCTCGCAGCTTCAAGAAGGAGCACGGATACAAATACCTCTGGGTGCGTCACGGTCGTGTTATGATGAGGAAAGATGACTCTTCGCCCGCTATTTGGATTAAAAATAATGACTCTCTTAAAAAAATTGTTATTCAACCACCTAGTTAGTTTATTTATCTATGTTTTTTGATTTTGCTGCAACGCATTATAGGTTCTCTGGATTTTGACTGTAGAGATATTATTTCTGATCTCCAAAATGTAGGTAACATGACGTCGTATGAGTGTGAAGCCGAATTATGTAGTAATTATATCCCAAGCAATAAAAACTCGTTAAAAGTCTTTCAAATGAATATTCGTAGTATAAACTCAAATTACAACGGGTTACAGGTCCTACTAAAACGAATAAACTTACAATTAGATATAATTGTTTTAACCGAGTGTTGGCTTAAAAATGTAAAACAAATACCCTCTTTAACTGGTTATACACCTCATTGCACAAAAGATCTGATAAATCGAAGCGACGGTGTCATACTGTATGTAAAGAATGAACTTAATTGTACTATATCGTATCCAAATATGCTTGATGCGAGCTCGATTATGTGTAGCTTAAATGATAAACTATGTCTCATTGCTATTTACAGGTCTCCTTCCTTTAAACAAACTGATAAGTTTTTAAACAGTTTTACTACAGTGTTAGCAAATTTGGCACATTACAAGTCTCTTGTTGTTGTGGGAGACATAAATATAAATATTTCTCAATCAAGTAGTGACAATCGTTCCCATGAGTATTTAAATCTTGTCAGTAGTCATGGTCTGCTGCCAACCCATCTTTTCCCAACTCATAACAAAACCTGTATAGACCATGTACTACTAAAAACTCAATTTAAAAATACTACACTAGTATTGAATGCATCGGTTACGGATCACTCGCCAGTTATTGTGAACCTTGACATGAAAATTCCTAGGCAAAATGTTTCAAAAAATCGTCTGATAATTGATTATACAAGTGTTAAAAAGAGCATAGATGAACAGGATTTTAGCAAAATATCTGAGTCGCAAGATCCGAATCATGCTGCCAATCAGTTAGTGGATACTCTGAGTGATATTATTAAGTCAAACACAAAATTAGTTCGCTCAACACGGAAAAAAACAGTATTAAAACCCTGGATCACTCCTGGGCTTTTAAAGTGTATTAAACATAGGGACCGACTGCACAAGAAGTACAAGAACTCACCAGATAATAATATTTTAAAAATAACGTATTACCGATACAAAAATTTTTGTAACAATCTTTTAAAACGATTAAAGCGTAACTATGAAAAAGTTGAATTTGGAAAAACTAAAAACAATATAAAAGGTACTTGGCAAGTAATAAAAAAAGTTGCAAACATTTCTTCTACACCATCTCCCCCAATAGAACTCCTACAGCTTCAACCCGATACTCTAACTTCTCTTAATCTTGTAAACAATTATTTTGTGGAAGTGGGTAACAGACTGGCGACACAGATTCTCTCAAAACCGAACTTTTCTCATGGTAGTAACATGGATGTTTCTATCTCCCCTGTTAACTCATTCGGGTTATTACCGGTAGATCAAAAGGAAATAGAAACCATCATAATGAGCCTAAAAACTAATAGCGCAGTTGGATGGGATGGTATTCCAACTAAGGTTTTAAAAACAAGTTGTACTACCTTAGCTCCAATTATCTCGAGAATTTGTAATCTCTCTTTATCCAAGGGTATTTTCCCAAAATGTTTTAAGAAGGCTTTGGTGATACCAGTTTTCAAAAGCGGCGATAGAAGCAGTGTCAATAATTATAGACCCATTTCAATGTTGACTGCGCTTTCAAAAATATTTGAGAAGGTCTTAAATAAAAGATTAGTTAGCTATTTAGAAACACAAAAACTCTTATCCCCAAATCAGTACGGTTTTAGGAAAAGGAAATCCACGGAAGACGCGGCTCTCGATTTAACTGAGACAATTACTAGATCGTTAGATCGGAAACTAAAATGTGTTGGGGTTTTCTTAGATTTATCCAAAGCATTTGATACTGTTTCTATCCCCATACTTCTGGAAAAATTGGATAAAATGGGTATCAGGGGTATAGCGCTGGATATTTTCAAAGATTATTTGTCAAACCGCACTCAACAAATTAAAGTTAACGATTACCTAAGCGATGATATGCCTCTTACCTATGGTGTCCCCCAGGGTAGTATACTGGGCCCCACGTTATTCCTTATATACATAAACAATCTCTGTGAACTGGCTATTCCATATTGCAAAATTATAGCTTACGCAGATGATACCGTCTTACTCATTACAGGGAACACTTGGGAAAGTACCTTTAAAAATGCTGAAATTGCTCTAAAAAAGATATCAGATTGGTTGGCTGCCAATTTACTCAGCCTAAATATTACTAAAACCAAATTCCTTACCTTTTCACCCTCTGCTGCCTCTCAACCCTCTGCTAATAAATGCATATTGAAAGCCCATATCTGTAATTCTTTTGAAAATAAATCAAATTGTGACTGCCCTGCAGTAGAATATGCCAGCAACATAAAATATCTTGGACTTCTTATAGATAATACTTTGTCTTGGAAATTGCATATATCTAATTTAACATCAAAAATAAGAAAATTAATATATATTTTTAAAAATCTTAGATCATCAGCAAATAAAGATACTATCTTTATGGTATATTGTGCAGTGGTTCAGTCGTTGCTCATATATTGCGTGTCGGTCTGGGGAGGTAGTAATAAAACTGCGATGCTACAGATAGAAAGAGCGCAAAGATCGATTTTGAAAGTAATGACTAAAAGACCTTTCAGATTTCCTACAATAGATCTATATAAAGACTGCAAGGTTCTAACAGTCCGCCAACTGTACTTGCTCCACATTATAACACGCAAACATAATTCCGTTAGTTATGATAAAAATTTGTCAAAGAGAAGAATAGATCAAATCTTTCAAACAGAAAGACATAAAAGTAAACTTGCTGCGAGACAGTATTATATCATTAGCGCTAGACTGTACAATAAAATTAATAAAGCTATTAACATTTACCCTTTAAATAGAAACGATTGTAAAAGGCGTGTTAAACAATGGTTGCTCAAGCAAACGTATGTTGATACTGAAAAGTTGCTGGAAGTTTTGGGTTAACGGAATATTATTTCGGACATACTAGACATACTGAGTACGCGCGCGCGCACGCACACACACACACACGCGCATACACACACACACACACACACACACACGCACACGCACACACGCACACGCACACACGCACACGCACACGCACACGCACACGCACGCACACATCTTTGTCAATAAAATGTCATCTTTGCTGCTGTCGCCTAAGATACAGGTTTTTTTTTTACCTAGTTTAGGGACAGCAGATTCTTGAATGTATGAATGTACTATCTTTACGCTGGGTTATGACGTACTTTAAGTTGGTGAAATCGACCCCTAATGTTTTTGGAGATATAATGTTTATTTTTACTCATATATTACTCGTGTTTAATTTTGGTTATGTTATGTTTTTTATGTTTATTTTTGCATGCCTATCCGGCAGATTGTAAGGACTTTTATTATAATGTTAACACCATTGTACTACTCAATCTGTGCAAATAAATAAATAAATAAAATAAAATAAAATAAACTGTAGTTTCCCTTGGAATGCAAACACCATCAATTTTGTAGTTGTAGGTTACTGAGCTTAATTTACGAGTAAAAGTTATATTATATGTTGGCACTTCTTTACATAAACTAATATTCTATTCTTCGTATTGGTTTTTTTGTAAATTTTGAGAATCTTCGGGGGAGTTTATTTTGAGGAATATTTTTTTGTCGTCGGCGAACATTAAGTATTGCGCATGGCGAAAGCAGCTACCAATATCGAATAAATAAGCGTTATATAAAAGGGGACCAAGGATGGACCCCTGAGGTACCCCTGACGGTATTGCAACAAAGTCACTTCTAGCACTACCCGTCATCGAGGCCTGCATACGGTTCTTAATATAAGAAGTCATCCACCGAAGCAAACTCCCGTTTATACCTAACACGCTTAGTTTTTGGAGTAGGATTATATGATTAACGCGGTCGAAAGCTTTTTTAAAATCCGTGTAGATCACGTCCACCTGACATCTTTCGTCCATGCTCCTCAGTACATAGTCTGTGAAAACAGCTAAGTTTGTAACGGTAGAACGGTTTTTCATAAAACCGTGCTGTTCGTTGGGAATCGATCTACCCAGTTATTATGGGGCTTATATGTGCCTGTAGACTACAGTTTCAAATATTTTACTCATAACGTTGAGGATAGAGATTTTCGATCCGCTTTTATGAATTGGCACTATCAATGCCTCTTTCCATATATCAGGGAAACAACTGAAGACGTTAATGGACAGGTTAAAAAATATGGGTAGTGGTTTAGCCAAATTAGTTCCACATTTATTAAGGTTGATTGTAGGTACGGGTCTGCCCGCAAATTTCAAATTTAATTTGGTTTTTCGCAATTTAAACAACCTTAAAGAATATCGGTGGAATGCCTTCACTTCACAGCCTGAACCTGCCTGCCTTGTTAGTTTTTAAACCATTAAGAAGTTTGCGGACGTCATTTCGCCAATCTTGATTTCACAGATAGATTCGTTATGCTTCAAAGTTGTTAAGTTTGTTGCATAGTTTGTCGTACGAGTTTGCCGGTTTTACAAAGACGCTCTCGAAATATTGACTGAAGCCATTGCAAGCTGAGGTTTCGTCAGTGTATGTAGTAAGTCCTAACGTAAGCTTCTCGGGGTATCCTTTTTCATTATTTCTCAGGGTTTTGATATTTATAAGAAAAAAGAAGCTTAGGGTCTTTTTTAAAAATTTTCTACTTTGAGTTACATTATTACAATTTTATTAAGGATCTCTAATTTAATGAAAATATATTATAGCCTATGCTACTTCCTGATAATTTAGCTTTCTCTTCGTAAAAAAATGGTTAAAATCGGTCCAGTTAGCCCACTCAACGAAGCAAAAATAGGGGAAATAATTCGTGTAAAAGCGATTTTGGCATAGTTGTAGGGAATGGTGTCTGGATCTGGATCTGGATCTGGATCATTGGTTGTCACCGGCTTTAGGATGCCATCGTCTCCTCTTACCCAGCCCCATTGAGTAGGTGGTAGAGGGTTGCCGAGCCATTGTTGTATCTGTAAAAGAAGTTATAAGATCAACGTAAGTATTTAGCTCAAATATATATTTACATTACAGTATTTGACATTGATTAATGATACCTGTAGGTACACTCTCAACGAGTGCTGCTTCGAAGCTCCTCTAGTAGGAGGAAGAGTGGCCAGATCTGTTTTCGGCTTCATCGATGCGCTCAAAAAAGCTGAGTAGCGGTATTTATTGAGATTTTGTTCCTGGGAAGGCGCTTGGTAAATTGCCAGAAACAGTTTCTCGCCGGCCTGTTCAATACTCTCAGGTGATGTTGAAAGCTCACTGAAAATGTCTGAGATGTTTTGGGTCAGGTCTGGTTTAGCCGTGAACAGCTTAGCAATTCCCACTTTGCTCTTTCCATGGATCGCGGAGGTGGTGTCGCATCCGGAGAAGCTGTGGAGAAGGCTGGAAGGAAGGAGAATTTTCTTGGCAAATGGAAGCTGTTGAAGTTGTCGCACTGAAAACAATTTGGTCCACCTTCCCACGCCCCAGTTTCATAAAGAACGCGTTGATATTTGATGGAGCCAATCCCATGAGGATCAAGTCGACATCCTCCCCAACGATTACAACAGTTGGATGAACGGCAGCCTTATCCAACCCGCACCTGACAATAGTACCATCAGCATCTCCTGTTGCAACAGTTGATTCAATGCCTGCTGCTGTCATTTTCTCGGTGAGGAACTGAATCAGCCTCGTTTTATTATTTTCATTGTCGAGGAAATGCTCCTGTTGAACAGTGATGATCGTATTTTCGTTACAGTTAATGTCAACCGACATTTTAGTCAGACCTCGTCGCTTCTGCTCTGCTCGTTTTGTGCTGTTGACATCACTGTAACCATCAAAAATCTCCATACAATTTGGACCGTAATGTTTCTGTACGTAGGTAATGTACTGATGGCAAATCGAAGAAACGTTGGAGGACGGTTTCCATTTCATACGGCGTAGTAGAAAACCACCATCTACCACATTGGTGGTTTGGTTGAGATCGAGAGCTGCGTTGTTCTCTACTGGCAAAACATCGTTGAGGGATGACTTCTTCCCTTTTCGCATTACACCCTAGTGGAACAGAGCCATAGGGAATGGGGTAAGTTCATAAGTCAAAAGGTCTGCAACATCTTCTTCGTTCTTTTTTGCTATGAGAGTTCTTTGGAAAATTGTCAAAGGGTTAACAGTAACTGTCTCACCATTGATTTTAATGGGACTGCTCATACTGGCTAGTGACAAAACCACATTCTTCTTAGACTGCTTCATGTCACTGAATTTGGTGCCAATAAAACTTTGCATCGTTTTGGTGCCAATATCTAGGGCTTGGTGGCAGTTTACTTTGGAATTTCCCAGGATGCCCGTTGACAGGGATATAGTCCACCGGTGCGTCGTGATTGGTTGGCGGTGCCCGCGCCACCCGACCCTTGCGCCCGACGCCACGGGAGCGCGCCGTGCGCGCCATTAGTTTGAACGCCTTAGCGTTAAAACCCGAGAATTGATCATAATTAACTTTTCTGCATTAATATCTCGTTAAATATTGATCCTAGCGAAAAAGTGTTTAGAACCTTTTTTATAGAAAATTTTATGTAGATTACTTGAATAAAAGAAATTTTTTTGCTATAAGCCACCGTTTATGAGTTATTCAAGAAAAACCTAAAAAAGGGAACTTTACACCCCCCCCCCCCCCCCCTCCCCGTTAGCTTCACCCCCATCCATCAGTACTTTGAGTATGTTGCTTCAGACACCATTCCCTACAACTATGCCAAAAATCGCTTTTACACGAATTATTTCCCCTATTAGGCAGTTTTTGGTCTTCATTGAGTGGACTAATTAGTTTCAGAGCATATTCGGTATAAACTAAATATAGACTATTTTCATTATAAAATGAGTCGGAAAGAAGTTATTGTCAAAAAACTGTATATTTTGCGCTTTTTTTTCAATATGATGGCGCGAGCGGCAAAGATACGAGGTGGCAAAGTTAAAATTCGAAAAGAGCACGTCGAAATCTATAAAATCACCAATTTTCAAAACTCCCGGAAAACTTCAGGTAAAACTACCCAATGCCTGGACTATTGTAGGTATAGAACATAGTACTTTTCTACGATGCAGATACTCTATTCATGAAATCTGATTATCAGTGTAACCCCCAGAAAATTTTATTATGTCTTAAGTTATCTCCTGGTACTGATATGCTGAAGATAAAAATATAAGTACAAATGTAGTCATGTAACTTTCTTTCATTGCGGCTTCAAGAAGAAAAAGAAATGGCTGAAGAATATATAGTAAAAGAAAAAACAGAGCAAGAGAAGGCTAGAAATGTATCCCAAAGAGAAAAAGAAGAACAAAGGAAGCAGGAG